>OU015497.1:160961573-162161573 GCA_907164885.2 Dolomedes plantarius | reverse complement strand
TTCTGGACTTTAATTAAATATAAAGGAATTACTACTCAGCTAAAATTAATTTTTACTTTTTGAGTAGCAATCTGCAATAGCATTCTTTATTTGGAAATACAGAATGGAAATCTTTTATATGAGGGTTCTTAAACTTAGCACCTTTGTATCACTTTCCAGAATTTCAAAACAAAACACATCAATTGTGCAGTGATAAATAATAACGTAAAGAAAAGAAATACTTACAGCTTCAACACAAACTGCCTTACACTGAGCACCATTGAAGTCATCTGTACACCTTGCCAGTTCTTCAAAGTTTACACCTTGACTAAAATATTAAGAATATAAGAAATATGATTAATAATGGCTTTAAATTAAAATATCAGCAGAGGAAATTCAAGAGAAGGTCAATCATACAAAAAGCAATAAATGTTATACACTCCCCGCCGCTTTATAAAATCACATTCATCCTGGAGGATTTGATTTCATTAACACGTTCGCTACCACTGATGCTCTAGCGCGTCAGCATGTTGCTACCTCCCATGCCGGTGGCGTTCTGGTGCGTCGGTCAACTAGGATAAGCTATTTGCTCAATATTTAGTGTGGCCTTGGAGTTTGAATGAAAATCTTGGCAAGACATGTTAGTGATTTTTATATTTTACGTACGAGGTTTTCAAATTTTGTGCTTCAATTTTTTTATGTGCGTTTTTAAAAATGCGGACAGTACTAGTATGGCAGGACCTTCACAGCCCAAGAAAAGGAAAGTAAATAAAAAATTGACCGATGCCGAAATATTAGAAAAGAGGGATCTTTCTAATTATGACAGCACAGACGATGAAGATTACGGTTGGGATTCTACGAGCGAATCGGAAGGAGATAGTGATGACACCATAGAAACGCTGGCACCTGAGGATGGATATGCCAATTTTAGTGGCAACGAACGTGTTAAGCAGCTGATTTTAAAAACTGGCAATTGATTTAAAATAAGTTTTATGTTTCCTACATACTAGAAATAGTTCCATAAATAAAAGTGAAAAAAGAAATCAAAGACACTTAAATTTCATACATTATACGTTTAATTCATTTATTTAATAGTTCAATATAATTTTTTTAAATAACAACTGTGGTTTCTTTCAAAGAATCATTTATCAAATGTTCAATAATGTTTGAAAATGCATAAAATTGACCATGTTATTTATCTCTACCTTTTTGCTCCAATGTTTGACGTAAAACATATCATGTTCGTCAGGCTTCAGTTTCAGTTGGTGGGGGTTCATTTTTCTTGACTTCAGATTCTGAATCAATGTTATTAGAACAAGAATCTTTTAATTTTACAATTTCTTCCAAAAAACACGCAGCAGGCCCGACATGGCAATTAAGCCCAACTGGGAAGAACCCCACCAGTGCTGATAGACCACAGCAGGCAACCACCCCGTGCACAGTCCAGACAAGAAAACCCCCATGGCAGGTGCACAGAACAGACGGATACGTTATTAAGAAGAAAAAAAAGAATTTGGAATAGAAAGCGTGCGCTAACCTGCTCTGGTACAATAGAGTCAGATTTCTCAACTGACGCTTGCAAATCATTGTCGATGGAAACATATTTCAAGAACTCTTTAGTCGGTTTATCTTCCTCTGTATTAGAATTTTTTATGTTCAAGCCACAAGCTTTAAAACAGTCAGAGATTGATGTTGACGTAATTGTGGCCCTACAACTTTGAATGATATGCATTACATCCAAGAGGCTGACTGACTTTGGAAACTTGTTTATAGAGTCGGAACTTGAAGAATCAATTTCTTTGACAATTCTATTAACAAGTGTCTTTCTATAATGAAACTTAAATGATTGTATGATTGCTTAATCCAAAGGTTGAATGATGCTTGTGGTATTTGGGGGTAGGAAAACTAGTTTAATATTTTTTAATTTCAAACCATTTGGATGAGAGGAACAATTCTAAAACAAAAGCATATTTTTTGATTTTTAGTTGTTTTTCCCATTTAAGGTGAAAGTCTATAGATAGCTGTAGTCATCCATGAGTTTCTACTGTGTGCATAATTGACTGGAAGGTTCTTAACACCCTTAAAACAATGAGGGTTTTTGCTGGAACAAATCACCAAAGGCATTTTCTTTACAGTTCCTGTCATGTTGCATGTTAACAGTGCAGTCAATCTTTCCTTGACTTTTTTACTTCCTACAGAAGATTAATTTTTATACAGCAAAGTATGTTCCGGAAGTGATTGGTAAAATAATCCAGTCTCATTTGAGTCAAAAATTTGATCAGGCTGATAATCTTTGATCAGTTTAACCCAGACTTCTTTCTTCCAGTTCCCAGCAGCCTTGTTATTCATATCTTGCTTCGCGCCATGCAATTTTCTATAAACAATGTTGCTGCATTCCTCTCTAAACAGACTAGCAAACTGCTGTGCTTTTTCACAATGAATTTAGTATTTTTTGTCTTCTTGCATTCTCAAACCAGTTTAAAAGTGCAAACTGTATGCCATCAAATTTTCCACCATGTTTCCTTTTGAGGGAAAAAGTTTCCATTCTTTTTAATTTCATCCGAAATGGCACCTCTTTGCTTCAACAAGTTGAATAAGGCAGTCTGAGAAATCCCCAGTTTTGATGAAGCTTCTCATTGGCTGCATTTTGGCATCTCGTCATATCTTTTCAGCATTTCTTGCTTTTCTCTAGCACTTAAATCTTTATGCTTAGGCATGTTCACTCACTGCTGACAGAATTACAATTGGCCATTTGAAGAAAACTTTTTGAAAGTTGAGAGAACCAGTTCTTACCCCCTGATATGTCTTCTTCAAGGAATCCTGTTAAAGTTTGCTTATCTTTCCTTTCCTTTGTTCTCTTCCCCATTATTTTCAAGGAAAGGGGTAAGGAATGTTGCTGAATGCGAAATAAAAGGTGCAATATTGTTCCGAAAAGAAAAGATTAAGCATTGCAATTCACACGTGTTTTGAAATGCAAAGCTCCTAATGACCTTGACTTATTTCCCGTGGTAAATGGATTTAAGTATCTGAATCTTTGATTTTAAAAGTGGCGGTATTGATTTTATTAAGCAGTGATTTTATAATGATTTCACATTGATTTGAATCCATTCCTTTAAATTTGATTCTAATAAATGGCTGATTTCATTAACCAATGATTTTAATAGTGGTGGGTACTGTATTAAATTATTTTTTAGACATATAAAGGCAAGACTCCTAAAGACTAATTTTTATTTGTAAGATGCAGTGAGATTTGTACAAATCATTCAGTAAACATGGAAACAAATTTATTGGGAGTAGGTTACTTTATACAGACAGATACATAACTATTGATAGATAAACTATCACATAAATAGATTAGAAAAAGAACCTATGTTATAAGAAAAAAGTTAAAGTTATCTAATATTCACTTTGGTATGAAAAAAAGACTAAACAAATATTGAAGGCATTGAAAATTGCCCTTGTTATCAACAATAAGACACTAGACAACAACTACCTTGAGACACAAAAAAAACTGATTAGCATACATATAATAGATTATTTATCTTAATAACTTTTTTAAAAAATGTCTCTCTGTGCACACTGAAGCGAAAAAAATGAAGAGACAGAAAGAAACAATATAAATAGAAATTGCTATCAATAACCTTACAAAAACAAACTTGTTTCTCTTCAATAATTAAAATACAAAGGACAATTGCTTATTAGATTAGAAAAAATTCCAAGTTTGAAATTACAACTTATTTGCATTGAATTTTGTAAAGAAAAAAAAAATTCAAACCAGCATAAACCTCATTTATCCGGATCGCCAAATAATCCGGATCATATTTGAAGACATTTTCATTTAATGTTCACATTAGATAATAATTTTTAACTATGATAGCAAGATTGTATAACAAATTATAGTAATAAAATGCTTTTCGTTGAGTTTAAGAAAGCTTTACTAGACTATCCAATTTTTTTAAAGAACTGATGTGAAAAGTTTTTATATGTTTTAATGTCTTTTAAACAATACTATGTAATTTTGTTACAAAACAAATTTTTTTATCGTAATAAATGATAAGTCTGCTTAGTTAAGGATTTTTTTTGCTTATTACACAAATTACCCAGATTAGACAGATTGCCTATGGTCTCAGTTAGCCTGGATAAACCAGGTTTTAGTGTAATTAATAAAGCAATTTTGAAAATAAAACTTAAGATATTAAATAAAAAACGGAACTTACTCCACATTCATCTTTCTGGAATGAATTTGCATTATCCTAGCTCTAGCTTCTTCATTAGGATGAGGAAATTCAATTTTCCTATCTAACCTCCCTGAACGTAATAGGGCTGGATCAAGAATATCAACACGATTTGTTGCTGCAATAACCTACAATAAAAAATAAAATCTCTCAAAATTAAACAATTTTAAAAACTAACATTCTATATTAATGATAAACATTTAAATCAAAAAGAACAATTTATTTTGCCATATGATTTAATTGAAAAAAAAAAGGAAAGTTTATTTTAAATTTAAACGTCTTTTAAAAAATAATTCTAAATGTACATTTAAAAGAACTTTACACAGTTACAACTAAGAGTACTTTACATTAATTACCATCCCAAACAGAAAACGGTTCGTTTCAAAGAGGATGAAAAAAAAATGACACTGACTGATACAATTACACAACCTACCCCCTCTCAGAAATGTGCAGACAAAAGGTGAATTTGGTTCAATGATTGATTAGTTCGAAGTGCTAACCTCTGTGCTATCGAAGTGGTCACCTCGTCCAACACAAGGGATAAACTGATCAAGACTAATAGAGGTGAATTAGAAACTCGTTTCAGTCTACATATACATACTCCAAGCTCAGACTCATACAGTATGTTAGTTTAAAAAGAAGGCAAGTGTTTTTGAGCCAATATTTAAATTTTTTTTAAATATATTAATTTTTTAACCAAAAGCTACATTAATCTGTATATTTTGAATATTAAAACTATTCTGAATGCTTCTCTAGATCTAAGAACAAATTACTTTAAGGTAATATCCTTAAACTTTTAGCATGATCTTTATGATAACAATACATCTAAAAGGGTTTGATATCATCTCTAAAATATTCAGCCTAAGCCTCTCTCACCTTAAAGAGTATTCATTAGGAAAAATCAAGTTTCATCCCAGTTTCACAAGATTTAAAACACATTGCCCAAAACTGCAGATAAGGTTTTTGATAAAATTTATTTCTAGACAGTTTTTAAAGAAAATTTTTTCCTTCCTGGCAGTCTTTGAAGACCAAGCACATAAACTTATTATTCTAAACTTATATTTCTTTCTGTTTAATCAAGACCTTCAAAATGATGATCATGTTTGATTCAATGAGCAAAATTATCATTATGTAAGACAAAATGCATTATACATATTTCTCTTTGAATTATATGAATTCTCTTTCATCATGTGTGGGTGGATAAAAACATTAAAATATTCCATGCATTACCTTTATGTCAGTACTTGAACTAAAGCCATCAAGCTGGTTTAAAAGCTCTAACATAGTTCTTTGAACTTCACGGTCACCTGCTTTCTCGCTATCAAAACGCTTTGTGCCTAAAATGAAAAAAAGTAACTTAAAGACTTCAAAAAACAAAGAATTATGACACATAACTATTTTAATTAAAACAATATAAACAGTGAGATTTATATAGATCATAAAAACAATTTTGAATTGATATATATGTGAGTGTGCTTACTTTTGTGATGGAAAATTGATAGAATATGAACTCAGACATAGCTAAAAAGTGTCTCACTAGCATCTGATAAAGTTAAAAAATTTATACTGTTTCATGTAACCATGAGCAGAAATAATTATAATAATTTACAAAATTCGCAATGTTTTTTACTTCTCAAATTCTATAAACCTACAAAAAAAACATGTAAAATAACAAACTACAATTCATTGCAAGTTCTGTTTGCATATATAAATATAAAAGGACTTAAACACTTCAAAATTGGTTTAATATTATGATAAACAACTTTAAATTATATCCATAATCTCTATTAAATAAACATTTATAGCAATATCAACAGTTCAAAGGACACTTGTTTTAGAAATTACTTCAGGAAGAATGTAGAAAAAATTATTAACATTTGTAGAAAATGAAGGGAGAAAAATTCAATAGTCTACCAACACTGTGATGTTTCTTATTCTAAAAAGGTGAATAAATATTTAACAGTGCATCGGCTGAGTGCATCAATTACAATGCATAGCAAAAAATATTAGGACAAGAAATCATAGAAGATAAAATGCTTAGTTTGAACTTAAAAATCTTATTTTTTGAATAATCAATTTTTTGAGTTTGACCTTAAATGGTGATCAATAAATAATAATAAATTCTGATCACATTTCAACAATAACCTGACAGGAATAAGTTAAAGATCCCGTCAATACAATTTTGATACAAAATTAAACAATATCCTTGAAAGGAACACTACTTTAATTCCTAACGATCCATAGGAATGGAACTATTCTGGCAATCTCTTAGAATAAGTGCTTGCAACCTTTAACAGGCTCATAAGAAACAGATTATACACAAAAATATTTCATTTATACTTAAATAAATAATATAATGAAAATTTTAGGATATTAATGGCTGACGATAATCACAAAATTACACTGTTTAGATGCTTGTTTTAACAAAAACTCCAAAATAAGAAAGGGTATATATGAGCTTAAGTGAAAATGGGGCTTCCTTGCATTGTGAATAAAAAGTAGTTACCTATTGCATCTAATTCATCAATGAATATAATAGCTGGTGCTTTTTCTTTAGCCAGAGCAAATGCATCTCTGACTAATTTTGCACCATCTCCAATGAACATCTGAACAAGTTGAGGACCAGCTAATTTTAAAAAGGTGGATTTTGTTTGGGCAGCACAAGCTCTAGCCATTAGTGTTTTGCCTGTTCCTGGAGGTCCATATAAAAGAACACCTATCAAAACAAAAAAATATTAAATTTACATTAAACCAAACATACATATATAATCAAATGATAAAAATCAATTTAGCACAAAAGAAATTACAATTTCAGCTTTCTATTATGTGTTTTAAACTTTATAATTAGCTTGAAAATATATATATTAAAGTAATTAATATAAGTGCCACTCATATCACATACATTTAAATTTCTGAACAATATATGAGGTGCAATAATGTATTTAAATTAATAATAAGCATACTTCTATTTTTTTTTAATATTTCAGAAACTTATATTGCCCAAGTAGTAGAAAAAAAGTGAGCAATTTTAATAAACGTACAGAAAATGAAACAAAATAGTTACCCTTTGGTGGCTGAATACCAAGATTCTCAAACTTTTCTTTGTGGGTCATGGGAAGTACAACTGCTTCAATAAGCTACAAAAGATTTGATGATTTTAAAATTAAAGCTATTTCAAAACTTTATGGAGCTTTCACTACCATTAAATTAAACTTTAAAATAAAATACTACAACACAGAACAACAAAAAAAGCTTTGATCCAATGACATTTAAAACAAATTGGCAATTAAATCACACAAGCCCTGGAAGGAGAAAAAACTTTTCAATGAGGTCTGTAAAACTAATTCTGGTTACATGAATTAGACTATGTTAGAAAGTTACAATAACACACTTTACAAACAGATTAGAACCTTGATACATCTAGTGTAGACACAAATACTAGTTTTTAATTGTTTAAAAAATAACTTAATATTAAAACAATTAAACTCACTTCAAAACACTTAAAATGAAAGATAAAAAAAAAATCCAATAATGAATGCTCAATTAACTTTGGTTTCCAACTGCACTTTTTTTGGTTTGTTTCAATTGACCTCTGAATAACACTTCCAAAAACTTTAGCACTCTTTAAGAATATCATTACAACTTAGGATAACCCTAATTAGACTATTTATGATGCCACACTTCCCAACATACAAATTATAGAACAGAGTAAAAATCAGTACATAATTGCACTCACTCAGCACAAGCAATTTTGAGACCCAGATATAAATGTGCATAAATCTTTTATATATAAATATATTTAATTATTAAATGTAATTTAATAATAATTAATCCTTTTTAGCAGAAAAATAATGAAAAAAATTACCTCTTGAATTTGTTTATCTAAGCCACCAATATCACTGTACTGTTCAGTAGGTCTTTCATCAACCTCCATAGCTTTCACACGAGAATCATATCTACAATATCAAATTGCATTAGAACAGCACTCAATATCCAATTATTTTACCAACTAATTTAAAACAGAAAAAGAAACTTACTCTTGAGGGAGAGTCTCTAAAATAAGATAAGAGTCTTTATTTACACCCTGCAAAAAGGAAAATATTTTTGAGCCTCTAATACTTGGTGAAATAAAATCAATAAATATAAATTCAATTGATTGATTCCATGACCAAGAACTCATTTACACAATCAAATAATACAGTCGATTCCAGTTAATTGGACCACACCGGGGCGTGATCATCTTGGTCCTAATAACCGGCTGGCCCGATTACACGAACATGTTGGTCCGAATAAGCAGCTGGTCTGATTAACCGGATTCAACTGTACAAGAGGAATCAGACTGGATAAACTCAAAAGACAAACAGAAATTGCTAATTTATCTACATCATACGAAAAGGTAATGTTACGTATAATCTTTTTAAATAAGGGTAAAATTAAATTAAAATAAATTGTTAAGATTGTTAAAGCTTATGTACACTCTTAGAGATGTTTAAAAAAAGATAGTTGCATGAAACATATTACAGTTGGCTCTCTGTTTAACGATGGTCTCTATTTAAAGACGATATTTCCCAGTCCCGGCCGCTCCGACATTATGGGAAATGTTACTTTTTCACAAATTCTGTTTAAGGGCGATCTCTACTTAAGGACGATTTTTCACGGTCCCTTGAAAATCATTAAACAGAGAGCCAACTGTAATTCACTTGCGTTGTAGTTAGTACATTTTAAAGATGCGCGTTGTGTTAAGCAAAAACCCATTAAAATAAAAATATCTGGTTCACTTGCTGATGCCCCTGCTTTAGAGAGTTGAATCACGAAAATTATTTTTAATTAACTTGACAAAATTTCACTGAAAAAGAAAACAGAAATAAAAACTACCTAAAAAGGAACAAAGAAAAACTATGAGGCAACTGAATGACATGACAAAATTTATACCAAAATTTAACATAATTTATTTAAACGTTGTTGACTATTAAGTATACACTGCCTATTGGCAAATTACACACTGAGGATACACTCTCCTCTATTTTTCATCATAATCACATTTTCATATTATAATTGAATTTAACAAAATTTGCGTAAGATTCATTTTATATCATTATTTGATTTAACAAATTTCGCATAAGTGGCTGGTAACCAAAAATTTTAATTCATTAATTATTAAGTTAAATAAAATTAAAAAAATTAAGGAAAAACATCGTTATAGTTGCAGCGAATAAATAATAAAAAAAAGGGGGGGGGACGGTACTGTCTTCATTAGCTGAATTAACAAGGGGATGGGCCAGCAGGTCTTGTCATGGCTAAGGAGTCTTTCTCTCCTTCCTTAGACATCAGGGGTCCACTGAGGCAGCATCATCTTCATCTCTGGAACTCACGTCTCTGGGCTGCCCCACTTTTCAAAGTCGCCGGTTGAGAGAGAGCCGAAAAAACTCACCCCCCCCTCCAGAATTCTCCTTTCGATGACCTTCTCACCTCTTTGTATGGCTACGCGTGGGTGAAAAGAGGGCGTCTTCGCTCCTTGATTTTAAAAAGGAAAACCAGACAACCAGAATTTGATGGACTTGAATTATAAAATGATAGGCTGTATAGTATTTTTTTTTCAAACTTTGATCTTGCATCAAATTGGGATTTCTTTTTAAAACTCTGGGACTAAGCACGGCACTTGGCTATGTCTGGCTTATCCATGCGCCTACCCCGTCAGAAGGGGTTGTTTTTCGGATGCCTTCTTGTAATGGATACTTTTTCCTAATCCCTTTATCTGGTGTAGTTCTGGGTATGTGCTGCGAAATTACTGTGAAAATGACGAAGAGTTCGTGGATCGATTACTTTGCCCATCCAGCCCAGTTTAAACAAGGGTATGGATATATTATAGAAAATTCACTATTCATTGAAAAAACAAAAATAAAACACTCTAAAATTAATAATTAAATATGTTGGATATTTACCAGCCACCAAAAACAATATACCAGCCACTTTAACAGGTAAAAGAATAAAATGAAAAATCAATGTCACAGTCATATCTAGTTATTTAAAGTTAAGGAATCAAATATTAGTGCTTGCAGTGATCCAATATTTTAATACACTCTCATGCTACCTCCCATTATCAGAAAAATTGCACACTTTTTCTAATAATCTTCAGTAATAATCAAGCAATTAAAAATTGGATCGCTGCTAGTTGGAACAAGTTGAGTAGAGGCTTAGAGTTTTAACAATGCAAATCTATTTAAAGACAGACACTACAATGTGCGTTATTTATTAATTATATCGTATAATATTAATTAAGTGTGTTTTACCTACATCACAGTAACAACTTAGAAAATTTATAGGGTTATGCAATTAAATAAACATAATGACAGTTCTAGAAAAATGCAATCGCATATATGTATTTAAATTTTTTTAAAGATGCATATACTTTTTAAAATACTGCTAAAATGACAGTTTATGAAACTTTACAAGTCTCTCCACTGAAAAATCTAATTATCATTGTGGTTAAAATTTAATTTTTTTATATGATATTGCTTCAGTGGCAATGTTTTATTTTTCCACTATTGAATTTCTCCACAATTACTGCCAGTAAAAAGCATTTTGTTTGAACCAGTAGAAAAATCTAGTTTCATAGATGTTTTACATATACTGCAGTGTAACAACTGAACTGTGATTTTGATGGGGAAAATACACACTCCATGGTGTTAAGCTGCAGGTAGAAGTGAAGTGAAATTCCTGTTAAATTTACTTATAGCCTTTATCTACATTATGAATCACTATACTCTAAGAAGAATCACATTTTACTGTAAATACAAAAATGCCCTTACTCCTCTAAATGGGTTTTTTATTATTTTAACTATAACTTAGGGGCCTCTGACATCATGGATGTCACTGTGCAGCCTTAGTGGAACTTTAGATTGTGCAGCTCTACCAAAAAAAATGTGTTTATTTACAAACATGTCCATAGCTTACAGCCAGCCATTTGTCAATAGCTACTGTTCATCATGTCATGAGTAAATGTTTAAAAAAAAGCCAGCACAGTAAAAATCTTTAAGAGCAAAATCAAATCCATCTCAAAATAATGTTATCATGTGGAGAAATAAATTCCATGAAAACCAATTCTATCAGAACTTTTCAGTTTGGTACATATCCATTTCAAGCCCTGGTATAGCTTTCTTTTCCTATGCAGTCAATTATGAAAATTGTGTAGATGTCCATATTTGAAAGAGTCTGCAAAACACAGGTTCAAAATACATAAGCTAATTATTTTCTACTGGAGTATTTTTGTATAAAGAGGGGTCCTTTATCTATGAGAAGACATATCTGAGAGATTTTACTTCATAAATCATTTTTATTTTTTAATATAAGCTCTATTTAAAGTCACACATAAATTGTTTCTGGCATTTCCAATTTCAAATGTAGAAAATGAATAGATTAAAAAGCATTCAGCTTTAATGCACAAAACAGAGAATTTATTCATATACATTTACTATAAAATTTATATGCACCAACATAAAAATATATCATATGTATATTACATTTTATTTAAAATGCAAGCTACACAGAATGATTATACTTACAACCAAGTCAGCAGGCTTCAGTTTTTCAGCATCTACTAACCCGATAACCGGCAAGAAATAAGTCTAGAAATAAGAAAAATGGAATTTTAAAATTTCTCGAAAGTATTTTCCCATCTTAGAAAATCTTTATTCCAATGCTATTATAATCAAATAAGCAATTAAATGGATTTTGATAAAATTTCGTCAAAATAAGAAAAAATTACTTTTTATGCAAAACATTTCATAAAAATGTTAAAAGTAATGCATAATTTTTTAAGTGCATCTAGATTTAAGTATTGTTAACAATAAATGAACTATTGGACATATTTTTAAAATTGCATATGCTTAAAATGGTCTTAATAAGTTACAGACACTTAAATTAACAAACTTTTAGAACCTTAAATTAGCCTTAACTGAGCAAAAAATTTGAACAAAAAAAATCAATTATGAATGTATTTAAAACTTTTAATAGTAACTTCTGATTGTAATTTAATACATTTAAGTACAGAATGAAATATACCTGTCTGGTAGAAGTTTTGATGACAGCACATTTTCCTTTGCGCTGAGAGTCAAGATCAACATTTGCTCCATCTTCTTCACCAAGTTCTTGTGGGTCAACATCCAAGAGCTTTAAAAATAAATGGAAAGCAATATACTTCTTTTGAAACTTATTTTATGTCTATATGATTTATAAATTGTTTCAAGATTCATAAAATATACATACCAAAGTAATGATTTTCATTATTTTTTAATCACATTCAAAAGCCACATTACAAAATCGTAGTAAAAATAATCAGTGATTAAGAAGTTATCTTATTATAGCCATTTGAGAAAAATCTCACAATCACTCCAAAAAATTTCATGGTGTTCATATTTTTATCTTCATAGCAGTTTTCAAATTGTCAAAATTATGCTGGCTGCTATTGATGTAATAGCATTTTAAAATCTATAAAGACATGAGAAAAAAAATTTTCAAAGGCTACCACCCTGAAATTGCTTCTAAATCATCCCATACATGAGAAAAGTACTTAAATTCCAATGATAAAAATATAAATAATTATAGCATTCTGGGCATGAAAAATCTGTTACTTGTAAAATAAATGCATTTTTAAGTTTATTATAAAACTTACTTTAAATACAATTAAGGGTGATTCTAATGGTTTAAAAAAAATTTATTATACATTTCAATTTTAAAAAATTCTCTTATTTTCAGGAGATACTACTGATATGGGTGATGTAACTGATACGAGTAAAGTCATAAGAATGTTAAAGTAGGTTAATCTGAAACTGTATCAGCATTTAATTTAATATTTCTTAATTCTTTTTATCAGTGGCTCAGCCAATTTTTATGCAAGGGGATTCATCTAAACCCTCAATTTTTATGGTTAACAAAGTCTCTCAACTATACACTGGGTGAGGGAGAAGGCTTTATATTATATTAATTTCACAAAAATAAAGCATTTTTATATAGATTTAAAAGTCAACTGCCACTATAAACATCTGATCATAAACTGCCATTATCTATCATGGTGCCTGTTACAATTATGTAAATTAATCACATGTCAATGTCATAAATATATGCTAAATTTAGATGTCTATCACTTTAATTCATATTTTGTAAGAATCTTCATTGTTGCTCCCCTGCAGTTATGAATTACCATTTTTATATACGTCAGTGTAATGAAATATTTTAAGTCTCAACTAAAAAATAAACTCATGGCGCAACAGTCCGCTGTGGACCAAGGCCGGCGGTGCCCATCTCTGCTTTCTTGACCGTGGGCTTGGGATGCCATACAGCAAATGTCTCAATCAGGTGGTCAACCTGTCATGGGACCCCCAGAGTTTAGTTCCCAAGCATGCTTGGTCCTCATTTTATCGACCCACCCAAGGGATGAAAGGCTGAGTTGACTTTGCCTAGTCACAGGATCGAACCTTGGACCTGTAGTGTGGGCAGCTTGACGCGTTTAACCACTATGCCACCGGGCATCAATATCTTAAGTCTAACAATGCAAAAACATTTAAATAAAATAACTACAATGCTGCCAGTGCAGTTACACATAAATTAAATACTATAATCAACTTACCTCAATAACATTAGATACTAGGTATGGTAAAGTCTTGTTTACTTTGATCTTTTCATTATTTTCTTTGATTTTTTCTTTTTGGGCTTGTAGCTCATGTGATATTCGCATAACCTCACTTTTCATAATCTAAAATAAAGTTTGATGTCAAACACAGAGTAAATAAGCTTTAAATACAAAATGTTTCATAGAGGTGAAATTAAAGAAGTTTTACTTTTATCTCATTGTCCATTAACCTTGTCCGGCTAATAATTTCATCAGTAGACATTCTAAGCACTTCTTCCGCCACTGTATCTTGCTGCTGAAAATTCATAAAATTTTAAGATATCAAATTTACATATTCTAACTTGATATATATAGAACAGGAATTGTGATTATTTTTTTTTATATGATATGCATGTTTATACAGATAAATAAGGTATTACACTCACCTTACATTTGGCAGATATAAGAGGGGAGATATGAATAGAGGATATAAGATAGGTAATATGTTTTTAGTCATATCCTTATATGTATATGTGTTTGCATACATTTATACATATATATATATATATATGTAGTGCCATTCAGTTAACTTGCTCTTAAATCAGACTTAGGCATTAATACCAAAAGTAGTATTTATATTTAAGTACATTTATTAATTCTTAGTTAAGCATAAATATATACAATTTAACAAAATTCCAAGAGGAACACAGATTACTTCCAACTGGTTACATCGTACTTTTTTAGGCTATATTTACTCTAATGCAGAGATTGGAAACTTATCATCGCCATAGAAACTGTTTCACTCATTGCTAAGAAACCTATTGCTATGTTTAATATGTTGCCACGAGGAAACACTGATTGTGAAATCTTAGGTTATCACTTAAAAGTGTTTTACAGACACACACACACATATATATATATATATTGATTTCAAAGGGGATTACATTTTACTAACAAAATTCAAAGAAAGAATGATAATTCTGACTTGTTTTCTTTCAACAGCTTTATGAGTATCCTAAAACTTACTTTAAAATATATAAAAAAAAACAAAAAGTTATGAATAGCACTATTGCATGGCATATAGATTCTAGTGGGCAAAATTTCAAAGAATGCTAAAGTTTAACCAAAACCAGCAATATATATATACACATTAAAGAAAATAAATATCTAATCAATCAATCAATATAATTAGGTCTCATGAAAACAAGTAAAACTTATTAAACAGTTAATTAAACAATTAAATTTTAGATAAATTTAATATTTAGCATAAAAATGTTATATTAAAAGAAAAAATAGGTATAAACGAAGCAGTTATATCAATGTCATGAACTTGAAAGATATCATAGCACAGTTTCCAACACATAGGCAGAAGCAAATTTTGTATCTTATAATACATCTAATTCACTGAAAATTTGGCTAAAGTGAAAATAGTCCCAATCAATTATCACCAAACACTACAACCATTTTTCTAAGGTATAAAATTTTGCTTAAGATGTCAAAATGGGTTAAAAGTAGCTGAATTTCAGCATTGTTGCAGGAATATCCTAATTTATTTGCCGTGGGGGTAATTATAAATTTAGACAACTTTGGTAACACTTCGTTTGTAAGAGGTTGAACTAGATTGCTTTACATTCATAACATATTGAAGTTAAGGCATACTTTTATTTGTTCTCTTTAGATTACGTATGAGTGTTGTTTTGCAAATGACATATACAGGGTGAGCCAAAAAATTTAAAAACTTTAAAAATTCATAAAAAAGGAAGAAATTATGATAAAGAAGCGTGGTTTGCAAGAAAGGGCTCACAAGGAAGTCAAGATTTTTTTTTACTATCAACAAAAAGAAAGTCATCGGTAGATGGTGCTGACATGCGAGAGATTCAGTAGAATTATGCAAATCAATCGTGTAATAAATGACCGTGATAGACGAGGTTTTCTCATTTGCTTTCAGAATTTATCATTACATGATCGAGCATTGTTGGTCAAGCTGTTAAGAGTCACCTTAGATGTGTCTTATAACATTCTGGAGGTCATGTTGAACAATTGTTACAGCAAGAATAAATGAATGGAACGTACTATTGTCCTGTTCATTATAATTCAGGTTGCCGGCACCTTCTACCAGTGACTTTTTTAACTAATTTTTATTTTGGTACTAAAAAAAATCAGACTTCCTTGTGAGCCCTTTCTTGGAAACTGCACTTCTTTATCATAATTTCTTCCTTTTTTATGAATTTTTTTAAGAACTTTTGGCTCACCCTGTATATGATTTTATAAGTGTAAGAATTGGCAGATTGTAATAAATATTTGTTATTTAATCCTGAATTCTATGCTTCCACGTGATTTATTTCCAAATATGGCAATGAAATTTATACAACAAAAGCCAATGTTTACTGTATTTTGTTTTACTAATTATATCGGCAATAGATACATGGCATAGCTGGATCTATGAAAGGTAACAGTATTGCTGTAGCTTAGCGGAAGCTGCCATGTGAGCACTAACGAACATGGACAATTCAGGCTACAAGGTTTATACAGCCCGCAGTAGGTTTGTTTTACTACTGCATAGTATCATGCTTGCATTTGATCTTGCACCATACCTCTGCAACAGCTGAATTTTCCACAACATGAAATGAAGAACCATGAAGAAAATATTAGCTGTGACTTGATAAGAGTTTAGAGAGAATGTGGTACAAAAGATTATTTTACAAAATATTTTACTTTCTATTAATAAAAGAGGACCATATTGTAAGCTATTATGTACAGCACAAAATGTCAAAAAGTGCCAATTTTTCCTGAAAAATTACTAATGTAATAATTTTTAATACAAAGTTCTATAGTTTATGTGGCTTTTAAATGCAGATCAATTTCAAACCTCAAATTAGTACATAACATTTAACAGATAGTCTGCGGAAATAATAATACACATCTTTTATATATACATGGCTAGCAGATAAATCTGAAAGCATACCGCTGACATGACTGGAAGAGTCATTAACATTATTTTCTCATGTACTACAAATATTTTAATACTATAACAGGGCTGATAAATGAAATTTAAAGTATATTTTGACATGAAAATTCACCTCTTTCTAACTGGAATTTAAAAAATTGCATTTAAAATATCTTCACCTATAATAGAATAAAAGTAACTAAACTCATGGCGCAACAGTCTGCTGTGGACCAAGGCTGGCAGTGCCCACTTCTGCTTTCTTGACCATGGGCTTTGGGTACCATACAGCATATGCCTCAGTAAGGTGGTTAACCTGACCCCCCTCCCCTCCAGAGTTTAGTTCCCAAGCATGTTTGGTCCTCATTTTATCAACCCACTCAAGGGATGAAAGGCTGAATCAACCTTGCCCAGTCGCAGGATCGAATCCTGGACTTGTGGCGTGGCAGCTTGACTCTAAATTAAAGTAACACCTTTAATTAATAAAAGCCTTTATAAGAATATTCATTTGAACGATGACAACAAGATTATAGTCAGTTTCCAATAGAACAGACACTAGAAAAATTTCCTGTTTCATATCCAAGACAAACTTTAAAATTTAATCTTAATATACAAAGAATTGTGATATACGTGTGATCAATAAACTATACAATACAGTCTTATCACGGTTTTTCAAAATCTGATATTATTCCATAAAAAAATTCCTTGGCATTCATAAATTCATACATTTTAAATTTAAAGTTCCTGCACAAAAAGAAATGTACTAAACACGAAAACTTCAAGTTATAGTAGATAAAAGAGGAAATATTCAACTAAAACTACGGATTCTTAGACAAATTTTCACTCATAAAAAGATCTTCGAATTTTAGTAATCGTAATTTCAAATATTGTTCGTCTTATATACAAAATAAACGCAAAGACTACAAATAAAACTTTCATATATATAATCAGTCATAGTGAGACTTATATACAAAATAAACGCAAAGACTACAAATAAAACTTTCATATATATAATCAGTCATAATGAGACAGTAAAGAAAAAGAAAAACCACTAGATTTCGAGTAAGTAGTTTTATGAAGAGTGTAAGAATAAAAATTAAACTTCAAAGGTAATAGAAACATTTTTTCAACAGACAGAAACAACTCTCAAGGACCGGACTGCATATATTATGTAGGGATATTTCTGTCAAAGTCGAAGGTCATCAAAACTTTAGAACTATTAATAAAATCAAAACATTAATGCATATACAATTTCTTTGAGAAATAAAGAACAAAACTTACATCATTTTCTTGCCAAGATTTCTCTTCCATTGGTACACTTGCAGCAGTAGCAGTCGCCATGTTGATGTCAAGAATGAGTTTTCAATTTCATAGGACGTTGATGCCAATTATAAAATACTCAACTATTGAGAAAAAATTTTTTTAAATTATTTTTAGGAATATATTTAAAATACTCATTATATTTGATAGTATATGCTTAACGAAATATAACATGCTCATACCATCGATAAAGTGAAATTTTAATATTTATTGTTTTATATTTTTATTGTTTGTAATTTTGAAATTTTGTAACTTTGCACTGTAATATGGCAACAATATTAACGCGGCGTTTGTAAACAAACAACCTGTCATGCTAGATGCTAAATTTTGGTTGTATGAAAGAGTAGTCCTCTTGTGGTAACGCGTTGTTGTAAGATGGCAGAGTTGTTGGATTGTTTGTTTTCTTGTGATCTCGAGTAAATATTTTGATTAATTTCAATGTATAATGAGTTTTATTTTCTATATTATTTTCCAAGTTTATTATTTATTAAATTTAATCCACGTAAATGATTAATTTTGAAGGATTTGTTCTCGTACTTTATCTACGATTATTTCATCTGAAAATTATATGCTTTATAAATATTCAATTATTGATTTCTTAAAGAGAATATTCTAAACAACTTTGAGTCTTTTATTTCGTATATTATTAAATGTATTTTTCTTAAGACGTAATATTCAGCGAAACTTTTGTTTCATAGAATAAGCAATTATAGTACTGTATATGAATTCAAGTAATGAATAATTAGACCATTTTTTAAAATTCAATCAAGTGAATGAATAATAATCACTCAGATCATCTTTATTTTTATTAATATATTTATATTTTTTTTTTCTTGAGCACGTGTAAATAAGCAAATATAAAAAACGCTTGTAAAGAATATTTCTTTTCTGTAAGAGTATATGTAGTGAATTTCTCTAAAAAAAATTTTCAAAGGTTTGTAAATGAAACGTAAATATGTTTGAAATTTCTGGTTCTGAACTTTCTAGAAGAGTTTGTGAAAACTTCAACTGCAACATAAGAATTGTTATATTTTTATAATTTGTTAGTAATATTCTGGTTGATGTAATTTAAAAGTTCGGATGAAACTTTTAGGGAAAACAATAAGTTGCTTTAAACTGTAATCATAAATAATTGAAAGGAACATGTTTGTAATACTTTAATAATGATGTTGGTTAAATTTTATATCAATAAAAGGTATTTTCTGTTGCACATCTATTGATAAATAATGAAAAACTACTATTATTATTTAAGATTTTATATCATTTAACTTTATTGTGATACATAAAACAGAAAGCTCTTTATACCTCAAATTTATGTCATAAAATAACAAAATTAAAACTGTGAAGCTAATAAAATGAGTAAACCAAATAGATGAAATAAGGAAGTCTGGAAAAAGATATTAACTGATAGTGTAGTCTGTTGTTTAATGGTTATCAATATTTGACTAAAATTCTTCAAAATAACATTAATATTACATGTATTTTTATCCTTTTTATAATTACATATTGATAACAAAGTTTATTTTAAGGTAACATTTATATTTCTTGCTACAGGCGATTAAAACTACTTCTTGAGAAGACAGGTGTAAATGCCATAATTCCTGGTACTGAAGGATGTACTCCTCTGCATATTTTATCTGGAATAGAGACTGTTAATAACAAAAGTAATGTTTTCTCATATTTACTTGAAATGGGAGCTAATCCAAATGCAAGGTATGTAAGGATTAAAATGACAAGTAATATTCAATAAATACTTTGTATGTTTGACTATCTATTCTATAAGGAGTAACAAAAAAATATTAAATGATCCATTGTTTGGTGATATATATTATAATTACATTTTAAATAATGTATTCAACTGTTGGTATAAAACACTTCTGACAATGATTGGATAATAATAAGACATTATGTAAGCTTAGCATTTCAAAGAGTCAATCCATGATTGATACATATATTAACTGAATATACTAGGCTTTGATAATATATAGGGTTGCCAGAATATCTCTTTTAAAGAGAACAATTTCTCTCTTCTTTTTTTTTCATTGTGATCATCTTTTGTCCTCTTCTTTCCTTAGTTACTTCTTATCCAATCTTTTTTTATGGTCTGAAGTCCACTTTTGTCAATAAAATATATTTATATTAACTATTACCTCCAGTAACTCAATTTTCAAGGAATTTACCCAAGTTAAGCTTTGCTTTCAGAATGGTTGTTAGGTTCTTGACTTAAGCGGGTGTTAAATATTCTGTTATGAATTTAAAGTTATTAATTTGGTTTTATTTAAAAAAGTGAATTATATTTAAATATGAATGCTCCTATCTCAAATGGTATTTTTATTTATGTAATAAACATAAATTATAGTTGATAGGTATGAGTAGATATTATATTTGCATATTTCAATACATCGTCCTCTTTTTTTTTTCATAAAAAAGTTCTTGTTGCATTCTTTCAATATCTGACAACCCTAATTTATATGCTGTCAATCATTTATCAGAAAAACATGTTACGTTATCTGTGATTTTTTTAAAGTTTATCAAGTATTCTTCTCTAACTGTATTACAGTATTGTACATACTATAATACAATTAAATTTGATTGCTTTCAATTGGATTGTTTTTATAAATAGTGAGAAGTTTTCAATAATAAATTATGTATTCTATTTTTCCTTACGTTTTATAGTAGTCTATAGTAATGCTCGAATTTCAAGAATATTTTCAATATTATCTCAGCAAATTTCTGGATATAATGAGCCATTTTATTATATAGGGTGAAGTGGGATAAGTGAGAACGCGGGTTTAAAAACCCTAAAAATATAACCCTTTGACGACCAAAGGCCCATTTTGCAGCTTACCCCAAAAGACCGTCCAGCTGAGAATGAGAAGCGTCTTTCCCATCCTCTACAGAAAATACTGATGATTATACTGAGATTTGTCACGGTGGGGTGTGGGCTGACTATCAGCATCAGGTCATGAAGTATGCCAGGATCGATTCTAGACAATAGAGGAACGACTATGTAGTGACATTGAACTGTTGGTAGAATGACCACCTACCAGGCACTGGGAAGAGGCAATATAGGAGAATTTCGGCTGGCCGTCTGGACTTCTGAATGTTGGCCTTCAGAGGGTTAAAAAAAAAATTTCATGTCTACTTTATAGGAAAATTCTTGCTCTACTGTTATGTATAGTATTTATTTACAGAAAAAAATTGTAAAATGGAAATTTTTTATACTTACCAAACCCTTGCATTTTAACTAAGGTACCCAAGTTTGAGTACTAGCCAAAAAAAAAAAGTCATAACTAATTAACCACAACACATAGAGTCATTTTGAAAATACCCACTTATTCACTAAGAAACAAAGAATACAGATAAAATTTATAAAAACTTTTTTTTTTTTTTTTGCAATATTACTTGAGTACTGCAGGATTTTCACTTGCCCATAAAAATTTTGTGTCCGGGCAAGTGAGAACTGTCCCCATATACTGAAAATAACCTACCTTTGTGTTATAACAGCCATATAAATAGTTTTTTCTTCCCAATATATGTTTTCTAGCTGGAGAAACTTCATAACCAACCACCTTTTGCCATATTTCTTTAACAGCTGATGGTTGATTTTAATTCCTTAACATTCAAAAATAGTAAAACATGCAACTGAAACTAGTTTTTTTGTTGTAGGTTTGAAGAAGTGAATTGTAATAAACTAACTTGTTTAGACTAACTGTTAGTGAATGTAAGTGGAGTGGACATTACAAACTAACTGAGTGTGAATGTATTGAATTTTGTTGTCACTATTTCTGAGTTGCCTTTTGTACCAGATGATGACTTAGTGTTTCTGGAAGGCATGGTGAACTAAATTTTTCCATGTCTCCTACAATATTCAGTAGGGCCTAGGCAAAGGGGAAAAAAACTTTTTTTGAACTTTTAACATACATTTGTTACTCTAAAACAAATAATACAAATATACGTATTTTGTTAATAGTTGGACGTTACTGACACTGCTAACTTGAACAACAAATACCTCCACAACAAAAGAATTTAAAAAATGATAGCCTTTTGTTCAGCATGAAATATCTGTTCTTTCCCTTGTCCTACTTATTTTGCTGTAAGCTGATTTATTGTGACCCACGTTCTCACTTGCCCCAAGTGTGGGAGCAAGTGAGAATGCAAAACACAAAAACTTTACAGCAAAAAAAGTTGTAAATAGATTTAAAAAAAAAATAAAACTATAAATGTAGAACATAACTAAAAGTATGTATGTAAATTTTCATACAAATACAAGAACTTGTTAAAAACTTATTTAGGTTCTGTGGGAAATTGTTATGCTAGATAGCGCTGCCACTCTATAGTTTTGTAACCCCACTCGGACATTCAGATGCGATGCAGATTCGAAGCAAAACGTGGGAGCAAGGATTAGCACCACACTGTACTCAAATGCATGCTTGTAAATATTATGTATAATAAAGCAAATTATGTGCAAACCCGAGATCAGAAGTTATTGTGTACTTAAGGTGAAGTATTGACAAGAATAAAGAACCAAGTAAATACTGAACCACCAGCATCCCCCATATAAGTTGGAACATCGGAATGAGAAGCTGTTAATGTCACCTTTCATTTGGATACACAGATTAAATACCCATTAGAGGTAAAAATTTTGATTGAAGATCATTGGGTAAGTGAATTTATTTCTGTTTTCTGAAATTTGTAGAAGAATAAAGATGAGTACAGAAGATTCGCTAAAACATAACAAAATGAAAAGGGGAACAATTAGTAGTTTAATTACTAAATTAATTAAGAAAATTGATGATGAAATAAATAAAGAAGATTCAAACCCAGAAGTTGTTCAAGATTCCCTTGATGTCCTTTTAGAACATAAAACTGCATTAACTGGTTTGAATGAGATCATTGAAAACCAAACTGAAACTAAATATTTACAATCAGAAGTAGAATATTCGGTTGAATATAATCAGTCAAATGGGCTCTGTAGATGACGTGATAATCGGGTTAGATTTTGCAGGACCAATTTTCATAAGAAGAGACAAAAATGATACCTCGTACATCGTATTATTCACCTGCGCCACAACCAGAGCTGTCCGTTTAGAACTATCAACAGACATGACCACAAGATCCTTTCTTTTGGCCTTTCGGTGATTTCTGTCAAGACGTGGCACTTGTAAGGTAATATACTCAGATAATGCCAAAAGTTTCAAGGCTGAAGATAAAGAGCTTCAAAATTTTCATAAGATCATAAAAGAGCGTGAATTACAAGATTTCATTTCCAGCCAAGGTGTGAAATGGAAGTTCATCGTGGAACGTGCCCCATGGTGGGGAGGCTTCTACGAGCGAATGGTAAAAAGTGTTAAAGATCCACTGAAGATTTTAGGACGAGCTCTTCTTTCATTTGAGGAAGTAACGACAATTTTAACGGAAATTGAAACCGTTCTCAATATGCGACCTCTGACTTACACAACCAGTGAATTTGGAGAACTTGAGCCCCTCACACCTGTTCATTTCCTCCATTTCAGTAGACAGGACTTTAGTTATCCCATCCATTTTGCTGAACTGGAAAACAAACTTTCCATTAAAGAGAATTTAATCCGAAGGAAGATTTATCAAAGCAGATTATTGAAACAGTTGTGGACTAAATGGAAGGAACAATATTTATTCCATTTGAACTCTGCCCATCATTATAAAACTGCAGAAAAACACCGAAATCTCCAGGTCGGAGACATTGTACTGGTAGACGGGGCTTCCAAATCTAAACTGTTATGGGACTTCGGAATAATTGTAGACATTATTCATGGTAGAGACAAACTTAATAGAGCATGTATGGTAAAAACTTCAAAGGGATTGTTCAGAAAATCAGTACAACTGTTGTATCCTTTTGAATTAGATTCTACTTGAATGATTAATTATATAACTTTAAGTGTTTAAAACTGATTTTTTTATGTGTTTTCTTTCTTTTTTTTCGCATTGTTTAAATATTATTTCTCTGCATAAAATGTTTAATTTTAAAATTAATTTTTATATCTTATAAATAGTCAATTTGCATGAAGTAGTTTACTTTTTACAATTTCAGTATGATATGCGATAATTTGAGTTTATTTTTTTGCAATTTGATTTTCTCATATTGATATGTGGATTTAATTTGATTTAATATTAAAAAATATATATGTTTGATACAATTTCATTGAAACATTTGAATGTAAATATGTTTGTATTAGAATATTATTGTAGTTGAATTTAGATTTTGTTTATTTTGAAAGGTGTTAATTATTGATTATAACAGTTATGTACTCTTCAAAGAGTCCAGGTGGGGAGTGTGTGGGAAATTGTTATGCTAGATGGCACTGCCATTCTATAGTTTTGTAACCCCACTTGGACATTCAGATGCGACGCAGATTCGAAGCGAAACACAGGAGCAAGGATTAGCACCGCACTGTACTCAAATGCATGCTTGTAAATATTATTATAATAAAGCAGATTATGTGTGAACCTGAGATCAGAAGTTATTATGTACTTAAGGTGAAGTACTGACAAGAATAAAGAACCAAGTAAATACTGAACCACCAGCATCCCCCATAGGTTCAAAGTGGAACTGTATGATTTTGTATTCTCACTTACCCCACTTCACCCTATATAGCAGGGGTGGTCAAAGTGGTTGTCTGGTCGACTGCAAAACTATTCCTAGTCTCCCGTCTGTCTGATATGTAAACATCTCAGTTCCCCATCTCACATATCATGTGAGACAAACCATTTGACAGATACAACGCACTACAATCTCAAAGTTAGCCGATTATTTATTGGCACCAGTCTCTCTCTAAAACCTGATAGGTAAAACAAATGATGACTTGTAGGTTATATATTACTCACGTGGTGACTGTAGCACATAGTGGACATATGTGTGGGTATTTTGTGTTTTAGAAGTCACATTTCGCTATGATCAGATATCTTAGACTCTACAGAAAGTCTCATCACCTAACAGTGGTTATTTAATATAGCTTAGTTTGTATCTATCATAATAAAAGTTACCAGGAGTGACAGTAACCATCATTTCATGTAAGCTTCTGCTTTTTTACCATGCTCTTTTATGTTGTTTTAAAATTTTTCTACCCACAATAAGTCCCCCGACCACAAGTTCCAAGAAAATGTATCATTATAATGATGAATGGGAACAGGATTTTTTTTCATGAGGAAAAAGGATAAATGTGTTTGCTTTATTTGCCTTTCAAGCATAGAACTTTCAAAAAGGGCCAATGTTGAAAGGCACTTTAGAACAGTAGATACACAATATAAGAATAATTATCCACTTGGCACCGAGTTACAGAAAGCAAAAGTACAACAATTCATGACATAATTAAATATGAAACAGTCATTTTTTGCGAGATTAAGTACGAAATCGAAAACAGCCACCATAGCCTCTTTTAAAGTAGCTGAAATTTTATTGAAATGTAAGAAGCCTTTTGAGGATGGCAAAATTTGGAAGGAGAGTTTTATTATTAAAGCAGAACTATTATTTCAAAAATTTAATAATAAATCTGAAATAATTGCTTCGATTAAAGAAATGTCACTCTCGAGAAACACTGTTATGGTTAGGGCAGAAGCAATGAGTTACAATTTAGAAGAGATTCTGAAAGAAAATATTGATGAATGTAGGTGTCTATCCTTACAATTTGACAAATCAATGGATTTCCCTGATACCACATAATTATATATATTTATTTGAATTTGTTTCCTAGAGAAAATGTCTGTCAGAGAAGAACTGCTAACAATTTTACCAATGAAAGGACAAAAGAGAGGTCAAGATATTTATAATTAAGTCTTTTATTACTGAATTTCCCATACGTAAACTGGTATGGATTACAACTAATGGAGCTCCTTCTATGGTTGGGAATCATAATTGATTTATTACTCTTCGTAAAAGTAATGATGATATTCCAAGTTTTTCAAATTACCATTGTATTATCCATCAGAAGGCACTGTGCTCAAAAATATTCAATTCAGATGATGTGAGGAATTTTGCATTTAAAATAGTTAACTGTATTCATGGAAGAAGTTTGCAAAGATGCAGATTCAGAGCATTACTAGAGGAATGTGAATCTGATTTCGGGAAACTACTATTACACACTGACGTAAGGTGGCTAAGCCGTGCTAAGTTTTAAAATAGATTCTTGGATCTTTTGCCTGAAATAAAATAATCTATGGCAATTGTTAATACATCATATCCTCAATTGGAAGATGATAAGTTGGTGTGTGGTCTTTCTTTTCTCTCTGACAATGCAGGAAAGCTAAATGTATTAAATTTGTAACTTCAAGGAAAGAACAAAATATTAACTGAAATGGTTAGTGATGTTAATGAATTCAAGGGGAAACTTACATTCCTAGAAACACAATTGAGGAGAGTAGACTTAAAACAATTTGAAAATATGGCAGTTAAGTTTATGTATAAAGAATGAAATGAATACGGTCAATTTACTAATAAGATGTCTCTGTTACAAAATGAGCTTGATAGAAGATTTGAAGATATTTCTAAAATAGAGGATATAATATTGTTCATGTAATTCCCATTCAATGATAAAATAAAAATAGAAGAAATATCAATAAAATTAAAAGAATTTTTGGATCTGGATCATATGCTAGTTGAGAATGAAATCCTTAACCGAAAATGCGATATATTTTTGAAATCAAGAGCTTCATCTCAAAATAGTTATTGAAATTTACTTTGTGAAGAAAAATATCCATGTTTATGGAGATGTGCAGTATATTTAACAACCTTTTCGGTTTTACTTACCTCTGCGAAACATTTTCTACCATGAATGCAATCAAAACAAAACATTGCTCCCGTTTGACAGCTGACCATTTAGCAGCAAGTTTACAAATAGCTATTAGTACATAGCAACCACAGTATGAAAAGCTTGCTGAAAATATACAATGTCATGTTTCCAGTGCAAATGATAGTTAAAACTAATTTACAATAACATTGTTCGCATTAATAAGAAAATAAAAGAACATATTGTTTTATTTATAAACTAATTAGTTTGTAGGAAGAAAACATTTTTTCTCTTATTAAAATAACTTGTTATTGAATATAATTAGTAATATCTATGATTATTTTAAATTTAAACTAATTTTTGGCTTCAAATTACTAATTTTCTTATGATCACTCAACTCATACGATGTTGGTAGACTGGCGCCTATAATTTAAATTACAGGTCGCCCGTAGTGATCAAAAGTTTGGCTACTACTGACTACTGCTATATACATTAGGAGTCAGTAAATATTCCAGAAATTATCAAATTCCATTTTATCTTCATTTAATGAGATTTAAAGACAATTATGCTGTTTGTAAATAAAGAATGATATAAAGAAAGACAGTCAAAATATAAAACTAAAAAAATACTCGTAAGATCAGATATCACCAATATTTTTCATTGACAAATCTGTAACAGTTTTTCATGTTTATTCCGATTACATCTTTTAAATTCCTTACAGACTAATTTGTCTGCAATAATAATACATACTTTTTTACTGGAAAGATTTATTTTGTTTTCATTTTTATAAATTATGTATGTATAAATTTAATATTAAATTAATATCTCAGAATGCTACATCATATATTTGTATGCTTGAATGTATTTTTTTTTATTATTTATTATTGATGGAAATTAGACTTCAGTGTCTGTTTGGGAACAAATTCTAATTTTAAAATATTTTGTCAGAGTAAAATATTAACAAAAAATATATGCCTATCAATTTTTTAATCAAGTTTACAAACAAAGAAAATTTTTTTATCTTATTCTGTATTATTATGCAGTTATTTATAAAATTCTTTACTCACACATTTTGTTTTATTTCCTTTAGATCATTTGAAAATCTCACTCCAGTCCATATTGCTGCTATGTGGAATAACTGTTATGAATTAGAAAAACTTCTGCAAAATGGTGGTAATCCTTGGTTGACTGATTCTGAAAATAAAAATTCCTTTGATATGGCTGCTGATAATTATTCGTATGAGGCTTTTCAGTTGCTAAATATATACCTTGCTGAAGATAAATTAAATTTCCGAACAGAAAGGAATGTATCATCAAATCCAAAGTCTACTGATCCAGTTTTGTTAGATAATCCTGAATGTTTAAGAAATGAAAAATTAGAAGACTCAAAGTATTCTCAGTACACCTTCAATGGTACTTTTATGACAGCAAATGAAAATTTTCCTCTAATATTCTCTTCTGATGAAAGTGAGGATCATGTCTTAAATGTCAGTAAATTCCTAAAAAGAAAAAAATGTCCAGCAAAAAGTAAAAATGCCATGAAAGCCATTGAACCGCGAAAGGATTTTTCTTGTACATCAACTGTCCAGCAAGATGAACATACAGATAACAAACCCATAAAATCTAGTAATAGTGAAAAAAAAATTATGAAAAAGGCTCACACAAATAATCTTAATCAAGCTTACTTAATATCATCAACTGAAAGTGAAGCATCTGAAAATGCATCTACTAATTTGAATAGTTCAAGTGACAGCACTTATGAAACAATAGTTGATGTTGATGATGAAAGTGGGATGGTGCTTATTGAAATGAAAAATAGTGACAGTATACATTCTTCAGCTGTATCAGTTGGCAGTGATTGGAAATCTTATCAGAACTTCAATAGTGAGTGCTCGACTCAGAGTTGCTGCACTTCACATTCAGAAACCACTACAATAATTGCTGATGATTTACTTAAGTATAGCAACTCAAAGATATTTCAAGAACTTAAAAACCTTGGTGACAATCCAGGTCCTGTTTTAGATCATACTCGTCAAGTATATTTAAATCGGTTGACAAGGCTAATGTCTGGCTGTGTGGTTCATTGTGATTTACCTAAACCAAGTAAGTATAATAGAATTATCAAAACTTATTACTATAAACATTAATTTCTTTCACTTCATGGATCAGTTTTTTTATAATTCATTATGTATGTTAAATAATAGTTTGTAGCCATAAAAGATTTATGTAATGTATTAGATCTGTGCAAGTATGTTGTTTGCCAATGGTGTGCACTTGGCTATTATGCCATTCGCTCGTATCTGTAGAAGTATAGTTAAAGATTCATAAATGAAAATTGTTAAAAGTGACCTTATACTTTACCTGTGGTGGTTCCAAAGCATGATGAACAAAATCATATTTATCAAAATTTACCAAAATTTAGATAAAAGTATGCTTAAATCAGTAGTTGGTGTAATTAAAGCTAATGATAGTTATATGCTTTAATAATTATTAAAATACAGAATAAAGCTATTTTGCTTTATGTGAACTCAGAGTCAGATTACTCCTATTCTAAAATGTATTAATAAGAAGTAATTAATTTACTACAATACTAAGGCCATTTTAACAATTTTCTGGCATTAGATAATGCCCTTGTTCTTTTAAACTTCTGTTTAACACTTTACTTTTGAAGCAAATATCACATAATTTTACTCCATTATTGTTATTTAAATTTCTTTTAATCAATTTCAGTAAAATATTATAAAAATTCTTATTCAATTTAACTCATTTGTAACTATATTATGCAAGAAGTCATACTCAGGGTCAGACATTACAGTTAATGCCACCATCTGTCTTAAACAAGAAATAATATGTATTGAGAGCAATAAAATGTTTTTAAAACTTAAATTTTTAGCAATCACCAGGAGATATTTTTTCTAAATATTAATCAATTGGTAGATAGTATATAATACTTCTTTTTTAGCATATGTAGTAAGAGCATACCTTCATATGCTCTTTATTAAATTGTTATAATTTACCTGGTGATATTTCTAACTTTAGAAATACATTTATCCTTCATTATAATGCCATTCAGATAGAATTTTGTTATTTAAATATTATTCTTTATAGACTCATAAATAGTTTATAAGATTAAATTATATAGTTACAATTCTTTATAAATTATTGTTTTATTTAATGGATTAGAAAAAGTTAGGTCTTTTTAGTTAATATAATAATGAAGAATAATTGTAAATAAATTTGTTTAAAAGAAATTGTCTATGTTCTTAATATTCTTTGTATCTTCATTTTATATCAACAGAATACTGTCCTGAAATATACCTGTTCCTAGAAAATAAGTTAGATATGACTAAAGCCCGTATCCTTGATCAAAATATTGCTGGAGAATTTGAAGCAGAAACTGATAAGAAATGGAGGGAAGGAAATCAGAGATGTTGTTTTAACTATTTCTTACTGGATCCTAGAGTTACTCAGAATCTACCACAACGGGCATTTCATCTCACAACAGAGCAAACATTTTTAGTATTCCTTGATGCATTATTTTATGTTGGAAAAGGAACTAGAGGAAGACCCTACAGTCATTTATTTGAAGCAGCAAAATCAATAACTCCTGACAGTGCTGTAAGATTTTCTCTCTTCTCTCTCTGTATATATATATATATATATATATATATATATATATATATATATATATACATATATATGTGTGTGTGTGTGTGTGTAAGTAAAATTTATTTCTTTATATGTGTTACCCATTGGAAAGTTATATTATGAATAACATTGAAATTCAAGAGTTCAATGAATGAAAAATCACTTTAAAAATCATTTCTAAACAAAATCAAAAGAAAATAAGTACCTGTGACGAATAAAACATATTTGATTTACTTTTCCAAGTTGATAAATTTTTATAACATTACATGAATTGATATCTGTTTAAAAGCACAACAAAAATTTTGCATATTTATCCAGATTAAACATATCCCTATTACATTTAATATTTTATGTTAAATATATTTTTTAATGTAAATTTTCTATTTTCAACTCTGTTTGAAATAGTTTGTAATTTTGGTTGCCATTTTCTGGAGTGAAGAAGTTTATCTGATATTGGAATCATTTTTGTGTACTCATACCAATTACAGTCGAATCTGGTTAATTGGACCAACCGCTTATTCAGACTGAATCCTATTGCATAAGGTTAATAGGGCATGTTCGTGTATTTGGACCAAAATGATTGCATCCCGATGTGGTCCGAGTAACTGGAATTGACTGTATCATCCATAAACAAAACTTCATAGAATTAAAAATGGTGAGAGCATTTCTACACTGGGTTACTGAGGAACTAGATACAATCATACTTAGTGCTGTTTGGTTTGATGATGAACTACTAATTAATTCAAAACTACTTATAACCTTTTAATTTTTATTGTTAATATTAGGTTTTGTGTTCCTCTAATGTATTTTTCACAATTGTAAGTCGTTCTTACTGCATTGTCTGTTCTTTCACTTTATTCAAACTTAGTGTGCTTTAAATTTCTAAACTTGTTCTTTATAAATACAAAATCAATTAAAACTGAAAAAGTATTAATAATATTTTACTCCTGTAGAAGTAGAAATGCTTTGAGACATATTTGAAATCCTAAGATCCTTGAGAATAATGCACAGCAACGATTCAATAGAATATAAATAACATGCGGGCAGATTGTAAAATATTAGTTGTCTCTTGTCTGTAATTAAATATTAAAGCTCTAATTAAATCATAACTGAAAAGCACTGAAAATATTTGGCATTTTATTTTATGTATTTATTTGTTCATGTATTTATAAAGATTGTGTTATTTCATTTATTTTGCATAAATAGTTAAAATTGTTTTGTTTTGTTTTTACTATCGTATATTTTGACACTTTTCCTTTTATTATTCTTTCAGAAAAGTGACAAAATTAATCACATTTTAGACATCTGGGAAGCTGGCTTAGGAGTAATATCACTTCATTGCTTTCATAATTCTATACCAGTTGAAGCTTATACTAGAGAAGCTAGTATAATTGAAGCTGTAGGTAAGTATATTTAAAAAAAACTATATATACATTGAGTGAAAGATAAATGGTGTAAATTACTTTTTTAAAATAACATGAGATAGTTGAGTTCAAGAATCTGCTGGGTTCATCTAAGAATATAATTGTCCATGGCTAAATGGCTAGGGTGCTGGCATTCGGTTCAGATCCTGAGTCAGAGTCCCATTGTTGGCATGAATGTTGGTAGCCATTTGGAATCAGCTTCAAACAGTAGGTCCCAGTCTAATTAGTCCTTGTGTAGCAAAAATGTTGACCATAGTGCTCCAAACCAAACCAAACCAAACCTTTTTTTTTTCATAATACTGGCTCAGATATGGAAATAATGCTTTAGTTCTTGCTCCTTCAATGCATACTAGTTAGACCACGAAGTTCTAATAATTATCTGCATATGGATATAGAGATTGGCTATAACTCAAATTTTATTATAGAGCTTAAGTACATCATTGATTAAATTGACTATTAACTGAACTTTGACCAGTGGTATCCAGTTTTATAAAGGAAAACTGTGGACATAGTACAACTTCGGTATTCATAACATTAAACCAGGGGCTTCTAAAATGTATGTACATGGATGAAAGCAACAATGACCACATCTAGAGGCTAAATTAATAAATTTTTTTATTTATTACTCAGTTTGTAGTTACCTTTTCAACTAGTTTCAAGTGAAATAAAAGGATTTTTTACAAAAAAGTAATAGTGGCTTTAATTAAATATGCACAATTAATGAGAAAAAGAACAATATTGATTCAAATACAGTAGACGCTCGTTAATTCGAACTAATCCAAAGGCCCTAAAAAACTTGTATTGGAATTAATGTTAAAAATATCTCATTAATTCAAACTAAATTTTTATCACTTCGGTTAATTCGAACTAAAAATTTGGCAAAAATCTTTTCTTTTTACTCAATTAACGGAGAAAATACACGCTGTATTTATTATTTTATGCGTCAAAATCACCTGTATTTTTTTTCTGTGTAAAGAGGCACATGCCCACATTCCTAGACTATTGCATTTCCGCTAAACGTTAGTGGCTATTGTCCTTATCAGTGTTTAACGGACAAAGCGATTTTCCGTTATTTGTATCGATTTTCTTAGAATTTCAGAAAAACCAGTCTTTACTACAGATTCTAGGGAGCTGCGTCAGTTATGCCTGCAGTGCAGACAAGTTAATGTGATCTAGTTTTTCTTCCTCAGTGTGTGACGTGAAAGTGTAAAAATTCAGGATGTCTACGCGTGGAAAGTACAAAACACTAATTTTGGAGACAAAGGTAGAAATTTTAAAGAGAGTAGAGAATGGCGAATGTAAAACAAAGTTAGTAGCTGACTATGGAATTATAAAAAAAATCTTGTCAACTTATTTGAAAAACAAGAAGTCAATTTTAGATTCATGGGAAAAATCAAAATTTGCTAGAGGAAGGAAACGCATGAGAAATGCATCCCAAGAAGATCTAGAAAAAGCTCTACTGCTATGGTTCCAGGATGTTAGATCTCGAAATTTTCCGATAAATGGACCCCTAGTGCTGACGAAGGCTGATGAATTGGCAAGTCGAATGGGTATTGAACATTTTAAATGCAGTGATGGATGGCTTTCTCGATTTAAGTCAAGGCACAATATTTCTTATCAAACTGTATGTGGCCAAAGCTCTGATGTAAATGAAGACGTATGCACTAATTTCGGTAGGAAACTGCCAGGGCTTTTCTCTACTTACCTGCTGAAAGATATTTTTAATGCGGCCATAATGGACAAAGCCATAATGGACTCTATTAAAACTCTGAAAGCATTTATTCAGATGGAACCTTCCTCTGAAAATGAATTGAAATGTTTACTTCAAATCGAGAAGTTGGCTGAACAATGTAGGCATCATAAACAAAACCAAACTTCCACTTTACAGTTTTTCCCCAAAGTGTAATTCGTATTTTTAATTAAAGTTTACTTTCTACTGCATATCTTCTGCTTCATTTTATGATTAAGGCAAGTCTGTATTGCTTTTTAATATGTTAATTTTAGATAACATAGTATAATATATTTTCTGGGATTATACATACTAGGAGATTTTTCCTCTTCAGTGATACACTTTTAAAGTTATATATTTTCTCTTAACATTGGATAATTCGAACTTTTTTCCGAGAACCTTTGAGTTCAAATTAACGAGTGTCCACTGTATCTCAAAAACTGTTTAATTTAGAGAAAATACTCTACAAACTTTTTCTACATATTTATCTTTATTATGAGATATTAAAAAAGAAAATCGGCCCATAAATAACCAATATAAAGAGGATTTTTTTAATTTTATGGTGGCCATCATAACATCATGACGTCATAACTTCTATATGCCACACACCAAAGAGTGACACCATGGAAATTATTCATCTACAGGTAATTTCTGATGAAAAAATACCTCCCCATGTGCCCATCATTAATACCACCATGGAGCATGTTTTTTCGACATATGCTCCCCTATTATATGTCATAAAGCCTACTTTTTCTTGCAAAATTTAGATGAAAATCAACTCAAGATGATTCCTTACATAAGTGTGTAATCAAAATGCAATTTGTATGAATAAATCAGTGTCTCTCTTTTTCTAGAGGCTAGACAAGGTTATATATTTCATAGAATATTTTAGTTTAGGTAATATGAAATGAAAATGCCCTTTAATTTCTCCTTGTAGCATGCCAAGAAAACTGAGATATTATTCTTCATAGTTTGTTGATCAATGCTTAGCTATTATAATTCTAAAATTTTAAAAATTGTTAGTTTCATTATTTTTGAAATTGTTTTTCCTTTTTCAGGTCTGGAAAATCTCACAAATGTTAAAAAAGGAGATTACTATGGTTCATGTGCAAAACTCACAACATCACGCAAAAGGCTAATTGGAATCTCACTCTTAGATAGAGCTCTTAAAATATTTCTTCTTGAAGGAGAAAGGTATATTAAACCTAAGGACATTCAAAAAGTAAAGTGATAATCACCATAACTGCCTCTAGTATACTTTCTATTACTACAATTTAAAAGTAAATGTTATGAAAAATAAATATTTTTGACATTTTTTATGATAAAACTGATGAGGTAATAAGGAAATTTGAATCCTAAATTATCTCAAACTTATCATTGTACTTTTTTGGTGTAAATGTTTTTGCAAATAAATATTTTTATATAATTGTTTATGGTTGCAGAGATTCCTTGAAAACTTTTATTTTATCAAAATGATAAATTATTTGAGACATATTTCTAGGCTATTTGTTAATATGTTTTAATCACAGTTTGAACATGAAAAGGTGGTGTCAGTTTTTAATTTTTTATTTTACTTCTGTTAAGAAATATAATGGAGTTAAGATTTCATATGGGGTAAAAAACTAAAACACAAATATAAATACCACCTAAAAGAATGAAATGGGGAGTTCTTACAGAGCTGCAAACATGTACTAATTTTAGTAAATTGAATATGAAATTTACATTAATGAACATTTTCTAATTATATGGTAGGAACTAGAACACACTAGAACTAATGTGTGGTTACAGCTAAAATATTGATTTGCATCAGCACTTCCTTGCAATATTAATTTTCATTTATTTTTCTTTAAAAGTAAACAATGTATTTTATTCGCAACAAATGAAATAATTTATTGAAATTATTTGAAATGATCTTATGATAATTTTTTTTTTTTTTTTTTAAAGTGGCATTTTAAATGTTCTAGTTGGTAACAGAAATGAAAGGAGATAACAATAAAACTGTTATCAATAGCTTTATTTTATAATAAACAAATTTTTTATTTAAGAAATGTTTTGATTTAAATTAATCAAAAACAACAATTGTTTCAAAAAATATGTATTTTTCATTCCATGTTGATGTACAAATATATATATATATACTACAAAATTGTCTAATTGCATTGTGAGAAAAATATCCTATTCATTTTTGCCCAAACAGTCACGTAGAAAAAGTACTAAATGAAATTGTCAGGTGTGGACTTTGTTGGTGTAGATGGATCCAAACCCATAGTTTGACAAACCCAACCAGCAAAATCAATTTGTTCGCATTCTGAATTCTTCACAAAAGGATGATTCTGAAATTAAATTATGAGTTAAAGAAAATGAGATACCATCTGTATATTCATATGTATATATTTTTAAAAATAAAGACATTTGAATTTGTTGGCAAAGGCATATCAGCTTACTTCTTCAATACACAGCTTCTAAATCCTCTCGACACACTTATTAAATAAAATTTCATGTGACAAGAAAATACTATTTATTTTTCAGAACATTTATATAAATGTTCTGAAAAACATTTACAAATGCATGCAGATTTTTTGCTTAAATCTGCATGCTTCTTAGAAATGTCAATATTTACAATGGCATAAGAAACATATGACATATCTGAAACATTTTTGTTTGTCAAGGAGTTAAAATCCATAAAAATTTAGATTGACATCTAGTTTTGAACTAATAGTTCTTCATGCTGCGAAGCATTAGGTGTGATTGTCTCAATTGACAATTCACAAATGCCTTTATATTTTTTTTTAGAGCAACAGCCAAAAATGAAACAAAGCAAGGTGGAGAGAAATAACATGGGAAAACAGAATTAAGATATGAGAAATATGAAAATGAGATATAGAAGACACATTTATATGCAAATATTTTTTCAGGCAGCTGAAAATAAAACAGACAGGCCAGTGATGCTACTAGGATTCTGGACTAGGGATGGTTTTGAACTTTATGCATTTAAAAAGAAGGAAAAAAAACTACACATTAAAAAAAAAATTTTGGAGTTTCGGTAAATGTAAACAGTGTAGAGGCTTTGGAGGTTAAACCTCTAATCCTGCCCCCACCTAAAATCTATTTCTGAGAGAGTTAACATAGTGAATTATTTCAGTATAAAAAATTTGAATGTTTAACAGCTCTTGGATGTACTAACTGTATCAAAACATTTAGCTTGACTTAAACAATGATTAAACTGCCACGATGTATGTTATGAACACCCTAGTTGTGTTATGGTAGTTTTCATGGAAGGAAAATGAAGTTTCTTTAGGGAATTAAATAAAACTTTGCAATTAAAATCAGAGATATTTCTCAATTTAAAATACAGAGGTAGATAAAATGAGAGAACCACTAACTTATCATGACAACAGGATTTATTTAAGGGTTAGAAGGGAGACTGCTGGGGATGAACTGAATTTTTTAATAGTTTTATCTCTGACAAAAGAGTCAAAGCCTTAACTGTTAGCTAAGTATTTAAGACAGTTTATTTTGGCATAAAGAGAAATAGGATCCCAGCAAAGCCCAGTAAACAAAAGTGTAGAAGGTAGCAGTTTTTTGACGAGGGATGATTAGAACAAACATGACATTAATCACAGAAAGATTGAAACTAGAATAGATTTAGAAACCAAAACATCAAGAAATGGGAGTTTGTTATTGACCCCAACTTCAGAAGCAAATTGCATCTGTAGGTCAATAGAATTAAGAGCACGCACAATTTGAAAATTGCCTATAAAATGCAATCATACTTAACCCTTACGTCAGCTCATCTGTCTTTATACTGTTCCCCAGCTCATCGGTCTCACTGACAGCCATGCTATAAAATTTGGATATTTTCCTATTTTTATAAGTTTTTCACAGTTATAAGTCATCAATGCAAAACTACTGCCAACTCTCATTCTTGAAAAGGGTAAATAAAAAATAGATTATTCAAAGAAAATTTCAGAATCTGATTCCTCAATCTGTGATAGCACGAGAGAGACAAAATGTCTGGTTCGTTGTGAAACGGGGAATTCTTCCAGCCATGTCATTCTCCCATTCTTCAGAACAGGTGCAAAACAATAAAACAAAGATCTTGAAAATGGAATGCATGCAGACTGACAGATAATTAGTACGGTTCAAGGTTTATTAGTCATACAGACCAGCAAAAATTTAAATCAATGCAAGGTCGGTCCAAAAGACCGACTTTGTTTTACAAAGATTAAATTTACCGACAAAATACAAGTAGGCGAAAATCTCCGATGTGTTGTACTTGAAGGTCAGGACCTGACTGAAGAACTCACAAACCCTCAACAGTCTGATCACCCTCTCCCCCACCCCATTCTTCAGAACAGGTGCAATAGCAGTTTCCTAGACCGATGAGCCGACATAAGGGTTAATGCTCCCAAGCTCAATGAAAACTATAATTATTCATTCATAACTAGTTACCACTTTGAATTTTAAGAAGCTGTGCATTTTTGTTTCAATATTCCGCCTTAATATGACATTCAATTAACTGTACAGTAAAAGCTACAAACTTCTATGGCAAATAAATACACATTTCTTATACAAAAAAATATATGCTTATTTTAGCTGAAAGGAAAAAAGTATGAAGTATATCAATATCTCAAAAAAAAATTTAAATTCAAATACTCGGAAGTTTTTTAATTTAAAATTTAAATATAAAAAAAACAAGCACTAAAAGCCTTTTGTAACAATTTACTGATTGAAATTAAGAATTTTAGAATTTTGTTTTTCCAGAGGTTTTTGGAAAATAAAACACTTGTGAAATGTAGCAATGAAAAACAAATTTGTTAAAGTAAGCATTTACTGACAATGAAGGAAACATGCAGGTACAGTAATATAAGAAAAAGCATTACCAAAAACTTTTTATAAACTGAATATTTAGTGAACAAAACTTTTCAGTACCATAAGGTATATAAGAAAAGGAAAATTTGAAATCAATATTATTGAATATAATTTTTTTAATTCACAGAAAAATAACTTAATGACAAAATCAAATAATCTTGCATACTTCTCAATTTATACAACTTTAATATTATTTCTAAGGTGTCATGTGATTAAAATTACTTAATTTACTTAGTTATGAATGAAGTGCTTCACGGGAGAGATATTTTTAAGTTAGTTTTTGCCAGAAATACATAATTTTTAATATTGTTTCTATAAAGAATGTTGAAATAACATAATTAAAGAATTAGCAAAAAAATTCTCCCACGAATATTTTATAGATATGCAAAAACACTGATAAATTGTTTTCACATATTTGTCTCCTGGTGTACAGCGAAATACATTTTTTGCAGACTTAAAATTTTTCTACTTTAGACAAATATTTATACCTTCAGAAGTTAACTAGAAAAGATAATTAAATTTTAGTTAATAAAAAAATTCTTAAAACATTTAGAAATTATAGTTTAAACACTGCTTTGACTAAAAACATACCACTAAAGCATGCACAACAAAAGTTTAACAAATTTAAGTAAGTGACATTTTTAATTAAGTTTTTAATGCTTATTCTTTAATGCAAATAATCACAAAATCAAAAATCTTTGCTCAACCCCCCCCCCCCCCCCTAAATAAATAAGATTATGCAGACTGGCAAAATATCAAGGATTTAGAGTTACAAGTTTTAAGTTATTTACTATTATGAACATTCAATTTATTACGGAACTTGTTTGAGTATAAATTTTATGTGTATAAAATTATGTAATGATTGTCTAAAATCTTTGTAATTTCCAAAAATGTTTTAGCTTTCTCTAACTTCTCGTTAAATATCAATATTTAAGCAGTGGTGAGCAAGCATATAAAATATGATTAGTAGAAAGATACTTAAATTCAGTACTTTCATAATATCAGTTCATTAAGTTATATACACTGAAGTGCCACTGAATTAGGGATAGCAAAGCCTATGCAAATTGTGTAGCGCTGCACATCATGTATGCGCAAGTGAGGGTGCTGTGGTAACTGCATATATAGCGTGTACTGTGGTTGTTCTGAATTAGTTGTTGGAATTGCCAGTATGGGTAAACTGCCTGATTTAGACGCCTTCGATCGCGGACAAATCGTAGGTGCGCGACGCATGGGCCATTCAATTTCCGAAATCGTCAGACAGCTAGGATTTTCAAGGTCGGCAGTGTCAAGAGTATACCAAGAATACATGAATGGTGGAAAAGAAACTAGCGATCGGGCAAACTGCAAAGGACAATTAGCCTTGACAGTGTGTGGTGAGAGATGGCTCAGGCATATTGTACGTAGCCAGCGAAGCCAAACATTAGCTCAAATTACCACCCAGTTTAATGACGGTGCCAGTCGTACAGTCAGTAAACGGATTGTGCAACGCTCGCTTCACCGTATGGGTTTCAGGAGCCGTCGACCTACGAGAGTACCATTGCTCTATACTCGCCATCGGGCTGCACGTCTTGCCTGGGCAAGAGAGCACAGAGACTGGAGTGTAGAGGACTGGAAACGAGTAGCATGGAGTGATGAGTCTCGAGTCCGACTACTTAACGCCGACGGGAGGCTGAGAATATGGCGTCAGGCTCATGAAGCCATGGATCCTGCATGCCTAGCTGGAACTGTACAAGGGCATGGTGGCTCAATCATGGTCTGGGGTGTTTTTCGTGGCACAGTTTGGGATCTTTGGTGCATGTACCAACCTCTCTCAATGCAATTCGGTACGTAGAGTTGCTGGGTGATCACCTCCATCCGTTTATGCTGTTCTGTTATCCGCACGGTAATGGAGTTTTCCAGCAAGACAACTGTACCTCTCACAAGTCCCGGTTGGCTACTGGCTGGTTGGATAAGCATTCCTCTGACTTCTCTGTCATGAATTGGCCACGTAGAAGCCCAGACTTAAATCCTATTGAGCATCTTTGGGATGTTTTGGAACAAGGCATGAAAGGCCATCACACAGCACCAAAGAACCTTACTGAATTATGGACAGCTTTAGCCAATATTTGGCAAGCCATTCCCGTGGAACGTTTCCAGAAACTTGTTGAATCTATGCCTCGTCGTGTGGCAGCCGTTATCAAGGCCAGAGGAGGCCCAACTCGTTACTAGGTAGGTATCCCTAATTCAGTGGCACTTCAGTGTATTTAATAAAATACATTCATTAAAATTTACAGCACCAAAAAACATTTTTAGATAAATTAAAAAATTTGTAAAGCAAAATTTTACAATATTTTACACAATACTTACAATAAGAGTTTTCAAATCAGCTCTCTCTGCAGGATTCTTTTTCAAACTAATAACAACATTAAAAATTAAATTTGATTTCAGGCCAATAACAGGATTATTTGCATAGTATATCAGTCATGAAAGAGTTTAACCAATTAACAGTGTATATTTATATATATATCTTTACTAAATAATTTAAACATTTTTATTTTTATTGCAAATTAACAAGAAAGATATTGAAATTAATCTCACTGTGAGCTTGAAATTTTTCGTAAATGGCTAACAGCTAAGTAACAGAAGTAAAGTATCTATTGGTATTAGTATTACAGAATTAATGAAAAGTTAAAACAAAAATATTAAATACAGTATCAGTACAATATTTTTTTCCTTGTTTTGGAGGTTTAAAAAGAAGACAAAAAAGTTAAGTAAAGTAAAGTAATTTTAAGGTTTGGCTCATTGGTAGTTTATGAGCTATAAAAATTCTATTTACAAATTTGAATTTTAAAGAAAATGACAATTAGTTTCAAAAATTAAATGCATATTTATTAACAATTTTAAAAAAATCTATATTTTTAATCGTGATACTTATTTAAAATAAGTTAAAATTAGCAATTAAAAGTTATAAAAATTATGTTAATATATTTAGAATTTTCCTGAATATCATTCCAAACAGATTTTTAATTATATGTTGATAACAATACATTAAGAAATGTAGAAGTAAAAAAGTCAAAAGATTATACTTTTTAATGGAAAAAATTTATAGCATTTTACACATTATATATCAAACAGTCAGTAGTATTTTTATAACGTTTATTTATTTATTTTTATTTAAATTAAATCAATTGAGAAGAAAAGAAGTTCCTCTCCAATTGATTCATTTTTTTACATCAGCTAAATATTCAAAACAAAATTCATTTATTAATATATTTTTATTTTTAATAAAAAATGACAGCTAAATTAATTATATCATTACCATCTGTCCACTAGATCTTTAAACTCACTAGAAAACACTCCTTCAGGTACAGTCGGAGGGGGCTAATTAAAATAATAGTAAAAAATTTAAAGTACAGCAGTTATTACAATAATCTTCTAAAGAAACCTAATAAAAAATTTAGCATTTTTATAGAAAAGAGAAAATTATTAAAAATCTTAAATGAAGAATGTTAAAATATCTTTCAAATTTAAAAAATAGAAACTTAAAATAAAAATTTCAGTGGTGTAGTGAGCATAACTGGCACCCGGGGCACGATACCTTTTTGGTGCCCAGGGCATGATAGACCCCCTCTTGCTACGTCACTGAAGCATTTCACATTTTAAAAGAGTTATCAATGTTTAAAGAAACTAAAGAGCAATATACATCATGTTTCAGCTGTAAATAATCATAGTAAATAACAAAGAAAAGAAAACTGAATTACCTCATTCACGATGTAATCAAGTAATTCAAATATAGATAGTGGACTATCATCAGAAGTAACATTTAGATTATCTATAAGAATTAAGAAAAGTTAACAATAGCTTTTAAAAATGATTCAGTTATAGTAGTATATTGTATTATTAAGAAAACAGTTTTCACATTATAATATAAATAAATACCGAGTGATTTAAAATACCAAGAAAGAATAAATTAGTTTCATCAACATACAGCCATATAAAATTATGACTATTTAGTCTCAATTCAGTTAAAGTCACATTTCCAGTTAAAGTTGATTTGAATACACACATGCATTATAGAACAAATTTAAAATGTTGTGTGTAGCACATTGAACACTGATCTTAGTATCATCTTCTAAATGATTAAAATCCATTATAATATTTTGTCTAAATCAATAAGATCATATTTGGATGGTAATGTCCAAAGTTTGAAGGTGTTGTAAATTAGCTGTATCCTTGATGCACTAATCACATCATTTAATTCAGGGGTTCCCAACCTTTTTCCTACATCGACCCCTTTTAAAAGAATCATTTTCTTACAACATACAACATAATTATAATATTAATAATTGCACATAAAACACTTAAAGATAACAATTTGACTAAGAATATGAACAAAAAATTAGAAAAAGTGGTTCATTAGGTTTAGGTTTTATAATTTTTGTACTATTTTCATTTTTAATTTCAGAAGTATAAACAAGATTTCATAACACAGATTGTAATTGCACAAACATCACCAAGAGAAAAAATGAAACTGCTTCTCATGGTTGAATCGGGAGGACCCATATGCTGTTTAAGGTCCAGTGGATTTCTCAAGTTCTGCCTAGTTGTTACATAAATAAAAGCTGACGGTGGCATTTGAGGCATATACAAAAGCATCATGACATTCGACTTTAGATGCATGGATCACCCCGCCTTATGCAAATCTGTATTTATACATATTAAAATGGATATTATTATCCAATAATTACATTTCTAAAAAATTAAATTAAATTTTAAAACAGAAAAATGTATCACAGATCCCCAATAGACTCCTTTTAAACTTCCATCAACCCCCAAGGGGTCCACTTGGACCCCGTTAGGAATCCCTGATTTAGATCATATATAAAGAAACCTTGGATTTAGTAAACCTGGTATACACTTTGAGTATCACTAAATTCTATGCCTTTTCAGATATCAGTGGTCATTAAACTTTGAGATGCAGCCTCCCTGAGGATAACAGTTCAACCTGTGTACAATACAATGGTGACAGCTGTACTTTGTAGATTTTATATTTTGAGTGTGATAATAACATAGCTAAACTATCTTTGTGTTGAATAAGATATATCTCTTGAAGCCTCTTGATAACTTGTAAAGTGACCTGGGTTCTTTAATAATAACACTAATTAGAGAACTTTAATTTTAAGTTTTGTTATCTTCTACAATTATTCATTATTGCAAAATTAGTTTTAAAAATAACTTTCAGATATTAAATATGAGAACAATATATCAGAGGGATATATTGTTTATGTAGTAAAATAAATGTCAAATGCATTAAACTAGAAATTTATTCATGAGTCTGATGGGTAATTATACCGTTACTAAGTTTCAGGAATCTTTTAGCTGACTTTTTTTCATTTTTAAGTTCTACTTCAATATTGCCAAATAAATAATTTGGAAGTTAATTTTTAACTTCTATTACAGTTCCGAACTGTTAATCTCTTTTGACTATTGTTTCTAACTTCTCCCTTTCCAGTTTCAAACAAAAGATTATTTATATTGCTTTTTTTTAACCCTTAAATGATAATATCTGTCTCTCAGATGGGTAGAGTTCATACTTGTCCCGCTAGGGTGCGTAATTATCGATTTGAAACCTTCATGTTAGAGTTCTGCTTCAGTTATTCCATCACCTTGGTTGTGTTTGTTTATATATTTAATATATTTATTTTTTGTACATTTGATATATTTATTTCGAACTACCAGGAAATGTACTCCATAGGAGCTCATGCGTGTGTAGATGAAACTCTCATACCATTTAGGGGTAGATGCCCCTTTCGTATATGCCTAAATAAATGAGCAAAGTTATACTAAAATTAAAACAAACTGTAAATATTTTTTATAAATCAATTATACCTCAAATACAGAGCTAAAATTAAATGAAAATTGGAAAATTACATAAGTAATGAGCTACAAAATCTAACTTAGTCTCATGGGTGGATGATACTAGTAGGATGCGTCAGACAGATGTTGCCATTTAAGGGTTAAACTGTGAATATCCAACACACATAATTATCTAGGTAATATAATTTTTAAACATTATTATGAAACACAGTAGTCAGTAGTAATTTTAGGATCTAAGATGCATTGTTATTATTATTATACATTCATCAAAGGAAAGTCAATGAATTAACTTTATATTTATATTTATAACTTCAATAACAAAAACATAACTATACAATCAAAATACATACTTGGTCTGTTTTTAGAACTGGGTGATGAACATGGACATTCCTGATCACCTGTATGTGCAGAGCCCAACTTAGCAGCAAGCTCTTTACTATCTGGTGGTGGGATAGGATATTTACCGATTGCCATCTCCACCAGAGAAAGACCTAAGCTCCATATATCAGACTGTACAGTATAGTGTGTCCCTTGTAATCTCTCTGGCTGAAAACAAATATCAGAATATTACTTTTTCAGCAACTACTAATAAAAACAAAAGAAACTCAGTCCTAATATCGTCAAAATCTGAACAAAATACCTAAAGTAAAGCTACAGTTTAAAATGCTGTTGCCAAGGAAACATGTAGTAAAATCTCACTTGTCCTCAATTTAAAAAATTCTAAAAATTTAATAGCAGATTTACATTATTCTCATCAGACAGGAATCTTGTATACACAGATGCAGGGGGTAATCAAAATAATGGACACACTGACCATTTTTGTAGAACTTTTAATTAATAAACTGTAGGTCCACCTTTGGCTTCCATGAATTCAAGTTGGGATAGAGTGATATAAGTCCTGAATATTATTACACGACATATTTAACTCTTTAAAAAATGCAGGACTGAAAATTGGCTAAGTATGTGATAATGTTTTTAGCTACTTTTCCATTTAAGTCTTTGAGAAATGTACAATATATTTCTTTATGAATGCTTAAAATGACTGAGTCTTCATTAATGCACAAAATAAATGAATATTGTTAGGTACCAATACAGTGAGCGAATTTATAAATACTTTTTCTCAACAGATAATTTTTAAATGAAATATTTTTCATTATTTTTGATACAATTTTTATTTTGTACATTTTAAGAAAAGAATTAAATTAGTTAAAATTTTATAGAAGCAGTCATTAATGATCAAATGTCAAACAGAGGCTAGCCAGATAACAACTTCATTCATCTAAATGAGGGTGGAATATAAAAACTCTCATTTTGGGGGGTTCAAGATTATGCAGAGAACTAACAATATGACCATATTGTAATATACACCCAACTCTTTTTTTTATATGAATTTGAAGTTACACGGTCCAAAAAAGTCTTTTTTTTTTTTAAATGCTTTATTTGGTCTAACACGATTTCAAAATCATTGTCTTGAAAGTACATATGTATGTACATTTCAAAAATCTATTACTACACTTAAAAAACTAGCATCACTGCTATTTTAATGAACAAAAGTAAATGTGTGTTTTGACAGAAATGTATATTTAAGCATTATATTGAATGAGCATTCGAACATATTTTGGATGCAGTTGAGGACAAACTCATAATCGTTGATGCATGGGAAAATATTCAATTATGGATTTTATTACATATGCTTGAAGATAGGGATTTTGGTCCAGTTTGTCGTAAACAATTGTGTTTATTATCAAGTAGCGATGAATAATTACTAAATATTATTTTTTATATCTATTTTAAATTTGAAGTTTTCTATGCTTATTTTTGGATTAACCTAATAATTTTATTTGAAGTTTCCAGTTGTGTGTTTTTTTCGCTACAAATTTACCTATGAATTACATATTTTTAACTTAATTGCTCCATAAAAATTCATATTATGTATGTACATATGTATATCAGAACTTTTACAGCAGTTTCAATCCTTTTTCATATTTCTTTTAACTAAATACAGTTCTTTATTTCATCATATGTGGTTTTTGGTTGACATGGAATGTAAACCCCATTTTACTATAGGAAATGTATCTTTTTATTTACATGGTTTATTTTTACATGGATTTCTGATGAACGTATCTACCATGTAAAAAAAGAGTTGGATGTATGTTAATAATTTCAATTGCATACAAATTTTTCATTTAACTTTTCTGTTCTACTAAACAAATCCCAGAATGGCAATAAGCATTTTTGCTGCATTTGAGTTTTGCCACCTTGATAATAAGCAATGCAGTTCAAATTTGAGTTTGTAAATAAAGTCTGTTAACACTACTTCTAAATTTTAAGTTTTTTTTTATAACACATAGTTATCATACCGCCCCACTGAAGGTTCTTTTGAATATATTCTACACTCCAAGGAAACCATTAAAATAGTACTACAATTTTCAAATGTAATGTTATAGAGATTAATGCTGGCAACATATATATTAGATTACCAAAACTGTTGATCTTTACAATATACCATTATCAGTTGACATTCCTAGATAACCCAGATAAATGATAGTCCTGATAAATGATAGTTGTTATTTGCCATGGTTATAGCAATACCAGCATCACAACAGAAATACTGCTTCACTGTGAAAAAAGAAAATGGCCAAACTACTTATGATTCTTTTTTTTTTTAATATCATTTATCACCAGCAAACTAAATAAACAATATTATTTAATTAAAATACTTTATTTTTTCAAGAAATAAATAGTAATAATTCATGGATTTTAAAAAAAACATTTCCAGGATAAAGTTTTTAAAAAAAAGTACAATATTGCTGTATGATTTATGCATGCATCCCCTAATGAACTTTCTCTTTGCATGTGGTCTGACATACACCTTTTGTAAAACTTTCTTTTGTTACAACAAAAAAAAACCTTAGAAATTTTTAGGACTGTTTTTTTTTTTCTCAGGAAAAGATAGATTAAAGAGATAGGGAATCTATTTACAGAATATCAAAACAAGAAAATTTTAGCCCTCGACCAAATACTATTCATTAAATTAATAATTCTTAAATACATAATCAAAATTATATATTTATTTCTGTATACTTACTGACATATATGATCTTGTACCAACAAAAGAATTGGCCATTGAGTCAATTAACTGACCACTTACTCCAAAATCACATATTTTTATTTCTCCTCTGGAGTTTACAAGAATATTTGAAGGTTTAACATCTAACAGTAAAAAAAATTGAAGGTATTACATGATGATCATGCAACTAAAATTAACATAACACAGCAAATGAATATACGGAATTTTCAGGACAAAAAAAAATTTATAAACATGTTTTGAAAAGTAATATAAAAGTTAACACACATTTAACCTTATTTTTTAGAATTACTTTTGGCAATTTTATTTTTATTTAAATATCATTTTCAAAATCTTTAAACATCCATTTGCAAAATCAAATCATTTATGCTTAAAAAAAAAAACATTTTTATAACAGTAGTATATCTCAAAGCTCTTTTTTTTTAATCTTTCTGATACTCAAAAAAATGTAAATCAAATAATAATCAATGATAAGAATTTTGGTAAGACAATCAATACTATAAATTTCAGGAAATAAAACTATCAGATTACTTCTTACGATGGCAGACTATTAATTTAACAAAATCACCACTAAGCTAACAATAAAAATACATAGCTTAATTTTATAAAAGCCATTTTAAATATCTGGATTTTAACATAAAAAATATACTGTTTTCAAAATTTATATAAACAAGGTAAATATAAACTATACATCAATCCTGATTATTTTATGTTATTTGGTACAATCCTAGTTACTCAAGTAAGTAAACAGTATAAATTTGGACAGACAGCTTGATCAGTCCATAGTATTAAATTATATCTTTTCCAATGCAAGACACAAGCTAAAAGTTCTTGTATAAAAAATAACAGGTAAAAAAATATAACAGCTCATCTATCTCCTTGATATTTTTTAAACAAAAAATATTTTTAAGTCTTTCCTGTGAATGGAAATATACATATGTTTAACAGTAGTGACCAAATCCCAAATCAATACCAGCAAGCCTGTACTATGCATGAAATAATGAAACAATGGATACAAACAACACTTGATATGAAATAACAGTCTTCAGCATTCAACTCAGAGTATCATAACATAAAATTATCCCAGAAATTTGCAATATGTATTCTTCTGATAGGTACCTCTACTAAGATTCTCAATACAATATCATGAGAAGTGCAAAATTTACAGCAAATAATGAACAATATATGTGGCTACCATTTCAATTAGAAATTTTCATTATAATTTCCTCATACAAACACTACCTTTCCATATTCCTGGATCATGGAGAACAAACACACTATATCTATTTAAATCCACCCTCCTAGATATACTTTATCCTGTTGAAAAATAGCTATACTTAACTTATTGTATAACTAGTAAGTTGCCACAATGTGATAGGTGTGAATGTATCTACAAGATGTTCAACATTTATACATATTTAATCATAAAAAATAAATATTAAATTCAAGTTATACCAAGAGCAAAAAGAAAGAGAAACACTATAACCATTTTTTTCTGACTCCAAAATCATTTTATAAGCAGTAGTTTTAATTTAAAAAATATTACCAAAAAATGTTTTCATTTTTTTTAATCAATAAACCATTGAATTCAGATCCAGAAACACCATAACATACATAAATGGATTATTATTTTCCTAAAATCTGAGAACTTTTTTAATAATGGCTTAGTAAATAAAATACTTATTAAATTTATATTTTTAAAAGCTAAGTTGAAATCAAAAAGTATATTCATATAATTTATGAGAGTTTAAATTTTAAACAATTACCTCTGTGCATAATTGGTGCTTTTCTCTAAGGTAGTTCAACCTTTGAAAACCTATAATGTGAACAAGAATTATAGCCATGTGTACACAATACTTGAATATTAGCATTTTAATTATATCTAGAAGTGATAATCTCCATACATACTGCAATTGTTACTTTTCCAAGAATTTTTTCAGGAATCCTCCCTGCTTTCCTCAAGACCAGATCAAGAGAACCACCATCCTTAAAAAGAAAATATATCATGCAATTATATTTGCAGCTTCTGTTCCAGACCTTTTTTCTTCTGTGCATACAAAAAATCCACATATAATTTTTAAATATTTATCAACATACAAAACCATGTAATTACTGTAGGACATCACTAACTTGAGTACTGGTAATGCAAAATATTGGCTAAACTAAAAAATAAATTTCTTTTTCAAAAAGCCAACCTCACAAGATAGTTATCATTTCTTGAAAAGTTAAGAAAAATCACTTTCTTCTGAATTGGCTCATTTTGCCTACCCATTATGACAAAATTTGTTGAATGTATAGATTAGATAGCTGTTGTCATCCAGCTTGCTTTCAGTCGCATAATTTCTAATGATCTTTTCCTAGCCTTCTATTAGTTTCAAAAGGAATAGGATTAGATTAGGTTCCTAAAATAACTTTTTATCACAGACAGCATGTACTATGTCTGGCCTCAGCCTTTTTTCTCCATTGTTTTTATGAACTCAAGTTTAGTATGATGGCATTATTCAACTTAGAAATAAATTGTTTTTTATTTTATCATTAATTGTTGACTTTATATCTGTCACACTGAGTAGGACCCATGAAGTTACACCCATCTTTTTCTTTCATGAATATTTTTTCAGCAGCAACAAACAGTTCTTGTAAAGCTTTTTTATAGAGCCCAATGTATAGTGAATGGAAAAAGAATTCATATTTATACATTTTTGACTTTATTGATTTCGCTATAACCAATAGTTTAGCTCTCATGTTGCAAAAGAAGTGACTACACCACTGTAACCTAATTATCAACCTAATAAAGCTAAATTATTTGCATCATTAGCTTTACTACACAGAAAGAGTAATACTTTAAGAGCTCACTATGAAATAATGAGCAAAAGACTCTTACCTAGAAGTCAGGATTTCCACAACAGTAATACAATTACTCTAGTGAAAAATCCAAGGATATAATCAAGCGGACAAATTAACTTTTAGATTGTTCTACCACCTACTGAAGTATTCAGCTAATTACTTTTCATGTGTTACAGATAATTGCCTATGTAATTATTATTCTTCAATATTATACCCATCTTCTACCAAAACAATTACAATGCATAAAATGATTTGCTGAATGGATTTCCTTACTTAGTGAACAACTCAAAGGAATTTCTTTGACCCTTGCCTGCAAAAATGTTACAATCCACAAGAATTTTACCAGATGGTGAAATCACTGGTGTATGCCATTTATCTAAACTTGATGACAATGTTGATTTAAAAAGTTAAAAGTTTAAAAGTTAAAAAGTTTAAAGATTTTGAAAGTTATTTTTCAGTCACTTATTGTAGTTCTACCTTACCTAAATCTATACTTAATTTAAATATACTTTCTCCTTTATCCAAATGCTTGTACATATCTAACTCTGTTATATAATAAGAATTAAATATTTAATTACTAGTTATCTTACTAACTAGTAGTCACGACAATTAATGAAATAAAAAACATTTAACACCTACACAATAATTACTAGGCCTTGACTGAGTAAAAATACTCTTAGTGACAAATTATTTTAAAGGATGTCTTGTATTTAATAAACTACTAAAAAAACACTAATAAGAGAAGAGGAAATTGAGTGTGGAAAGTTGGTTTTATAACATGATCCCTATTTTACTGTTCTGACATATCCCTCATATAAGACAACTGTTTTTTGACCTATTTTTCAGCCATTCACCTCAGATTTGTATTCTACACATAGCTCTTTGAGTTTTTAAATTAAATTAATTATACCTTATACTAACTTTAAAACTAAAGAAATATCAAACTTTAATATAATGTACAAGAAAGGAGAATAAATAAAGCGTCATTTAAATATTCTACAGAAAAGTGACATCTTGAGAGATCCTCAATGAAAAAATCAGAGTAATTTAAAAGTTGTATGCAGCTATACACTGCTGTATTTTGTAAAGTCATAATAAAGCTTACCATATTTCCATGCAAATATTAATCTCTCCATCACTGTAGAATGCTCCATAAAAGCCAACAATATGAGGAGAATTACACTCATGCAAAACTTTCAGCTCACGTATAATTTGGTTTCGTATTGCTGGTTTTACTTCTAAGTGAATCAGCTGGAAATATAAAAATATAATTCACACACTGCATAAATAAAGCACAAAGATATTAAGTTTAAACGATATGCATTTCACTCCTAATTTAGGAAGTACCTCAAATATAAATGTCATTCTTTATTATATAATATATATATTCTTTCCAATGCAGAGGCACTTTGCCGGATAGACATTCCCCTGTTTATTCATCACAGTTTTTGCTGACCATTTTATTATGGAAGCACCATACAGGATGCAGGCAGACCAGCTCATCTTTATATATATATATATTCAACAACAAATTGAATTCTTACCCCTAATAGTGATGTTTATTCAACGGATATACATATATCAATCAGTTTTAAATGATAAGACAAAATAAACTCTTAAATTACAGAAAGACAAACCAATTTTATTATTATTAACTTAATTTGTTTTGTGTGAGTTTTATTTAAAATTTTTGATTCTTCTAATATTATTTAAAGAAAATATTTCTTAAAAAGCAGCAATGAAACACCACACAGCAATTACATATTTACAGTTTTGCAAGATATGTATTTCAATGGACATGAATAATCCACTTTCTTTAAGTTTTCCATAGGCTAAGGACTTTTTCTACTGAAGACAGACAGACTACATTTCATTTAAATTATGCATCTAACTTACCATAAATTTGACTGAACTATAACTGTTATTAGTACTTGATATTTAATACAGTACTGTCATTCTGAAATAAAATGTTTCATAAACAAAATGGACAAGCCTATGCATTTTACCTGTTCAAAAGTTAAATCTCTTAAAGATTAAGTTTAATTATATTACATGGAAGAAAGATGTTATGCTTTATGAACATGCATAGATAACACTGATTTAGAAATTAAGACCAGCATAGACCAGAAAAGTTTGCTTTGTATTCAAAGTGAATGAGTTCAGTCAGAAGTAAGTACACTATTAAAAAAAAAAAATTCTTCTCTAAGTTTTCCATACGTTAAGGCCTTTTTCTACTGAAGATAGACAGACTACATTTCTATTAAATCAAACATCTAACTATATATCCCCTATTCACAATAAATGGAGGAGGTTAGTATTTTTAGCTGAAAAAATAAAAATAAGCCATATGTAGATGTATATACCATACAGACACATTTCTTATAGCATGATTTTTTTCTTAAACATAAGATTGACTGTAGCATTCATAATTTGTGTGTGTATGAGGGGAGGAGAGGTTAACATTTCAACATCTAATGTAAATTTTCTGTATTAGTAGGTAATAATTAATTTTCATTTTGTTTATTTTTTTTAAAAACTTTAGAGAAGGAATGTTAATATATTTTTATGAATAATACACTTGGTTTTAAGCTATTATGTTCATTTGTTTTTCACCAATAAAACAGAAATACATCATTCTATTCTGAATAAATTATATTTGATATTTATTTAAATATGAATGAAATGACAATTAAAAATAATGGCCATATTTTGCCGATTACATACTTAACAGTCATTACAATGATTTTGAATTAATTGTTTCTTCCACACTTTCTAAGAAAAAAGACATATAAAACAATTAAAAGATAAGAAATACTATTCTGACATAGCCACAGGAAAATTAATCACTAAGTGAAATGTGCTACCACAGTAAAAGGATAAAGTATAGCTATCAGTAACACAGAGGTTAACCTGAAAAATTTTTAAAGAGATTTTTATGGACTATAGCAACAATTGAGGCAAAATGCTACATCTGTTTATATTAAGGACAAATCAATCATCTTGAAAATACACTTTGTTCTATTTTCTGACACAAAAAATAAGTGATACATCTGAACAGTACTTGAAGTCCTGAAGTATAAGTAAAATGTGCTTCCTCTATATGAGACTATATGCTTAAATATATACAGCTGAGGGGCAACTACAAGAAGTTTGTGCAATCATTTAAATATTAAGGATTTGCCTTTTTCAATATTTATCACAAAATAACCCAAACAATTTTAGCAAAAGGATTAAATTAACCCTTAGACCATTACGAATGCACTCAGTGCATTCATCAAGTCTTTTCCCCCAGTGTTACGACAAGCTGGACGTGTCTATCTGATTTTCCTATGTTTTGTCCATTACAAACGTGTTAAATATGTTCTAAATTGATTTTTTCATTTACAATAGATGGCAGCACTTAAGGAATTCAAATACAATTTCTCCTGATTAAAAGTAGATTTTTAGGTGATATTTTGAGAATATAGGTGCAGTATCAAATGGCAGGAGAGTTAGGGGTTGTCAAGAAGCTAAAATCATTTGAAACTGGACATTGTTCAAGTGATGGCTGAGAGTGGATTAGTTCAGATTATTGCAATGACAAAAGTGATGAAAAGACTATAGTGGACTAAATTGGTGTAGAAGACTGTGAAGTGAGGTTTATGCAGATTAAACCTTACTTTAAAGATATCATCAATACATAGAAATTATGGAACAAAAAAAAAAAATCTGTACATTATATAAATATATATATATATGTATTCTTAAAAATTGTAATGTTTGACTTATTTTGTACTATTTGTTTGGAGGATTAAAGAACTTAACTGTAAGTGAAACTTCGCTTTTCGAACATTCTTCAAAGCCGTGCATGCTCGCAAAATACGCTTCTTTAAAAAAAAAAAAAAAAAAAAAAAAAACCAAAAAAAAAAAAAAACACAAACAAACACACACACACACACACACACACACGCGCGCAGTTAGAGGAAGAACGACGCGAAGTCAAAAATTCAACAAGTCTATGAGCTAATACAGTTTATGATAATTATAAAAGACAAATGTTTAAAATTTTTACAATTTTTCTTATGCAAACAGTATATCTTCTCACAAGACCTAAAATAAAACATCTTAGCTCTTTACAAATCTTTCAATCTAGATCTGTTTATTTTTTTTTTAAAAAAGACAAAACACACAGTCAAGCACACAGTTGTTTTTAAATATAAGTATTAATCCCATTATTTACAAAAATGCATGATGTAAGAACATAAAGATTATCACCTAAAAAAACAGTAATGTTTAAAGAGCCATTTTGTGCCCTTTCCAAATGTGATCACTACAAAAAGAATAAAATATAATGGAAAACAATCAGTAGAATAACACACAGTAAGAATAAAAGTGATTTTTTAAAGGAAAATTAAAAGGTAAGCAATAGTAAATGTTAATGACAGTTTTCTCTGGAAAAATTATATATATTCATAAATTACAAAAATAGAAATAAGCTATTAAAGAGCACAAATCAAATTTTAAAAATGCTCTACTACATTTGATTTCATTGAGTGCAGATCAATGATGTTTGGTGTTAATACTATTAAAATACATTTAGTTTTAAATTTTCTGGACTACAGCCATATTCTGCAACATCAGTTTAGAACCAATTATAAATGACTCCAAAAATACCAGTTGCATATTTGTATTCTGGAACTGAGACTAGAGCACTAGCTATTTGGTCCCTAACAGGATTTAATCTAAGAGGAAATGAAACCAGAGTAACTAAATACAGCAAAAGTATAGATGGAAAGCATATAAAATCTACTTTAATTATGAAAAAATATATATACATATGAAAATGCAAAAAATGAAAATGGTTTTCTTTAGAAAAACCCAAAAAGTTAGTGCTCTTACACTAAGAAAAAGCTCTCAGGAAAAAATTTCACTTTACAACTCTCCATTTTGATGATCCCCTTAGATTGATTTTTATATTCCTCCACACCCTTATACTCTAATCAACAAGACACATTATTCATTTATTTTACTATAAAGTTTTTACTAACTATTAATTAAACTAGAAGGACCTCAGACTTTATAAATCTGACATAAACAGAAAGCCAGTCTATGAATTCAGATAATTTTTTTACAGTTCAAGATAATATAAGAAAAATGTATTAATTAATAACTAACTGAACAGAAAATGGTTACAAAACACTCATACCCCACTTTTAAATAATCAATCTGTATAAAATAAATACAGTAAAAGATTAAATTAGAAGAAATAAATAAGTAATTCTCATTACCTTCCGGGCCATAATGAGACCACTGCGTTTATGCAAAACTTTGGTAACAACACCCCCATTTCCAGCACCAAGTTCCCCTAAATTTTCAAAATCTTCAACACTAAGCTCACCAACTTTTTGTTTTTGAGAAAGAAATGTTTCAAGACGTCTTCTCTGCTGATCGTCAAGATCCAGTCCTTCTAAAGTTTTCTGAAGAGCTTCGATGCTTGTGTCAAAAGCTCTGAAAAAAGGTTAATATTTTAATGAGTACCCAGCCTCTGATTCAGATTTTAAATAAAAGTAAATATAAAATGAATATAACAATAAATTAATATATTCAAGCATCAAATCTTAAAATTAAAAATAATTATAAAATTAATTAATTTAAAATCTTCCAGGTAATTTCTTAGTTATATTAATCTGAAAAAAAATGTATCATAATATGAACTACTCTTCATTTTATCACCATCCAAATTAACTTTTCTACTTTTTAAACCAAAGTGATCAATTAATTTTCACAGGTTATCTTTTAACTATGTTGAAAGAGATGAACATAATACCAAATTAAGAAGTAACATCAAATGTATTAATTACAGACATGCAATACCTTAGATAGAACAGTTTAGCAGTAACAATAATTTAAGCATTTGTATTACATTCAAAAATAACTATCAAAAGCATATAGATGCATAATTTTTTATATTTAATTTTATGGTACTTTAAAACATAAAACAAGGATTTAAAACTGAAAAATTAATTAATTTGATTTTTTCAATCTGCTTCAAATTATATGAATCAAAATATATATGTTCCCTAAATTTTGTTTTTGATGATTCAAAAAAATCATTAAACAAGGAGTCAATTAACTCAGTTTCTTAATTCTATTTTTAAACTTATGCATATTAAATTTTCAATTGGCCCTTATCACAGAATTTCATACCCTAAATGCATCTTTAACATTTTCAAAGATATTGATACATTAACTCATATATTTCTATATAAGAATTATTTAAGACAAGTTCTTATGTTAGGAGATGATAAATGCATTTTTTTTATATTCAGAAAAACCAGTTATAGACCTCACTTAAACAGCAGCTAGGTAAAATTGAAAGCTTTTACTAGCAAAATCTGGGTCTCTCACAGTTATCTAAATAAGCTACAAAAGAAAAACCTCTAGCAATTATATAACTTAAACTTTTATACAACAACTTTAATGTTCTTATAAGTCTATTTTTAAATATAATATCATTACAAATACATTTGAGTTAATAAGACACTTTCAAATTATTTTAGACTAATGTACAGAACAGACTACATTTCATCAATGCTGAACTTCTAATGACAAACTATACAGTAGATTACAGAATTAAAAACAATTCTAAGGGTTCATACTTAATTATTTATTTACAGAACTCCATTGCCAACACTATCAGACAAGAAATCTAAGGTACATGGCAATTCTATACATACTGGATATTTGCTAATATTACTCTGAACCTTTTGACATTTGGCTTGCATAATCTTAACCAAATTTTTAAACACTTTAAGTGCAAGCAACATCAGGCTGTACACCTCAGCTATAAAAACTGAAGATGACATTATCTTTATATATATACTATTGACTCAAATCAATTTTATCCAGTCTCACTATTTCTCATTGCCAGTCATACAGAATATGGATACTAACCAAAGTACTTTTCAAAGAAATATAAGTCCAAAGGAAAAACTCATTAAAACATTCTAGGAAGATTTTACAAAAGATTCCTTTATATTACGTAAATAGTTCTAAATTCAGAGCATAATTAAACTTTATCTTAATTAACGATTGACATTTTTCAAATGGTTTATTCCTGTGTAAGATGTGTGCTCAGCTTCATCTTAAAAAAACAATAATAATAATAATAAATAAAAAAAATCTCAGAACGAAGAAAAAAACATAAATATTAGATCAACTAGAGATAACAAAGTAAAATTAAAGTAAAGATCTTATAAAATTCCTTCATAATTCCAAAAGTTTAATATTAAGTTCAAATAATGCAGAATATTTCAACAGGAAATGACACATTAAAGTAAATATACAGATCTATTGTCATCTACATCAAGTACATACTCATTATTCGGATCTGACGACGAAACTTGATCATAAGGCTCAATAGATCCAGGCGGTAATTTCAAATTTAATTTATTTTTACCGGAATATTTACTCATTTTCCAGGATTGTGGTTAGGAAGTCATCGAAAACTGCCGATTCAATAATGAACGATAAAAAGGTCCTTAAACATGCTACAGAAACAACAAACAAATAAAATTCAGCGACAGTTGCAGTTAAGTACACATTTTGTGATACCTCAAATACAGCTGTAAAGGCTTTCGCAAAATTCTAGCAAAAGTTCAACAAAATCGTTCGTCACCAAAGTGTAACATCATTATCACATTACTAGAGGTCTCACAACTGCTCAGTAGCACGGGTAAGGGCCTGTTCACATAGGAGTCCGTTGCTTAGCGATAAGGAAAAGATGACGTTGAGACGAAAATAAACCAATCATAGGCGTTAAAAATTTCATTGCTAATCGTTTGGAGCCCTATGATTGGTTTATTTTCGTCTCAACGTCATCTTTTCCTTAACGCAACACACCGGACTCCTATGTGAACAGGCCCTTAGTCGGGAAGTAAACGAAAGCATAATTTAGTGCATAAATTGGTGTGATGAGAATTTTGTGGGGAGTACTATAGATATGTTTATGTAGCAAACTTTCGCTTTTAATCACCAACTTACCAAAATTAACACACAGGAGAAACACACTTTTTGTTGCTCAAAATATCTTCGCGTTATTTGATAAGAAACTAATCAGCGTAATCAACGTCCTGAACAAATTACTGGTAAAGTGGGGGAGAAAACTCAATATTTAAGTCTCGCTACTGAAAGATGGATATATACTATATTCGGGGAATACCTAACCTGAATTCAGGCAAAATGCTAGAGCAGTATGATTCCGCGATTGCGATATAGTTCGCCCTTTTTCCTGTTAACAGAGTTGATAAAAGGTACATTTCAGACATAAATCATTAAAATAATGCTTTAACTGATAAAGCGTAGACATATTTGAGCAACAAAAATGTGGGGTTTCATGTATTTAGTAAATAATGCGCAATACAGCATGCGAGAGAGAATGCAACGTCATAGAATAATCTGACCATTCACAGGACTTCGTTTCCTTGTCGAGAGTATCTGGCGTTCAATGTGGATGTGAATTTTTAGTAACCCCAAAGTCCGAAAAGACAATCTCTCAGAAATTGGCCACTCGGGGGGGGGCAGTTCTTTTTTCCCGAGGGGTGGAAAGTGAGGAGGAGATTGTCACCAAACATCCCCCACTTTTCGCTAAAAAACGGTATTGGCATCAAGGAAGAGTCGAACAGGTGTTACTTCCTGCAGATGGGTAATGGTTTACCTTAAGAAAAGGCAGTGTTTACAAGAGACAAGTGGGGAGGAATACACATCTGCAGTTAACAATTGAAAGAAAATTTTCAACACTATACCTATTAGAATATTAACTGCCGTGATTTGCTGTACAATCTGAAATGTTTAAACGCTGATTTCTCATGTCTATTTTCCAAGTTATAAACTTGCAACTAAGCAAAAAATCTTGCACTTTTCATTTAATTTTTAAACTGGGCAAAAATAGGGCTAACAAAAACCAAGTTATGAGAAGATATTTCACAAAGGATGGAATTAGAGTTTGACGAAATATTCCCCTAGTTAAATTGCAAAAAATGGAAAATTTTATAAAGTGTTGAAAAAATTAAATGCATGTGATTTTTCATTGGAAGAGGTCGTTAGTGTAGTAATCATAACACTTTAAAGGACAGGACCGACTTTAAGCCGATTTGACATATTAGATTAGGAAATTTTTTTTAAATTTCTAAAAGAAAATTGCGTAAACAGGTGTAAAAATTATTTAGAATAACGACTAAACGAAGTGTGTAAAACGTGCATATGTATATTACAATATGCTGGTTGAAGAAATGGAAGCATTCTTCCATCTTAATATTTCTGAAATCTATAAAAATTCTAAAATTCCTCGCTACGAATGATAGATCTGCTGGCTTTCAGAAAAAAACAACAATTTCAAAAACCCAAATACCCAGAAATCTGCATCTATAATAATAAAGTTTTGTATGATCCCGTATTTATAAAAGTAAACAGGACTCTAAATTTTATTGAGGATTTCTGAAACTCACTCACATTACTTCGGGAAATAGTAAGTAGAACGATGCATGGTTAAAAGTTTCAAGATACATTGATTATATGAAAATAGAAATCAAAACATGTGATTGTTTTCTTAAAGCCTAAATATTTAAAACATTCATAATTTTCTTAATGCCTAAAGAGATATAAATACTTCTCGTATGTAAAAAATTGGCAAAGTAATTTATAAGAATGCATGGTTTCTATGAGAGTCACATACTCCCAAGACTCCCAAGAAGCACACATCAGGCCCGACCTGGCCGAAGCCCAACTGGGATAATCCTGACCGTGCGGATAGACCCGCAGCAGGCAACCACCCCGTGCACGACCCAGACAAGATCCCGCAGAGGCCACCCACGAGACACACCCGACAGAACCAGAGACACAGACGGGCACCAAGCAGAACAGACGGATATGACAGGGAAAATAACTTAATTTAGAAGACGAAAAATGAGCTCTGCCGGAGGTCACTCGCACACACCAACCTTCAAGACAAATCTAGAAAAAGAAGGAGGCAAAGAGAAAACCCAAACGAAACGACTGCACATAATGGCTGCGAGCGGGAACGCGTAAAACTTAAGAAAAACTTAAGAGTCAAAATCACTGGCACTGACTCAAATAATTTAGAAAAAGAAGACGGCATCGTTACAAATCCCAGATAGGAGACGACTTGGCCTAAATTGGGAATGGTCAATTTTGAGACGGAACAGTCGCAACCCTGGGCGCAGAACCAGCAACATGGTTAAAACCTCATCGTTGCTGTGCAACCCACCCTGCGGAACCTTCGTGAGCCGGCATGTCCTGTATTCGCCAAAGGGCACCACCCCAATGACGAGGATCGTGACCTGTAGGGTTGGACCAACTCGAGGAAGGCCCAGCTTACCTAACAAGGCTGCAGTCGATATGTCAGAATCCTAGGACAAGACCAAATCTCCTGACTTACGCAGGTCCCGTGCCATTTCGCTCATCATAGCAGAAGAGTCACATACTATTTGAAATCATAAAATGAACAGGAAACAATTCTATAGGAATTAAGACAATTCGAAAATTTATGTTGGTGTACTTTAGAAAATTAGTTCAAACTGTGATGTGAAAACAAAACTGTCTCCCGCTTTGCTGGAAAGCAACCGATGGAAAATCAATCCTCAGTAGGCGATAAAAGATCAAATATGGAAATCCGCATTTGTAGCGGCGGGAAGATACTTACGTTGCAGGTGTAAATTGGCCGTTGTAGCATAAATAGTAATGTCAACTAAGCTTTGCCCCGAGTATAGAGGTACCCTTAACTTAACAAATAATACTCTCCATGTCATTGTATCTCCGGGACTGTAACACATAGGGTTATTTTCCCAATCTAGCTGGCTAAAAGTCAGTTTTTCAAAACGTAAACCAGACGGGAAAAACGTAGCTAATAGTGGAGAATAGTGAGGGAATCTGCTTACGGCCATACTTGCTCCCCACTTTGATTCAATTACAGTAAGACCACTTTAAACTTGATACAAAATTGATTTTCTCCAATCTCCAATATTAACTTTGACTTAGCGACAACATATTTTAGTGTTATTTTTCTGTGTCATAAACAATTACTGATACTAAATAATTATGGATTGTGAAAGGCCAGGTATGTACGTTTGCATTTTACATGAATTTGTTTACATTTGTTGATTTAAAATATAAAATAAGGAGGCATGAAAGATTCCGTATATTTGTGTAAATTTTTGTTGGTAATTTCACTATTTTATAAGGAATTTGTTATATTTCCTGAAGAGTCCCGATGATTTGTTTTATCTATCATAAACTGGGCAACTCATAAACTGGGCAACTCGACTTCCCTGCCCAGTCTATACTATAGCATGCCGAACTATGGCTATGTCCTAGCCGTTATGTTCCCTCAGAAATTACTGAGAATACGCTGGGTTGATAAAAATTTTAAAAAACATTACTCAACTAGCGCATTTACAAAATATTTACATTAACTCGTTGAGTTTTGCACCTCCAGTGCATTCATGGCCTCCAGCCAAATCCACAATCACACGTGTAAGGCACTCCGGCCAAAATCCAAATCATTTAGCCCGCGGCTCTACGGCCCGCGAAAATCCAGCTGGTCCGAGCAAAGTCGACCTCCGTCAACGCCGAACCCTTGTCTCCCTCTGTCTATCTCGCGGCTTCTCTCTCTGGCCAGCACAGCCGAGTCCAGTCCAAACCGGTTCTCCTTCAACTGCATACCTCCGGACAAAATCTCTATGTCCAAAAACACGTGCAATCTAGTCCCCGGGCTCCCCGTTGTTCGTCAGTTTACTGTTTGTAGACAGCGGCACGCCTCTTGATTGATTGACTTGATCGTACGCGCGTCAAATCGCCTCTGTAAATACTCATTCAAAGCTGTAAAGAAACTTCAAACTGGAAAAATAGATCGTTATTCACAGTCTTTTGTCAAACAACACACAAAACTGCTTCCTCCCTAAAGCTAACCCCTGTACCATATTTCACACATAATACCGAAAGTTCAAGTGATGTGGTAAATAACTTTGAAAAGTATAGCCGCTAATAACCGCAAATTTTGAAGACATTTCTTTCTGATGCAAATCTACGAATATAAATTTATAAATGATAGTCGTTTCAAAAACTCCTGAAATATAAAACTATTAAACTATTAATTAAACTATTTAATTCAACTTTTTTTATTATTTATGAACAAACATTATTTCAGGGCCATCTGGAGTAAAAATTATGTCAAGACGAGACCTTTTCGACCTTATGAATAACCAGGATTTGCCAAGATTAGATAAGAAACTAGAGTCCCTCGAAGTGGTTTTCCACAGAATTAACTGCTGACGATTTTTTACAATTGATGCTAATCTTAAGTGTTAAAGGCGTTACACGAATCCTGTTTATTTAGAAAATTTACTTCCAAAGAAAACTACTTTAAAAGTGTTATAAGGTTATAAACAAAAGTAATATGAGCTTTACACTGTGAAGTTCCATTAAGGACCTCTCAATAAATCGTCTCCCCAGACAGAGGAATAACACCCCTCGCAGGTGAACCAGGATATTTCTATGACCAGACGGCCCATCTAGTCTACGACATGACGTTAAAAAAGAAAAGAGTCACGCCCAGGCAACGTCCGTGGCGTACATTAACTAATGGTCGTCGTAATCAGCTGTTCGAAAAAGCCGCCATCGTGTCCATCGACGAAACCAATTAGGGGAGAGAACTCTGACGTCACAGCGGTCGTTCGACCAACCGAAGGCTAAGTCCCGCCACGGGGCTGGGAGCGCAAATTTCGAGAGAAGCAGAGAGAAAAAATCAAGAGATTAGACTTGGATCAAATCTCATCCAGAGAAGACCATTTCTCAGAGGTCCCAAGCCGACCGATCGCTAGCATCGGTCGCAAGTAAAATTCCCTTCCCGTAGCTGGGAACCTGTATATTTCTTATCTAGAATATATTTAATTGTTAAGTTTAATAAAAGTTGTGTTTAATTAATTCTCATTGCTGCATACACCTTCTGACCTTGTAATATAGTGATCTTCAAATGCCACAAATGGTGACCCGGACGTGATTCTCGTATGGATAGACTCACCCAGCGAGTGAACGAGTTATCAGCACTGGTCCGTGGTCATAGCCCCAATAAAGGTGCCCACCGCCGCGGGAATAGCCGATCGAGAATCCGCCTCCGCCAATACAAGGAAGCGGCCAACGGACTGTGTTTCTACCACACCAACTTTGGGAAGAAATTCAAACGGTGTAAATCTCCATGCTCTTTCCGGTAGTCGGAAAACTAGTGAGGCGACCACCCAACGGTCTACAACGCGATCGTCAGCTCAACCGCATTCTTTTGGCCGATCCCTCAGCTACGATAGAATTTCTCATCGATACAGGTGCTGATTTCTCGGTAATTCCCAAATTTTTAGTACCGAACGCAACAGGCACGGCACACTTGATTCTTTTTGCCGCCACCAGCTCAAAAATCTCCACTTACGGTACTAAACTGCTCAAGTTAGATCTCAATCTCCGATGTTCTTTCACATGAACATTCGTCATCGCGGATATTTTACAACCTACTATTATAGGCATCGACTTTCTTCGATATTTTGATTTACTGGTTGACGCACTTAACAACTCTCTAATCGACAAACGGACTAAACTATCTTCGAGAGGCAAATCACCTTCCACTAATCCTCGCTTTATAAATATTTCTATTCTCCCTGGAAATTCTAGCTTCGACCAGCTTCTTAAGAATTATCCTCAGCTCACTAATCCATCTCACCTTCCTACCAATCCTACATCTACCTCTGTTTTTTACCATATCGAACCTACGGGTCCCCCCGTTTTTTTCAAATCCCGACGTCTGTCAACGGAATTATTACGGGCAGCACATCAGGAATTCGAATGTCTGCTTTCCCAAGGCATCATCCGACCATCAAAGAGTCCTTGGGCTATTCCTTTGCATACGGTTATAAAAACAAACGGTGATTGGCACCCTTGTGGCGATTACCGCAGACTCAGTGCTGTAACCATTCCGGAACGGTGGTACCCTGTACCACACATTCAGGGCTGTAAGCAGCTCTTGCATAATAAATTCATTTTTTCTACTCTCGGTCTGGACAGGGCTTACCACCAAATCCCTGTCCATCTTGATGGCGTGTCAAAGACTGCCGTCACCACTCCTTTTGGCTTATACGAATTCGTATTCACTCATTTCGGTCTTCGAAACGCAGGACAAACGTTTCAGCGTTTCATCCATCAAGTCCTTATTGGTGTTGATTTCTGTGTATCATATTTTGACGGCATTTTTATCCCCTCCTTCTCTAAAGAGCATAGTTCTCCCTTCCACCAAGTTTAGGACCGCCTCAAACAATACAACCTAAAATTGAACAATGCAAAATGCGTACTTGAAAAACCTTCCGTAACCTTTCTGGGATGCAAAATTTCATCTTCCGGTATTGAAACTTTACACGAGAAAACGCAACAAATTGCTAACATCCCAAAACCTGAGACCGTTTCCCAATTCCGATAAAATTCCTGGCAATGATTAATTTCTACAGACGTTTCATTGCACACGCGGTGCATACTCAAGCTCCCTTAAATTATTAATCCCCACGTTCGATAACAGAAAAATTAAGAACATTCTCTCCTGGATAAATCTAATTGATGAAAAATGCCAAGCTTTGAGATTAAGTGACGGATGGGAAAAAGAAAATTTGCTTCATTATGTGAGTGATGATGTGCAAGAGCTGATAATATCGACACAATTATACAAAGAGGATTATGAAGAAATCAAAAAACATTTGTTGACAGTATTTTCAAGTAGGGAACAATTGATTAGAGAGTTTCGAGAATTGAAACTAAAAGATGACGGAGAACTATTTGGGTACTACAAAGAAAAATTAGAACTTGGCAGATCGCTCCAAAAAATATGATAAGGAATTGGTAGAAACCCTCACCATCGACTCCCCAAAAGAGATGAGAACACTTCTTTCCCTGCAAGACATCAAAACGCCTTTTGAATGGCTAACAAAGACCAAAAAGATACACCTACCGGAATCAACGACAGATATCAGTGAGCAACGGAATCAACACTTCAATTCATCTGCGAGAAGACAGCACTTTTATAATCAGCCTACAAATCATCGACAGTTTAATAATGCAGACGAGAGACTGATGTGGACTTACAATAATCTGCCAATATTTCAACAAAGAGATGAATTTCAGGATCGAAGAAATAATTTTCCTGAAGGACGAGAACTTTACAGTGATCAACAGCAACCGACTCGAAGAAGTTTCCACAACAATTACAAGAGAACAGATAACCAAAACAGAGAGACCAGATGACTCCTGATTCCAGCTCAGGTGAGTGATTCGCAAATTATGTGCCTATTGGACACAGGGTCCACAGTGACTCTGATGTCAACAACAATGTGTAAACTTTTAAAAAACTTTAAATTAAAAGAGCACAAAAATGTTATATTAAAACAAACAGATGTAAATGTCAATGTAAGGGACTTAATAGAGACAAAAGTTAAAATAGGGTATGTTAAAAAGGAAATTGAAATATTAATTGTAGACAGTGAATTACCATACTTGTTATTAAGTTTAAAGCACATTCAATTATTTAAGTTAGAAATTGATTTTCAAAGTTTAAAAGTGTTTCAATTTGGTAATGAGATAAAACTATGTGATGATTATAATTTTGTAAATCCCTATGCATTTCATGTTCAAAGAAAATGTTTTAAAAATTAGGCTGATAATCTGTATTATGGAAAAAGGCATTACAATAATAATATGTGTAAATTTAGAAAGTTGAAAAGAAATGTTTATAATGATAGAAATGTTCATAATGGTAGAAATGTTTGTAATGGTAAAAATTTTATTAAGAAAAATACTTATAGAAATGATCACTCTCTTGAGCATAATAACAGAATTGTTGATAAAAATTGTGTGAACCCAAATATGAGAACTGTTTTTAAAAATGACCGTGAAATCTTGAATAATGACATGAACCAAAGTGTAAGACAATCTGAAGTAAAAAATGAGGTTTCTGAAATTGTAAACAATGTTGATTGTAATGTTAAAAATTGTAGGGAGACATCAGGTATCCTCGATGATACATTGAATACTCTGTTTAAAGAGCCCGGTGATGTTTTGGATTTTGTAAAACCAGAACAAATAACTGAGGATTGGACACAATTAGATAAAATTTTAAAAGGTTTCGGACATATATTTTCAAAAAATAAATACGATGTTGGAAAAATTAAATTAGAACCCCAAAAAATAAATTTAACATCAGAATTATCAGTAGTGCAAAGGCCAAATCGTGCATCCCAGACAGAAAATGAAGAAATTAAAAGACAGATTGATGAACTCTTAAATGCAAGTTTTATTAAACCTTTACATTCTCCATATAGTGCCCCAGTAACTTTAGCAAATAAGAAAGGTGAAGGAAAAACAAGATTATGTATTGATTACCGAAAATTGAATGTCATAACAAAAACTGATTCAGAACCCATACCACGTATTGATGACTTGTTATATCAGCTAGCTCATGCAAATTATTTTTCGACATTAGACTATTCAGAGGCTTCAGGCTATTGGCATATATCCACGAACGTGACACTGAAAAATTAACATTCACAACAAATTTTGGACTTTATGAATGGAGGAGATTACCGTTTGGTTGTAAAAATGCACCTAGTGTATTTCAGAGAGCCATAAGACAAATTCTAAGCAAATATCAAATTAAATATGCCTTGAAATATTTCAATGACTTAATAATCTTTTCAAAAACTTGTAATGAACACAAAAAACTCTTGGAGGAAGTTTTTAAAATCTGACAGAAAGAAAATATCAAATTAAACAAATCTAAATGCCAATTTGCTAAAAAAGAGATAAAATTTTTAGGATATGAAATTTCACAAGGAAAATACTCACCCCATAATATAAACATTGAAACAATTAAAAAATTACTACGACCAAGAAATGTAAAGGAATTGCAAAGATTTTTAGGCTCAATCAATGTTTATCAAAAATTTATACAGGACTATGCTAAATTAAGACGTCCACTAAATAAATTTCTCAAAAAAGATGTAAAATAGGATTGGTCCAGGGATTGTAAAAATTCATATCAGAGACTAAAAGATGAATTAATTTTTAAACTTTTTTTAACCCGAATTATCCTTGCCACTTATTTGTCGATGCCAGTTAAGAAGCAGTTGCTGCTGTATAAAAACAAAAACACCCTGGTGGTCAATTACATCCAATCGCTTTTCATTCCAGACAATTAAAGGAACACGAAAGAAATTATGCCATAACAGAACTTGAATGTTTAGCAATAACAGATGCCATTGATAAATACCACTGTTACTTGCATGGAAAAAAATCACAATTCATTCAGATCACTCTGCATTGCAATGGCTCAGAAATGTTAAGAATTTAACTGGACTGTTTAGATGGTCTTTGAAACTCTCCATGTATGTCTATGAGATAATACATACTAAAGGTAAATGCAATTATGAAGCTGACATGTTATCAAGAAATCCTGTAAGTCACTTTGTGTCCCAATATTGTTATTTCCTAAGCACAGATGAAATTATTCAAGGACAATTAAATGATAATGTAAATAATGTAAAGTATAAAAAGTATAATGGAGTCTTAACTGTGAAAAAGAAAAACTTAGTCAAAATTGTAGTTCCGCCATCATTAAGAATAAAATTAATAACCTCAGCACATGAAAATTTTGTCCACCCAGGTGGGAAGAAAATGTTACAGTTAATTTCCCCTATTTACTATTGGCAAGATATACTTATAGATATTTCAAATTTTGTTCGTTGTGAAAATATCAGAAAAAAAAAATCAACTCAGAAGAAATTTGGACTAATGGAGCAGGTACTAGGACTGGGCGATTTAGAGATTTCTTAAATCGATTTATCAGCATTCTAACATCGCGATTTAGTGATAAATCGATTTAACCCCGCTGTAGAATATGTCCCTATCTTGACCCCCCCCCCCCCCGCACGTATATGTTTTTAAGCTGAAGATGTTAGCCATCTTTTATAACAAAGGCAATATAAATAAATTAATTTTATTAATTAAACTTAGTTGGGGAAATTTCATTTGAAATATAATAAAGATTAGAAAAATAACTTTCTCTGAATTAAACTATTCATTGAATGAAATAATTTTAATATAATTATTCTTGTACATTACTTATGCATCAGTAATGGCAAATTTGTTGCACATTGGCAAATTTCTTGCCAAGGTTCTACATGTCAGAAAAAAATTTGAAATTACAATAAAAATAAATAAGTTGATTTGCTTGATATGCTCAAGTCAAAGGAAAGTATGAATTGCCTGGAATAAATAAGCCTCATTTTAAATAGGTAGAACAGGGATAATTTTAAAGAGCTGTTTAATACAGAATAGTTGATTATAATTAATACCTTGAAATCAACAACATACCAACCTGATAGCAAAGATCTTGAAAGTAACATGAAATAAAAAACTTAAGTAAACTGTAACAAATCATAATAGTTTTCTTCAAATATAAGTAAGTACTATTAAAATATTTAACTATTTATTGACACTTATATATTTAATATTGTACTCTATCTCTTTAATTTGTTTATAATTTATTACAAACATACATATTTTCAATTTAGTGCTTTAATTTTGGTACTTTGATAAATTCTATTTGACATCTCTGCTATACATAATTAATAAAATTACAATTATTACTGCCTATGCGCAGCTTAAATCGAATTCTGGCGCGTGGATCGTCTTCCTTAAATCGGGATGGTGATTTAGCAAGTAGTGCCTATGCTCAGCTTAAATCGTCTTCCTTAAATCGGGGTGGCGATTTAGCAAGCAGGGCGCATGCGCAGCTTACATCGAATTCTGGAGCGTGGATCGTCTTCCTTAAATCGGGGTGGCGATTTAGCAAGTAGTGCCTATGCTCAGCTTAAATCGTCTTCCTTAAATCGGGGTGGCGATTTAGCAAGCAGGGCGCATGCGCAGCTTACATCGAATTCTGGAGCGTGGAGCGTTTTCCTTAAATCGGGGTGGCGATTTAGCAAGCAGGGCGCATGCGCAGCTTAAATCGATGTTGGCGCGGGGAATTTGTCTTTCGTTTTTGCATCGGAATTCCGGAATATCGCGGTCGCGGATGTCGGTGCTATATCGATTTAGTGCGTTACATCGGAATTTCGATATTTCGCAAACGATGTTAGCTCTAAATCGCATCGTCGATATTAGTACTAAATCGATATTTGTGTTACATCGATATAAAGCCCAGTCCTAGCAGGTACCTATTGCCAGATAACCATTGGATTTAATTTCAATCGATACTGTGGGAGGTTTTAACTATTATAACTCTACAAAAAATATCTTCATCTTATAATTGACATTTTTTCCAAGAGTGTAACCAGTGAGACATATACAAATTGTTTAAAACAAATTTTCGATATTAAAGTTTCTAAACAGATACTCAGTGACAGAAATGCTGCATTCACTTCCTCAAGATTTAAGAAATTTTTGAAACATCACAATATTGAGCAATTATTAATTTCTGTCCATAGATCTCAAGCAATGGAAAAAATGAAAGATGTAATCAGACCATAGTAGCAAAATTGAGATGTAAAGTAAATTCTTTTTCGAAAAAAATTCCCTGGACATAAGTTTTAGAGCAAGTAACTTCTGAATATAATAACCCCCCCCCCCCTCTGTGACTGGGTTCTCACCAAATTATCTTTTATGTGGAATTTTACCCTATGACTCACCATTACCTCAAACAACTTCATTAAATTATCCACCAGTTGAAGATGCTCCTTTGTAAAGAAAGATTTCAGTACAAAGGACTATTCAGCACCACAAAACTAATAAACAGATATATGATAGACATTTTGTACAATCAAATTTTAAAATCGGAGACTTAGTAATGTACGAGGAATTTAAATACCCAAATTCAAGAAAACTAGATCCACCTTATTCAAGCCCCTATAAAATTTTAAGTCAATTTTCTAATGTTAATTTTGAAATTGATAGACCAAACCAATACACTGGAACAGGGACGGATTTCCCATAAGGCCAACCTAGGCCATGGCCTAGGGCGCAGCCGTTAAGAGGTCGTAAATTTAGAAGAAGTAACAACCAAATTATAAAATTTTTATCGATATAAAACGAGAAAGTTACATTTTTTTCTTTTTCATATTTATTTATATATTCTTAGTATCGCTAAAAATGTTATTTGAAAATATACGCATTTTGAAATAACCTTTTCGTCACGTGACTAATTATTTTTTCCTTCTTTTTCTTTCATTCTTTTCCCAAGCATCCATTATGAGTTAACGAGAAGCAGGTTAAGAATTCTTGCAATTTGAAGGGATTATGATTGCAGAAAGCAGTCGGACTTGAACCTCACTAAAGACAACTTCCGCTGTATCTTTCGATACTTTTGACAAAGAGCAAACAGCCCTCGCTTTTTCCTCCAAAAGCAGATTTCAGACCAGGAGCAGCCCGATAAGAAGACTAATAGTTTTTAAACTCCCAACCCATCGTCATCTGTCCAGTAATTGCCGTCCCGTTGTCAAAGGAGCGTGCTATAACGAACGGTGGCACCCTCCAGGTTTAGAAACTGTTTCAAAGTGAAAGAATCATTGTGTGAACACTGGACTAGGGTGTCTTTCTGTGCAAGGTGTTTCTTTCAAGAAAAATGGACTATTATATGGAAACCGCTAGAGCGTCTGCAACCCGAAAGGGTCGTCTTAGAAAAGAGACAGTTAATTTTGTCAAAGGGAACCGAAATATTTGTCGGTTCATTTCTTCTAAATTTTTCCCTATGAGGAGCCATAAGTCGGGCAAATCAGAGTTTCCAAAAGTGAACATCTAAGGGGACCGCGTACCAATCCCGGTTGAGAGGAAATTAAAAGGAAGGAGAGGACGGATGGAGCCTCAAGGGGTTAAAGGGCGGGGACCGTGTTTGGTTTTGATACGATAAGAGACTTGTTTTTCCGTTAGAGTGTGATCTGCAAGCTCATTTTGGCTGAGTGCTTTGTCAACCTTTTGCAGTATACAAAACATAAATTGTTGTTGTGAGCTTACTATTTCAGTTAGTTTTTTCATCTGGACCTATGAACATTTCTTGCTATTTTAAACAAACACCTTTTCTATCGTGTAATTTCCAGATCTAAAGTCTACAATATTAGCAGTTATAAGGTGAGTTTAGTTTTAATTTATTTTAATATTAACTTGATTTGCTTTGAAAAATGTTTTTATTAGTATTATTATTATCATTATTATTTTTGTTTGATTTTTTTAATGAGTGTACTTGATTTTAATTTGGTTAAGTGAAGCTAAACCTGGGCTGGGGTCTCTAAACTTTTCATTATGAAAAGGGATGAAATGTCATTTGTCATTTGACTGAAAAGTCTCGTGTTGGGTGTTGTGTTACAGAAGACTCTAATAGAAAAAATAATAATAATCTAGAATTAGATACGAGTGTTATTAAAACTACATTATGTTTGTTTAAATAGTTCAGTTTTTTGCCATTTAAAGCTAAGGGTCTTTTATACTTTTAGTCTAAATGTGAAAGTTAAAAATATTTTTTTAAAGAGAACTATTTAACTTTTTTTTAAAATTTTTAAATTTTATTAGTGTGCTAGTTGCTGTTTTTAATATAAATTATTTTTATTCCATGTAGTTATTTTTATGTCAATTAATACAGATATGAGAACTTTGCTTTTATATTGTTTTTAGCTCGTTAGTTCAATTGTTTTGCACCAACATTTTTATGTGTTCTTGTTCATGCTTTTTCTTGTTCAAACTTTCCTTTTAATTAATAACTAGTGAGTAACTTAAAATGAATGTAACACTTTTTTTAAGTTTGCTTGGAAATTGCTCTATACCTTCTAAAATTTATATTTTAGATGAAAACAAAATCTGTCAATATGTAAAAATATGTTCTAAAAATAATATTCTATGTTTAAGTTAGAATTTTCTGATTGCATTTTTAAATGGAAAAATTTAAGCTTTGAAACAACGTGGAAGAAAATCCGGGGCTACCTTCGTCTAAACTCAAATATTATTTAAAACAAGGACATAACGTTTCGTAGCAAGTTTACCTCCCAAAACCTAGGGTAATATATGTGTTAAAAAATCACTAGTTTTCATTAAAAAAAGTTTTATATATAAATTTTTTGTTATCATATTTTAAGGTCTTTTAAAACAAAGTATGCTTTTTTAATTAAAATTAAAGCTCTGCAAATGAATTTCCAAAATGAAGCGATCTCTGTTAGAGTAAAGTAACCTTTTTCTTATACTTATCTGGAGTTTTATTTTGAGATAAATTCTTAAAATATTGATATTTTATATAATAACTGTAAAAGCAAAAGCAATTAAAGATAAACAATTTTATCATTTTATTTTTTAAAAGCTAAACTACCGAATAAACGTGAAACGATCAATTTTAGCTGAAAAGCAAAAATGCATTTTATCTCCCTTATAAAATGAACTTTTATATTACAGTTGGCTCTCTGTTTAACGAAGCTCTACTTAACGACGATCTCTGTTTAAGGACGATATTTCCCAGTCCCGGACCCTAGGACGTAAAACAATTCTATTTAAAGACGACGTTGTTTCTGTTTAACGACGAATTTTTTTTACATGATAAACTTTTTTTTCATCATTTTATGTGCAGGAGGGGAACCTTCTGTGGGGGAATACAAGTTTGGTTTCAATAACAGACCTGGAATTTCCTTGATGTTTGCAATGTTGCAATCATAGACTTGTTGCATTTGGAAAAACGGGGGGGGGGGGGGGGACTCTTTCTCGGAAGATCGAATATTCTTCCATGGAGCTCTTAGAGCGGGAGCGGAATCACTCGTTATCCCTACCATATGTTGTCATGTGACTTAAGAACTGTCCAATAGCAGTCCTCTGTCACTCCTTCCGGGAAGCAGATGTTCATGTTTAGAGAATTCACGGTTGTGTATAGGAGCTCATTCAAGTATGAATACGAGGTGAGCAGAGCAAAATGGCATCAAAGCGAAAGTATCTTACGCTACAAGAAAAGATGAAAATTATTGAAGACTGGGAAGAAAGTGTTGGAATAACAAAAGTCCAGTTCGCAAGACAATTTCAGCTACCCGAGTCTACTCTCAAAGGTATTTTAGCAAGCATAGAGAAAAGTCTTGAAGCAGCACAAAAATTTGGTTTGGGATCCATATCCAAACGGCAGAAATTCAATGTGGCCGATCAGAAGAGTTGGATAAGGCAGTCCTGCAATGGTTTCATGAAGCAAGAGCATCCAACATTCCTATTTCTGGAGTGATATTTAAAGAAAATGCTATAGTTCTGGCAGAAAAGTTTGGAATGCAAAATTTTCAGGCTACGGGTGGTTGGCTAGCAAAGTTCAAAGAAAGATATGAGCTTGCATTTAAAAGCATATTTGGCGAAAGTGGCTCCGTGGATGAAAAAATAGTGGAAGAATGGAAAATAGTGCTGAAGGGGATATTAGATGGATATGAGAAGAACATATTCAATGCAGATGAGACGGACCTATTCTACAGTATGGTGCCTAATAAAAATTTTAACGTATATGGGCGAAAAGTGCTTTGATGGAAAACAGTAAGGAACGATTGACTGTTTTACTGTGCACTAATTCGGATGTATCTGAGAAATTTCCACCACTATTTATAGGCAAATCAAAGCAACTAAAGTGTTTTAAGAATATCACCAGGAAACCTTGTGAGTACCGGAATATTAATAAAGCGTGGATGTCATCACAATTTTTATTGACTGGATTAGAAAATTTCATGCAAAAATGCATCAAGAAAAGAGAAGAATTTTACTTTTAATCGACCGTTGCACTGCACATACTCCAAATATCCCTGGACTTACAAATTTGACTATTCATTTCTTACCAGCTAATTGCACTAGCAAGTTGCAGTCATTAGACTTGGGTATCATTCGCAGTGTGAAAGCATACTACTGAAAGTCTTTAATTAGGAAATTAATAAACAATTCGGCTGTCAGTATGAAAATTAGAAAAATTACGATCTTGGAAGCAATGTCCATGACAACATCAGCATGGAAAGAAGTTTCTTCATCCACAATAAAAAAGTGCTTTCGCGTTGCTGGAATTCACAAAGATATTTTAGTGGAGCTGCAAAGTATGTATGTAGAAATCAACGAAGATGATATTACCCCTGAAGAATGGAGAAGTCTTGTTGAAGATGAGGGTGTTTCAATTCAAGATTTCTACAATTGGGATGAATCTGTTTTAACAACAGATTACAGAAATGTTGAACAAATTTATGAAGATATAGTAAATGAAAACACAGTGTCAGACGAAGAAGGTGAAGTTGAAGACACGGAAACGAGACACTGCCACTGTCTTACACAGATGCAACTTCTGCTCTAGATGTTCTCCAACTCTATATGACACATTTAACATTTTAGAAAATCTGGAAAAGAGAATAATGAAAACAAGGCAAAAAATGAAGCAATCAACACTTTTTGACTTTTTTGAAACCTAATTTATTGTATTGTTTGTACTCTTTTTTCAATGTAATAAAAAAAAAACTTTTTGGGAATATAATAATAATGATGATAAAAATAACATTTTTAAACACGCCAATATATTAAGAAATATATTGACAGTCCTAAGCCCGTAAAGTGTGAAGGGAAATATTATTTTTTCACAAATTCTGTTTAACGACGATCTCTACTTAAGGACGATTTTCCCCGGTCCCTTGAAAGTCGTTAAACAGAGAGCCAACTGTAAAAACTAGGGGCTTCACCCCTAGGCTCGCTACGCTCGCTCCTCTGTTTCGCTCGCTATGTCCACACTTTTGCGCTTTCGGGTTCGATTTCGCTTTCGACATGTCGCACGGAGAGAGAAATGTGAAGCATGCTCAGAGCGATGCTTCACCACCTGCAAATTCCAGGACAGCGCATGCGTCGCGATAGAGCATGCGATATCGCAATTGTATCCAACCCGAGTGAATTTTCATGCTGAATTCCATGCGTTTTTCTATTATCCAAGGCAGTTTTCAAGCCAGTGTTCACAATGTCGCAGTCTTTGGAAGAAATTTTAAATTTTATTGATGATTACAGAAATTTACCGGCATTTTGGGATGTCAACCACTCCGCATACACAAATAAAATTATTAATACATTTAAAATAATTATTTAATAATAATTAATGTGTATTGTTTTAAAATAAAAACTAAATGTATTTTTATACAAAGCAAATTGAAAAAAAAATTTGAAAACTTGTACTATATCATTGAAATTTTCTTTTTGAAATACAGGGAGAAGATTTAAAAAATATGCATCAGCTAATTTGTTATTATAAAAATACTGAATAAAAAAATCTCCATAGCTTATCATAGGAATTAAAGACCCACTTTGAAAAAAAATAGATGTTTTAGTGTTATAAAAGCAGATTACAACCTGAATTCGCGTTTTGCGTGACGTAATTTTTCCCATGTCATGCATTGCTGGCATCCAAATGCGTATGATCTTGCATGTATGATTTTCATTTGAAGCTAAATACAGCAGACCTCTGGAGAGAAGAGACCTGAGACCGGTTTTAAGGTTGCTGCCTCGGGGAGGTCGATTCTCAAAATGAGGGGTCGTGGATAATCAACACCACAGTACCATTTCCCGCGGAAAATATTTATCGCTCTTTAGGCATTAAGAAAATTATGAAGGGTTTAATTATTTAGGCTTTAAGAAAACCATCGCATGTTTTGGTTTCCATTTTCATGTAATCAACGTATTTTGGGACTTTTTACCCTGCATCGTATTACTTACTATTTCCCGAAGTAATGTAAGGGAGTTTCAGAAAACCTGAATAAAATTTAGTCATGTTTATTTTTATAAATACTGGATCATACAAAAATTTATTATAGATACAGATTTCAAGTATTTTGGTTTTGCAACTGTTATTTTTTCTTTCGCCAAAGGAGACGCGATCTTTTTCGGTAATTTTGTTTTCATTTAAGGGGTCTCGGGAGTCTTACTTTTTACTGAAGGTGCAATTTAGCATCATGTCAAATTTAGTTTTATTTCTCAGTACCTATAAAACATAAATACATGAAATTTTTGCCACTGAAAGCTTAATATATTTTCAATGTATAATAATTATTTCAATGTTCTACAACTGGTATTTTAATTAATTTTCCATTTTTAATTTTGATGAAAATTTTAAAATTGTGTTTCGGCTTGCATCCATTGCGCGCAAGACTGTAGCAAAACTATTGGTTCTAGATTCCCAAAAAATATTGATAAAGTTGTAAAACTAATGTATATTTAACGTATACTCCATTTTTAAGCAATTAAAAACTCAAATTTTTTTAATTTAAATTAAAATTACAAAACTTTGGAAAAATGCATTTTTTTTATTGAAAACATGTTAATTTTAAATAATTAATGCAATTAAATATATTAAATTTGAAGTATACATTATTCCTTGCATCAAAATAAACGTATTCACCAAGTTTTATAGAAATTGCTTTATCAGTTTCTTTATCAGTCAAAAAATGACTGCAAAAAAGACACAACTCTAGTATAATTTTACCCCAATTTCCCCCTCCAAATATCGGAATAGAACTGCACTTTAAAAGCCCCGGCCTTAGTTATTGCGGGCCCCAACTGCAGAAATTGCGATAAAAATATAATGTACAGATATTTTGATAAAAATATAATTGCACACTGGCCTGTGGCGGCCTTGTGGTACAGCGCGCTGGCTTTCGGTGCTGAGGGTGCTCGGATCGAATCCCGGCGTTGCGCCACTGAAAATGCCTCCGTTTATGTCGTCCCTTTATAGGGGGGTAGTGCTGGTCCGCTTATATGGCACCCCCATAATAAAGTATTTGAAAGTGGTGTATGTCCACTTTAAAAAAATGAGTTAACGGTGATTTTAGTAAGATATAGACACCTTTTTTTTCGTACGATTTTTTCATAAAGTAAACAAAAGAATTTTGGCTATAAAATGTTATCGCAAAAAATTTTTTTTAAAGTGGAATAAGTCCATTCCTAATAATTATAATAAAAGCAACTTGCTTATCGCAATTATTATTGATTATTACGACTTCAGAGTACACTACGCTTTAGCATATGTTACTTAGCTAGCGTCTTAAAAACAACATCGTTAATAAGATAACGGTATTACTGTTCTGATTAAGTGGTCAGAAGTAATTTCACTGATTTTGTTTGGTTTTCTTTCGCAATTCCTACTGTTTGGTTTGTGTTTCTTATACTAATAGACTGCAGAGTGAGTATTATTTAAATATTTTTATTAAATCAGAAAATCAAAGTTTTAGATAAATAACATTTAATACAGTTGTTACAATGAGTTAACATACCTATAAAAAAGACGATAATATGTCAATTTGGTCTGATAGTGATGTTGGTAAGTAAGAGTTTACATTAAAATATCCATTTCACTGAAGCTAATGTATATAAAAATATGGACTTGAATTTCCACTTGTTTTTATTTTTTATAATATGTTATTTTTGAAAGTGGTATAAGTCCATTTGGAGCTAAAAAAATCGTTTATTTTTTAAATAATTTTAATAATTATTATTTCATAGTAAAATTTAAAAGGTGTATAGTGTTAAAAACATCACTTGAATTGATTAACGTTTGCCAATATTTTTAAATTCATTCAAATACAAACCTTTAAATATCTCGATACGTGAAAAAATGGACTTATGCCACTTTCAAAAATAACAGCTCATATGCTAAAGCCATTTCAGTTTAGACATATTTTTAATTTTTTAGATCAAATAGGTTCAACTGGAAAGGTCGGTCCTGCCCTTTAAAGTGTGCTACCCTAATGACCTCTTCTAATCAAAATTCACAATTAACTTTATCAACACTATAAAATTTTCCCATTTTCCGCAATTTGAATAAGGAAAATTTTCTTCAAACTTTAATTTCCCCCTCTTTGAAATATTTTCTCATAACTTGGTTTTTGTTAACTTTTAAACTGGCCAAAAATATGGCTAATAAAAACTGGAAAGATGTTTTGCTTGGTTGCAAATTTATACCTTGGAAAATAGACTTCAGAAATGAGCATTTAAACATTTCAGATTATACAGCACATCACGGCAGTTAATATTCCAAAAGGTATAATAGTTCCAATAGGTAATATAGTGTTTAAAATTTCCTTTCAATTGTAACTGCAGATGTGTATTTCTCCCCCCATCTGTTTCTTGTAAACACTGCGTTTTCTTTAGACTAAACCATTGTCAATCGGCAGAAAAACACCTGTTTGACTCTTCCTTGGGACAAATGCCGATATTTGGCGAAAAGTGGGGGATGTTTGGTGACAATCTCTTCCTCTCTCGTTGACCTTCGCTTTAATGTTCCACCCCTCATCAAAAAAGAACTCTCCCCGAGTGACGAGTTTCTCAGGGATCTTCTCTTCAGAGGTGACCAGTATCATGGACACATTTTAAATGTAGGTATTTTTTGGTCCATCAGGGTTTTCTCGTCGTGTTCTTCATTTAACCCCATGTTAAAGAAAAATGAACGATTTTCATTAATAACAAAATATACTTCTTAACTTCTTACATATGTAGAAATTTTTTTTTATTATATGAAAATTCAAAAGTAATTCTTCAGGAAGAAACGTGTTACAAAGATACGAAAACTTTTATTTTTGCAAAGTCTGATAAGTGCACACAATACACAATGATTATCATAAACACAATGAAATGCTTGTAATGTTTAACAGAGCTTGACAAGGGTTTTTTAGAGTCTAATATTTGCGAGCGATCAATTATACATCGTAGTATGAAGGTAGGATATTTTGATAAAGGTTCTTGTCTGCTCAACAGAAGACAAAGTTACTTTTCCTACAATTGCAAAATGCGAATCAGTTCAGCCCTTTCGCCGTTCCTTACACTTGCGAGGAAGAAACGTTGCCCGGAGAGTACCGCTTGGAGGCGGGCTGTTGAACACTCCCCTTTACAGCAAGACCATCCGCGCGGTCCGATGCCAGTGGGCCGGCGTGTTTCTCACTTTTTTTTTATTTTTTTTTATGGAGGCACGATGTTTGGAGTATATATTTCCCAGCCTGATGTTGTTGGCTCAGAAATAAAAAAATCAATTTGTGGTGAAGAGGTTGACACGAGCTAGACGGTAGCGGCACTGGACGGTAGGAAGATACAAGCCAGATGGTAGTGGCTCTGGTGAAGAGGAAGATACAAGACAGATGGTAGCGGCTCTGGTGAAGAGGATGATACGAGCCAGATGGTAGCGGCTCTGGTGAAGAGGATGATACGAGCCAGATGGTAGCGGCTCTGGTGAGGAGGATGATAGGAGCCAAATGGTAGCGGCTCTGGTGAAGATGATAATACGAGCCAGATGGTAGCGGCTCTGGTGAAGAGGATGATACGAGCCAGATGGTAGCGGCTCTGGTGAAGAGGATGATACGAGCCAGATGGTAGCGGCTCTGGTGAGGAGGATGATAGGAGCCAGATGGTAGCGGCTCTGGTGAAGAGGATGATACGACCCAGGTGGTATCGGCTGTGGTGAAGATGAGAAAGACATGAAGCAGATATTTAGGTGGTTTCGAGAAGAGGAAGAAGAAAGCAGACTTCAGTAACACTAATAAGCATGAGTAACCGATGATTTCTAGTTGCAGGTTACAAAGTGTTGGAAAAACTGAAGACAGTGTGCGATGAGTTGCAAAAATTTTAAATCCCAAATTGTACGAATATTTAAAGTTCTATAGAGAGACAGTGGATGATTACACATAAAAAAAAGCTGTTTTAGAAATTTAGTTCATCGATGGAAAATCTTCATATAATTTTGTCCATGTAGGCTTGTTTGGTTAGTCTTCTGCTGAAGGCCGGAAACAACTGCACAAAAGTCGCCATATTCTTTTCTTTAAACTAAGTCGAGGTACATCAGTTGTAGTTTGGATGTCGCAGTCATTCAAAAACCTTTCCATGAGCGGGTTTGGAAGTTTAGGAGCCTTACGCAATACCAGGGCAGAATTAGGAGGCTTTCGGGGAGGTTTAGGAGGTCTAGCATCAACATATTCGTCCATAGAGCTTTCAGTGGCAGTTTCATAAATATCAACGTCATCTTCTTCCTCAACTGCCAGGCAAACTTCTTTTGACATTTTCCCCTTTATTTTTTTCTTTTCAATAAAAGCGTAAAATTGGTAAATACAAAAGCCTGATAAAAAAAATGCAGTAGACGTCCGACGTAGCGAACAAGAACACGGCAGACACGATAAGAACGAACTTGTCCAATGATAGATACTTCAACAAAGAACAATAAAAAGATCTCGATGTCAAGAGATATAAGAAAATTTCAAAGAATTCTCAAATTAAAATAAAAGCAATTACGATAAGCTTTCAAGCGCTTAAACCTTCACACATAAGTATTAGGTTTAAAATGGCGACTGTAAAAAACTTTTGTTGCGTAGCAGATATGTTGTAAAAATCTTTATGTATTGTTAGCATTGTTGATGACTAACAATACTAAGAGCAGTTTACGCAACACTGAGAAAGAACGATATCCTCTGAACAATGCTTAATATTTTCTCTTTATTTATGGCTATAATTAAGATTGTTGTTTCGTATATTTTGACAGCGTGGTCATTCATAAATGATTACTGCCTTTAAAGATGCATAGAAAAATTGAAAAGTTTTATGTAACACGTAATAGTTTCCCCTTAAACGCTTTAGCACAACACTGTCCTATTAGCTTGATCCGGGGGCATCTTTACCCGTCCGGGTCCGATTTCACTTTTCTCCACTGACAAACACAAATAGGGACTCTTTTTTCCCACCTCTCACATCCTGGTCGCGGAGACATGTCTTACTTTGTTCTCCACATTTTTCTTCATCTATTCGTATCGGTCTCGACTCCAACCCCCCAGCTGTTTCGGAGGAGATAGCGTGACAAGCTTTTGACAGCCGCTGCCGCTGCAGCGGGAGTTACTTTTTTTAGAATAGAGAGATAAGAGATAACTGTGATAAATTAATTATAAAAACTTAGATTTTTAGTGTTGGGTAAATGTGTTGTTGAAATATCTTTTCAAATTTCAGGTAGTGGACAGACATCCTATCTCTCATCTACTATTTGTGATGAGTTCATCGAAAAAAAAAGCTAAAAAAGTACTAACGCATATTGCTAATGAAGCTAAAACATCAAAGTACTATTCCTTGTTGTAGATTCAACTCCTGATATCTCGCATGTGGAACAGCTGTCGTTTGCTTTGCGATATGTAAAAAATGGGAAACCTGTTGAGAGATTTATAAAATTTTTACCTAACGTTGGCCACAAAGCCCATGAAATGTTTGAAGCTGTTATTAAGACTGTCACTGATCTCCACCTTGATATCTTGAAATGTCGGGGTCAATCATATGACAGTGCAGCTAATATAGCTCGTGTTTACTCAGATCTTCAGGCTAGGATACTTGAAGTTTCTCCTCTTGCATCCTTCATACCTTGTGCAGGACACTCTTTAAATTTAGTGGGCACACATGCTGTAGATTGCTGCATTGAAGCCACATCGCTTTTTAATTTGCTTCAAGAACTTTATAATTTTTTCTCGTCGTCTACAGCGAGGTGGAAAGCATTGAAGAAAAATAGCACCCTTACCACAAAAAGCCTCTCCACGACACGATGGTCGGCAAGATATGATGCTTGTAGAGCATTAAAAGAAGATTGGTTTGCAGTCATAAAAGCTCTAAAATACTTTGAAAGTGACGAATGTCAAAAATCAGCAACAAGAGCAGAAGCTAGAGGTTTACTAACGAAGTTGCAAAGGCTCGAAACAGTATTCATGGCACAGTTTTGGGGAACGGTGCTGATTAGACTTCACCTAGTCAATAAGTATGTACAAAACGTAGAACTTGATGTTTCAGAAGTTGCCACAGTTCTTCAGTCACTCGTAAAGTTCTTGTTAGAACTGCGAGAACAATTTGATGTATATGAAAACAAAGCTCTGGATATTTCTGAAAAGAAAGTTTATGAGCATGATGAAAAGCGTCAGGCTTTCAGAAAACTACAAGCTGACGAAAAACGTGAAGGCGAAGTTAATTTAAACGGACGTGATATCTTTAGAGTTAATACCTATTTCACGATTGTGGACAAACTCAAATCAGAGCTTGAGAAGAGGTCACAAGCTTATAGAGAGCTCGGTGAAAAATTTAAAGGAATTACTAAAATTTGGTCACTGACTTCTCTTGAGCTTGAAGAAAAGGGAAGAAAATTACAGGCAATTTTTAAAGATGATTTGGAGCCTGCATTATGTGATGAACTGCAATTTCTAAAATCTCACATAACTAAGTGCAGGATTGGGTCGAAAAGTCCCTTAGCAATTTGCAAGTGGCTACGTGAAAGAGGATTACAAACAGTGTATCCAAATGTTGATATCGTATTGAGAATGTTTGTGTGCACACCTGCCACAAATGCCTCTGCAGAAAGATCTTTTTCTGCACTAAAAAGAATCAAAGATCATTTAATATCTTTGCTGCATCAAGACAAACTAAATGCCTTGGCACTTCTTTGTATTAAAGCATATTTAACAAGATATGTTGACTTCAATGAAACTATTGAAGAATTTTAATGGGCGAAAGCACGAAGGAAAAAATTTTAATTGTAATTTTTAGATAAATTAGAAGAAATTATGTAGAAAATTTTTATTAAAAATACGTTATTCAAATGTTTATTCAGTATATATGTTTCAAAAACTCTTACTGTATATTAAATCTAATGTTATAAGTCAAAAATTTAAATGGAGGGAAGGGGGCGCAAAATGGTGCTTTGGCCTAGGGCATAAAAATATGTAAATCCGTCCCTGCACTGGAAAGAATAGTGAAATTGTACACTGAACCCGACTAAGGCACTTTCATCCAAAAAATAAGTTTCATTTAAAATAATTTTGTTTTCATGAAGCATTTCTTCGGGAGGGGGGAAATTAGAGAAGGTTTTAGTACTAATGACAAGTAAAATTAAAATTGTAAAAATTTTTTGAATTTCAATGGTAACATAAGATGATAAAAAATTAAAATTGGTGATAATGTGAAATTAAAACTATAATGTGATTTGTATTGATTTTATTGGTCTTTAACAATTTGCGTTAGGGTTGCTTCGCATTTTGAGAAGGGTGAGCGCTAAGATGTGCGCAATCTTGGAGAGGTGGTATCATGAAGTTGAAAGAAATAAAGATTAAGTAAAAGGAATAATGTTGCTCGTCCTGATTGTGTGGATTATTTCTCTACTACTCCACGAACTGATTTACTAGGAAGACTGCAAAATTGTGTAAACTAGTGAACGGGTGTAATACGACGTTCGTCATATTTATATATATATATATATATATATATATGTGTGTGTGTGTGTGTGTGTGTAAGTAATAAATTAAATATAAGGCCCTCCATTCTATCATTTAAATTCCCTTTCCTAAATCCAATCCCCAGTAACATTACTTTAGCGCTTTAAAAACCCATAGCAACAGAACTCCCCATAAAACAGCAAACGTTGCATTTCTACACGTGTATACGTCTCGATAAAGGCGTGAGTTCGCATCGCCAGCTCCAAAATTCCGCTGACATTTCAAAACAACAGCCACATGTACCTCGGTTCTAGCGCGTAAGGTTGAAAGGTGATATTACACTTCGCTCCGAGCATCTGAAATGAATGGACGTATTTTTCTGTCGCTTAAATAAAATGATTCGACCCGACTGCTTCAAGATTTTAATTCCTTTCAGGCTGAGTCTAGCTCCAGCCATGTAAATTTGAGCTAGTTTTCCTTTTCAGGTTGCATTTTAAGAACGAGATGTAATGATTATATTACATAGAGCCGAAAGCGATTCTTCACGTGCTAATCAACCTCAACGGACTTCGAATCCATTGCCTTGGACTATGTGTGTGCGCGTGAAATACCGACCTTGAGAGAAGCGCAATAGGAGTTCGCCACTTGAAAATGAAATGACCTAGTTTTGATTTCCCTTTTCGAAACGAGCAAAGGAAAATGACATCGAAAGATTTAAATAAAAAATTGGCTGATCATCGTGACTCTGACCAACCTGAAGAAAAACAAGGGGATAATTCTGGAGTTTACGACAAACAATTATTGGAAAACAGTGCTATATCTTCACCAAATCAAGTAAGTAATCTCCCGAAATTTAATCCTAATGGAATGGTCAAAATTAATAACTGGTTGAAATTCTTCGAGAAAAAGACTATTGAATTGACAGAAGAAGAAAAACTACAAATATTTCCGGATTTTCTATCGGACGAGGCTTTGGAATTTTACATCGAAAACCTAATAGAATCACAAAAGTGGGATGAAGTTAAAAATAAAAATCAGCGACTATTTCTCAGAAGAAAAACAGTTTTCATTCGAAGATTTCAGCAGGTTGAGCCTTTCTGGAAGTCAAAATATAAATGATTATTTTAAAAAGAAAATGAATATCGGTAAAGCATTAAAACTTGAAGAAGAAATTATAATTCAAGGTCTCACAGACGGATTGCCGACAAGATACAGGGATTTATTTTTAATAAGTAACGTTTGTACAACTACTGAGTGGATTTCCCTTGCGAGGAAAATGATCAACAGCTACGAAGATAAGAGGAAAGAACACCATAATAGAGACTTGCATAACCAACAGTCCGGTTTTCGCAGACCGTTCGATCGGCGAGATGACTATGACAGATTCCCACAACATGAGTCACCTGGATTCCGGCACCAACAACCACGACCATGGCATAGATGGCCGCAGAATTTTCGAGAAGAGGAACGTCCTAGGACTCGGTTCCAGTCTCCACAACATGCAAACAACTATAACAGCAACATGACAGAACAGCGACAATGACGGATGTTCACCGTACACCTAAAAATTAGTACTGAAATGATTATCGGCCTGATAGATACAGGTAGCACCATTAACATTATTTCTCGAACTGTATATGATAAAATTAAATATTATGTGAAAATTCTTCCATCGGACAATTCACAGGTCAGTACCCTCTCAGGTAAAATAAAAACTGATAAAATAATTTCTACAAAGTGCCGAATCGGTAAGTTGAATAGATTTGTTAATTTTTATGTTATTGAAACAAATTTAAAGTATGCAATTTTATCGTCGGAAATTATTAATCTATTTAAAATTAAATTGGATTTTAAAAATTTTTGTGTTTATCAAGGAAAAAATAATATTTCATCTACTTTGTCTTTGGAAAATGTTACTAATAATTGCTATATATTTTTAACATATGATAATCCTAATGCGCCACATACTTGTTCTCATAATACTATAAATCTTGATACTAAATATAATAGAAATTGTGATACTCGTTTTTATAAAATTGAAAATGAAAATAATGTTGCTGATGATGAAAGTGTTCAATTGAACAAAATATTGAATGAGTATAATAATATTTTCGCTAAAAATAAATATGATGTTGGATGTATACGTCTTGAACCACAAAGAGTAATTTTGAATTCTGAACTACCAATTTCCCTTCGTCCATACAGGGCGTCGCCAAAAGATAATGCCGAAATTAAGAAGCAAATAGACGAGCTTTTAGCTGCAGGTTTAATAAAAACATCTCATTCACCCTATGCTTCCCCAATTACGTTGGCTTACAAGAAAGATGAAAATTCAAAATCCAGAATGTGTATCGATTACCGAAAACTAAATAGTATTACAAAAACGGACTCGGAACCAATTCCCCGAATCGACGCAGTTTTAGATCAACTAACCAATGCTAAGATTTTCTCCACCCTTGATGTCGCGAGTGGCTACTGGCATATTAAACTAAATGAAAAAGATACAGAAAAATTAGCTTTCACCTCAAACATTGGCTTATATGAATGGAAAAGATTACCTTTTGGCTGGAAAAACGCTCCTGCCATATTCCAAAGAACACTCAGACAAATTTTAAATAAATACCAAATTAAATTTGCGCTCAACTATTTTGACGATATAATTATGTTTTCAGACTCTTTCGAAGAACACTTAAAACATTTAAAAACTATTTTCTCGATTTGTGAAAAAGAAAACATAAAATTGAAATTTTCAAAATGCCAATTTGCCCAAACAAAAATAAAAATTTTGGGATATGAAGTGGAAAAGGGATGTTATCACCCGAGTAACGCTAATATAGAAATTATTAAGAAACTTCAACCTCCCAGGAATGTTAAAGACTTACAAAGATTTTTAGGTAGCGTAAATGTTTATAATAAATTCATTCCCAACTATGCTAAATTACGAGTACCATTGAATAAATTATTGAAGAAAGACACTAAATTTGAATGGACAGATGATTGCCAGAAAGCTTTTCAGGATTTAAAAAACGCTCTAATTTCTAAACCTGTTTTATCTATTTACAATCCGAATTACCCATGTCATATTTTCGTGGATGCGTCTAGACAAGCGGTAAGCGCAATCTTAAAACAACAACACCCTGATGGGAGTTTGCATCCCATAGCCTATCATTCTCGAAAACTTAGAACCTATGAACAAAATTATGCCATTACCGAGCTGGAATGCTTGTCAATTATTGATGCTGTTGATAAATATTATTGTTATTTACATGGGACTCATTTTACCGTTCATACTGATCATGCTGCACTTGTCTGGTTAAAAAGTATTAAACACCCAACTGGACGATTATTCCGATGGTCACTTAAACTTTCCATGTACGATTTTGACATTAAATATAAAAAAGGTTCTACAAATTATGAAGCCGATATGTTAACTAGAAACCCAATTTCTCACCATGTAACTTTACGTGAACGTGACCCATTGTTGACATTGCAAGAAATCGAGCATCATCAAAATTTAGATAATGTAAACGGTAAGAAGTTTAAAAAAGTTAATAATGTATGGACAATTAAAAAACAAGGTTTAATGAAAATTGTTGTGCCCTTCTCTTTACGTTTAAAATTATTAGAAAAAGCCCATGTTAATTATGGACATTTAGGAGTTTCGGCAATGTTAAATCTGATATCCCCTCAATATTATTGGATTGGAATAACTAAAGATGTGAGTAACTATGTGAAACATTGTGAAGTATGTCAATTAAATAAGAAGTCTAGACAAAAAAGATTTGGTCTCTTACAAATGTTACCCCCTACCAGTGAACCCTTTGAAATTCTTGCCATAGACACTGTTGGTGGCTTAAATTATTATGAGTCTACAAAGAAATATTTACACATAGTTATAGATCATGCCACGAGGTATATATGGACCTTTGCTTCTAAAAATGAAAATACAGATACTTATATTAATTGTTTAACACAAATTTTTCAACACCAAGTACCTAAGAAAATTTTAAGTGATAGAAATAGTGCTTTTACTTCCTCCAAATTTAAACATTTTTTGAGAAACAATAATATTCCCAATTGCTAACTACTTCGCATAGACCACAAACAAACGGAAAAAATGAAAGAGTAAATCCGACCCTGATTACTAGGCTTAAATGTAAATTAAATTCACACCCTGGAAAAGTCTCCTGGACAAAATTATTACGTGAAATAACGAATGAATATAACGACACACCCCATACCGTAACAAAATTTCCCCCTTCTTATTTAATGCATGGAAAACCACCCTACAAAAATTTACTTGATGATCAAGACATGTACCCACCAATTGAAGAAGCTAGGAAGATTGCTAAACAGAGAACTATAAGAAATCATGAAGTAAATAAAGAAAGATATGACACTCATTTTGAGGAATCTAAATTTAAGGTAGGTGATATAGTGATGTACGAAGAGTTAGTTACCCAAATACTCCTAAACTTACTCCCCCTTATTCTGGTCCATATAAAATTTTGAAACAAATTTCTAGAGTAAATTTTGAAATTAACAGACCCAATTCCCTCACTAAGAAAACCTCGGAAATTGTACACTGTACCAGATTAAGACCTTTCAACCCTGCAGATAATTTTCGATTAGCAACGAGAAAAAGTAAAATTCCTATTTTAATAACAGTAAACCCCAAAACGCCCAAGATCCCAAGTAAAAATTAATTAATAGTGTTGGAAAAAAAACCCCTATCTGTGATGATTAAGACTACCCAACTGTGACTCAAATAACTACCTGACTATGACTCCGATAATCTTACAATATTTTGATAACCCAATGAAGATTGCTGTTGACGCATGATGAAGATAACCTAACTTTGATGGATTTGGATACCTACCTAAATTTCGTAGTTAATCATATTTAGAGAATTTTTGATGCTAGTTTGCCTTCCACAAATTACCACCTGAATTATTTTAAAAGAATATTTATTAAAAAGAAAATGTTGATGTGCTAAGTTAAAGAAAAATTTTGTCAATGTTAGGGCTAACATGACATGTCACAGGTTACCCCCAATTTTGCCAAGTATGTTGATGCTCTGAGTTGTTATTTTTGTTGACACCGGAGAAACCTTTTGCCAGCACAAGGGGTAGTTCCTCCCGCAGAGGGATGAGCCTCTTGCTGTCTTTGCATCAAGCACCCTCGTGATCACTAACAATCTTTCACGTTGGACATCACAGAGGATAGCCCATTTCACCTCCAGGTTTGTCACTGATGTCATGATTGGTACCAATGATTTTAGAATTTGAATATTTTGAATTGAAACTAGTGACGATGTTAAAGCACATAATGTTTTTGAAAATTACCTAATGTGAAAATGATGCCCATTTACTTAATTAAGAATTTATAACAAGTTATTTTGAGTTGTTTAATTTATGATCTTATGTATTGTTAAAAACTTGACAGGTATCTAAATCTATGCTGTAATTGAAGTGAAACTTTCAGAATAATATAAGAAATCAATTTTGTAATAATATTGTCTAAAGTAATATTGTTTTGAACTTGAACTTATTGAAAGATCTTCTGAATTATATATTGTGAATTATTTTAAAATTTATGTAAGTATTCGAGATTAGGAATATGAAAAATGGCGAGCGATGAATGATAATTGGTGTAAACGATGAAGTTTTGAAATCATGTGTAAAATGTAAACACTGAATATAAACCACATACAATAAGGACTTATTTGATAAACAATGTATAACGACTTGAATTTAAACTGAGTTTATGGACTCCAAGAATTATACGTTATTTTAGGACTCATTATTGAATGAAGAACTTTGATTTAATTAAAAAGTTATTTAGATTATATTAGCCAATAATATTTCAGTTATTTGAATTTCATTGCACATTGTATAATAATTATAAACTTATTGCATACTATGTTAATTCCATATATTTTGAATATTCATTATAGATTTCATTGTATATTTCTTTAATTTCATATATTTTGTGTAATGGTGCAACGAAGTCATAAGAGTGAGTTTAGTATTATAGTAAAGATTCAAGAGATTGAACTTTGGTTTTGTTTCGGTGAAGTTAATATATGATGGGTTATGGACAAAGCTCTTGACTCTGTAACCTTGATGTGTTCTAATTCTCACCCACCTTGCTGTTTGTCGTGACTTCTTTCCACCAATGTTGCATTCAGAGACATGTAATTGTATAATGTAGCTAATTTTGATTATATTTGATTGTAATTGTACTCACTTTATTATATAACAGTTCATCTGTATTATGTTGTGAAAATGTCACCTTTCAACGTGACGATTTTCCCTTTTTCGGGGGGGGGGGGGGGGGATTTGTAATAAATTAAATATAAGGCCCTCCATTCTATCATTTAAATTCCCTTTCCTAAATCCAATCCCCAGTAACATTACTTTAGCGCTTTAAAAACCCATAGCAACAGAACTCCCCATAAAACAGCAAACGTTGCATTTCTACACGTGTATACGTCTCGATAAAGGCGTGAGTTCGCATCGCCAGCTCCAAAATTCCGCTGACATTTCAAAACAACAGCCACATGTACCTCGGTTCTAGCGCGTAAGGTTGAAAGGTGATATTACACTTCGCTCCGAGCATCTGAAATGAATGGACGTATTTTTCTGTCGCTTAAATAAAATGATTCGACCCGACTGCTTCAAGATTTTAATTCCTTTCAGGCTGAGTCTAGCTCCAGCCATGTAAATTTGAGCTAGTTTTCCTTTTCTGGTTGCATTTTAAGAACGAGATGTAATGATTATATTACATATATATATATATATATATATGTATAATAACTAATGCGTTTAAGGGGAAATGGGTCATTTTACTCACCAATATCTTAAAGAAAGCGGGAAACCACGTTTTAAAATAAAGGAGGGGGTGAGTGGGGTAACATCAATGAATATCCACTGTCATCGAAAAGACATGTTACGTTTAAGGTTTTTTTCAAAAGAAATATTCATTATAAACTGCAAAGTAATTTATATATATATATATATATATATATATATATATATATATCCCGTCCTTGACGGGAAAGGCTTTAAGCGGCAATATATATATATATATATATATATATATATATATATATATATATATATATATATATATATATATATATATATATATATATATATATATATATATATATATATATATACGAGGGCTGTCCGTAAAGTATCCGAACTGAATGTATAAAACATAATATAGTCACAGCTCTGCGTGCGCACGCTAATTAGCATGTTTAAACATATATAAACTTGTTATGTTGGAAATTAGCCAAGCACTGCGAAGCGCGGTTCTCTTGTAGCAATAACGAAAAGTGAACGCAGTGGAAGTCTCGTGTCGGGTTGGATCATGACGGAATCTACTGAGCAACGTGTTTGCATCAAATTTTGTAGTAAAATTGGAAAAACGGCAACCGAAACGTTCGATTTGCTTAAGAAAGCATACGGTGATGATGTTATGGGCCGAACTCAAGTGTTTCAATGGTTTAGACGTTTTAAAGATGGAAGGGAATCTGTGGAAAGTGATGCACGATCAGCGCGTCCATCAACATCGATAAATGATGTCAAATAGGAACAGGTTCGTACTGTGGTGCGAACAGATCGACGAATGACAGTTCGAGAGATTGCGGACGAAATGGGAATAGCAAAAACTGTTTGCCACGAAATTTTAACCGAAGATTTGGGCATGCGGCGTGTATCGGCTAAGTTTGACCCACGTTTGCTTACCGAAGATCAACGAGAACTTCGCATGCAAATGGCTTCCGAGATATTCGAACGGTCGTGTGAGGATCCGGAATTTCTGAATAACATCATAACAGGGGACGAGACATGGGTGTATGGATACGATCCGGAAGCCATACAGCAATCATCTGAGTGGAAGAGTCCGAGTTCCCCCCGACCAAAGAAAGCCCGGCAAGTTCGAAGCAAAATCAAAGTGATGTTAATTCTTTTCTTCGACCGTGATGGAGTTGTGCATTACGAATTTGTCCTGTATGCGAAAAAGGTCTCTCCGTGCGACTTTTTTGCATTTCCAAAGCTAAAGAAAACGCTTAAAGGACGACGGTTTGAGGATGTGATGACCATCAAACAAAAAGCGATCGAACAGCTGTTGACCATTCCAAAGAACGACTTCCAATCCTGCTTCCAAGAGTGGCAACAACGTTGGGCTAAGTGTGTTGCTTCTCAAGGACGATACTTTGAAGGAGATTAAACTGAAGTATGTATATCCATTATATTTTTTTTAGTTATAAATTAAATTCGGATACTTTACGGACAGACCCCGTATATATATATATATATATATATATATACAGGTAACCCTCCTATTACACGGTAGATAGGTTCCTAGAAAATGCCGTGTTGTGTGAAATCGTGTTATATGAGACCCAGAGCCACTACAAAAAGGGGGGGGGGGTTACGTTCCGAAAACTTAATAAAAACAAACTTTTTTTTTCAAATTCCATGCAAGCAACTTAATTTTTATTAAAATTATAAATGTACGTATAATACAAAACGAAAAGAAACAAAAAATATTATTTTCCTTTAAAGCGACCTGAATTTAATATACGTATTTCTTCCTCATCACTGCTCACTACAATCAAACGAGAACGTTTTTTCGGTTGAAAGATATCACCTTCATTTTCAGAACCTTTTCCTTCAATTAGATTTTTTGCACCTTCTATCCTCTTTAAAAATTCTGTAATTTTGGTTTGTTTGCTGGTTCCTACAAGGTCATTGTAGATTTCACGGTATGGAGATAGACAATTTTACAGCTCCCTTTTGAATTTTCGGCTTCTTTCAGCGGAAGGGTCCAATATGCTTTTAACGTTGATGTTTTTAGTTCTTCACCGACAAAGATATGATGTCGATGCAGTGCTTAATTGAAAATTGCTTAATTGTAAACTGTGCAAGTCGCTTTTCGCTATGACATCGGAATAGAGTTATAAATGAATAAATTATAATTTGTTTATACATTTTCATGTAAAGCAACTATAGTTCATTATTCCTTCCCGTCATTATTTTAAGGAAATTTAGTTTTTAAATGTATTAAACAAAAATCGTTTTATCTAGTGCTGTAGAAGTACAGTATTGTACAAAGGTTCTTGCAATTTTTTATCGTGTTAGAGCGAAACCGTGTTGTAAGATGTTGTAGGAGGGTTACCTGTATATATATATATATATATATATATATATATATATATATATATATATATATATATATATATATATATATATATATATATATATATATACAGTAGAACCCCGGTTTTACGTTGTCCGTTTCGCACGTTATCCCGCTTCCTACGCCATTTTCTGCTGGTCCATGAAAATTGCCTATACCGATAATGTTAAAGTATCCTGGATTTTACGTTACCCCTTTCCAGAAAATCCCGCTTAATAGGTTTTTTTCTAAAGAAAAGATCAAAATCATTTTTCCTTTACAAGGTTTACACAAACTTTTTTGAGCTCTTTCTTTCAAGATAAACTTGTTTCTTACCTGTTTGAAGCCGTTCTGGCATTCTTTCTGTTCCGTCTTATTGTGCTTTTGTCTGTGTGTGGTTGGCAGGAGGGGTTTCCTCCCAGTATCAAAATCAGAAGGGTGGGGGAAGGAGCAAAGCACGGGACACCCGCAAGTGAGTGGAGAATCACGGCAATGCATTTCGATTCTTCGATCACCCTCTGTCAACAAAAGAAAAAGAGGGGAGGGGATCTCTTTTGGTTCGATTGTCCAATGTTCACACTTCACATGGAAATGAGGAGGACTATAACCAGCCCATGCAACCCACTAAAGGTAGAACTGGTTTCAACTGGTCTGTAAGAGTTCGTTTGAGCACCGTGGCCATTTTTCTCATTATCGAGCGTTCTTAACCTAAGTTGATCTTGCTAAATCTTTGGGTATTGCATATTCAACTTGCAAACGATTTTAAAGCAAGAAGCTTCAGTAGAGTTAAGTGCTAAAAAACTGGGAAAATCTGCGAAGAAACGAAAAACTCTTAAGATAACTCCTTATGATAATTTGGAAAAAAATTTAATCGAATTGTTCAAGGAAGCCCGGGCATCAAAGTTCCAATAAATTGTTCCATCGTTAAAGAAAAGGCTTGAAATTTCTGAAAGGCTTTAACTCCAGGGCTTTTGCATAGAATGGCTGGATCGACAGATTTAAAAAAAGGAACAATTTATGTTTTAAACCTATCTATGGAAAATCCGATGGTATGGATATTGCAATTGTGTAGCAGTGGAAAGAGAACACTTTGCGAAATTTATTAAAGGAGTACATTCCAAGAGATGTATTCAACGCCGACGAGAAGGAACTATTTTTCAACTTGTACCCGACATAACATTGACGGTCAAAGGAGAAAATTGCCACAGGGGAAAGCTTTCAAAAATGCGCTTAACTGTTTTATTATGTACTAATGCCGACGGAAGTGAGAAATTAACGCCTCTTGTGATCGGTAGAGAAAAGAAACCACAGTGTTTCAATGATGTGAAAAGTTTACCTACGGATTACACTTCGAATAAAAAGGCGTGGATGACTTCGATATCTAATTTAATGCCCGCTTTCGATGATAATGGTGATGAAGATGAAGAAGAAATAACGGAGGATGTAGTACCCACAGCTGATCAAGCGATTCAAAGCATAAAAACTCTGAAACAATTTTTAGTTTCGAATGTAAGCCAAAAAGGAAATTTGCAAAAAATTGTTAGCATTGAAAGTGCTCTAGTTGAAATTGTATCTAAAAGCAAAAAACAAGTAAAGATTACACATTTTTTCCAATAGTTCATCCGGTAAGTGTCAATTTTTGAACAATATGCTTCGAATTTTTTAACCCCGATTTTACGTTTTCCCGTTTCGTACGTTTTTTGCAACTGGTCCCATGAAAAACGTAAAATCGGGTTCCATTGTATATATATATATATATTTATTGTGGATTTTATAAGTCTGTGCATACCTGTGTAATGGCATTTACCCTATTTGCTTTGCGTGCCCTGGCGACTTGTGTCACTCATACCGAACGCCTTGTGATATCATTCATCTTATGTATAAGCGACTCTCGTCTGTTTTAAAAGATTATTCTTCAAATAAAAATGGTATATTTAGGACTATGACTATTTAGATGGCACAATTTTTTTTTTCATCTCCATTCGATTTTTGACCCTCTAATTAAAGGGGCGAAACATTAGCGCATCAACCTCCGAACCGGTAAGAAAAAAATTTGTTCATTTTCAGAACTGGGGGAAACAAGTCGTCCAACAAGCCGAAGCTGATACCTTACCGATTTTTTTTTTACGGCATTATTATCGCACTGAGACTCACCGTTTTAGACATAAAGAGGGGACTTTTGAAACATATTGACCTAGACAGATGCTGCCACCTCTAGGTAAGATTTAAAACTAACTGGGGAAAACAGATACTTATATATATATATATATATATATATATATATATATATATATATATATATATATATATATATATATATATATATATATATATATACAGGTACTTAATAATAAGTTCATTTAAAAAAAACCGAAAAAGCTAATTTAAGCGATTGTTAAGATGAATGGAGTCTACCTTCGAGAAGAGAAGGGTTGACTAATGTGTTCCAAATCGCTATGATCCTGCAGCATGGCGTGGAAAATGTAGCAGAAAGGCTAAAATAATGAATTTTGAAATTTTAAATTCAATACTTCATCTCATCCTCCGCTGTTTGGACGAAGGAAGTGAATTATCGAGCCAACAAAAGATGATCTTTTACAACCCGGTCATTTTGACAAATTTCCGGTTTGGACGTCAATTTTGGGGTTATTTTTCCAGACAGTTGAAAATTGGTTGTTACTGAAATGGACTTAGTCTTATCTTTTTTATATATTATTATTTTATTTTATCAATTTCTCTTTATGAAATACCGTTTGGGGATACGTGTTTTACGTGTGTAGGTTTAAAAGAATTTTGAGAATCTTTCCCATTTTGTAAATGTTATGGTCCTTTTAGATGGATAAATCAATTGCATGAGCAATAAAATTTTATCATAAAACGTAATTTAATGATTCTTTGCAGTTGTAAATTTTTGGAAGGAAGGTATTTTTTTTATCGTGTTAATCCTATATTTTTCTATATTATAAGTATTTTTTCAAGGAATTGGTTAGTTGTTGAATAATCATATCAATGAGTGTGTGTATGTGAGGGGTGGAGTGGGGGTAAATTTTGTTTAAACAGGTTTTTTCAAAAACTCGATTAGAAATTTATTTTTCTTTTGGTAAAAAAGAGTTTTGAAGATAAAATTTTTAACCAAGAATTTTTTTGAGTAGACGTGATTTGAAGCTTTCAACTTAATTTGGTGAAACTTAATTTAAAACACGCTTTTCAGTAGAATAATTGAAAACAGCTATAGTTGCCACACACTCATTTAGAAAACTTTTTTAAAAATAAGTTTTGGTTTAACTTTGACGACATAAATATGTGTTAGTTTAAAAAAAAAAACCTCATAAGTATAGGAATAGCAAAGATAAACTCTTCGTGCCCTCTCGCAAAATCTATCTTGATTATTCGAGAGACAGGAAAAAAAGCGTCTAAACAAGCAAAAATTGTTGAAGATATTTACTTATTTTTCAAGAAATAAGAATCCAAAACCCAAGTCCAGTTCAAAAGCAGACATCTGGAGCGTCGAAAGGAGCTTGAAAGGTTGCCATAAAAACGAAGATAAATACTTACGTTCCTAAACATTAGTATTTATCCCTCGACTTGGCAAATATCCGGGATAAAAAAAAAATAAAAAAACACGCAGCTGAGGGTTTTGAGATCTCTTCGCTGAGCTCGACCCAGAAAAGTTTTAAATTCGAGGAAAAATTTCAAAATCCTCTGTGAAATGATGTTTAATATTTATCTGTAATTATACCTACTTCCGAGAAAATCCCTGAATGCAACAATTTAAAAAAATTGACTTAAAATTCATTGACAAAATACAAGGTAAACGCCTTCGCGGGAAGAACCGTGATTTCAAATACAGTCGAATCCCGTTATAACGAACTTCAAGGGACCAAAGGTTCTGCTCGCTTTATCCAGTGTTTCGCTATATCCGAACCGTTAAGAAATATGCTAGAGTTCACAAAATGTATAACTCCTTAGTTGCAATGTGTATTTAATAATGATGTATTAAAAAATGATAAAATCTATTAAAATGATAATTAATGAATTAAATCGACTAAAATCGATTACATTAAACTGACACAATACTAATTAAATTACGTATAATAGGAAAAAGACGGGACCAAAATTTTCGTTCGCTATATCCGTGAGCTCGTTATATACCGGGTTCACTATAATAGGGTTCGACTGTACATACAGAATACTGTACACATCCAAAGTAAAGTGAAACTTCTCTAGCCGGCCACTCCTATTCGACAGCCATCCCTCAAAACGGCCATATTTTGTTCAGAACCGATTAAAGACTCCTTAAAGCAATGTTATGGAGGAAACTTCTATTCGACGACCACCCCTCAAAACGGCTTTTTTTTTCTGAACCATGACTGGCCGCCATAGAGAAGTTTCACTGTATGCAAATTTGTAAAATTTGATTGTTTTACTTTTTCGGGAATTTCAACTAAGTTAATGGGTAAATTGCTAAGCCATTATTCAAAACTTTTCCTGGTGGTTTTCATAAAATAAATTTCTAATCATGTGATACTATTTGTAGTTCCAGCTTGAGTTCGTAAAATTTTGTTGATGGTGCAATGCAATATCACCTAAAATCGAATATTTCCATCCAATATAAATATTTCTCACTTTTAAAAATTCATGCAAGGATTTGAAAAAAAATTACATTTGGAGAATAATTTTATGCTTACCTCTTCTCTGAACTCAGAACTCAGTGTATAAAAGAGGAATGCTGTGATGTACCTAATTAGGAACTGTAGAAATGCCTCTATGGAATTTAATTCCATGAATATCAATAATATCTCCATTTATTTATAAAATTTAAATATTACATGAATATTATATGGAAGGTATATTTAAATATATTCCCTAAATTTAAAGCATTTAAATTTTTGTATTTTATCAATTGCATTTTATTAATAATTAAATGGAGAAGATAAAATAATATAAATAAACGCGGGTCCAGGCTTTCAATATGCAATAAGGTGTTATTTATTAATTCATTATTTTTTCTTCCTCGGTTCAACGTCCCCACGGTATTGCTGTATCACTTTATTGGAAATTTTGGCGAATTTGAAATGGCAGAAACCTAAATCTGTCAAAGTCATAAAAGAGTCATCTTAGAGCTAAATAAACTATTACTGAAAACGCAAAAGCTTAAAAAAAAAAAGGTGTTTCGAATATTAAATATGCACCAAGGTGTTACTAATTAAATTCCTTTTTTTTCTTTTCCTTTTTTCGCTGTTAAACCTCGCCAAGACACTACTACATTACTTGTTTATTGGAAATTGTTAAAAAAAAAATCTTTATTACGGAGTACAGTTTTTTTTTCAAATTTCTAATCGAAAATCACTGGAAAATTTTTTTCAACGGGTCAGCGATGATCTGGAGGGAATCTAATATGGCTTCTATCCAGCAGCACTTAAGTGAAAGGAGAGAATTGAGGATTTATAGAACGAAATGAAGCGCGAAATATACAGTAGGGTGGAGCTCTCGTATATGTAATTTTTTTTTTTTTTCAAATTTTCATTTCTAATAGTGATCAAAGTTTTACCTACCTATAGAGGAACAAAAAAAGTATTGCATTTTTTTTAGTAATATTTTCCTTTTACCCGCGCATTTACTTTGAAAATGTGCACTTTTGCTGGCATACAGATGAAACTTGAACGAGGATATTGTTCTACATTCTATATAAACTATCAGTTATCTATATAGTATATAAAACAGTTCCGTAACTGACTCACTGACATACAACGCACAGACCAAACCGCTGGACCTAAAGGGCTGAAATTTTGCATGGCGATTCTTCTTATGGTGGGGAGCTCCACTAAGAAAGATTTTTGAAAAATTCTTCTTAGATTTTTTAAAATTAAATTTTTAAGCTGATTTTGTAACTTTTTTTAAGTTTGCATTTAAAATAACAATTTGAGGGTTATAAAATTTATATCACGAGAAAAATCATAAAAATTCCGTTAAAATAAAATATTTTTCGAACCTTTGCCTCGATTTTCCGATTTTTGGTGAATTTTTAAAGATTAATTTTTAGAATTTAATTTATTAAATGCTGATCACGTGATTTCTTTTTCTGGTACTTTAAATAAATTTATCGTCACGTGTATAACAACTAAATAGACAAAAAAATATTTTTTTTTCTAATGCAGCAGACGATTGGATATTATCTAAAAAAAATAAATATCCCTTACGATTTTTTTATAAAATATATATATATATATATATATATATATATATATATATATATATATATATATATATATTAGACAAAGTTGTAAGTGAAAAACCAGTATAAGCCATAAACCACTACAGCCAGGAACCAAAAAATGAAAAGATAAGTGAAAAATTTGAATATATATATATTCAAATTATATATATATATATATATATATATATATATATATATATATATATATATATATATATATATATATATATATTACATCAATTGTATACATTGATCATCGCATTTATTATAAATATATATATTTATTTTTTTTGGCATTAATTGCATACATTGACCGTTGTATTTAATTTGAATGTACTCCGTAGCGAAGCGCGGGTTTTCAGCTAGTCTACATATATATATACTCAAATCTAGCAATAGCGAAGCATTGCCGGTTCAGCTAGTTAAGAATAAAACGACTCACAAGGAACAAAATATTACTAATTTAATAATAAAAAAAGCTTCACTTAAAACATAAAACATATGTAAAACTAGTCAAAGGATACTTTAAAATCACTTTTGGTGTCGAATTTAGGCATCAATTTTCTTGATTCTGTTTTGGAATTCACGAGATCTTCTCTTGACTTTTTATCCCATACCTGCATAGAAACCTCCATTAGTGTCTTTACTGAACGTTTTACGGTTTGGGTATTACATAGAAATCTTAGAAAAGGTATCTTTCATTTCCTTTTGTTTTCGTCATCGAGAGCAAATCTTCATCCTTGACGTCTCTAAGAATGGGAGGTTGGAAATACTTTTGTTGCCAATCTATAAGGTCTGTGTATGATTTGGCATTAAGTTTTATTTTAGGGACCTCAAAAACACGGGGAAACTTTCCATGAGGAATCGCGTGTCTTGCTATTAAGATTCTTTTAGCAGCAAGTTCACGAATGTGTTTTTCAGGATCTGAAAGCATCGATGATAGAACATTCTCAAGATGCACAAAGAAGCTGTTCCGCTCAATGACAGGATCAGCTACTTCTTTTAGTTGAGGTGGAAGGTATCGAGAATCTGAAACCAATTTCTAGAAATGTCTAGACCCGTCTTTGCATAAAGGATGCATTTTAATTTGGAACCAAACAGGCGCGTAAACTCTATCAACAAAAGTGGCAAAATGTTTAAGATTTTCAGAGGGTTTTCTCGTCAAAATATAGCCTTAATATCCCGTTGGCTTTCGTTACCATCGAGCATGGGACATTTTAATTGGAGCTCTGTTTGCTAGATCGAAAGAACAATCGCCACTAATTACAGCTGATGCAATATCATACAAGTAACGTTGATCCGAACTTAGATCTCTGATGATATCTGACTGAATATCCGGCAAAACGCTTTCCATCTTTTCATACTGGTAAACCTGATTGTTTTCATATTTTTCTAGTAATCTTCCAATAGTATCAGAATAGGAAGTAGGCCCAGTAGTTTCGCCATCTAAGTATGGAAACAGGTGTCTTAAAGGCAATTCATTCGTGTGTAAAAGGCATATGATCCATTGTAAAGGTTGATTCAAACGTTTTTCTAACAACCGTATAAGACCACCGTTTTTCCCTGTATTTGCAACTGTTACATCACAACCAACCGCTACAGTTTCTCTCAATGAAATGTTTTCAGAAGAAAGCAAGTCACATATAGCAAGTTCTATGTTCTTAGCTTTCTCAGTACTTGGGACAGCGTAGCCGACATAAATAGAGTCTGGTTCCTTGATAACTGAAAAGTGTTCTTCTACCATCACTTGGCGGTATTTTTTGACACTCTTTTTCACTATCGTTAAAACTTTATCCTTTCTGCCGTCAAACAATAAAGCTAGAACACTGAAAACTCGATGTTTAGCTAATATTTCTGTGCGTTCTTTTGCTCTTTCACAGCACAATTTTGATCTGTCCTTTATTCCGACATCTGATTTAATGTCATGAAGAACTGCCGACGGGATTGTTGCACCAGCTCTATCAGATAGGTCATATCGGTCACATGTTTTTGACAAAGATGGCAAACTGAGGTTTGACTTTTTCTGGGACACGGTTTTCAATTATCGCCTATATCAATTGTATCTTCTGATTCATCCGATAATAACGAAGCTTAGTGGAGAATGTTCTGTATTCTTGTGTTTCTCTCTATTTATCACAGAAACATTATATAGTTCTAACTTTATATTTCTATCATTTCGTTTTTCTATTTTCTTCGTTTGTGAAAAGTCTATACCACCAAAATCAGTTTTCTTTCAGTGCTCTGATCAGTTAAAAGAGTTTGTTCTTCTTTCGCTACTTTTGTCCCTTTTGGACACATACATTGTAGAAAATCTCTGCACTTACAAGAACAGATATGAAATAGTTTGTTACTACGGGTGTGGAAATCCTCTTTTTTATCGTCAGTCAATCGTTTCCAAGATTTTATCAAATTTTTGCATTTTGAATGGTAAGCTCTTATTAACTATATAATGCGGGTGTGGGATAGATTGGAATTGAAGCTTTTTGTCGTATAATTTCGTTGCTCACCGCAACAATTTCCGCAATATGTAAAACAGCTTGTTCCCTTCGAGTATCCGATTTAATATTTAGCTGAAAACTTACAAAATTATAAAATTTCCTGACCTCCTTATACGTAGGTAACATATTACCTTTCACCTCTTCAATGTTGCCAAAAATACACAACTAGAAGCTTTTCTTGTTTTATCCATATTCAACTCTGTAACAATTAGCAAAATAAACTCTAGATACGACCGAACTGTGAACAATAATCGCGGGAAGTCACAGATTCTGACCAAAGAAGTGTGTATGGCATGTGTGCTTGCGCATGTGCACAGGCAGAGGAATAATGATCGGACAAGGACATTCACTCCAACACACCTATAGGGTTGCAAAAACCGGTTCGTTGGCTACTTAATTGATTCTTGTTCCTCGCTCTTTCGCGGTTACAAATCATATTGAAAAGAGAAAATTGATCAGATTTTGAGAAATTCAAATCAAATGCGTGGGTAGATAGACTCAAAATGAATTTAAAATATTTTAGGATACCCTTTTAGAACGGTTGGGTCAAATTATTTTCGCTATTAGGAAAGAATTTGGCAAAATTGGATTTTTCGCTCCACCCTAATATACAGGCCTGTAACATATTTTTTCAATCACAAGAGTGCGCTGCTTTGTATGCCTCAGGTAGCCCCATCTTTGTTTCGAGAGAGAGAGAATTGAACCACCGGGGATCGGACGCGGTGTTGTTTTCCGAGGGTCCGCTGTAATAGAATATGTATAAATAAATATTTTTAAAGGAAATTTGTAAGACCCTTCTTAAGTGTATGTAGGTGTATAATATAAGTTATAGTCTTTGTGTCTAGGCCCATTTTGAAAGTGGGTATTTAAACCACTCGTCCCTAGAAGATCAGGACTGTTATAAAAGTCACAAGAAGACAAGATTTTAGAAGCAATCGAGAAAATCGAAATATTTGAAATAATATCTTAAATAAGTACACCTGCAATATTTCAATATTGACATCCGTATTTGGATTTAAATTCATGAACATAGATTTGATATACAGTTATTCATGCACCGAGAATTTGTTACTCAGAACAATTATCGAAATATTATGAATATTTGAGGGACTCCCCCCATTAGAAAATTAAAACGAGGGAAGATACCTTGGTTTAGTTTTCTAATCATAATGCGTTCATTTTTATCTGTTATATCGGTTCCCTGAATTTGAAACTAGACTGAGAAATAACTTCAACTTTGTTCCTACTCTCTCTCTCTATATATATAGTGTAGTGAACACATATACTCTCTCTCTCTATATATAGTGTAGTGTAATATATATATATATATATATATAGTGAAACTTCTCTAGCCGTCCACTCCTCTAAATAGCTATATATTTTCAGAACCGTTTTTTAAATTTTTTTTTATCGGTCTTCCAAAGATTATAATAATTTTATAGAAAAGAACGTGAGTTGTACCTTTGCATTCAGCCATGCGTAAATCACAATAAAGAGCACACACGAAATAAGTTAACAGAAGCCTTCAGTTTCAAGATATTTCAGATTACAATTCCACTTAAAAAGGAAAGCTTAAAAAATCTATGAACAAGCAATCTACAATTTACAAAAGGTTGTGATCCATTTAACACCAAATTTACGATAGGAAAACTTGCTTGATAACGAAGAACATTTTATGAGAAAATGTAAGAAAAAACTTTTTTTTATATCAGTTTTGTATTTTATATTCTGATCCATTTCAGGAGAAGGGCCGAAAAGGTTTTAAGAAGGGACTTAGCCCCCAAAGCCCCCTGTGCAATTGCTGGCCTGCTTTGCACCGATCATAGAGGGTAATAGAATTTCCATCTATGATTCTATGGGAAGTGTTTTTATTACAAGTATAGACATTAAATTAAGCTTTCTTTACCTGTCCCAATTAAAAGTATATGAATTCATTGGATACACTCTAATTTCAAATTTGTAGATGCTTGACTTCAGATGCTCTACTTGTGATGCTTCATAGACTTAATGCTAGATTTTCTCTCACATAAGCACTATTATAAAATTAGTTTTAGTTCAATTAAACACATTTTACGTTTGGAAAATAGACCACTAATTTAAAAACTGGCATTTTAAGTTACATTGATTTTAAATCCGGATGAATGATTAAATTATTATATTATTTATATTAAAAAAAATTCTAACTAAATCCTTTTTCTGAGAACTGGTGCCATATATATGTTCACTAATACTTCTGATGTATTTCTATTTATTTTTAAAAAATAATCTCTAATTTTTATTGCGGTAATCATATATTTCTATTTAGAAATATTTCGGCATTTCCAGAAATACTATATATTTTTGTTAACTAATTAGTTAGCCTTTAACAACAAGTGAAAGTAAATATATTCTTTAAAAATTTTGCCGCCTGCTATTATGCCTGAGCCTTACATCATATATAAATTTACTGCTGATATTTGTCACATATGTATTTCAGTCTTTAGGAAGAGAAAATAGTTTTGATCTGATTGTATAGATGGCGCCCTATGTCCAAAACAGGTTTGATGGTACCGAATAAAAAAACTCGGCGAAATAACCGGAACTGTCAAACAGAGAGATTTGCGATGTACGTTTATTGTCTGCAATGACGAGACATTTGTCCTTTGATTTATCCGGTAACAAAGTGTGAGGGCATAAAAATCGAAAAAAGCTGGAAGAACAGATGCATTTTAAGTGCAGAGAATCCGAAACGGAAAGAAAAAAATATATATCCACGACCATAAAAATATCTCTAAAATCCTACATTAAATCCCGGTTTTAGGGTGTGATTAGAGGAGGTTTAAACACAGATTTTATGTCCTTACGTTGAGGACATCTTTTAAAACAGCGGTACGGTCGTTTTATTGTTAATCCTTGAAGAACAGTTTAGGATTTAATGCTGTATTTAAACGGCCGTGCTGTTGTGAGAATTTACAGGAAACTTGTCTCGAGTTCGCCAGTTTGGTTCGCGACTTGCATTTTTACAGCCTATTACATGTCAGTTTTTGATGTAAAGAAGTTTGATTTACATTTATGAGTAGAGTAGAAAGCAAACAGAAACTAACTTTTTATGAAAGGTTTCGATAAATGTCCGTTTCTTTCTGTAAGTGAATTGATATTGATATTTTGTTTGAAAGTGACTATACAGTGAAGCTTTTCACTGAGTCTTGATGGTCTCTTTAAAAAACGTGTTTGTGTTTAAAATGATCAAGTTCTTTTGTTTGTCGGTTTGACCCAAGTATAAGATTTCTTGGTACCCTGACGGTCACCTTCCGTCGTTTTTATGGGACAGGGGGAAAATACCGTGGTAAATATCTATTCTTAATTGCATATATATATATATATATATATATATATATATATATATATATATATATATATATATATATATATATATATATATATATATATATATATATATATATATATATATATATATATCGCACCCCGGCAAGAAAAGTCACAATTCAAAAATGCTGCATAATACTATACAGCTTGAACTAGTAATACAATAAAACTGTAATATATATATATATATAGTGAAACTTCTCTAGCCGTCCACTCCTCTAAATAGCTATATATTTTCAGAACCGTTTTTTAAATTTTTTTTATCGGTCTTCGAAAGATTATAATATGAAACTTAGCTACCAAATATTTTGAGATTCATGGTAGTTTCTTGTAAATAAAATTCTACAAAGTATGTGGGATTTAAGAATTTCACTATGTAAGAATTTTTCTTGTTACAAATATTGTTTCTTATGACAAATAAAACGAACCCTCGTATAATAAAAACGTCTAGTTATCTAACTAAAGGTGTTACACTGAATTTCGTTGAATTGTTTCTAAAGAAAACATGCGTTTAGATTGTGCTCGATTTGCTTTTTGAATGGAACTGAGAGGGAAATTAAGTACCGAAAATGAATGAGTATTTGTTTTAGATTAAAATCTGACAAATGTTTAATTAAAATACATCCAGACAAGAACAAAAACACCGAATCCATTCGCTCGGAAAAATATTTGCGATGAACTGAACAGAATGGAATCGTATTCCATTCTAGGAGTAGAATTACAGGGTCTGTCCAGAAAGTAATGAGACTGATTCCATAAAATTCGTTTACTTGAAGATAATTTTACAGACACTTAATAGTCTTCAAAATAGCCCCCCCCCCCTGCATTAATACACCATTGCCAACGGCTCTGCCACCCATTGAGGCCCGCCAGGAAGTCTTCAACTGTAATGCTGTTTAGAACGCGCGTTACGTTTTTCTGCATGTTCTTCAGATTGTCAAAACAATGATTGTTTAAGCTGGATTTTAACCGAGAGAATCGAAAAACGTCCGGCGGTGACAGATCGGGCTGTACGGTGGACCGGCGCATTATCGGGGTGTAGAATCCAATTGTTTGTGAGCTCCGGGCGGACGCGCGCAATTCGATTCCTCAACCTTCTTCGTAAAAATCTGCATTAACTGTCTGTCCGGAGGGTATATCATTTGGACACTCATCCGACGATCAGAGTCCGATGATTTTAGTCACATTGTCTGAAGATCGAGAATTTGATGGAAGCCCAGCGCGTTATTCATCATCGACGTCCTCTCTTCTGTCGTTGAAGGCTTTGTGCCGCCTAAACACTTGAGTCTTGGACAAAGATCCTTCCAGTAAGCTTCTTGTAACATGGCAAGCGTCTCAGTAGCTGATTTGTTTAGTTTTACACAAAGCTTTATGTCTTATCGCTGCTCGACACAAAGGTCATCGTTTTGACAATTTGGAGAACGTGCAAAAAAAAACGTGACGCGCATTCTGAACAGCATTCCAGTTGAAGACTTCCAGGCGGGCATCAATGGGTAGCAGAGCCGTTGGCAACCGTGTATTAATGCAGGAGGAGGCTATTTTGAAGACTATTAAGTGTCTGTAAAATTATCTTCAAATAAACGAATTTTATAGAATCAGTCTCATTACTTTCTGGACAGACCCTGTATTAACATATTCCAGCATGTGTTATTATTTTAAAGCGGATGTAGATACGAGATTTAATCACTCGTTAAAAACGAAGTAAGCGATAGGTTTTTTAGTGCATGCCCCGATTTTTTAAGGTTACCTATCTCATTAAATCCATAACATGACATCTTTTTATAAAAATTCAAAGCATATGTTTGCATATTTATTAGCATTATCGACTTTACAGAACTATCAGTCCAGTCAAAATGACTGGTTTTGACAATCGTAGAAATAGATATAGCTTTACCATAAAAGGAACACATAGCTTCTAAATATCCGCATTAAAAAAAATTGAGGTTCAAAATGTTCCTGACTAATTTAAATAGTCCTGCATTAGACGTGTCGCTGTTGTTGCTAATGGCCCGTAAAAATCTTAACTATATCCACTGAAAGCTCCCGAGTCAAGAGATGCGGCTCCTGTTTATCTCATGGCTATTGGGAACAACAGGGGTAAGAGGCCGACTTTTTGCTCGACGTCAATTCTATTTTGACGGAGCATCCCCTCAGGGGCGAAATCTGGAGGGCTCGTACCCTCCTCCCACCTCTACAAAGACCACGGAGGGAATTTCCGGGCTAAAAATTTAACGTGCTCATGCCCGGTTCAGAATGAAAGCATTTAGTAGCACTTGTCGGGATTCGAACAGAGCATCCTCAGATCCGAATTCCTAATGGCTAACCACTAGGATACCCCTGCCAGTATTATGTGTGATTGTCTTCATGAATAATTCACACACACACATACACACTCACAAAACAAGCAAGCAAAAAAAAAAATAAATTGAGTATCAGGGAATTGTTCATATAGTAGAAACAATCATAACTAATGAGGTTTGCAAGCTGCCACTTGAGGTGCCTAAAATTTGATTACCAAAACAAAACCTTTCCCACTTACAAAAAGTGTAATAATGAGCAGGCCACTCCTGGTCACATCCTAACTTGCCTAAATTTATCTAGGAAGGACTTTATTACCGATCCTCGCCATTTGATGGACCTACTGAGGATATATGGACTCATGGATCTGGTCTAGCGCCGCTAGATCAGGAGGGACTAGTAATAACAACAACAACAACAAAGTTAATGCTTCTCTGCCTGATATCAAAATTATATTAATTTACTGGAAACTAGTTGCTTCGCTTATTGTTTATTGTGGGTATTAAGAAGCTATGTGTTCCGGTGATCCGTTTTCGTCCAGTTTCATGCAAGTGACTTCTGATGATTAAATACGCGAATATCTAAATATTTGTTTTTGTTAAGAATCAGTGGAAGGCGAAATACGGAAAAAACGAGAAAAATAAACGACTCAGTCTCTCGTCTAAATTGTTTGCTTGCAGATGAATAGATGACAGCTCCATACCGCAATAAAGCATGACCTGCCTATTCGTTGTCAAGTTGTTTTTATTACTACACTTACATCGCTGAATGAAATATAGTATGCACACGGCTATAAACGTTGTATTGTTTCCATGAAGTTCATATCAACAGCTGAAAGTTATCCAGTCATTCCTAGCCCGTGATGCAAATACTATCACCAATGCATCTCATGAAAAGATTATTCGAAAAGAACTTTATAAGGGAAATTTTTCTGAGTTAAGTTTCCTCCAGCGAAAGGACAAAGGGATCATTTGACCTGAGGGGGAGGGGGGTAGTGACAATGAAAAGGTCATAAAATAAATAAATAAATGAATAATGAAACTTCTCTACGGCGGCTAGTCATGATTCCGAAAAAAAGTGGTCATTTTGAGGGGTGGGCCTACGAAAAGAGGTTGCTTCCATAACATAGGCTCTACGAAGTCATGAATCGGTTCTAAACAAAATATGGCCGTTTGGAGGCGGGGTCGACTAGAAAAGTTTCTCTTCTGTATATATATATATATATATATATATATATATATATATATATATATATACAGTGTGTAACAAAATTATAAGACCACCCAAAATATCACTCATTTTAATATTACACTGCATAAAATGAATAATTTTAAAATTTGAAGCAAATGAAAAAAGTTCTATTTTCTGAAATAAATCTCTTAAAGGAAAAAAAATTGAGTTAATTTCACACAGGAAACGATTTTTTGAAATCTCGGTGTAACATAAATATAAGACCACTTATTTTTTTATTTAAAATCGTTTGCGTTTTTAAAACTATTTTATTTTTTCTTTCAAAATTGTAGATAAACTGTAACTTTACATCACAAAAAAGTCCAAACGATAATATTGTAAAAGAAAATAGAATTTAATTTGTTTGTTTTTATACATCACAAAAAAGTCCAAACGATAATATTGTAAAAGAAAATAGAATTTAATTTGTTTGTTTTTATGAGGAAATTCACAATGCCGCATGGAAGAGAATTACCTGAACTAGAAGTTCAAAAAATTTGGTTTTATAAGGGCTCTGGAAAATCGGAACGTGAAATAAGTAAGATACTTAAACGTTCTAAAACTGCTATTCATAACGTTTTAAGTAAAAGAGATTTTTATGGAAAATATAAAAGATCTGGCAAAAAGAGTAAATTATCAGCTCGCGATAATAGACGAATTTTCAAGCTTGCAACGAAACAGAACTTGTCTACTTGTAAAATAACACATCATAAAACTATTTCACATATGACAGTCTGGTGCACTTTAAGATCAAATTCAAATGTTGCTCTTCGGAAATTAAAAAGAAAACCAAGACTGTTAAAGCATTATAAAGAAGGAAGGCTGAAGTGGGAAAGGAAGTCATGACCTGGGATGCTGCTTGGAAAAATATTTTTTCCGACAAAAAAAATTTAATTTGGATGGCCCGGACGGTAATATTTCCTACTGGCATGATTTACGAACGAAACCTCGGGTTTTCTTCAGTGGTGGCTCTGTGATGGTGTGGGGAGCTTTTGCATATGATGAGAAATGTGATCTGCAGCGAGTTCTTGAAAAAATGGACTTCATTTGTTATCAACAACTGCTTTACCAACACCTTATACCTTTTGGTCCATTTTTAGGAGGATCAAACTGGAAATTTCAGCAAGACAATGCGTCATGCCATGTGTCTAAATCAACTAAAAATTGGTTTCAAAAATAAAATATCGAGGTCTTAACTGGTCAAGCCTTAGTCCAGGCCTGAATCCCACCGAAAACTTGTGCGGCCATTTGGCTCGTCAAGTGCATGCAAATAACCGTCAGTATGATTCTGTGTATGAATTGGAACTAGCTATCATGGATGAATGGGACAAAATTCCCAAATATTTGCTCGAAAACCTAATTAATTCAATGAAAAATTGAGTATTTGAAGTTATTCAGAAAAATGGTGGATCAACATCATATTAGTTTTATTAAAAAATTTGTTTTAACTAGTGGTCTTATAATTTTGTTACACACTGTATATATATATATATATATATATATATATATATATATATATATATATATATATATATATATATATATATATTTATTTATTTATATATGTGTGTGTGTTCTTAAAGAACCTATTAGACAAATACACGCCAGGTTCGCACTCAGTTTAATTTGCCCCTGTCTTTTATTAAAATTTGCATAAGGTATTTTACATTAAACTGATATGTGTAAGATGATCAGATTTTAATGCCACAATCTCCATAATTTTGTACTCTGGATGAGCACAGCCTTTGGACAGGCAGAATCTGAAATATATGTATACTAACTCATATAACAATACCTGTGGAGTGCAAATCCGTAATCAATAGTTGCCAGACCACTTGCTTGACTCTCGGGTTTTACCGATGAAGAGAATTACCAAACCAAATATGTACAGTTTTGTGGTTGCGGTTCTTTTAATCACATTTTGTTGACCTAACAAACATTTAATATTCTAAGTATTTGCTGAGGCTTGCTCTTTCTTAGAGCTTTGCAAACAATTTAGCTCGAGAACTTGTTAATTACCCAAATACTTTGGTGCAAACATGTTTGCGTCCCCTCGGGCACAATTTTCACCACAAAAACTGGATAGTTGAAGCAAAAATATACATCCCCACCAAACCGCAGGCCTTGGACCAAAGTCTTGCCTTTATTATGGGCTCGTCAGCAAGACTAACCTATGAGTACTTTGGAGGGTGAGGAATTCCTAAAAAGCGGAGTTAGTCTCAATTTTTACTGGTGACAGACAAATGCAGTAAATCAATCCACTCCGGAAAGAACTATCAGCTACCATGAATTATGATACAAAATTTACAGTGCAAGAAGATTATTTGCTATTTTTGCACCGCCTATTTGACAGGCTTGATGCATTTTGCCAACTGAATGGTCGGTTTAGATTTCTTGGCGCAGTATCTACGATGGACATACTGCGTCAAACCAACTCAAGGACTGGATAGAAATTCTATTTTCGTATGATGTAAAAGAACCGGCACAGTACTGTTTTCATACAAGTTCTTAATACTTCAGGGATGGGCTTAAAGGTTTGGTTTGGAGCACTACAGTCATTTTTTTTTCGCTACACGAGGGCCAATTAGACTGCGACCTACTGTTTAAAGCCGATTCCGAATGGCTACAAACATCCATGCCAACAGTGGGACTCGAACCCACGGACTCTGGTACCAAATGCCAGCGCCCTAGCCATTCGGCCATTATCCGGCCGGGATGGGCTTAAAAAGGGATAGAAACAGGACGGTCTTGTCTCTCTAGCATAAGGGTAAATATATTTCCTACAGATTATATTGCGCTGGTCGCGGTAACGTTGCCAATATTGTTTTAAGGTATTGGGGTATATTGTTGAAATCATAATTAAGGGACATTTTAAGGGACAATCAATGGAAAGCATGGGAGAGAGGGGGGGGGGAACATTTATTAACAAGCGTTTTCTTAAAGCAAATTTTTGAAGTAACAAGAATTAGAAGGCGGTCTATTTTACTGTCCATGGGACGTAATTAAGCTCGAAATATATTTTATTTCCTTTTTGAAATGCTCTGTTACAGTTCTAATTGCTAATTCTTCATTAACATAGTTTATACATCTCCCAGTTTAAGTGACCAATGTGTCCGTGATACCACAGCTAATATCCCTCCTCCTTCTCTTTTTCTCTTTTTATTTATTTCTCTTTTTTTTTTTCAGAGACATTACAATGACTACTGTGCCTCAGATGAACCTTCCTATTTTGTCAGTACCCTAAAACAACTAGCCAGGCATGGGAACCGAATCTTTATACTCCGCTTCCAGAGCAAGTGTGATCGTGCTTACACTATCAAGCCATGTCACGAGGTTGCTTAAGGATGCTGGGTAGTAGCTCTATTAGATTTATTCAGCTGAATGTTAACCTATGGAGAAATTTTTTCCAATGATTGTTGATTTAGCTTAAAAGATTTAAAAAAAATTTATTTTTTCTTTTATAGAGAAAGAAATTTTTGACTCTGAGACATTTTTTTTTCATTCTTAAAAACAAACACAAAAATATTTTAAAATTTGAATCATTTTGGGAGAAAAAAGATGTTATACTGTGTTTTGAACGTAAATCATTTCTTTTGGTCCACGAAATTTCTAAAAGGAATATACGATAGCAGAGTAAAAAAATCTATATCTAATACTGAGTATAAATAAATAAATAAATAAATAAATAAATAAATATATATATATATATATATATATATATATATATATATATATAACTTGAAATTCAGGTTGACAGTCGTTGGAAAGATTTTCTCCATAGGTTACCATTGAAGCTGAGCGAATGCAATAGGTTTTCTAAGCATTAGCAGCCTTGACGAGCTTCATTTTATGAAACAGAGATGGATGTCATACTGTTGTTAGAGTGGTGTTACTAATATGCATATTAATGTATCCGTTAATAAATATATCCACATATGGCTGGGAGAATTTAGATGTACACCTATCCCTCGATTTACACGGTAGATGTGTTCCACGACAAATCGTGTAAATAGAAAACCGTGTAAAACAAGACACAGCATTTCATATTAAACAAGGAGATGGGTGCAAGCCGTAGTTATGTTTATAATAACAGTGTAATAATTACAAGATAAAAATAACTTTTTATATACCATGTTTTTGAATTTTCTGTTGAATCATATAAACATGACAATTCTATGTATTAATAAATACTTTTTTGAAATCTTTTTTGATGCATTATCCCATCAACTTGAAAGAAAATGATCAAATGCGTATAAAGAGAGCAATTATAAGAAATTATCACACAACAAAATTAACTGAAAATGAATTCAATCCTGCTTAAAGATGGCTAAAAGTATTAAAATAATGCATTGTCATCGTGTTCTGAGCTATTCTAAAAGTTTCAAATGTCTAGCTAGTTGGGAAGTTAGTTAAAAATCGATTGCAAGATTTGTACGGGACAAACACACAAACACACAGACAAACAAGAAAGCGAGTTAATAAAAACATGGAAATAATTACAAGATAAAAAGAACTTTTTATATACCATGTTTTTAAATTTTCTGTTGAATCATATAAACTTGACAATTCTATGTATTAATAAATACTTTTTAAAATTTTTTTTGATGAATTATCCTATCAACTTTAAAGAAAATGAAGTTAATTGGAAGTTAACTTGCGTTTAACTTTTCGTTCCCGTACCGGATGATAGATGGCTGCACCAGTCTACAAACCAAAATTAACTGAAAATAACTGAAAATTAATTTAATTCTGCTTAAAGATGGCTAAAAGTAGTAAAATAATGCATTGTCATCGTGTTCTAAAAGTTTCAAATGTCTAGCTAGTCGGGAAGTTAGTTAAAAATCGGTTGCAAGATTTGAACTGGACAAACACACAAACACACAAACAAGAAAGAGAGTTAATAAAAACATGTAAAAATGCAAAGGGTTTATGCCAATGTGAGGATTGGTTGTTACTGAATGCTTAGTGTCGAGGTAGAAGCTCGGTTTCCCTTATATACATTGCAAAAGACATCACCACAGTACTTATTCAATCGGTTTATTTAAAAAAAAAAGCATAAATTCAATACAACAATTCATACAACTTCTGTAGAGAAAAAGCATAAAAAATAAAAATGCACTTGTGACGTCTGTGCAGATAATTAATGAGTGCGTTCAATGTAAAACACTCAAATAATACATCGATATATATTTTTTTAATTTATAAAATTTAGAAACCGTGTAAAAGCGGATCCGTGTAAACCGAGTACCGTACAAATCAAGGGATAGGTGTAACTGCACTCATATCGGGAAAAGGGAAAGAAGTAAGTTTTATGTAAATTATTACTAAAATGATTATTAAGAAACGCACGTGAGTTATTTCTCTTTTTAACCTTAAACAATGTTTTGCAATCATTTTCACCCCATTTCTGCAATAAATAAATTACCTCGATTCTTTAGGCAATTATAGCTAGTAAAATGTAAATAATTCAACAGAGAAAGGTATTAAATAACAGGACGAATGCAATGACAGCTACGCAATGAACACTAGTGCAGTTTTTCGGTTAATTTTGTTCGGCTGTCTATGGCTTTTTTATGTATATTAATTTCTTATTTTGAGTTGAATTATTTACAATGTATAAGCTACTCGATTCTTTAGGATATATAAAGTATTTGAGCCAGGGCTTCCGGTGAGAAAAATGTAATAAACCCTGGCTGAATCTAAAGAAATCCCAGATTGTAATTAAAAAAAAACCTAGATTTTGAAAACACATATATTTTTAATCAAAATTGATTTTAAAAATACTAATACGATAATACACATCATATTTTATATAAGTCAAATACAATTTATTTTACTTGCTTTTCAAAGGGCCCCGGATTGCCCCAATTGGTCGGCATATCTGTACTGTCCGTCCGGCCCCCAGGCCCATACTAATTAACCGAACAGGAGCATAACCATCGGCTGAGTATGCAGGTATTGCTACAATGCCACTGGTCATCCGGTTGTACAGGATAGGCGAAAGCCGTGGCCGCCGTAATATTGTCGAATTACTTGATTGTCAAATTTAATCCATTTCATTGTTCACTTCCAAATTAATTTTTTTTTTTAAATGCGTGCTTCGTATTGTCCATAACATGCTCTTTCTATTGCATCGCTCCTCAGGTTTGTTTTAGGTATGCAAGTATGACAATTTTGTTGATATCTATTTATTTCCTGTTTGTGTGTATGCGTGTGTGTGACTTATTCCACCCGCTCTAGCCGTAGGCTAGACCAGGTCCCAGAGGCCAAAAGTTACTATTGAAATCGTTAACAAGCAAAGGGTCTCTATAAATATCCTCCTTGGCAAGCCCCAGGCAGTTTAGAATATGGCCAGGAGAGGCTTCAGCAGTATTGCATTTAGAGCAAAAAGGGTAAGATTTTTGCCCCTGATTGTAAACAAGACACTTTAGTGAGTTAAAAAAACACTAAAGTTAGACACTTTAGACACTTTTTTTCATATTTGGGATTATTGGATCCGTCTCGGTTTTTCAGGTTCCAGTCTACAGGATGTAGATCAGTCTCCTATAAATTTATGTATTTTAAATTCAAAAAAGTGTTTTAAAGTCAATATTTAAAAACACTAAATTTTAAGTATTTTTTATTAACAAAAATCAATAATCTCCTGTCAATAATCAATAATCATTTCCTGTTTGCTGCCATCATATGACTTTCTTACGGTTTCAGGTTAAGAGAATTTGTGTCATTCGTTTTGATTCTATCAACTTATGAAAAAATTACCTCAAACAGAGGAATAAGTTACGTGGGTGATGAAATTTGATGAGATTTCATATTTGGGATTATTGGATCCATCTATGATATTATGTAAAAAACACCACAACATTCTGGGACGGTTTTTGCAAGAGGCTATATCACGATTTAATCGTAATGATCACTTGATTCATTTTACATTGAAACACGTACTAATGCCATTCTGGGATGTAATTTTTAACTAAATTGCCGTATTGCATTTAAAATATGTTTATAATACGAAATAAATATAGTTTTGCTCCACTTTTAACTTACAAGGAAACCTCCCCCCCCCCCCCCCCGATTTTGAGATGTTTTCGAAAAAGAAAAAAATAACCCATATACCCATGTGGTAATCGAAAAACCCACATCTGGGTTTGAAAAACCAAGGTTTGGAAGCTCTGATTTGAATCACTTTACCCTTGTATACTTCGTTTTATAATTGGGCTATTGTGACTATTATTTCAACAAACACTTAGCAATCCAAAAAATCCCTCCACCAGGATATCACCAGTTTAAGAAGATTTCTTTTTGTTTTCATAGTTGTGAATATTTTCTTTTAAATTGTCCAATATTCTATCGTTTTGCGATCGAATGTTATAATAAAGAAAGATACTTGATTTTCAATAGATAAAATAGTAAAATGTTGCAGAATATATTACAGAGAGATTTGCCTGTTTCAGGTAAAATATTTCAAAAATTTAATTAAAAAAAATTGGGTGCGTAATGTGCATATCACCTTTATTTTATTATTTTGACACACTCGTTAATTATTTACTTACTTATACACACACCACACCACACCACACCACACCACACCACATATATATAGAGTAACTTCTCTATAAGAGACAGTCATGTTTCCGAAAAAAAAGTGGCCGTTTTGAGGGGTGGTCGGCTACAGAAGTTTCACTACATATATATATATATATATATATATATATGCACATAAATATTTTTTTGTATTAAACAGTGCGTGTTTTAAAATATATCCAAACTGTTGATAAACAATTTTGCAATGAATGTTTTCAATGAATGTTGTCTAAAGTATTTCCTAGCTGCTGAAAAATCAGTGTTTGCTTTTATAAGTGTTTTAGAAACATTAATAAGAAAAGAAGCTACAATAAAGATCCTTTCGAGTTTTTGATGTTTTTATTGAAATATAATTTCTGTTGAAAAGTAAACATTTGAAAGTCGGATTTTTTTTTTTTTTGTGTGTGTGACTCTGTAATTTATGGAATTGCAGTAACTATGATCAACGTTACAGGTGACTTCGGTCTCGGTTTTCCAGGTTTGAGTCTACAGGATGTAGATCAGTCTCCTATAAATTTATGTATTTAAAATTCAAAGAAGTGTTTTAAAGTCAATATTTAAAAACACTAAATTTTTTTAAGTATTTTTTATTAACAAAAATCAATAATCTCTTGATGTATTCTGAATATTAATAAATATACTGAGTTTCACTGTTGTGAGGACCTACGATCCCAAAGTGCATTCTTAAATACAGAGTTCGAAATTGTGTCTGTCCAGGTTTGGTCTAAGCTTGTCTCACCTATTGTCAACATATTATTTTTTTCAAATTAACGAATGCTTTTATCCGAATATATAGTCTAATCACGATCGAACGGCGTATGTGTGCTATTTTCTTTGTCTAATTCCAGGACGTCTGTTAGTATTTACAGCTCTGTAAGTTTTCGAAATTAATATATAAAGAGTAAATCCAGGTTCACGTAAACGTCATGTGAGATATACCTAGCGGCACTCTATCCCTTCATATACCATTATATTTAAATAAAAAAAAAGAATTAAACCAGTTATACGTAATACCCAATGAATTTTTATACGTATTAAAAATCAATGCGGTTATTGATTTTTAATACGTATAAAAAATCAATATCCGCAGTGTTACGAACCAAGGGGAGAATGAAAATTGAGATTCTTTCCACTGCTTGAACACGAGGATTTCTTTGTTTTGCTCTATTATGCCGTTTTTAAGTAGTTTTATCTATTGCTTGTGTCACCTTCCCTAAAAATCATAACCCGTTTACTTTTCCCTTTGACACTCGTTCAGTTGAAGGTCGTGTGCGGCTTTGCAAGGAAACTTGCAGAAGAATCGAGACTAGAAAGTAAAATTAAAAAAGGGTTAAAAACTAAAAATAGTTATGCAATACCTTATACAAATAAATACATGTATTCATCTTTATTTTTTTAAAATATCACTTAACGACCTTTTATCATAGAACGACTACACGTATTGGACTTACTTGAAATATTTCCACCTATGCTTAAGTATTGCTTTTAAATAAGATCTATTTAAAAACAATTGCAGATAATTTTGTTATTGAAACTTTACCAGTAAGATTAACAAAAAAGATGTTTAAAAAATGACTTATACCACGCACCGTTAAATTCACCATTATGCGAAACGAGAAGAAGGAAAAAAAATAATAAAAGAACTTATAAAAGTTATGGAATCGTAAATGTTCTGTAATTAATGTAAGAGAACAACGCATAAACGCTGCTCGAAATTTATCAACTGATTCCAAATACTTATTCACATATTATGAATCCCAAAACTTTTTCCAACAACAAATATTTTTCGAACAGAGCGTCATAAAAAAAAGAGCGGGGAAATAAATTAACCACCGCCCCCTTAGGCAGAAAGGAAATAAAAAAGGGGGGGTAACAACAATAATAATAATGAAAGATGAAAGTTGAAAAGTAGGAAAAGCAGAAAAATTAATGTTCATTTTCTGGGGAACAATGCGAGGACATCTTGCGCCTGGATGCGCAAAAACCTGACAAAAGTTGCCACCGCGGAGTGACAAAAAAGGCGAGAAGGAGAGTCAAAAAACATAAAGTGCTGCAAAAAATGTGAGAGGAACGAGAAAAACTTTCTTCCGGACCATTTGCCCCACCCCTATAAACGGCGCCTGAAAGTCGACTGTTCGCTCGAGCGGATTTTTTTCGCCGAGATCTTTAAGACACAGGGGCATTTAGAAAAGTATGAAGTAGTTAACATCTTTCTGGGAACAGGGATGCTTTTTGTTGTAATACCATGAGAGATAAATAAGGTTTTATAACGATCACCCGGGGGAAATTCAAAATTTGCTGGTTATCATAAGGACGAGACCGTGCTCATTCTATAAGCATCAGGGTTAAGGCTGTTGTGTACTAACCCTATTGGATTCGCTCAGTGGCGTAGCGAGAGGGGGGAAGGGGGTCTATCATGCCCTGGGCGCCACTCGCAGAGGGGCGCCAAATGGTCCCCAAGACAAATTATATATTATATTACTATATGTTTTTCGGGGGGGGGGGGTAAAAAAAGTATCGAGCCCCGGGTGCCAGTTATGCTCGCTACGCCACTGGATTCTCTCACCTCAGTGTTAACCAACAAAAATGTGTCTACTATTCACAGCTACATAAATGCTGATAATCCAATAATCCAATAAAAATGGTATTTTCTGATAGCCTGAACTTTTCTGCACCTTGCAACAGGATTCATTTTATACTTTTCGTCCACCGAAGGAATTTAGGAGCATTTTAAAGGCACAATACCAGAATTTTTTTCCCAAGAATAATTTAAATTTTCAAATATTATTTGCAATTTAAAAAAAAAACGAAAAATGCCCCAAGGTGTAAATTTTTTTCTCTATTACGAAGTACAATGTTTTTAAAAAAAATCTTTAAATCCAAGTCGGCAATCCTTGAACACATTGTAGTAGCGGCAACCTTTGTTGACACATGCCTCCACTCCTTCCTTGCTATTCTGTGAAATGGGCAGAAAGGTTAAGCGGTGTGCGTGATGTAGTCTACACATTCCGCGTGCGGAAGACGTAATTGCCTCCATTCCTCATGTGTTGTTCGGAGAACAATATTGAAAAGGCAAACTGGCTGAGGGTGACATAAAGTTCAGCTGTCTTGGCGGCAGATGATCTCCATAGAAAGACCTGTTAGTAATGTTTTCTGTTCCAGAGAATTGTACATTTTTCAGGCTAACAAAGAACCGATGAGGGGCCGATGCAGTTTTTCAGCTCCAATTACGGTAAGGTAACTTGGAAAAACATCGTTAACGAGACCGTCCATCAAGAGGCATGGTAGATGTCCAGTTGAAAGAGGACCGCGGCCGACAAAGAGAACCGACTCTGGGATGTCGTTTCAGCCGGAGGGAACAAACAGCTGAGGGAGCGGTCAGGAGCGAGATGACGTCAGCGGGCTAGCGGATTGTCCCGAGGAGCGCGGGGCTTTTATAAAGAGGGGATCGCCGACTCGCCGGACAGAGAGAACGCAGAGACACAGAGAGAGAGACCAGGAACCAGAGAGGATTTTCGAGTTGTTTTGACTGGAGGCTCGGGAGCTGTGATTTAGCTATGAGCCTATCGAGTTCGCTTTGCACGTGTAAGGTGCCCATCTACGACTTGTAAATAACAATGTATATAATTTTATTAGTCCAATAAAGGACGTAAGTTAATCCAGAATATCTGGTGTCTTGTGTCTCTAAAGTATGTCAATACTTTTACTAGGAGCTGTGGCCACATTATCACAGCTGGTGGCAGCAGGTGTCGATTGTCTGCTAGTGTAAAATAGCAGTCGGACACACGGCGGACCAACGACGAGGAGTGAGAAAGCGGTGCTGGAAGGATATCCAGGGAAAGAATCGGCAAATGCAGAAGTCGACGGAAAACTACGGAATTTGCGGGCAGACGAGATAAAGCCAGACGGATTAGAAGGAGGATAAAGGAAGCCGAGCGAAAGTCAAACACCAGCCTGATCAACTGATGCAATGATAACCGAAGATAAGCCTATTTTGAAATCTTCCAAGAGGTCTGCGCGTAATATCGTCAAGGGGCAGTAAATTGTAGGGTTGACTAGTTGGAATTAGCCTGATAATTCAGAGAATTTAGATAGTTAATTTCAGCTCTTCGTCGAGGGGTCCGAAATTTAAGCCTGTGAAGGTTTAGGAAAATTAATTAAGTAATACAAGTGATTTGGAGGAATCACAAAGGAATTAATTGTTTAGGGATTAAACGATGGTTTAAAGTTCCTTTTTGTATTTTATATATGTTATTGATGTTATTTTATATATGTTATTGATGAAAAGAAATCAATTTACTTTTTTGGGTGATTTTGAGATAAATCTCCCAAGGTTAAGTTTCAAGAAAATCTCTGTTTAAGGGTTTTAAACAGAAAAGGGATTTTTTTGGGGGGGGTGATTTTTAGGTAAGTCTACCAAGGTTAAATTTTGAGAAAATCTCTGTTTATGGATTTAAACAGGAAAGGGATTTCTCGTGGGGTGATTTTGAGTTAAATCTCCCAAGGTAAATTTTAAGAAAATCTCTGTTTATGGATTTAAACAGGAAAGGGATTTCTCGTGGGGTGATTTTGAGCTAAATCTCCCAAGGTTAGGTTTTAAAAAAAACCTCTGTTTAGGGATTTAAACAGGAAAGTTTTGTGAGAATTCATAGAAAATCTCACAGTGCCTTTGGTGCACAGGAAGCGCTCAGTGTGGGACACATATCACCGGCGATACTATAAATAAATGAAAATTTTGTGTATGCATGTGTTTTCTGGAATTGTGTGATATTGTGCATGTTTTATATATTTGTTGTGTCAGCGGCATAACGGTAGATTAAGAGCGTTTATTCTTGTATATGTTGTTATGTTAAGTTCTTTGAAACATTTGTAGTTAAGTGTTTTATTACAGGTTCTAGCGATTTAAATATCATAGTGTATAACTGTTGTGGTATATGTGACAGGCATTTTCGAAATTTTAGTTATGATATTTATGATTATGTAATACATGTTTTAAGGTTTTATTACAATAATTGTGTAATGGTATGTGTTAAATGTTTGAAGGTTTTACAGAGGAATATTAGGGATTTATGTGTTAGATAAATTGAGTGTACTGAGGGCAAAGTTAGAAATTCCTGACAGCAATTATTTGGTATTCGGAAATAGTATATAGAACCTTATAGTGTTATTATTGAAAAATTTGGGAAATTATGGCAGAATTTACCGAAATGGAGCTATTTCTAGCTAAATATAATAAAAGTGTCTTGCTGACATTGGCAGCAAAATTCGATTCTAATGTGTCGATGTCAGACATAAAGCTAAGAATTATAAGGCAAATTGTAGGAGCGTCAGATTTTGACGAACAATTCGCGAAAAATTGTCTAGAATTCATTTTGTTGGATAGACAAAGGGAAGAGGAAAGAGAAAGGGAAAGAAAAAAAGAAGCTTGGAAAAGAGAAAAAGAAGCTTGGAGGTTAGAAAAACGAAAACAAGATAGAGCGTTTGAGCTAGCGAAAATCAGAATTAAATCGGGAATTTCCTCAGACCCTGAGGTTAAAATTTTAGTCTCGAGATTGTCAGAGGAATTCGAATTTGACAAAGAGTCATTTATGCGAAACCATAAGGAGACGGTAGCCAATCTAAAACAATTAAAATTTGATCTACAAAGTGAAGCAGAATTCGGCTATGAAGACGAAATTAAGTTACGTAAAGGTGAAGAGTTGGTAATTTTAAGAGAATTTTTGCAATCAATAAAATTTTACGAAGAAATTGCGATTAAACCAGTTGAAGCGGATAGCTTTAGCACAGGGGACACAGGTCCAGAAAATTCGCCTAGTGTGGCTATTCGGGAAAATAAAACGGATAGGTTGTGTACAGAGGACACAGGTCCAGAAATTTCGCCTCTTGTAGCTATTCAGAAAAAAGGAACGGATAGTGGGGTTAGCGTTGAAACTAATTTAGGTAAAAGCAGTAACTCTAAGCTGGTGAGTCCTGAGGAGGTTGGGAAAGCCGGAGTTTTAATCCGACCAACTAAATTACCCGGAAAAATTGATTGTAAGGAAAACGAGTCGGAAAATGTAAAGTCGAAAGTAGCTCCTGACGGGACAAAAGAATTGGGAGAATCGTATTCAGAAAGACCGCTCATTTTGGGGGAGGCGAACGAATTGGGGAAATCGGGTTTAGCGCAAGTTTCCGAATCTGATTTTGGCGAAGCGCAAGTCAATTGTCCCTCCTTGAAGTCCCTTTGGGAAAAAGCGAGCGACCCTAAAAACTCCGAGTTTAGCGTGGAAGGGGGCAAGCTAGTCCGATTTTCGGAGTGTAAAACGGGAGAACTAGAATCGCGAGTACCGATTCCAGGAAAACAGGAGTCGAGGGACGGCTGTATTGAACCTGTAAGGCTTTTGTTCGTACGAGGTGTTTTGTACGGTTTTCAGGGGAAAACAGAGAATAGTATTCGCGTGGCGAAAATGGAAAGTACCCCCATACGGTTTTTGGGAGAACAAGAGAACCCACCGACAAAAGAGAATTCGGGTTTAGGACAGATAAGATTAAAAGGATTAAGAACGAAGTGGATTGTCCAACCGAAAAGATTAAGGGGTCATGAAGGGAAACCCTGTAATGGGAAGGTTTAGTACAATAAGTTAAATGGTGAGACTAACTATGGGAAGGGTAAATCACGATGTTATCCTGTTAGTTGGCTAGAGCCACGTTTAGTGAACCCCGAGGTGGTCAAACTGTGGAATTATAAGTTGCGGAAAAAGGTCAGATGCAGAATAGGTTTTTTCTGCAAGATGGATACCCTTCTCTCTATTGTAGCAAGAATGGTTGTAATTGTAGCGACGCATTATGAAACAATTATGGCAGTTATCGCAGGGAAAGCTATTGTATACATTTGCACCTTACTTGAGAATAGTGAGGAAAATTTAGGGCGAGGAATTTCGTGGTGGATTCCCTGGGAGATAATTAATGGCAGGCAAGATTTTGAAAGGAAGGAAAACCATCGAAGTGATAAGGTTAAATTATCAGGGCAGGGTTGTCCGAGATCTGAATCTTTCAAAAATTTGGGTTTTGAGTTGAGTGCTGTGAAAGTAATCGAGCACGAAATAGGTTTTCGCAACGCAGTTGAATCTGTAAAGAATTGTGAATGCGTAAACGAAGGGAATAATCGTCAATCAGCTGAGCAATTGCAAAATTTCCTAAGACGTAGGCGAAAGAAAGCATTGTGGAATTGGATTAAATTAAAAATTAAGGAAATTGGGAATTCACCAGAACCTATGGAGAAACATTCGTGGGCGGCGGTTCAGTATAAATGGGGTGTCAGTAGGAAAATTACTGCTAGATTTAAGCTGAACCGGCACGAGAGAGTTAAGGTTCTCATGAAAATCCCTGAGGATAAAATGAACCAGCATTGAATTAGGTTAGGAGGATGGTTATGAGGATCTTAATGTATAAATTGTAAAATTGTGTTGTTGAAATGTATTAAATTGAGTGTGAATACATAATTTAAGAAATAATGTTATAACTCTAATTGCGATGAATTGTACGACTTTAATTATGTTGGTAATTTCATAGCCTAAGAATTGAATGTATAGTGATTATTGTGATTATTGGATTTATTGTGATGAATTTTTGTAATTAAGTTTAATTTATTTGTGCATCCATGAGTAAGATGGCCAATTAATATTGATTATTGATGTATGGAAATTATTTAACGATTTGTATTGTGTTCAACGGTGAAAAGTATTTAAGTTTTTTTTTGTTGTATTATGTCCAATTGTGTGACTGTTCTGTATCGTGAATGGAAACTTAGGCGGTTTTGTCTATTGTTAGGTTTTTAGTTCAGGATGAACTGATAGGTGAAAATCCTAATAAATCGTGTAGATTCTATGTTATATGAATCTTAATTTACCAATAGTGGGTCGAGTAATTTTATGTAATTAGTGAAATTGGAATATCAAGTGTAATGGAAGTAAATTGTTTAAATATGTACTGGAACGAGATTTCTGTTCTAGGTGTTGTTAAAGTAGCAAAAGTAATAAGAAACTTCCATATGAAAACAGGGTTGTATTCGAAAGAAAGGCCCGCTCTCATGATGGGTGAATTTCTTTTTGTCTGGATCCTTTAGTTCTTTGATGGAATTAATCAGAGAAGGATGTTGGGGTTGGAACCCTTATTTCTGCTAAACAATTTAAAATGTGAAGAATTTTGTTTGGATCCATGTTTCCATGAAAGTAAATTTTTTGTTTGTTTGATATTCAATTCAAGGTTAGGTATCTGATTTAGACCATGAATAATATAAGTTGATCCATTTTGTTGAAAGAAAAATTAAAGATGAAAATCTTGTTAAAACTAATCTAGGCTGTAGGAGTCTGAGGTTTCTAGTTGTTGAGTCAGTTTTGTGGACCAACGCCTAAATGGAAAAATTTTAAATATTGTTTGATAAAATGGAAAAAAAATTCCAATGTCCTGTAGTTAGAAAAGAAAACTGTGAGTCTTTGGACGAGCAGGTTGTAAGTTTAACATTGTGTTGAATTTTTTAGGTACATTGTGTTGAATTTCTTTTGTTGTTGAAGTTTTATGTAATAGTGTTTCATGTCCTGCGTAAAGGCAGTGTCATGTGTAATATGTATACTATTTTAAATGGACCTATCAGGAATTAAGCATCACCTGTTAGTCAAACATGCTGTAGTTAAAGGTGTCAAATTTTATGTAAACTGAGTAATTTTAAAATGGTAGTGAAAATCTATGTGTTAGTCATCGTTTTTTTTTGGGTAGGCCAGTGTTGCCGAAACCCTGTAGTCAGGTGCTGTATACCTGGAGGTGACACATAGTTGTTTGAGTGTTTATTTTATTACAATGAATGGTATTTTTGGTAAAGGTTCATTTTAAGTTCAGTGACAATGACTGATAATTTTAGCATGTAATTAAGATGTTAAGTAACTAAATGATTTTATAAGTTTATATAAGTTTGATTATATAAGTTTGATATCTGTGTTGTAATCTCATGTCCTATAGTGTCATGTATTTAGTGAGGACAGGGTCTGTCTGTTGAGTAATATTTGTTCCATGTGTTACAACGTAGTTAAAATATGTCCGGTTAATTAATTGGGGTAGAAATCTTAGAAATGATTGTTAAGTAAGTTAAGATTGAGGAATGTATTGTAATGCTAACTGTGAAAATACCTCAAAATGATAATGCTTTATGTGTGTTGTGTTTTTAACCATGTATGAATTTATTATGTGCAAAGGTGTTGTAATATTGTGTCTCAGACTGAGGGCAGTTAGGGTTTTTAGTGAAGTTTAAAATAGGCGGTTGTGACTCTTTTGTGTTAGGGCTGAAGAAAGTCAAAGGGTAATGACCTCTTGGGAATGATTTCTTGTGGGCGTGCCTAAATAGACCTACTGAACTTGCCTTTAGCCTTTTTAATGTTTAAAAAGACTTTTAGGGGGGAGGAGTTGTAGTAGCGGCAACCTTTGTTGACACATGCCTCCACTCCTTCCTTGCTATTCTGTGAAATGGGCAAAAAGGTTAAGCGGTGTGTGTGATGTAGTCTACACATTCCGCGTGCGGAAGACGTAATTGCCTCCATTCCTCATGTGTTGTTCGGAGAACAATATTGAAAAGGCAAACTGGCTGAGGGTGACATAAAGTTCAGCTGTCTTGGCGGCAGATGATCTCCATAGAAAGACCTGTTAGTAATGTTTTCTGTTCCAGAGAATTGTACATTTTTCAGGCTAACAAAGAACCGATGAGGGGCCGATGCAGTTTTTCAGCTCCAATTACGGTAAGGTAACTTGGAAAAACATCGTTAACGAGACCGTCCATCAAGAGGCATGGTAGATGTCCAGTTGAAAGAGGACCGCGGCCGACAAAGAGAACCGACTCTGGGATGTCGTTTCAGCCGGAGGGAACAAACAGCTGAGGGAGCGGTCAGGAGCGAGATGACGTCAGCGGGCTAGCGGATTGTCCCGAGGAGCACGGGGCTTTTATAAAGAGGGGATCGCCGACTCGCCGGACAGAGAGAACGCAGAGACACAGAGAGAGAGACCAGGAACCAGAGAGGATTTTCGAGTTGTTTTGACTGGAGGCTCGGGAGCTGTGATTTAGCTATGAGCCTATCGAGTTCGCTTTGCACGTGTAAGGTGCCCATCTACGACTTGTAAATAACAATGTATATAATTTTATTAGTCCAATAAAGGACGTAAGTTAATCCAGAATATCTGGTGTCTTGTGTCTCTAAAGTATGTCAATACTTTTACTAGGAGCTGTGGCCACATTATCACAACATTTTCTCCATAGTCTAACATTGAGGTGAGCGAATCCAATAGGGTAAGCACACAGCAGCCTTAATACATAAATATCTATGCAGAATTAAATAGAATTTTGCTTCAATAAGTCTCAATACTCATTTTGTTCAATTATAAGCATTATTAACTTCTAATGAATTCTTAGCATGGTTTATCCAACAATTAAGATAAGAATTATGCACTGCACACCGTTTGACACAAAAATATATATCTTCAGCGTACAGGTAAACTTGGACCATGTTTCGCCCTTGAAACGGGCTCCTCAGCAAGGCATTACTGGTCAGTACGCTGAAGGGAAAGTTCCTAGAGGTGGATTTCTCTAAATTTTCACTGATGATCAACAAAGTGCAGTCATGGAGCACACATCAGAAAGAACCTTCGTCTGTCACGAATTGTGGTACAATATTTAGAGCGAGCAAGACGATGACAAAATGTATAAAGCCCGCCAAATGGACCGGAAACTTAAACTTTCTGTTTGTTTTATTCCCTGTTTTATAAAGCAAGCCAGCTTCTTTTTGTTGAAGGGAAGAGTGGGGAAAAGATATTCCTTCATTTCGAGAAGAATTTTGTATTTCACGAAAGTAGTCACAGGAGTCAACATTTTTTACGAAAATACAAATAACAGTTGGGATCTCGAACGACTTTATCTACTGCGATTCCATTATGATTTAAATAAGCTTTTGAATTAGTTAAAGCTAATGGATGGCTAAGCTCATCCATTACTCTCTGATTTAATAATCATGAATAATTTATGTATGTTGTAATTGAAGACTGTCCCCTGAAGGAAAACCAACCCAAGGAAACTAGTGACATAAAGATTAACGATAATGTCTGTCAGTCCGCAGTGCCATTGTTAAACAGTGGATTGCATCTAAGACAACTTTTAAGCTAAACACACCTTCAGACTAAATGATTGAAAAAATAAAGGTAATACGTGATGGTGACAAAATGCACAAAGCCTGCCAAAAAGGCGGAGCTTAGAGCAAAAGATATACATCTCCAAAATATACGCAAATATATACGTCACCATCTGACACGTTTTCTTGAATTAGGGCCCGAAATGGATGGTTTGTGGATTGCAGAAGGACCATATGTACCAGCCTTTAGCAGGGAGATTACTGAAACGGGATCATTATGACTAGTATTCACCTCTGCTGTTATTTGCTGTACTGTAGTCTTAGGTTTTCAGTCTAAACCAAATTCTGTCTTCAACTCGCTGAAATCTTGACTAGTGACGTCCACACTTTTTGCGTTTGGAGGCAACACATTGTTCTTTGGCCTTTCGAAATTGGTTTTAAGCTGAAAGGCCTGGTCTATTTAGTTCTCGAGTAATAAAAAATAACCGTATGGCGTTCCCAATCCAGCCAACTAAACAGCATGATATTTCTGTAACTGATTAGCTGGGTATTTTTTCTTTTTGGTGCTATGATTATAGTTTGCATCACGAGGGACCTACCATGTTTAGCGACGCATTAGCTGACCTTAGCAGATCTTTTATTTCCACGGTAAACTACAGGGAATTTCCTCTCGGATTAGCAAATGTATATTTTAGAAATCTCTGTTTTGCATTTGAAAACAAACCTTTAAATGAAATGTTCGTGTTTAAAATAAAAATTTTTTTAACATTTAAATATTTTCAAAGAGCATTTTTAAAATATTTTTAGTGTTAGATAATTTAGCACACTGTAAAAAATAACCTAAAATTTTTTTAAGGTTTAAAAAATACACGTTTTTTATTTAAACGTCTACTTTAAAATACTGATGATAGATTTCAAAATGCATTTTCTGTTTTATTGTTAAAAAATGATAGGCAAATTTCCCATGGATTACGATGGAGGGGAGGGGGGAAGATATCTGCGATATCAACTGATGCGCCGCTGTAACCACTTAAAGAGCTAATATGTACTAATTTTTCTCACCATTTTTATATTTTATCTGCTATTTTCATGCCAATTTTTAAGACTTTTGCATTTTTAATACTGCAGGGTTGCCGTTTCTTCTTATTTTTTGGTCGACTACTGGTCCACTCTGCACAATTTCTTGGTTCTGGAATGGAAGAACTTATTAGGTGCCTTTTTACCTACCTTTGGCTTACTGTGGAGACGTTCTTCTGCTCTGCACCCGACGATAAAGACTGAATTTGCTTGAGTTTCTTTTTCAGTTCTTCACGATGATTACCTTAAGGTTTATCTAATCACTGACTTGCTTTACATGGTTTGGTGCGATATTTCCCACACCTTAACAGGTTAACTCCAATTTTAAACTATTACAAACACCTCAAGCCAACTGTGGCACTCAAACCAAAGCAGATGCTGGCACCTAAATGTAGCGGCCGGCCACCAACCGGGATTATAAAAATGTAGAATAATACAAGTTTAAATGAATTGCATCCAAAATTTAAAAACTTGAAGACTTTTTTATAGATGACATATTTTGAGGGATTCCTATTTTAATTGTATTAGTAGTAGGAGTAATTAACAAACTACAACGCAGTAATAAGCAAATATTTACTTATAAAAGTTAAAATCTTTCAGGGACAGTTCTTCATTTCAGTATGATGTCGGCACTCCCGGAAAGAAGTTGTCAATAAACGTTAACTATTATGGCTTTCCTTGCTTCTTTCCTTCATCAGCATAACAATTTTTTTATTCATCCTCTATCATAAAAAATAACCACACATGATTTTACCTGTTGAAAGAAAAATTCGTATCAAAAGCCTGTTCTGACAGCAACTTATTTTGTGATTTAGGGGTTATTAAATTCTGTGTTTATAATTCAGCTTATTATATATATATATACACTATCTACCAATAAGTATTTGGACACCCATGCAAATGACGATATCTGCGGTCCTGATATACGTCACGCCCTCAGCCGTTAAATATCGTGTAGGACACAACATTGGCATTAGTCGCATGCAAGATGCCTCAAAGTGCAGAACTATCTGATTTCTAGAAATGTGTAATCGTCGGGTATCACTATTCAGAAATGGCCGATCCTTAAGGGACATATCTAGCGAGCTGAATTACCCAAAATCGACAGTGGTCTATGTGATTCAGAAATAAGGTGAGCGATGATTGTCGAAATGTGACCCGAGTCGGCAGACCCGCGAAACTGGGAGATAGAAACCACTGTGGGCTGTCCAGAGAAATTAGGAAGAACCGCACCCAACCGATGGCCCACATACTCCAGGAGTTTCAACAGGCATCCGGAAGTGTTGTTTCGAAGAATACCATCCGTAAGGAAGCACATCTGCTCGGTTTTCATGGTCATGCTGCCGCCCATAAGTCTTTGATCACAAAGTCCAACCACGCTGTTCGGTTAATGTGATGAAAAGCACGTCGAAAGTGGACCGTACGAAAGTAGCGACGAATCAAGGTTGACCCTCTACCGTTCGGATGGCAGGGTCTAGGTCTGGCATCTGCCTGGAGAACACCTCCTGCCAGAATGCATTGTGACTACAGTCAAGTTCGACGGAGGTGGAATTGTGGTCTGGGGGTGTTTCTCCTGGTATGGACTGGGTCCCTTGATCCCAATTCATGGTAACTCCTCGTCAATGCCTACAGCACTATTTTGGATGACAGGGTACATCCTACGTTCTGGCCAGCTGTCATGTTGCGAGGTCCACCATGGATTGGTATGGTGACAATGGGGTTAATAGAATGGACTGTCCTGTCCGGAGCTCAGATCTGAACCCTATCGAGAATCTCTGGGTGTTGGATCGCTGAATTAAGGGGTGCAACAACCGTCAAAAATTGGTGAAGAAATTTGGATGTCTTCTCAAGCCGAGTGGAAGAAAATACCATTAGCCGTCATAAAAGGTCTTGTGGAAAGCTTGCCCCGGAGGGTTGAGGCTGTAATTGCCTCTCGTGGAGGCTCTACCATTTATGGAATATGAATAAATTTTATTTTTCTTTTCTATCCCAGGTGTCCAAATACTTATTAGTATATAGTATATATATATATATATATATATATATATATATATATATATACACACCGGGTGGTCATAAAGAAACTTTGCCGATATATGGACCTCTAGCGGCCGTTCCGTTCAACCTATCGAAATAAGATTTCAGATATAGTTATTCAGAGATATGAGTTCGGGATTCTGAGAATGGCAATACAGTGACGCTCACGGTTACGGTTATAGGTATAGAAACTCGAAATTTACAAATGGCAAGGCCCACTTTTCCCCGTCGCAAAATGCTCAGCGCATGCGAAAACTCTAAAAAGCGTTGGAACGTACACGTATCCCCAAAAACGGACGCGTTATGAAAACGGACAAAAACAGCTCTGCGAACGGCCAACAAAGACACGATCGGGGCGCACGGAGGAAATTTGCATATGACAGAAGCTAGAAACCAATCACAGAACGTCGTTTGCCAGATATTCAGCGTAGAAAACCGATAAAAAGCCCTCTGATCGTGTTTTAGTTAGCCATTCGCAGAGCTGTTTTTTTTTGTACATGCATAACGCGTCCGTTTTTGTGATACACGTACCGTTCCAACGCTTTTTGCGGTTTTCGCATGCGCTGAGCCTTTTGCGACGGGAAAAAGTGGGCGTTGCCGTTTGAAAATTTCGAGTTTCTATACCTATAACCGTAACCGTGAGCGTCACTGTATTGCCATTCTCAGAATCCCGAGCTCATATTTCTGAATAACTATATCTGAAATCTCATCTCGATCGGTTGAACGGAACAGCCGCTAGAGGTCCATATATCGGCAAAGCTTCTTTATGACCACCCGGTATATACTATATATACATATATATGCGTGTGTGTGTGTTGATATTGTTGTTTCTAATGCCACTTGACCGGAATCTCATTCTAGACCAGGTTAATAGAGGCTAGTGGGCTGAGGGGTGTGGCTCCTGTTTATAATGGCACCACAAGGGTCGGACTCCGATTTAACCAGATGCCACCTCAATCGACCTAGCACCCCAGCGATCTGGATGGATCGTATCCTCTCCCACCCTCTCTGATCTCATAGAAGGACTTTCCGGTCTACAGATTTAACGTGCCCATATATATATATATATATATATATGTGTGTGTGTGTGCGCGCACGCATTCCATAAACCTTCATAATAAGTTGGCTAGCCGACTATTTGCAGGTTATAAACTGAAGAGCCAGAAAAATTGGTACACCTGCCTAATATCGTGTAGGGACTCCACGAACACGCAGAAGTGCTGCAACACGACGTGGCATGGACTCGACTAATGTCTGAAAGTATCCTGGGGGCTAGTCCCACCATGAATCCTGCAGGGCATTCGACATATCCATAGGAGTGCGAGGGGGTGGAGATCTCTTCTGAACAGAATGTTGCGAGGCATCCAAGATATGCTCAATAATGTTCGTGCGTCTGGGAATTTAAGTGGCCAACGGAAGTGTCTAAAGTCAGAAGAGTTAAGGTATAATCTATATATATAAAACAGTTCCGTAACTGACTCATTCATTCATTCATTCATTCATTCATTCACTGACTGACTGACATATAACGCACAGACCAAACCGCTGGACCTAAAGGGCTGAAATTTTGCATGGCGATTCTTCTAATAGTATAGGGGTGCACTAAGAAAGATTTTTCTAAAATTCTTCTTAGATTTTTTTAAATTAAATTTTTAAGCTGTTTTTTAAACTTTTTTTACGTTTGCATTTAAAATAATACATTGCAGATTATAAAATTTATATCACGAGAAAGATCATAAAAATTCCTTCAAAATGAAATCTTTTTCGAACCTTTACCTTGATTTTCTGATTTTTGGTGTATTTTTAAAGATTAATTTCTAGAATTTTATTTATTAAATGTTGATCACGTGATTTCTTTTTCTGGTACTTTAAATAAATTTATCGTCACGTGCATAACAACTAAATAGACAAAAATGATATTCTTTTTCTTTCTAATGCAGCAGACGATTGGATATTATCCAAAAAAATAAATATCCCTTACGATTTTTTTATAAATATATATATATATATATATATATATATATATATATTGGCATTAATTGCATACATTGACCGTTGTATTTAATTTGAATGTACTCCGTAGCGAAGCGCGGGTTTTCAGCTAGTCTATATATATAAAACAGTTCCATAACTGGCTCACTGACTGACTGACTAACTGACATACAACGCACAGACCAAACCGCTGGACCTAAAGGACTGAAATTTTGCATACCGATTCTTCTTATAGTGTAAGGGTGGACTAAGAAAGATTTTTGAAAAATTCTTCTTAGATTTTTTTAAAATTAAATGTTTAAGCTGTTTTAGTAGCGTTTTTTAAGTTTGCACTTAAAATAATAATTTGAGGGTTATAAATTTTATATCAAGAAAAAGATCATAAAAATTTCTTTAAAATGAAATCTTTTTCGAACCTTTACCTCCATTTTCGGATTTTTGGTGAATTTTTAAAGATTAATTTTTAGAATTTAATTTATTAAATGCTGATCACGTGATTTCTTTTTCTGGTACTTTAAATAAATTTATCGTCACGTCATGACAACGAAATAGACAATAAAAAATTTTTCTTTTCTTGCTAATGCGGCAGACGATTGGACATTATCTAAAAAAATATTAAAATACAGTAAAAGAAATGTTCCTCAAACTGTACTGTATTAACTGTACTACGTCCTATGAGATTTAATTTGAATATTTTCTTCTATATTATTTTGTCTATAAAATATCCCTTACGATTTTTTTATAAATGTATTTTTTTTACATCAGTTGTATTCATTGATCGTCGTATTTATTATATATATATATATATATATATATATATATATATATATATATATATATATATATATATATTTATATATATATACTTATTTATTTTTTTCTCATTAATTGCATACATTGACCGTTGTATTTAATTTGAATGTACTCCGTAGTGAAGTGCGGGTTTTCAGCTAGTTTAATTATATATCGCAATTTTTTTTTTTTACTGAAACGCTTTGCGTGTTTTAAAACATTAAATGCTTGACTAGAGATTTTGCCTGTCACATCCCGTCCAAAATTGTGTGAATTTTTCTAGAAAAGAAACATTATCCACTGCAAAATAGCATCAAATTCATATATACATATTTGTTACGGATTTTTATAGCAAATATTTGTTTTAAAGTATAATTCCTCTACAAAAATTGTAAATATAACATTTATATTAAAAACTAGGTTTTGAATAAACAGTTTATACAGAATAAACTAGGTTTTGAATACCCTAGCATTTATAAAAGTCTTTCGTTAAGAGCTTATTTTAAAGCTTTTACTCATTTTGGTAATGATATATTCGTATATATTCCTTCAAATATAAATTTTATTGAAAATCAACGACATTGATTTATTTATGACAAAAATTGTAATATCATAAAATTAATTAACAGAAATTTCCCAGTTTGTAATAAACATATTTGAGTTCACGAAACCATGTAATGACAGATCTATACTCACCCACGTTCTCCTTCTAGTACATCTATTTTTATACAGTTTTTTTTACACAACTTTGTATGCAGAATGAATATTTCTCCTAGCAGTCAGTGGGGTGTCAGGAAACTGTTGTTTAAAACTCTATTTTGTTATAACTATAAAAATACTCGTGTATACACGCCAAAAACGGGTGAAAATCTAACGAGAACTCGATAAATGCTCGTAAACGTCTTTTGTTTAACAAAAAAGCGTTTGTGGCAGTTTTTTTAATACAATTCCTCTTTTTTCCCTTATAGATAATTCATCATGCTTAAAGATAATAAGCAAATAAGGTATAATTTTTTTATACTTTGATTTATTTTCTTTACATAAAAGAGTTTCTTGCCGTGTCTATAAAGTATAACATCGCAGAAATAAATTAAAAAATTATTTAATATGCAGTGCAAGTGAACGCCTTTTCAACAAATTTGTTTACTTAAGAAATCAGATCTCTGGAATGAAGTGTCTCTATACAGATTAGAGGCTCGCATTAATTTTCTTTGGAAATCGAGCTCATATAAGTTAAATGAATCTAGGAAATTTATGCTCTAAAACAGCACTAATAAAATTCACAAATAACCTTTAATACACACGGGGTTTTAAACAATTTATTTATTAAGAATTTCTCCCATTTCTTTGATCCTCAAGTGCTTATGACTGACTGTTTAGGAAATCGAACTCAAGATCTCCTTTCTTGTTGCGCTATGGATGTATTAAACTACCATCTGATATGTTATGAGCTTCACTAATTATGTTCTCAAGGTTTACAGAATGTGCAATAAACAAACTTATGAATATCAGTCCCGCCGACAAAAAATAAAAGGATATAATTAGATAATGATTCGGAAGAATTCCTCACAAGTGGTTATGACTTTTATTGAGAGACTAATCATTTTTATTTTATTCTATTGAAAATCCAATTAATCTAAGTTTTAAGATTAATTCTCATTTCCTTGGTATCATTTAAGTCTTCAATCACAATTAACAATGTGGATCTTTCTAATATGCCTTTTAATTCATTGTGCTTGGCTTGTGAATGATGATTCAGACGGGTTAGCTTTAATAAATCTTTATATAAATATATTTAGAGTAGAAGAGAAAATTATCGTACCACTTATGAAATTAGCGAAAACTATGGACATTTCTAAATGCATTTGGAATTAGGAACTTTTAATTATTTCGAAACTAGTTGCCCCCCCCCCTTTTGTATTTAATTGCGGATATTAAGATGTTATGTATTCCTCTGTTTCACCTACTCCGATTTTCATCCATTTTACAAGAAGTTTACTTAGATCTTTTCAGAGATTACTTTTCACTGCTATCCAGATTAAGGACTGGCCACATTAAGAACATGATTTTTAGCAACAGTTATAAAATCTTCCCATTATGTCCTAACTGCAATTCCGAGGCTACTTCTGACCCTATTTTGTTATGTTTGGGAGTCAGCCATTCTACTCTCTTTGAGACACTTTAGGAGGTGTTGAAACAGATTCACCGACGAGATATGCATGGATTTGTCTAATTATGTGCGATAAGATGAAGAAGAAAAAGACAAAAAGTTTAAATAGCAACAGACATAGACCTGCACTAAAAGGTAAAGTCAATATTTTAACTAAATCACTTAATAGTTCCTAAAATAAGCAGTTTTACAATTTTTTTCCTTTTCAAAGGCAATGAAAACATTTTGTTTGTTTACGTAAGTGCAATTTTATTAAAACGTGCTTATGTAAATTAAGTTGGTTAATGAATTTAACAAACATAGGCGTAGCATCGGGGGGGGGGGGGGGGGAGGCACGGGGGGCACTTACCCCCCCCCCCCACCAGCTTAAATTGAAATAAACTAAAATGTTAAAAGAAATTCAGTTAAAATCAGAAAATTGTAGAAAATTTTTAAGAGAGTTGGTTTTTTCCGCCTTTTTAAACTGTGAAACTGAACATTCCGATTATGTCTTTAGCTTTAACATAGTTTTTAACAATGATGGGATCCATAAAAAAAATTCGGTGTTATTTTTTTCTCATTTTATTTATATTATACTTATTTTTCTCATTGTATAACTTTTGAATACTACTCAAACATCAATTCTATTGTTATTCAATTTGAAAAAAAATCATAATACAGTATCATAATATTTTAAGGGCCATCCGGTAGTCAATGCGCTGAGGAGGTCCCTAACTGAATTCAATTCGTGCCCCGCCCCCCCCCTCAGAAGTTAGAAGCACGCTACGCCTATGTTAACAAACATTTTAAGCTCACATTTTGAATGCTTTCCATCTTAACATAGAAGTCTACATTCGCATGTGATACGCGCTGCAGATTTGTTATAGGAGCTTGGGTCTTCAGATACAGTATGTCTAGTTGGGATTTCCATATATTGAAGCTTGCCCTGGTGAATATTTTCACACAATGATTTGAATATGGGTGGGTCAAAGCCAAAGTGAAGTAAGTGAAATTTCTGCAAAATCGGGATTACTCTTGTTTTTTAATCCAACGTGCATTCTTCAGCTTACGGGAAAGAGGGTTAAGTTTTTATTCATATGTAGAACCGATGGGAGTCAGCAGTTATAATATAATAGGTACACATTGTTTAAAATGCTTAAACAATTAATTTTTTCTTCTTGGATTTTTGGTTTAACTGCCCACGACATCATCGAAGATTTAAAATAAGCTTTCCTTATACAATTAAGCTGCTGTAAAAAAAAAAAAAAAGTTTCGAAACCAAGATTTCATAAGTCTCGGTACCTCGTCCCCCTCCCCTACGCCTTTTTTACCTTTGGTTACCGCATATAAGGTATTAATATTTGTTTCCTCGTTGAAAGTTTTCTTTAAATTGATTATTTGGTGCTCTAAATTGCTTTCTGTAAGCATAAATGTTAATTGAAGTTTTTTTAATTAAAACTATTTTTTCTTCTCAGAAAACCACGAAACTTAATCGAAAGGATCATAAAATGACCCCATGGTGAAAGGGTCTTACGTTTGATCCTTTCTCTGTTCAGAAAGCTGGGGGTTCCAGGGTCGATTCCTGGGGTCGATTTATACATGCTGGAGGCCGAGAAAAAATGCGGAGATAAAAACTGAAAGTAACATGTGACCCATAAAGATTTCACATATTGTAAGGTATTTCCATATCATTTTTTATTGCTCACCAATTAATCATTCTGTAAATTGTTTATTGATATGGTATTATTTCCAGCTGATATGGTTACTGTCTGAACCTCGCTCGGGACAAAAGAGAAGCTACCAATGCTGCGGAAATTAGAGGGAATGACGTAGAAGCTATTGAGTGTAGGAAGAGGAGAATGAAAAGGATTTTCCCTCAACGCTAGACACAGAGAAACACAGATTAAGATGCTAACAACACAGAAAGTTATAAACGATTTACTACCAAGATGATTTAGAGCAGAAGAATTTTGGGAAAGTCTTATGGTGCATATGCATTCGTGCAGAGTTCTCTGCATGCAGACCCCCGACTCCTGTCATCACATTAGTCACGGTAACATTAGTCACATTAGTCACGGTAAGCCCCCAAGGTCCCTCGTGTTTCTTGATCTAGTGTCCCCCGCCCCCATTGTCACCATTTGATCCCCGGACCCCGGGTTCTTTGATGCTCTGCATCCGGATCGAAAGAGGAGGCGATCCACGCATATACAGAGTACGGAGTGAACATCAATCACTGGATTCCCCAAGGCACAGCAGAGCAGAGTGCATGAATGCAAACGCAGCATTAGGTAAACAGGTTTGTGTTTTGTGTACATGCAAATACTGGTAGGCATGAGGTCCACTTAGGAGCATCATGTACTAAGACGTTTTAAATCCTACACTCTTTAGTCTTAATTCTAACTCGTCAACAATGCACGATTTTTGTATCTTTTATTATTAAAAAAAATGTTTAATTTTCATTCACAAAAACACAAGAAAAGTATTGAACGAATATTTAAATCCGTTAAAGTCACGTTCAAAAACAAACACAAAAATTAATTTTTTTTTTATGCATGCACATTTGGGTGCATTTATAGAAATCAGGAAGACAATTTTTTTTTCTGTAGCCGAATGTCAACGCCACGCACTGCGGGATTCAGTGGCAGTTCTAATATTTTACCACAAAACCTTAGCAGCACAAAGCATTCATAAAGCTCAAAATAAAGATTTCTCAACAATATGGATGTTTCCTCAATGAGAAGGTCGTAAAATATATTTTGAATTTCATTTTAAACTGGGGAAAGTGAGCGCCCCGGGAACGCGACCCAGTTTTATTTGGACAAAATCCCCGAAACTTCCAAAGTTATATCAAGTAGATGTGAACAGTTGACAAAAGCTTCAGAACAAAGAACTTTATCAGCGCTCTTTTCCTCTCTTCTTCATCTAAAACTAAACGCTGTGGTTCATATGAGAACATAACGCTGGGAGGGAAAAAAAACTGTCATATGTCACATCTTTTGTCTTTTCGGTCACTTTTTCTTCTCGGCGCCTTAGTTATCCCATTTTTTTCCCGCAATGTCCCCGCACAAAAACTCAGCGAAAGCATTTCTGCGCTTTTGTTCTCTTGAAATATGGTCGAAGAGAGTGAAAAAGGGAATGCAGAAAAGTTGAAGGAGAGAGAGAAAGAAAAGAAAAAAAGAACTATTAGGAAATCTACAGCAGAGTTTGATTTAATGTAAAAACATTTGTGAGAAACCTTCTTCAATATTTGAACTCACTACCACAAAAGAAGTGGAGAAGTTAAAAAGTTTTTTTTTTGCCCCCCCATTATTTGTGTGATTGATGCAAATTAGTTCAATGGAGCTATGTGAACGGATTTGTGAAGAAAAGAATGAATTGTAAAGAGTCATGGTGAATCACTAATGATTTTTTTTTTTTTTTGTGAAGTCGCCGCCATCTTATTCAAAAAGATGTTAAAATAAAATGAGAGAGGCAAATAAGACATTTGCGATAGCTCTCTATAACAGAGAATTTTTTGTTCTCTGGAGTGATGATGAACTATTTTTATAAATAGTTGTTTAGTTCAATTAATGTTGGTTCATTTTCAGAGTTCCTTCGAGTGATTGCACATCTGCTACTAGGGAAAAAAGGGGATGAATCATTTAGGAAAGGAGGGGAGTTCCAAACATTTAATGCTTCGAAAAATACAAATGTTTTCAATAGAAACTGAATACCGAAAAAAACATTCTCCCATTTCTTTCTCAGGTCTTTGTTTTTTAATCTTTAGAATATCTCATATGAGACAGCATCTTTTGCCCCATTTTTTTTTCTGAAAATTGTTTAGAATTTTTTGAAGAAAACATATTTAAAGTCACTAAATAAATAAATAATAAAAAAACAGTGTAATTGACAGAAATGCTTGGAATTTTCTACCATTATTGGAAGCATTCCATTAAGGCCTTGTTCACATTGCTTCTGGATCATAGTGTAGCGTTTCTCCATTGGCGCCAAGATTGAGGACATAACGTGTGATTGGTTTGACGTATCACGTGGTCTTTGTGCCATCTTTCAGCATTGAATTTTAACAGATGACGTCATTGCGTTGTCTTCTGTGATTGTTTTAAATTTTCTTCTCTAACGCTTTGCTCCACTCCTGAAGGAACGTGCACAAAGCTTAAAGCTAACAATGGGGTTTACACATAGGCGGAGCGTCGGGGGAGGGAGTCCCCCCCCCAACTTAGCTTGAAATAAATTAAAACGTTAATAGAAGTTCAGTTAAAATCGGAATATTGTAGAAAACTTTTAAGAAAGTTGATTTTTTCCGCTTTTTTAAACTGTGAAACTGAAGATTCCGATTATGTTTTTAGCCTTAACATAGTTTTTAACAATGATATGATCTATAACAAAAATTCTATGCTATATATTTTTTCTCATTTTATTTATATTATACTTTTGTCATTGTATAACTTTTGAATGCTACTCAAATATCAATTCTATTGTTATTCAATTGAGAAAAAAATCATTATATTTTTATATATTTTAATTTCATATATTTTAAGGACCGTCCGGCAGTCAATGCACTGAGGAAAGCCCTAACTGAATTCAATTTGTGCCCCCCCCCACCCTCCCCCCCCCAAAAAAAAAAAAGAAGTCAGAAGCACGCTACGCCTATGGGTTTACACACTAACGCACACGGAATCAATTGTAAAAAATGTATGGCATTAAGTACGTATTATTTATTCCTTTGTTTATATTTTTTTTTTCCATGTATACTTCTGGTTTGTTATTGCTTTTTGAGGTTGAAGAACAAACATTTGCTTTCTTCAACGTTTGAACGGTAGGTTAATTTCGTTATCGACCGACATTTAACTTTTTGCATTTAGATAAAGATATATCTATCACATTAACAAGGTAGGCTCCATATTTCTTTACAATATACTTTCTGATAGCGAAATTATAATAAGATGTTCTCCGCGATAGTATTGAATATGATTTCATATATGCAGCTTATCAAAAACTTATGAGTTTTTCATAAGTATATCCCTTCATAAATATATTCATTGTTTACAAATGTACATCATTGTCAAATCAGACATTTGTGATATTATAATTTTATATGTATATTTTTATTGTACAGAGAATTTCAAAAAACCTTGACACATTTTAAAATTTTACATATAAAAAAATACTCATGTTAGGAACTAGAAATTCACATACGTGTTACATTATATATTAGAGTTTTTTTTTTTTTAGAATACTCAATAAATTTTAATATGTGTTCCTTTTGTGGCACGGAGAATAACCAATCGTTAATCTATTTCAGTCCATGTAAGTTCCAGAATGGATTCCGTAACACATCAAATTGCAGCAATAATGCTTTTTTTGAGTTCTTTAAGACTGTCCCCTTTTGTTGAATAAACTTTGATAAATCGCTAAAGAAAAAAGTCAAGAGGTGTAATGTCTGGAGATCGAGGCGGCTATTGGATGGGACCATCACGTCCAATCCACCTGTTTGGAAATTCCTCATTTAAAAAGTTTCGTACAATCATACCCCAATGAAGCGGTGCACCGTCTTGTTCCCAAATTATTTTGGGATGTAAATAAGAAATTTGTGAGTTATATATATATATATATATATATATATATATATATATATATATATATATATATATATATATATATATATATATATATATACATATATATATATCTATATATATATATATATATATATATATATATATATATATACATATATATATCTATATATATATATATATATATATATATATATATACATATATATATATATTATATATATATATATATATATATATATATATATATATATATATATATATATATATATATATGTATATATATATATATATATATATATATATAGATATATGCTGTCTAAAACCTCTTTCATACTTTTCTTTTCATGTTATATTTGTTCCTGGCTGCAAGTAGCTTTAGGGCTATTACTGGTTTTCTCTATCATCTATTTCTTATATATATATATATATATATATATATATATATATATATATATATATATATATATATATATATATATATATATATATATATATATATAAAACAGTTCCGTAACTGACTAACTGACATATAACGAACAGACCAAACCGCTAGACCTAAAAGGGCTGAAATTTTGCATGGCGATTCTTCTTATAGTGCAGGGGTGCAATAAGAATGATTTTTGAAAAATTCTTCTTACATTTTTTTAAATTAAATTTTTAAGCTGTTTTAGTAACTTTTTTTAAGTTTGCATTTAAAATAAATAATTTGAGGATTATAAAATTTATATCACGAGAAAGATCACAAAAATTCCTTTGAAATGAAATCTTTTTCGAATCTTTACATCTATTTTCTGATTTTCGGTGAATTTTTAAAGATTAATTTTTAGAATTTAATTTATTAAATTCTGATCACAAGATTTCTTTTCTTTTTGTGATATTTTAAACTAATTTTGCGTCACGTGCATAGCAACGAAATTGACAAAATAAAAAAATTTTCTTGCTAATGCGGCAGACGATTGGACATCATCCAAAAAATTATTAAAATACAGTAAAAGATATGTTCCTCAAACTGTACTATATTAACTGTACTATATTCTTTAGTATGATCTATTAGATTTAATTTGAATATATTCTTCTACATTATTTTGTCTATAAAAATATCCCTTACGATTTTATATATATATATATATATATATATATATATATACAGTGGAATCTCGATCGATCGTTCCCCGAACGATCGTTTTCCCGTATGCATCGTTTATTTCATCCAGTCCCGAATAAATTCCATAGAAAACAAGCAAAAACAGACCGCATGGATCGTTCCTCGATCCATCGTTTTTCCGCAATATTCGTTCAGAAAATCGCGGCTTTACATTAATTTATCGGATCGATCGTTTTTTCATAATAATTGAACCTGAAATAAAAATGTCTGGATTGAGCTAGAATGACGCTTTAATTAAACAATGAGCAGAACATTTGAGACGCACGGTATCGTGTTTTTGTTCTCTCCTGTTCAGCCTGGTTTCCCAGAGTCGTACCACTCCCATTATTTGTTCGTCGTTGGTGTTCCTTAATTCTTTAGCTCCTGAAGTATCCTATTTTCGGAAACTCATTCCAAATTCTCCGGCAATTCAATATTTCTGTTCTTATCAGCTATGGCTCACAGTCAGCCAACCTGAGTGGTTCCTGCTGTCCTCTGGACTTTCTCTTGGCCTTGGGAGGGATGGTTTAGGGTGTGAAAAGTTTCTAATTGCTGCACTCTTCACTGGCCGGTGAGGGTTTCACCCGGAAGCAGAATTTCCTGGTGGTCTTATGTCGGACCCCATCCAGTGCAATGGAATGGTTCTAGTTACAAGCGATTCACGGATGACGCTTCATTATACTCTCACACAATAACCGATACCGAAAGGAATGCAATTTGCAACACAGAAAAAAATATTGTTTACTTGTGGAGAGAAAACCGCCAAAATAGTGTATTTCTTCTTTTATTACTATTATCTTGGATTTCAGTACAACTTTGTAATTTTATCTTCAGTTGCACTACAGGTATGTATGCATTTATGTATGTGAATAAATATATTTTAGGGATATCAAACTTTAAGGAATGTTAATACTTATTTGTATGTTCCCACATCTATCGTTTTCCCGCATCCATCGTTTAGTTCAGTCAGTCCCTTCTAAAACGATAGATCGAGATTCCACTGTATATATATATATATATATATATATATGTATATATATATATATATATATATATATATATATATATATATATATATATATATATATATATATATATTACATCAATTGCATACATTGACCGTTGTATTTAATTTGAATGTACTCCGTAGCGAAGTACGGCTATTCAGCTAGTGTATATATTGTAGCGAACTGAGGTTCGTAGTTGCAACCAGTAGATGAACTAAACACGCTAGGTATACATCAATCGTAACTTAAACAAAACAAATGCAATTTATTGAGAAAATTGATGATGATGAGATATGTACACTGCACAGATGCAAGATGAACTTCGGTAATCTTAAGAAATATCACACTCGATTTAATCGGCGTGGGGCGGAGTAAGAACAAAGAAGTCCGCTAGGCTAGCAGAACTGACTCTGCTTCAATGATGATGACACGGCACTTCGTCCTGATGGGAAAAGGGGCTCCCCAACAATCTCAACGGTGGTGACCACTGCACGCACCCGGTAGCGATGAAAAATAGAAAATAAGGAGAAGGGACTCCTCACTGGAAATTTCGGTAGCAAAGGCTACTTCCACGAAGACTGGTCTCCGAACAAAATTAGCGGAGTATGTTTACTCCTACAGGAACTTAATCGTCGCTGCAAACAGTCACAAGGGACTCTGTACCTCTAAGGGCGGCCACCCAGCTGCTCTCACACTGGATCCGCCACGGGTCAGGAACAAAAAGACGCAAGCCACGGCCAAGGGGTCCATTCTCTTTTATAGGAGAGCCTCCACCGGATATTGCATCACTCTCCGGAAAGTTCGAACGATCTAGAACAAGTGAGCAACGGAAATGGGTTTCTTGGAGCGGTAATGAAATATTTTCCGGGTCTAAGCGGCCGCCTTTTTAGTTTGTCCTCAAAGCCACTTCAAAGAGCCTCACTTCGAAGAGCCTCAAAGGGCCGCTTCGGTCAATGAGAAGGGGATACCTCACGAGTCCTTTTGTTCAGGCGCGCGGCGCCTCCAGGATGCTGCTTAACAACTGATAGTTCATGAATGAAAAGCACCTGGAGTCTCCTGTCATTGATAATTGATATCAACCGGTTGTCAAACTCACCCGGTTTGTAGCGACAGACTTAATCAAGAAAAATGACCGAGGCCTCCTAACGTTCTAAGTCTCTAAGTCTATCGGATGAACAAAAGAAAATGCCGTCAGCATCTTGCCACCTGAGTGGTCTGGTTTCTTTGATGACTCTCAGGTCGAGATAGAAGAATTTCTTTTGTTAACGGAGAGGTTGAAATGCAATACTCTACAATATATATATTGTAGCCAACTGAGGTTCGTAGTGTCAACCAGTAGATGAACTAAACACACCAGGTATACATCACTCATTACATAAACAAAACAAATGCAATTTATTAATAAAATTGATGATGATGAGATATGTACACTGCACAGATGTAAGATGAACTTCGTAACTTAGGAAATCACACTCGATTTAATCGGCGTGGGGCGGAGTAAGAACACAGAAGTCCGCTAGGCTAGCAGAACTGGCTCTGCTTCAATGATGAAGAAACGGCACTTCGTCCTGATGGGAAAAGGGCTCCCCAATAATATCAACGGCGGTGACCACTGCACGCACCCGGTAGCGATGAAAATATTAAATTAAGGAGAAAGGACTCCTCACTGGAAAATAAGGTAGCAAAAGCTACTTCCACGAAGACTGGTCTCCGACAAATTAGCGGAGTATGTTTACTCCTGCAGAAACTAAATCGTCGCTGCAAACAGTCACAAGGGACTCTGAACCTCTAAGGGCGGCAAACCCGGCTGCTATTAAACTGGATCCGCTACGTGTCAGGAACTAAAAGACGCAAGCCACGACTGAGGGGTCCATTCTCTTTTATAGAAGAGCCTCCACCGGATATTGCATCACTTTCCGGAAAGTCGAACGATCTAGAACAAGCGAGCAACGGAAATGGGTTTCCTGGGGCGATAATGAAATATTTTCCCCGGGTCTAAAGCGGCCGCCTTTTTAGTTTGTCCTCCAAGCCACTTCAAAGAGTCTCAAAGGGCCGCTTCGGTAAAATGCGAAGGGCACGAGTCCTTTTGTTTAGGCACGCGACGCCTCCAGGATGCTGCTTAACAACTGATAGTTCATGAATGAAAGCACCTGGAGTCTCTTGTCATTTATAACTGACATCAGCGGTGTCACCCGGCGGCGATGACTAAATCAAGAAAAATGACCGATGTCCCCTAACGTTTTGTGGAACATGTCTATCGGATGAACAAAGGGAAAAATGCCGTCAGCATTTTGCCACCTAAGTTGTCGGGATTCTTTTGATGAGTCTCAGGCCGAGATAGAAGAATTTCATTTGTTAACGGAGAGGTTGAAATGCAATACTCTACATAACCCCCCTGCCGTTAAAGTTTTCAATGTGGTTGCATATTGAAAACCAATGTTTCGTGTGGGTGGTTCCCAATTCTGCTATCTAATGTACCAGTTCCAACAGTTTTTTTTCTACTACACAAAAAAAAATACACAATTCTAACAAGTACGTACACATGCACTAACTGGATTACTAAAAACAAACACAAATAAATTCATGGTACTAACAATTAATTCTCTAGGCTACTACACTTACAAATCTACGGTAATTCGCGGACGTTTAAGGAATGCATCTGCTTAAAGCGTCAGCGTTTGTATTCTGTCTTCCCGGCTTGTGTTCTACCCGAAAACAAAATTTCTGCAACATAAGTTGCCACCGAAAAAGACGGCCATTTGAACTGGCATTCTTCTTGAGCCATACCAATGGATTATGGTCGGTCACGATTTTGAATTCGCTTCCGTCCAGATAGTAGTGAAGTTTTTTTAACGCGAATATGATCGCCAAGCACTCTTTTTCTGTGGTGCTGTATTTCCTTTCGAGCTCAGAGAACTTCCTACTCAGGTACAGGATAGGATGTTCCTTATCGACTATTTGTTGGGCCACCACTACCCCGGCTCCCAGATCGGATGCGTCCGTTTGGACAATAAATGGAACAGAAAAATCAGGAGCTCGTAGCAAAGGTATTTTTATAAGAGCGTCTTTCAAAGTGGTGAACGCTGCCTCGCAGGCTTCGTCCCACACAACCGCCGCGCGTTTCTCCCGTCCTTTTAGCGCATCGGTTAAGGGGGCCGCTATCATAGAATAATTTGGAATATAGTGCGCGTAATACCCAGCGAGACCCAGAAATGCCCGGATACTCGTCTTTGTCTCTGGCCGGGGAAATTCCCTAATGCATTTTACCTTTAATGCGGCGGGATTTCGATAACCTCCGCCGACCATGTGCCCCAAGTATTTTACATGGTTTTGGGCGAACCGACATTTCGATGATTTGATTGTGAGCTGCGCTTGCGCTACACGACTTAACACGATATCTAAATGCTTCAGATGCTCGTCCCAGGTCTTAGAAAATATTGCGATGTCGTCGATATATGGAACGGCATACTCCTCACACCCATTTAGGACGTCAGCCATGAGCTTACTGAAAAAGAAAGGTGCGTTTTTAAGCCCGAAAGGCATCCGCAAAGGCCTGAATGTCCCGAATGAGGTGACAAAAGCCGCAATGCGTTGGGCCCTTTCTGTCAAGGGGATTTGCCAATTCCCCTTTGCAAGATCGAGCATTGTTATGAAATCAGATCCTGCAACCTGTTCAACCCTTTCCTCTATGTTGGGGAGGGGGTAATATTCGGTGCGAATTATTTCGTTCAACCTACGATAATCAATACAGGGTCTCGGCTCACGACCATCGGTTTCTACCAAAATGATAGGCGAGGTATAATCAGACTCACCTACTTCTATCACTCCTAACTTTAACATTTTGTCAATCTCCAACTTCAAGATTTCATTCTGTCAGTGTGACGTTTTGTATGGTCTAGACCTAACGACCTTATCCGAGATCAGCTCTATGTCATGCGTAACTTTCTCGGTTTTTCCTGGGTTATTAGAAAAAATATTTGCATGGCTACACAATAATTTCTTTAATTCCCTTTGTTGAGTGAGATTTAGACGAGCGTCAAGTTCGCTCTCGCGCACAATCTCCTCGTAATCGAAATCGGTAGCACCGGTTTCAAAAACGTGGATTGCGAAATCATCCTCAGTACCAATTTCAACTTTACCTTCATAAACCCAATTTATAGTTTCGGGACGCCTGATATAGGGCTTCAGCATATTAATATGGTAAATGCTGGATTTCTGTCTAGGTCCGGGAGTTTGCACTCGATAATTCGTCTCGGATATGCGAGCTTCAATTTTCCCTGGTCCTATCCACTTCGGCGCCATTTTGCTAAGCCGAGATAAAGAGAAAATAAGAACTAAATCTCCAACCTCGAAATGCCTTTTAACTGCGCTCTTATCATACGCTTCCTTACGCTTAGATTGTTCTTCACCCATTTTCTGAGCAGCTAACTCTCGAGCTCTTTTTAATCTATTCACTAGGGTAAGGACGTGCTCTGTCACGGGTCTCTCTTCCTCACAACCTCCCATCGAACCTTCGTACAATAAAACTTCAGGTGTTCGTAGGTTTTTTCCATACAACAGTTCGGCCGGTGAGAATCCCGTACTATTATGCGTTATACTCCGAATCGCGAGGAGCGAGGCTGGTAAAGGACGTTCCCAACTCTCCCCGTTTTCCAAACACAGGACTTTTAACAGTCTCTTAAGTGTTCGGTGGAATCTCTCTACAGGGTTGCTTTGTGGGTGCACCACTGAACTATGCGTCACCTTGATGCCGAATTTCTCAAAAAATTCGCACGTTAACTCGCTCGTAAACGACGTGCCATTGTCGCATTGCACCTCTTTCGGGAACCCGGTTCTACTGAATACCTGCAACAAAGCATCCGTGACAGATAATGACCTTAGGTTTTTCACGGGAATTGCTTCCGGGAACTTTGAAGCTAAACATATAGCGGTGATTAGGTACTTATTTCCATTCTCAGATTCGGGCAGAGGTCCGCAAGCGTCGATGTTTATTTTGACAAATGGCTCGCTAATTATAGGCGTTAATCGCATGGGGAATCTCTTAGTATCTTGAGCATTTCCTATGCGCTGACATGCGTCGCACGACCTCACGTATTCCTCCATTTCTTGGTAACATCGGGGCCAAAAAAACGATTTGGCTAGCCTCTGTTTCGATTTCGTCGCACCTAAATGAGCGTTTGTTGACTCATGGCATACTGCCAACAGTTTCTCCCTGAATACCTGTGGGACAACTAAAAGACTTCGTGTATCCCCAAAGTGGTCCCTCTGTTGTTTACACAGCAACCCATTTATCACTACATAACCCTTCTCGCTGGTTTGACCTGAACTTTCGACCCTTTTTAACAATGCGGCCAATTCTGCACATTCCCGCTGTGCGTCTGCGAATTTCTCGGGGGGAAACATTTAATAGACTCAACGCTGGGTCTTCGCGGTCGAGGGGGGGGGGGGGGGAAAACTAACGAATTCGCCTGCTCCCCCCTTTCCAGTGGTGTCAAAACGATTGATTCCCCGTCTGAGGGACTATTGTCCGAACGCTCCCGAAGAAACTCGTTTGACTCAAGCGTCTGTGTACAGCTCTCTTGACATTTGGACTGCGAACGCGTTATTGCATTGATTTGCATGCTCTTAGAGTTTTGTTGACCCTGTCTCAGAAGAGCTGCCGTTTGATTTCCCAATATGTATCTTTGTTGATTTGACCTGTCGCTAATGACACAGGCCTTTGTTGTTATATCTCCATACTGGGAGTTCAGAATTACGCGCGCTAGGGGCACGTTAATGGCACGAGTGTCTAACGGCTGAGTGAGCCAGACTGTTTCGCCGAGATAGTCGTCGGGCGAAATTAATCTTTTACAAGCCAGATCAATCGTACTACCCGTATCTCTAAGTATCTCACATACCTGGCCGTTCACAGTCCCTATACTCACATATGGTTTTAAGGGATCTGTGATTTCCAAATCGGCACCTATGGAGTTAACCTCTTCTTTTTTGTTAATAACGGACACAAGGGCCTAATATGGCCGACCTCGTTCCAAAAATAGCACTTAATGTCTGTCACGCGCCTTTTGTCGAACTCTTTATGGTTCCATTCTTTGCGGCGGTTTTCTTTTGGGCGAGGGGAGCTCACCTTATCTAAATTTCGTTCGGGTTGGTGTTGTTCGGGGGGGTTTTCAACTTTCTCTCCCGTTTTTACAGCCCCAAACATTTTACGTTGGTCGGGCGCGCGTCCCTCGAATTTCTTCGGCTGGTTGGGGGGCTTACCTGTTTTTCTGATAAGCTCAAACTGATCCGCGTCTTTGACCAAGGTTTCAGGGGACGTGTAATTCTCCCAATCCCTTATATTTTGCTCCCGGATTTCACTCCCCATCTTCCGTTTTAATTGGTCGACCAGAAAGAGATCTTTTAACGCCTCAAAAGTTGTAACACCAAGACCCTCTATCCAACCTTCAAAATACGTCTTTATTTCGAAAAGATAATCTTTCCATAGGGTTCCTGGCTTACGCTGGTGTCTAACAAACTTCTGGCGAAAAGCTTCAGGACTGAGCCTGAATCGCTCGAGAAGCACGCTCTTAACATGGGAATATTTTTGTGTGTCCTCGACTTTTTCCCGTAACACAATGGCCGCTACCGATAATGGCAACAGGCTAATTAAACTGCCTGACCATTCAGCTTCCGGTATTTTTAAATGCTGTGCCTGCCGTTCAAAAAGGCAAAGGTACAGGCTTATATCAGTTTCTTCCGGGTCGAATTTTTGCATTATGTGCCTTAATGAATGTCCCGCAGGTCTCGGAGGACTAACAGACGGGCTCTCTTGGGGGGGCTCCCTACTCATTCTTAATCTGGCTAGCTCAAACTCTCGCTCTTGTTGAGCTAATCTATCCTCCAGTTCTTGTTGAGCTATTCTTTCTTCCCGCTCTTGTCGAGCTAATTCATCTTCCCGTTTTTGTCGAGCTAATCGTTCTTCCCGCTCTCGTTGCTCGTTTTCTATACGGGTCTCCATAATTTCAGCTAACAACCCTTCAGCCAATTTTACATTGTAATCTGCTGAACTTTCAATTTTTTTGATCATCTCAAGCTTCAGCATTCCCAAATCTACCTCACAACTCATTTCTATAGCGAGGTTAACTAAGTCCTCTTTCTTTGCACGAACAAGAGAACCCATGTTTGACAGAATACAAAGCTATTACAATACTACACAGAATACTACACACTATTATAAACCCTGAGGTAGTAATTACATTAAAACCTGAACACAAAATGCAACTACACAACACTATCAATTAACGTACACATGCAATGCATTAACCAAAATGAACTAAATTACTTTTAAAATTCCGCTTGCGATGTTACTATTTTAAGGTTCATAAAAGATAAATCACTTTGCTTTTAACATATCACAAAAATACACAATGCAAAATAGTTAAACACAATGTAGTTACACTATTTCTTTTTGAGCACAGTTACATTCCTTAATTTCTGGGAACTAATTTAACACACTACTATTTCAATAAAAATTCTACTTTACACAATAACACTAGTTCTTATTTTACATCAAATTAAAAAAAAATTCTTAACACCTTTTAAGTTCAGATCAAGCTATTAATTACGGTTATTAAATTCAACAATTTAACTCTCCTAATTCTGAGCAAACAACCAAAATATTATTCACTAAACTACTGTTGGATACCAGCACAAAAGAGAAACAGAATGGTACTCACAATTTGATGTGAAGACTGGCATCTAGTTGGCACTGCAGCAAGTTTATCAGATGGCACAAGAAAATCAAACGTTCTACTCTAATTCACAGGATACACACACCCGCGATAGCACTTTCACACAGTCTCAGTTCTGAAACACGCGCGAATGTCACTAAGGAAATTAACACTGCAGCAGTTTAGCAGATTTCACAAGAACGTCAGCCGCTCAACACTACTTCACAGGATACACACGCGCAATAGCACTTTCGCACAGTCACAGTTCTGAACACACGCGACTGTCACTAAGGAAAAACAAAATGTTCCTACTCTCGCTTTTTTTTTCGTCAAAACGCTGCCACCAAATTTATGAATGAATATATACCTTCTGTAGCGAACTGAGGTTCGTAGTGTCAACCAGTAGATGAACTAAACACACCAGGTATACATCACTCATTACATAAACAAAACAAATGCAATTTATTAATAAAATTGATGATGATGAGATATGTACACTGCACAGATGTAAGATGAACTTCGTAACTTAGGAAATCACACTCGATTTAATCGGCGTGGGGCGGAGTAAGAACACAGAAGTCCGCTAGGCTAGCAGAACTGGCTCTGCTTCAATGATGAAGAAACGGCACTTCGTCCTGATGGGAAAAGGGCTCCCCAATAATATCAACGGCGGTGACCACTGCACGCACCCGGTAGCGATGAAAATATTAAATTAAGGAGAAAGGACTCCTCACTGGAAAATAAGGTAGCAAAGGCTACTTCCACGAAGACTGGTCTCCGACAAATTAGCGGAGTATGTTTACTCCTGCAGGAACTAAATCGTCGCTGCAAACAGTCACAAGGGACTCTGAACCTCTAAGGGCGGCAAACCCGGCTGCTCTTAAACTGGATCCGCTACGTGTCAGGAACTAAAAGACGCAAGCCACGACTGAGGGGTCCATTCTCTTTTATAGAAGAGCCTCCACCGGATATTGCATCGCTCTCCGGAAAGTCGAACGATCTAGAACAAGCGAGCAACGGAAATGGGTTTCCTGGGGCGATAATGAAATATTTTCCCCGGGTCTAAAGCGGCCGCCTATTTAGTTTGTCCTCCAAGCCACTTCAAAGAGTCTCAAAGGGCCGCTTCGGTAAAATGCGAAGGGCACGAGTCCTTTTGTTTAGGCACGCGACGCCTCCAGGATGCTGCTTAACAACTGATAGTTCATGAATGAAAGCACCTGGAGTCTCCTGTCATTTATAACTGACATCAGCGGTGTCACCCGGCGGCGATGACTAAATCAAGAAAAATGACCGATGTCCCCTAACGTTCTGTGGAACAAGTCTATCGGATGAACAAAGGGGAAAATGCCGTCAGCATTTTGCCACCTAAGTTGTCGGAATTCTTTTGATGAGTCTCAGGCCGAGATAGAAGAATTTCTTTTGTTAACGGAGAGGTTGAAATGCAATACTCTACAATATATATATATATATATATATATATATATATATATATATATATATATATATATATATATATATATATATATATATATATATATATATATATATACTTTATGGGGTGAAAAGTCCCGGGACTCGCCACTAAATGGCATCCGCAAGGAAATTTCCATATAATGTTCTATTAGTACTAACCTTCAAAAGACTGCTATCAAAGTCTCATGACATGTCGGCCATTTATTTACGAGTTGTGGTCGTGTGAGTAACGCTACTTTTGATTTTATGTAAACAAGGGATCAAAAAGAATTTCGCGTCTTAATTAAACATTGCTTTTTAATGAAAAAAATATCATCCAAACCCAAGAATGGCTCGAAAACCATTACAGCACATCTGCTCAGTCGAAAACAATCATTTTTCGATGGTTTCGCGAGTTTAAAAATGGTCGTACAAACACCGATGATACCGCACGTTCTGGACGTCCATCTGGGGCAACAACTCCAGAGAACATTAAAAAAGTTCACTGTATGGTGTTGAAAGACCGCAAAGTGAAAGTAAGGGAGATAGCTGACATAGTAAAAATATCAACAGAATGGGTGAGACATATTTTGCATGAGCATTTAAATATGAAAAAGCTTTGTACGAGATGGGTGCTGCGTTTTCTAACAATTGACCAAAACCAGCAACGTGCCGATAATTCGCGCTTTAGCTATAAAAGCTTAATCCAAACGGGTTTTTCCGCCGATTCGTAACAATGGATAAAACATGGATCCGTTACTGCACACTTGAATCGAAAAGGCAGTCTGCAGGGTGGTTGGAAGCTCGCAAAAGACGACGATAGCGACCAAAGACGCAATAATCGGCTGGAAAGGTCTTGGCCAGTATTTCTGGGGAAGCACGTGCACAATATTCCTCGACTATCTTGAGAAAGTAAAAGAATCATAGGAGAGTATTAAGAAACATTATTGGACAGCTTGAAAAACGATATCAAGAAAAAAAAGGCCGCACATGTCGAAAAAAAGTGCTGTTTCACCAAGACAATTCACCGGCTCCCACATCAGTGAAAGCGGTGGCAAAATTGAATAAATTAAAATACGAATTGCTCGACCATCACCCGTATTCACCAGATCTGACCCCCAGCGACTAGTATTTGTTTCCTAACTTCAAGAGATGGCTTCAGGAGAAGAGATTTTCATCAAATGAGGATGTAAAATGCGAAACTGATGAGCATTTTGAAGCCCTTGACAAATCGTACTATATGAAAAGTATTCAAATGTTAGAAGACCGTTAAAATTAGTGTATCGCTCTGGAAGGAAACTATGTTGAAAGATAAAATCGATTTTTGACACAAAAAAATTTTTTTGTTCATTGCTAGTCCCGGGACTTTTTACCCCATGTGGTATATATATATATATATATATATATATATATATATGTGTGTGTGTGTGTGTGTGTGTGTGTGTAGAGAGAGCCGCCTTCCTCCACCCCCATTCTCATAATGCATTCGCCTGTGACGCCATGTTGCTGACGTAGCTTTCACCTTGCTTGGAGTGAACTTTGACTTGTGCCGGGCAGACGAGAACGGAAGTTGATCTAGTAAAGACGGACTTGTGTATAATGTTAGGGGCAATGTTAAACGACGGTTTTTATTGTTTAAAAGAGACTATTTCCAAGACGTAACTTTATTAACCTCCTTTGTAAATATAAATGTAACCTGTGTCGTCCCTGTATATCCAAGAACTATAATGTTTTCGTTTGTAATTATCCCGCTCGACTAATTCTTGACCTACAAAAATTCAGAAGCGGGATCGTGAGACTGTGTATGGATAGTCGCGTTTGAACTGAGCACTTGGATTGTGAACTGATGATTTGACAATAACTTGATGAACTGCTAACTTGGATAGTGGTATCCAAATGAAAGAAGCTGAATTAAGACGAATTTTGTTTTTACAACGAAACAATTCAAGAAGTATTTAAAGATGTTCTAAGACATTGAATGAAGATTAATTTTAGATTTACGATTAAAGAGGATATTTGTTAATGAAGATTATTTTTATAATTTGTGCTCCGTTGGATTATTGTGCTCCCCAAGTTGTTGATTTACAGAGATTTTAAACGTCAGTGATTTTGTTTTATTAACTGATTTTTACTTTGTGATTTCAAAATGGCTACGTTAGGCGAAGTGTCGCGTATAAAAAACAATTTAACTTTATTTTCTGCCAATGCCATAAAATTATTGCAGAGACTAATTTTTGAAAATGATCCAGGTGATAGAAAGAATAGAGAAAAACTTAGAAAATTTCCAGAATTTAATTACAATGTCAATTCAAAAGAGTATAACGATAAAATAAAAAATGTAGCTGATAATTTTTCTGTGAATAATCTCATCACTGTTTGTAATTTACTAAATTTAAAAGATGAAGGCAAAACAAACGAACTTGTTGAGCGTGTTGTTACAAATTTAAATGATTTAAAATTGCTAAGCTCTAGTTCTGTTGACGCTGATGAAACCGACGAAGAAGTCTAAACAGAAACTACTAGTGAATTAAATCTTTCAAACGTTGGGTCAGTTTTAAACTTAAAAGAAATAACGGTTAGTTTCCGTGATGTAGAGGGTACAATTAAACATTTTAGAGCTGATGATAATTATTCCGTAGAAAATTGGATTTCTGATTTTGAGGAAACCGCTACATTATTATCGTGGAATGATATTCAGAAACTCATTTTTGCTAAAACATCTTTAAGTGGCAGTGCAAAATTATTTTTACAGAGTGAACGTAATGTTAACTCATGGGATAAATTAAAAAGTACTGTTGACAGAGGAGTTTGGAGATTAACATAATAGTGCGGATATTCATATGATGTTAAATAAAAGAAAGATGATATTTAATGAATCGTTTCAAGAATATTTTTATGTGATGAAAGAGATCGCGATTAAAGGTAACGTCGAAGATGCAGTTTTAATTCATTATATAATAAATGGTATTCCGGATTCACCAACAAATAAGTACGTGCTCTATAAATCTAGAAATTTAGCTGAATTTAAAGAAAATTTAACCTTGTATCAGAAAGTGTATGAGGACAGACAGCGAATTAAAAGCCGCTCAGAATTTAATGAAATCACGAGGGCGACAGTTGGTTCTATGCAAAACAGAAGTAACTTTGAAAAAACGAGAACAAAATTTGATAACAACCATGTTATTTCCCCTATTAAGTCTAATTTTGGAAGAGTTGAACCGAAATATGAAACCGAAACTGGTAATGTTAAAGAAGTGAAATTTAATTCCAATAATTCTGAATTTCGCAATCGAAAAATTTGTTTTAACTGGGGATCTGGAAATCATACATCAAAATTTTGTGGACACAGATTTAAAGGGCTAAAGTGCTTTAAATGCGAGCTGTTTGGCCACAGGGCGTCAGAATGCACATCAGAAACTAAACTCGAAGTAACCTCTTTATGTGTTAGCGTTGTTTAGAACATGAACAAAACTGTTGAAATCAATAATACAAAAACTAATGGTCTGATTGATACTGGAAGTCCAGTTACATTACTTCGAAAATCAATTTATGAAAAATTAAATATTAATAAATTATACCCGGTAAATTCAACTGTAACAGGTGTTGGGAAATGTTTAGTTAAACCATTGGGATCTTTTTCTAGTGAAATTATGATTGATGATTTTATGTGTACTGCTGATATATGTGTAGTAAAAGATTATTGTTTACCTTATGATGTAATAATTGGTTTAAATGTGCTCATACAAGGTAAAGTTTTAATTAATGAAGATGGAATTATAGTTAAAAATAGACCTCAAAATAATGTTTATGTAAATTTCGTATCTGTTTTACCAAACTTAAATGACGGTGTTTTTGAAGTTGATATTGAACCTGAGTGTAATATTGAGCCTGAGTGTGATACTAATACTAAGACTGAACCTGAAAGCAGTACTGATGCTGCTGAACCGAGTATTACTACAATTGAGCCCGAGAACAGTGCTGTTACTGATGTTGCAGAAGATACTAAGATAGAGACTGAAATAAATACTGATGCTATTGTTGTAGAAAAAGTAAATGTAGATACTGAACACGATACTGATGCTTCTAAGCGAAACCGAGAAGATGATGACAACATTGTTGACATTGTACATGTCAAAAGTCCCATACATAATAATTTAGATATCCCTAAAATGACTTTTGAAATTAAAGGATGTGAAGAATTCCATCAAGATACTCCAGAGCTTATACCAGAAAGAATAAATATTGAGCCAGAAAGTGCTGCCATAGAAAGTTCCTCAAGTGATATTGACATCACAGATGAAAATATTGAATAAAACATTACAAGTTCTTTTATATCTCCTTTACCGTTATCTATGAATTCGTCAGTTGCTGATACATCTAGCATACAATCATTTACATCTCAGTCAGAGGGTAACCAAGATGAAAAACCAAAAGAAACGACCGAAGATACTAGAAAGATGATACTCTAAAAGAAACGAAAGTATACTGATAAATTACGACTAAAACATGATGTTTATGAAAAACCACAAGATGAAAATAAGAGTGAAAATGTTTATATTCAAAGACGTGAATCTCAGAGAACTGCGAAACGCCGATCTTTCTTTAACTGGTTTATTTTATTTATTAATTTATTTTGTAATTTGTCTGGCTATGATTGTTGTATCATAGAAACTCCTCCTATGAGTAATGGAGTAATGGTGAGTTTATATCGTAATGTTGCTATTAACCAAATAAATATTTTTACTGTTGTACAAAAAGAAGATGTAGTGTCCCAAATGAAAGAAATGACCGATGAACTTAGAAATTACAACAAAATATTCAAAGAACAGATGCCAGAGTTGAATAACAAAGAATGTGTTATTTTCATTCGAATATCAGATAAGAGAACCACGGAAAGAGAACTCAAGATTGAAACCGAATTTCGTGTTGACTTTGAGACCCAGCAAGATGAACTCCGTAAAAACTCCAGAAAACAACTCTTCAAAATTCAGGAGGAAAACTCAAGAAAATTCAGAAGAAAAACAAAAGGTCATATAACCTACGAAGACGGCAGCCGCGACCGTACAACGTCGGTGATCTGGTTGCGATCAAGCGAGTAAAGTTAAGACCACATCTAAAACTCAAACATAAGTACTTCGAACCCTATAAGATTACAAAGATCAAAGCTGGTAATACATACGATGTGGTTAGGAAGGGTGTTATAAAGAACCTACTCACACCGCCATCTGCGCTGAATTCATCAAACCATGATTTTATCCAGTGACAATGCAAAGTTTTAATTTAGTTTGACTTTAAAGACGGAAGATGAAATTAAATTCTAAAAGACGCATAAATTCAAGAAGAAAATAGATAATTACAAGATTAAAAAGAACTTTTTATATACTATGTTTTTTAATTTTCTGTTGAATCATATAAACTTGACAATTCTATGTATTAATAAGTACTTTTTAAAATTATTTTTGATGAATTAGCCCATCAACTTGAAAGAAAATGAAGCTAATTGGAAGTTAACTTGCGTTTAACTTTTCGTTCCCGTTCCGGCCGACAGATGGCTGCACCAGTCTACAAAACACAACTAACTGAAAATAATGAAAACATGGTAAAAATCTGCTTAAAGATGGCTAAAAGTATTTAAAAAATGCATTGTCATCGTGTTCTGGGCTATTCTAAAAGTTTCAAATGTCTAGCTAGTCGGGAAGTTAGTTAAAAATCGATTGCAAGATTTGTACTGGACAAACAAACACACACACAAACAAGAAAACAAGTTAATAAAAACATGGTAAAAAGACGTAGAATTTTAAAAGACTTATAATCCTAACGACATATAATTTTTAAGACGTATCACTTCAACGACGTATAAAGAAAAGATGTTATTGTGAAAGACGTATAAGACGTATGAATTTAACGTAAGAAATCTAAAGAAGAAAGAAAAAACTGTACCAGTTGTGTTTTAAGAAGATCATCAAAAACTTTCTATGATTATAGTAACATTTATTTGTGTGCTTTGCTTTGCTTTTTTTTTTTGTGTTTGTTGTTGTTGTTGTTGTTGTTGTTGTTGTTGTTTGTTTGTTTGTTTGTTTGTTTTTCTTTTTCAGATGTTATTTCCCGTTGTCAGGAGGATCTGCCGAGAGGCAGGTATGGCCGAGTGTAGAGAGAGCCGCCTTCCTCCACCCCATTCTCATAATGTATTCGCATGTGACATCATGCTGCTGACGTAGCTTTCGCCTCGCTTGGAGTGAACTTTGACTTGTGCCGGGCAGAAGATGGAAGTTGATCCAGTAATGACGGACTTGTATAATGTTAGGTGCAATGCTAAACGACGATTTTTATTGTTTAAAAGAGATTATTTCCTAGACGTAACTTTATTAATCTCCTGTGTAAATATAAATGTAACCTGTGTCGACCCTGTATATCCAAGAACTATTAAATGTTTTCGTTTGTAATTATCCCGCTCGACTAATTCCTGACCTACATATATATATATATATATATATATATATATATATATATATATATATATATATATATATATATACAGTCGAACCTCCATATATCGAACTTCCATATATCGAAATTTTCTATATATCGAACTTTTAGCAAATCTCCAAGTTCATTACATAGAAAAACTGTTTCTATATATCGAAAAAATCTCTATATATCGAATTTTTTTTCATGCCATATTGGGAGATTTTTTTCCACTTTAGACCGTTTACGTCACAGAAATTGAAGGTAAGGGAGAAAAAGGAAGTTCAGTGAAGGTCACTACGAACCCCGCAACTCAGCTGGGGTTGTGGGGTGGACAAACGGTTTTTTGTTTCGTTCTGGAATTCCTAAACTCCCCCAACTCATTTTCGAATTTCGGTTGCCTTGTAGTAAAATCAGTTTATAGCTATCCCTTTTGTCTGATTGTCGTTCCTCACTTTTACGTCTGCTTAGTTTCAGTGAAAATTGTTCAACTTAAAGTAGTGTTTTATAAATTCGTTTCGAACTTTTTCTCTCGATTACAATGTCAAAAAGAAAATCCCTTAGTGTTGTGGATAAAGTTGAATTGCTGAAGAATGTAGATAGTGGAATGCGCAAAAAAAGACATTTCTGCTAAATTTGGTATTCCCGCAAGCACAGTGTCGACTATTATAAAAAATCGGAATGCCGTAATGAAATACTATGAAAGTATTGAACCTAACAGAAAACGTTCAAAAACATGCAGTTACGATATAGTGGACGAGGCCGTTTTGAAATGGATAAAGAGCGTTCGAGACCAAAACTTGCCGATCTCTGGTCCTATCATAAAAGAGAAGGCATTGGAGTATGCTAAACATTTTGGAAATAATCAATTTCAAGCAAGTTCTGGGTGGCTGGACAAATTTAAGAAAAGACATGGCATCAAGGAAAAGATTATTTTCGGAGAAAGTAGAAGTGTGTCTGAAGCAGTCTGTGATGACTGGAGAAGCAATGACTTAAAAAAAATACTAAAAGATTATCAGCCCGATGATATTTTTAATGCTGATGAAATGGGACTCTTTTATAAGTGTTTACCCAACAGAACTCTAACTTTGAAAGACGATGATTGTCATGGAGGCAAGAACAGTAAGGAGAGAATAACTGTACTGGTAGGCGCTAACATGAGTGGCAAAGAAAAACTTCGATTATTGGTAGTAGGTAAAAGTAAGAACCCTAGAGCATTAAAAAATGTAACGTCTTTAGAGGTTGACTATTATTCTAATAGAAAGTCATGGATGACAAGTGAAATTTTTGAGGCGTGGATTTTGAAATTGGATAGAAAAATGAGTGATCAAAATAGAAAAATTGCTTTGCTTGTAGACAATTGTCCGGCCCATCCTAATGTGTCTTCAAAATTATCAAATGTTAATTTGCTTTTTCTTCCCCCGAATACCACTTCAATATTGCAACCAATGGACCAGGGTGTAATAAAAAACCTGAAATTTCATTACCGAAAACGCATTCTCCGACGACTTATCTGGACATTTGAAAATGAAAAAAATTTACATAAGGTGATTGATATGAGGATATGCGTGGCGGAATTAGCCAAAGTGTGGGAAAATGACGTTTCTGAATCTACAATAAAAAACTGTTTCGCAAAAGCTGGGTTCGCTGTATTACCGGAAATCGAAAAACAAGACGTGCTCCCGCACATCCAACAGTCTTGGGATAATTTGCACTCCCAAGGTCACATTACAGACGGTATTCTTCTTAACGAATTCCTGACAGTCGATGATAAGTTAATTGTTGCTGATTATCCTACAGACGAAGACATACTGACTTCGTTTCATGAAGCTGAAAAAGAAACCGAAGAACCAGAAGAAGAAAATGAATCTGAAAATATTTCCAAGCCATCCAAAACAGAAATGCGAGAAGCGTTTGAAACAATACGTCGTGGACTTCAATTCGCGGAAAATGTCCCTGATGAAATTTTTAGTGGATTGAATAAATGCGAACATTTCTTTGATGAACTTTCCGCAAAACTGGCTGTTCAGCAAGATATTCGTAGTTTTTTTAAAAGAATGTAACTGTGATCATTCTAACCACTGTCTGGATTACTGTTTTTTTAAAAGGTATTTAGTACTCAATAAATCTTTCATATTAATTCCTTTTTTAATTATTATTAATTATTAACTTTCATTTAATGTGATTCGAATATAAATGAGAAATGGAGTTTCGTATACGAAAATTAGCTTTAACTTTAATATTTTAGGAGAATTATGATAAAACTAAGATCAATTCTATATATCGAATTTTTTTCCGGTATTTTGCTACTTCGATATATGGAGGTTTGACTGTATATATATATATATATATATATATATATATATATATATATATATATATATATATATATATGTTACAGTCAAAACCCGAATTAACTAAGGAAAACGCGTTCTAACTGGGAGCGTTAGGGAAAACCAGAATTAACTAGGGAAAACGCGTTCTAACTGGGAGCGTTAGGGAAAACCCGAATTAACTAGGAAATGCGCGTTCTAACTAACAGCGCTAGGGAAAACCCATTGTTAACCTTTATAGTCGTGATCCGACAAATCATTGTCATGTAGAAGGAATTATAATTGTAGAGTCAACTCTTATTTCATGAGGTTTATTAACATATTAAAATCTTGGTTAAATACGTTATTTACAAAGTTTCGTTCCGACGAACGTTAAAAATACTCGTGAGAGCTGGGCTCATTATTTCCAAGTCCGACGAGCTCCCCGTCTCCCGTAAGCGTGTTGACCCTTCAACAGTCCGAATCTATTCTCATTATTAGTTTCCTCTAACCCTTTATTCCTTAACATATCAATTTGATCTTTCCTCTCTTTTTCCGTTGAAACTCTAATTTCTCGTACCTCATCCAAATTCTCATTGAGACTTAATTCCCCATCCAAAATTTTATCCATTTCTCTCACCTCATCTAAATTCTCACTGAGACTTAATTCCCCATCCAAAATTTTATCAATTTCTCTCACCTCATCTAAATTCTCACTGAGACTTAATTCATTACCTCCTCCCTCATAGTACATCTCCTCATCTTTCGTCTGACTTCCCATCTCAAACATATTAAGGGGAATAATCATCTCCTCCTCTGTCTCATCTAAATTCTCATTAGGACATAATTCACTACCTCCTCCCTTATAGTTCATCTCCTCACCTGTGTCTCTTGCGCTTTCAAATCTATTCGGGGGACTAGCCATCTCCTCCTCTGTATCCCTTACAATTTCGAACATATTAGGAGGAATAATCAACTCCTCATCTAATATCTGATCTATACTGTTACTCAAATGCCTTTGGGAACATGCTACCCCTTCAAGGACCTCCTTTCCTTGAGTAATTACATCCCTCACTTCTCTTTCCTGTTTGGTTTCAATTTTATTCTCAGGTTGAATAATTTCGCCTCTGTTAAATTCCATCTCAAATTTATCTCCCCTCTGATCCCCTCTATTTCTGAGATTTTGAACTCTTCTGGGGCACTGATATTTCAAATGGTCTTTACTATTACAGACAAAACATCTTTTATCTTCCTTTTTCTGCTCAATTTTGCCAAATACCTTATCTGTGTTAACTAGTGGTTCAAGAATAACCCTTTTTTCCTCTTTCAAAACTCCTTCGAAATTATTATTAACCATTCCAATACTTTCTCTGACCCTTAAACTTGAAAGTCTTTTAGCTGCCCTCATCCTCAATTCTTCAACTTCCAATTCTTTCAATTTTAACATCATCTCCTGTTTTGCTATTTCTCTTTGCTCTCGTTCTAATCTCTCATTAATTATGGCAAATAACCGTTCCTTAGCGGACTCATCCTCATATTTCTCACTTCCTAATATCATTTCCTTAAGATCAGTATATGTCCTGTTCTCCGAAGACGGATAAATCCCTGTTAACTCTGTAGCTAACAAAATTAAATCGGCTTTCCGCCCCTTCCCTATGAATGCCATTTTTAGCTTATACCACTTAATCACAAATGCAGCAAACAAGTACAAATTCACTTTTACAACTATAACAAAATTTAACCAACTATACTTATCTTGAACTATTTACTTCCACAATTATGATAATTCTAAGAGCATTTAACTACTACAATTATAAATCACTTCCACTAATAACTAGTACGAACACTTGTACACATTTCCCGTTATACAAAATAACACTTTTTCACTTTTAAATTATTATTCCATTTACCAAAATTCAATAACTCAACAAATTACTTCCATCATTATACACATGAATCAACACTTCAAAATTTATCAAAAATAATTAGATTCCTTCAACTAATTACTACCGCTATCTCATACACAGGGAGAAAAGATAGAATCACTTACCCCTTTTTCACCTCGATGAAAAACTGTCACTCTAATCTTTCTCCGTTGCCGCACTTTGATCACAGTTCAAGAGAGTTCAGTATATAACCACGTCGTTGATGCACACTTTACTCCGACCTTGAATTTCTCCTGTTTCTTGACCAGTTGCCGAGTAAATATCTGTCGCTGAAGTCGTGCCCAGTAGACTCGTTCGGAATACAACTTCTCTTGAAACTGCGTCTCCTTGAAGATCTATCACCACTCTCGTACTCTAGATCATCTGATACCTTCCGTATCGCTGGTGTCCTCCCACGTTCTTTAATTCGACTACGCCAATGTTAACCTTTATAGTCGTGATCCGACAAATCATTGTCATGTAGAAGGAATTATAATTGTAGAGTCAACTCTTATTTCATGAGGTTTATTAACATATTAAAAACTTTGTGACTTTTCTAAAGTAGCAACGTGCCGCTAATGGTTTCACAAATCTTTCTAAATGACCTGCGTCCTTTTCAACTATTGCCGCACTTCCCCAAAGGTGTATATCGTTCGACACCTGTTTATGTTTCATTTGGGCACATTGAAGACGCTATTACTCACGTCCATCAATTCCACTTAGGAATGGGAGACGAGAGTCTGACACCCATTTCATTCGGGTTTTGACTGATTTGTTAGACAACATTTCTATCTATCCAAAATTATTGTATTATTTCAACAATAAGTTATATAACAAGTTCTAATTTAAATCAAACTATACTTAGTAAAACAGTGTTTGAGGAAAGAACCTATCATTGAAGGAAAAAAAATACTTTATTTGGATATTGTTTAACACAGTACCGTTATTACGAATTACTGATCTTTGGCTTCCTTTCTAATTACGAGTTATTTTCTATGGCTTCCTTTCTAATTAGAAAAATGTTGGTCGACTTACTAGCAAGCATATACTCCCCTGATTGTGCTTGTTCAGTTTCTTGCTCTTCTGCATTCATGTCCTCGAAAAATTTCTGAAGTTCATCCTCGTTTTGGATATTTTTATAATATCGGATGGCAAGGTTGAGGTAGTCTGTCCAACTCTTGGTTCAATCGCAAACATAGCTTTGTATGGTGATTGTTTAATTCCTGAATGTAAAGCTCTGTTTTTCATGAATTGGACAAAACGAAAACCATTGGACCACTTTGTAGTTTGATTATCTTTCATCCATGAAGCCAACATATTTTCTACATCTTGGTTGGCCCTCTCAACCGAACCCTGTGACTGGCTGTTACGAGGCTTCCCATGAACAATCTTCAATACAGGGCCAATACGTAGATAACTGCTCTATAACGGAATTTACAAACTCTCTTCCATTATCTGAATGCAATATACAAGGAGCCCCAAATGTCAAAAATATATCAAGTAGTTGCAAAACAACCTTTCCGCTCTTTTGCTCTGAAGTGCTCGCAGTAACATAAACTTTGTTAAATGGTCCTGGTAAACCATAATAAACCTAAATTCATTATTTGCCTTAGATTGCATGTCAATCAAATCCAATTGGCAGAGGCTGTTCATTTCTGAGTGAATAATAGTGTTAGAAACTAAACCTTTCCTTTTTTTATTTTTTTTCTGTTGACATGTTTCACACATCGATAAAAAAATTAAATTTGTATCATCTCAGTAGTTATGTTAACATATTTTCTTGAAGTTTCAATTTTGAGTCTGTCTCTACCACCATGTCCTATGGCCACATTCGATAACATCAAAAATTTCTTCAACTGGTAAATAATATTTTATGGGCTCATTTGAAGAAACCAACTTTTTTACTCCATTGATTTCAAGAATGTCAAACCTTTTTAATCTGCGGTATTGAACGGAAGTCTTGCTAACGGCAGATTTGGCTTCTTCAACCTCTGATAAAAGAGTGTTGTATTCATCACTTGTTATAACATTAAAGTTATTTTGTTTTTTATCTAATAACTGTAATTGTTCAAGAAATCTATTTTTCCAATTTTTAGCGCAAAAAGCATTAACATTTTCTTTACTCATCGTAAATAAATCAAACAGCACAAGCACGTTCCTGCAACAATAAAACTAAACGACTGCACTTGCTTTCAAAATTTCACAAGCCACAAATCCAGATTCAAGCGGTTCTAACTGGACAAAACCGGCATTAACTAGGGAAAACGAGTTTTCCCTAGCGCTCTCAGTTAGTTAGAACGCGTTTTCCCTAGTTAATTCGGGTTTTGACTGATTTCGGGTTTTCACTGTAACAATTGATATATATATATATATATATATATATATATATATATATATATATATATATATATATATATATATAATCTCATCACTGAATTTCAGTTTTTCTGGAAAAATTCTTGAACGTGATTGAATGAAAAGTGAATTTAAAATTTTACTTCCATAAAGGTAAAAAGTTTATCTGAAAGAGCTGGTGCTATAGTAAAATTACGCTTGAATCAGAACAAGGGATTTTATATTACATAGACAGTTAAGAATAACTGCAGGAAAATTAGAATGAAATAAATATTGAATGGATACAAAATAAGGAGAAAGGCATTAACATTTCTTTTTATTTTGAAAGTCAAAAATGCAATAAGGGATTTGAAATTCATGCGTTAATAGATCACAATTAAAATAACAGTGACATCAGAAGAAAAGCAGTCTTCGCGCTGACAGTTGAAGCAATACTGCTGTATTTTTCGCAATTATACTCTATGCTCCATCGGTTGTGAGTAAAATTTCTTAATTTTATTTTAGCTCTTTCCCTTAATGATTAGGCGGACTGCGATGGAATCTACCATTTTAGAAGACTTTATCTTCCTGATGTCCATTTCCAAGGTGCGTTTATCTTAAAGATAACATCTTTCAGAAACAATCCTTTGTTTAATGATAATGTCGGCATTGGGAATAAAGAGATGTTATCATTAAACTTGATTTCACTTGTAAACTTAATTTCGTTTTCTTTCCAGTCTTAGTTGTCATTTTTAATTCGTATATATTTCCCTTCCGTCACTGGAAAGTGCCACGTTTGCGCTTTACTGAGGAGGCATTTAAATAAGTACTTCCGTCCTTCAAGCATTGTTTTTAGAAAATTAAAAGCCAGGGAGAAATGTGTCATTGGTCTCTCTCTCTCTCTCTCACACACACACACACATACATACATAGACATTCATACATACATATACATACAGTGGAATCTTGATCTATCGTTTTCCCAGGGACCAACAGAACTGAACAATAAATGCGAGTAAACGATAGATACGGGAACATAACAAGGGAATACAATAGTCGGGACTGAGTGAAATAAACGACACATACGGGAAAACGATGATTAGGGGAACGATCGATTGTGATTCCACTGTGTGTGTGTATATATATATATATATATATATATATATATATATATATATATATATATATATATATATATATATATATATATATATATATATTTATATATATGTGTGTGTGTGTGTGTGTGTGTGTGTGTGTCATAGGTTCGAATAAATTTCTTGCTTTAAATTTATATCCGAGAGTATTTTATTCTACATGATTTTCTTCATCTGCTGGTAAATTATTTTGAACAAATTATTGAAGTCCTGAATGATTACTGATACAGATATCTCTAACAGTTAGAGCTTAATTTTTTCTTATATCTTAATACAACTTCTATTTCTATCATCTCTCTTAAAAGTCTTATTCTTTTTGTACATCATTCCTGAAGAAATTACGAGGAGAAAAAAAAAAAAAGATAGCAGATGAAAGAGCATGTATCATGATATATTTCGACATTATTGATGTTCTTTCATCTCATAAACATTAAATGGAATAAAGTATGAAAAAAAGAGAAGATCTTCAGAATTTATCACCGTGACCACAAAAGTATCCTATAACTTCCAAAAGCCGACAGAAGACAGAAAGAATGAATTAATGCCCAGGAACTCTGATTCAGCGTTAAGACCTCTCGTGACTCTCTCCTTCCCTATATTACCAAATAGACCTTCTCAGTGACTCACCTCCAGCCAAAAAATGATTCCCAAAAGATCAGGTGTTTTGCCCTTGGGCATGTATGCATGGTCAGGGGGGGGGGGGAACTACCAAAATAAAAGTTGTGCATGACAAAAAGTGGGCGAGTGAGGTACTTACTCGCTCTCTCCCCACGTGTGAGTTTTTGACGGTAAAAGTCACTCCTTGACACCTTTTGTCGACCCCCTGTAGGTGAAAACCGTAATCTCGGCCCTCGAACGTGGTCTTTTGTTCAGCCCTCACCCCTAAATTCGGGGATTCGACCGCCCATTGAATGAATGAAAGGAGTTTATCAATATGTTTACTGTTGCCTTGTTGTGCAGCCCTTGGAATCTTGAAGCTATTCAACACGAAGTTAAGCTTTCAGAGCTAACATAAACTTCTGTAGTGTATTAAGCTTATTCTTAAGCTGCTATTTCAAGGTCCAGTCAAGCATTTTTCAGCTGTTTAAGAACCCGAATGCTTTTGAATCGGGAAATATTCGTACGATGTCGAGAAGTTATCTTTAGTATCTGATACCTACATATATTTAGGGAATTTGGAGGTTAGTTCTATTTCCTACTGAACGATTACATTTCATCTATGTTACATTTAAAATTTCTTTGTCATTATTTTAAACCTTTGAGTAACAGATTATTCAGGTTTAATGTCATCATTATCGTTAATATCGTTTGTTGCTTTGTAGCAAACACTTGGAATCTTACAGCCATTCTGGACACAAAGTTAAGCATTCTGAGCTAGCATAAACTGTTCTAGTGTATTAAGTTTGTCCTTAAGCTGCAATTTCAAGGTCCAGTCAAGCAGTTTTCGGCCGTTTAAGAACCTGAAGTCGAGGAGCATTCTTATCAGGTCATGTAGCTTTAGTTCTGATCCCCACATCTTAGGAGAATTATGAGGTTACTGTATTTACTCGTGTATAGGCCGCGTGCGTGTATAAGCCGCACCTGAATTTTGAGACAACATTTTGAGAATTTATTTTTTCTGAATTCCATTGTAGACTCAAAGTAGCATTGTTCTGCGAAATGTAGTAATGTCGCACATTCCTTAGAGTTCAATCGCACATACTCGACTAACAATATCAGGTACAGTCTTATCTGATGGTAGTGAAACTACAGTGTAAAAAAGATGATTATATAGGTATATACTTGTACACTTAGGAATTATTTCACACGAAGACAAACTCTTGGGAACTCAAAAGAATTTTATTAAATAGTTTTAAGGTATAATACTTATATACAAACAATAATATTTATAATACATTGAATTGCCGTGCGCATGATACGGTGTAATAGATTGTAAAGTATATAGATACTAATGTTTTATGGTAGTAAAGTGTAATAAACTAAAGGGTATTTACTGTATTTAATTTTAAAATTCCGTGTATAAGCCCCACGCTATTTTTACTTACCTATTTTATGGAGTAAAAGTGAGGCGTAAATACTGAGTTTTATTTCGAACTGAAACATTACATTTCATACTATATGCTACGTTTATAATATCTTTATTTTTAAACCTTTGGATGACAGAATGTTCAGTCAAAATTTCAATGGAAACTAACTTAAAGGAATCATTTGAAGACGTGGGAAAATTATTATTTCAGGCTGCACTTTTTGTTAGGCATTGTTAATACAGATGCATTGATAATACAGGTCCTGAAATAAACATTCTTAGTACATAAAGCATTTGCGTTTAAGTACATAAAGCATTTGCGAAGTACATAAAGCATTTCGAAGAAAGAAGTACATAAAGCATTTATGTACTTCTTTCTTCGCAAGTCTTTTTTCTAGAAGTACATAAAGCATTTTAAAGAAGTACATAAAGCATTTGCGTTTTCGTATTGCATACGTATTTGAATAATTTGAGATGATAAATTGCGATAGTTTAGGTTTTATAAGCAAAAGTGGATTTACAAGTTGCTGCTATTGAAAATTGAATCTTTTTGCTTCTCTATGCTGAAAGTGTGGACGGAGCAGAAAATAATCATATCCTAACATGAAATGTTGTTGGAATTTAACGGAAATTCATAAATAAATTAGAGACATTAATTTTTGTAAACGAATATTAAGTTTATGTATATAAATTTTCTTCCCCCCCCCCTAGACAGTAACGTGCTCATAATTTAAAAATTTAAAACAACCTTAAATATGTTAACGAAATTTTTTTAATTTCATGTGAAATGAAATAATTTTATTATTATTTTTAAAGTTTTACTGGTGCCCGATATTTAAACTAAAATGAAATGAGTCTATCCTCCAGCAGTCAGAACTGTGGTTATGAGTGGCTTGTCAATTTATATACCTGACTTATATAGAGTATTTACCGTGAATTTCAGACCGACAATAAAGGTAGCATGCAAAAATCTGGTCCTGCAATAAAAATTCAGTATAGATTTAATATATTACTTGAGGTTAAATATATTTAAGCACGGATGAATTTAAGTAAATTTAAATCTGTGAAATAAACATGCTTATAAATTTAATATAATAAATTAAAGTCTAATTTTCCCTAAATTAGTAATTATTAACACTGTTTTCATTAAATTTGGTTTATTTTAATGAAATGACTTTTCAACCAGAAAATTAAGTTTCGTAGAATCCAAACGCTAGAAGCCACGAAATTTACATCTTATATTACCGGTCACAAAATTATTTTTACAGGGAATTATTGCAGCATTAAAGGTAATAATTCCACCTTTCATTCATTTCTGTTAATAAAATACTGAGCGGAATGCATCTCCAGGGAAAATCTAGACTTTCGCACGTGACTTATCGACTTGCAAAAGTTGAGAAGTTTCAGCCCCGAGAGAAATGACGTTTTAACTCACACCAGAATTAATAGACCCAGGTGAACAACAGACACATATTTGTAACTTGGCCCCCCTACACGCAAGATTTCCTTTCCCAAATGATCACGTAGATTTATTATTTTATATACAAAAAAAGAAAAGATAATAACATGCTCCGACTGAGGAACTAATATCGAGTCCGGTTCCCTCCACGGCCCAATGTACAAACCAAAACTCAATACATCATCTAATTCAATATTAAGTACTTTCATAACGCCCGGGGGGACTCGGCAATAAATAATATAGCAAGTTCTTGGGCGTCTTGAGGCACAATCGATAATCCCGTGCCATCCTCGTTTTCTGCAAATTACAAAAGAAATACGCTTTTCTCCTTCGCACGGTCATTGTGTATGTACTTTGACGATCATTATTTCCAATCCAATCATTGCGACTATTCCAATAACTCTGTCGAAATTGAAACGATCAAACATCTGTTACGGAAGCTGCTTTCCTCACACCAAGTGCGGTAGGGAGCGTTTTTTTTTTTTCGGAAATTTTTTTGGTATTATTATTACGCGCTGCGCGGTATAATGACAAATCCAATTAAATATTCGGAAGTATTCTCGGAGGAGATAGTACAGAAGAAATCGAGCAAATTGCAATTCTCGAGTTTTGTTCTCACCCCACCCCACCTCATATACTCCACCACTCGCCCTTACGTTGATTTCTTTTCATAATCCGAATTTCTATGGAATTCGGATTGTGTTCAGGATGTCAGTGATGCAAGTCAGAATGAGGCTTAAACTGCTTAATGTCCCTTTAATGTTTAGTTTCTACATTAAATTTTCGACAATTCCAACCTTAAGCGAAAAGCGTATTGTTCCAAAATGGCTCTGTATAGCGTGAAAAATGAGTTATTCATACGTTTCTGATGAACAACGTAGAGGATTTAAGTAGGGTTTTAAATAATTATAAAACTTACAAAGATTTGTATTCTTATTCCTGTAAAAAGTCTGATATATTCCTTTGTTTACATAAATAAATAAATACATACATTCATACACACACACTCATATACATAACTATATATACATTTTTTTCCTATGCCAGACCTCGTTTTATTCCTCCTTTTTAAATCTGTGCTTGGCAGCTCCATAGAGTCAATAAAAAAAGAATCATAATTTACAGCACAATCTGCTCTAAAGTCATTAAAAGATCAGGGAAAGACTCGTGGAAGATGGTCTCCAGTTGTATCAGATGGTCTCCAGTTGTATTTTTTAAATCAATGCTAACAAATATCTAAAAATCACTTTTTTCGACTTAAGCCCTTTATACCGGGCACCATAGGTTTTTTTTCCCAAATCGATCTGTATTCAACTGGGAGGCACCGTTGAGGTAAGGCTGAACCTTCCTTTGCTAAATCATCAGCAGCCATCTCGATCTCGTAGATCTCACAGTGACTAGTTATCCACTGCAAAACGATAGGACGGCCAGAAACGATATGACGGCAATGGGTACTTTTGTCCTTGGTAGAAAAGCCTATGTAAGCGTTCCTTTATCTAAGAACACTTAGTTAGGTAAAATTATAAAATAAGCATTATTTGATTTGTTAAAAAAACTTTAATCGAATATCTATTCATTTTTTAACGAATAAAACCATTTTTCTGTAATAACAAGGCAAATATTTGTCTTTTCAACCTTCGGTCATTCTACATCGTGAATTTGTTGCCTTCATTATTATGAGAGTACCATACAAGGGAACCAACAGTACAAGATTGTCCCTGCCTCAGTCGGGAATCGAAACCGAGCCCACTCCGAGGAAACACGTGACACTAACCACTATACGACGTGGGTCTCCACGGTATCTTTTAAGTGCTATGTGCGGTAGCATGAATTTTAATAAATTTCGTGGTGAATCCCGTAAAAAAAAAATTTTTTTAATGGTGCCTGGTATGTTGTTTTCCCCCCAATGCTTTTCAGGATGAACTGACTTGCTCCATATTTCTTCTCTCTCCCAGCCGTCTTCTTTTTCCGAAGGATCGACAGATGCGCTCCAAGAAGGTGGGGTAGAAGGCGGGCAGGATCCTAATTACGTTCTTTTCTGTTGGACAGTCGATAACAAATCGGGAGCTTCCTGCGGGTGATGACACCCAGGTTATGAGACCGAGAAAAACATAATTTCGGTCAAGATTGTTATTGGTGCATTTAATGAGAAAAGAAGGGAAACTAGGAGGAGGAACGCGGTATATATATTGGATAGTTATGATAAATATTATATTGTTGTCGATCCTGTTTTTATTTCTCTTCTACTTACCTCGCACTGATATCGCATGGTGTGTTTGAAAGTTGTAGTGAGTGTTTCTACAAATAACTTACAACAAAACGTAGAAAACAATTTTCTAAAAGTTGCGCATTTGTGCGACGGGATTTCTCGGAGGTAGAAAATGAAAGCGTAAGGGTGCGTAGGGGTCTATTATACGTGGAAAATAATTTTAAAAGATAAATTTTTAAAAAATGAATTTTATAAATTTTAATGCATATTAAAATCTGCATGGTTTATATAGTTGAATAATAACCTAAATCCTATTTATAGACAAATTCATGTATTTAGAAAAAGTTCGAAAAATTTCGAATCATCAAGAGAAATTTTGAGAGCACACACACACACACACACACACACACACAGATATATATATATATATATATATATATATATATATATATATAAATTATAAACTCCTAAATTCATTAACCTATAACGTAACAAAGTTGCAATATTGCTTCGTAATTTTATCTACGCACTTTTAAAGATCTTTCAGCTTGAAAATTGAATCCGAGACTTACTAACTGTAGAATTTACTTGTTTAGTTGCTATATCCTCCGGTCAATCTTACATTTTTCATGAAAGAAAGAAAGAGTTTCTATTACAATATTTTACTATTTACTTTATAATCGTCGACTACATTTCCTAATAATGTTTTCAGATTTTAGCGTCATAATTCATGCTCACGAATTCTACAAAATATATATATTTTTCTTATTTTATCTTAATTTCAATTTTATTTGAAAAATTTCATCTTATACAACGTGAAACCACTCTGGCTTAACGTTGACGGACTGAACCACGTGTTATATTTTTCTTGTTTTTGATATGAAAAAATGTTCACAAGTGTTCCTATGACATTACAGCAGAGAACAGAGTATGTGTATATGATATTTTTAATGATACACTATTGTATGACACAAATTATTACATATTTATCTCTTATGTTCGTATATATTCTCTTATTCCAATTAAAAACCTTCATTCAATCTCTCTACATAAATACCCTGAAACCTGTACTGGTTTTCACACATCCTAAAATAGTTAAATGCGTTAATAAGTCCGTAAGATGATATAAATAAGGGCTGTATATAATTCCAATGAAATTATGTCTTTGCATTGGTAAAGTACTAATTTATTTAATTAATTGGAATAGACTGTTAATGCTTTAAAGTATCATGTTTTTAGAGGTGTGTTCATACGAAATATCTGAATAAATGATAACACAAATAATGTAAACAATTCAATATGAAATAATACATATAAAGAAGGTATAGACAGCCGAACAAATTAACAGAAAATCTACCCTAGTGTTGAAAAATTTTAACTTTTCAATAATAGATTGCGCAGTTGCAACAAATCTTTATACCGAAAACAGACAAATATAACTAAAAGAATAATTCAACTGAGAAAGATAATTACTAAGAGGAAGAATGCAGACAAAATAAACCGAAATCACACACTTTGGACTCAACGCACCATAAATGCAAGATTCTGTAGCAGTAAAAAAACCATATAACGAGGCAATCGACTGGTCTCTTCATCGGGAGGCCTAATCAAATCAGTTACCTCAAGGGGGAACTTTCTGAATAGAATGCAGGTCTAACCAAAATATATCCCAAGGCCCCGAGATCACCATTGAAACAGATAGTCAAATCAAATGAAAATAAACCGAAATACTGTACTTAGGGCTCAACGCACCATAAATACAAGTAAACATACAATCCTAAAAGAACACAAATGAAAAGACAAAAAGGTAAAAGGTGCACTCACCCTATTCCATCATCCCTCTTTCTCAGTTGAATTATTCTTTTAGTGATATATGAATAAATGATCTCTCACGTTACATTTGTCTGTTTATTAGAATCTACCATCACACCTTGGAAATTTACTGTAGCTAGAAAAATCAAATTTAATTCATTGTAATAGCTCATAAAATCTTCTTTAGGATATAGCAATGGTAGCCATACTGAGGTTCCATATATCTTTCGTTGTGTCTCTCCTCTAGAATTTTGGAAATTTGTACCAGAATGAAAATACCCAAAATGAAAATGAGCGCCATGTCGAATAACCTCTATATTTTGATACAACACATAGTTGTGAATCCTTGTTGTACATTTAGGTTAATGAAAAATAAACATTTTTCAAAGTTGACAAATCGATATTTAATTGAATTGCTACCATCAGCAACAACTCAATAAATGGTAGATTTGAATCCTTTGGCGAAACAATTAAAACAAAAATAATTATTAAAGCTATAAAAACTATTTAAGAAAATAAAAATATTAATTATTCTAAGGACTGAGAATGATATATTTCATTACGACGAAAAAAAAAATTAGGCAGTCTTTCTAATGAAACTACGGTTATTTACATAGGATTAATTATCGTTGCTTACCTCTTTTGTATGTATATATGTATATATATATAGGGGGCCCCTTCAGGGACCAGAAGGGGCAGAACGCAGGGGGACAGAACGCAGGCCCAGAAGGGGCCTGCGTTCTGTCTCCCATGTTACATATATATATATATATATATATATGTGTGTGTGTGTGTGTGTGTGTGTGTGTGTGTGTGTATGTGTGTGTGTAAGTGTCAAAATGTTGTACTTTTCTGTTTAACTGTTTATTGCTTGCCCAACCGGTACAGATTGTGTTTGACGCGGTGCCAAAATTATAACTCGTGACTCAGGACATCTGAAATTTTGCTTTCCGGAGGACCGTTATGGAGGAACGTAATCCTACGTAAAAAAAAAAGCTTAAAACTTCATTCATATCAAATAATATTACCCTTTTCTGATGTTTTTGGCTCTTCTAAAGCATGTAAACATTCCCAAATGGCTATTAACACTGTGTATCTTGGCCAACCCTGTATATTGTATCGTGTCAGAATAGTAAGGAAGTGAAGAGCAACAGAGGGCAACTTACTGTACGAGAGGTCTTAGTGCTGAAAAATTTGACTTAATCCTAAGTTTTTTGAAAGGTATACTGACCCATAATGACAATAAAGCATAAATATTGTTTCAGGAAATAAATAGTACCTTTCTTCGAACACCAATATTTACCAGCCACTCTCGCATAAACTCTTATTCTGGAATTTTGACGTTTATGTAAAAAGACTTTAAGAAATGTAGTACAGTGAAATGAAGATTTCTCAAGTTGAAGATATCGATAAAGTAGATCTTTCCGGTTTAATCACTACTATGGAGGAAAGACTCTTCTGCAAGTGTTCAAAAAGTTTTCTATTATTTTCCATTATCCTTTTTCTCCCCTTTTCCTTTGCTTTCGGTTATGGAAATTTGTTTTTGTAACGCATATGACGTGAGAGCCATAATAATATTTTTAACACACTGATACGTACAACAACAACAAACATTCGTTTCCTCTATAGATAGAAATGGTATTAGCGGTTGTTGATTACAAGATGTCTCAATAAATATACAAATAAATTAAATGACATTATAACGATGCGGAAAATGTTGATGGCTTGAATGGAAAATAACTGTATTTGTAACGAAACGAATCAATGTGGAGCGAAAGCTCTGCACGATATAAAGCAGTACGGAATATAAAGCATACGGAATATAAAGCAGTTGAAAATGGAATTCAAATCAAATTCATTGAGGTGCAAACACAGTTCTTTTGAATGAAGGAAGATAAATATAGAAGAGTTAAAAACTGATAATGACAACATGCTGTAAATAGAAAAAAAAATAAAACACTGTAAATTTAAGTTTAAAGACTAATTTTTTCAGCAATGCCAACAACATTATCATTAAGCAAATGATTATTGTCTTTAAGAAATGGGATTTTGAGGATAAACTGTCACGAGACAATCCTTTAGACACCAAAAATACCAAGAAGTTTACTGAAAAAAATCCCGTAAACGCAAGTCTGCGAATTTACCGGCAGCACCAGTGAAAATCACTGCTAAGCGATACACTTTGTTAGAAAGAAACAAAAATTGCAGTGCTACCGGTAAAGCAAGTAATGCTTCTTCTAACTTGTAGTTATATTAATAGAAAGCTCAAATGCAAAAAAAGACGCAAAAGTTAGCAAATATAAATCAAAATCTGAGTATAGTTAATATAATTAAAATCAGAGAAACGAAATAATTACATTTCAACTCAGCAGTTACCGTAACAGTTGTTTACTAGCTATCTAAAGTAATAATAAATTTTTATTAAATACTTTAAGAGATTCAACTTTACTTCTATGAAATCAAAAGAGTTTAACTTCTGTAAATTTTACTCTCAAATAACTATATCTCTATAGCTCTTATTCTAGAAAATCAGATTGTAAATTGATAAATAATATACAGAAATATGTACAGATGCTGTCCTAACTTGATTTTTCATTAAGTGGGTTTTACATTTAATTTTTGGTTTATATAACAACTGGGAAATATTAATGAATTTATATATATTACTTACACACACGCACACACACACACACACACATACATACATACATACATACATATATATATATATATATATATATATATATATATATATATATATATATATATATATATATATATATATATATATGACAATTGTCGATCAGTTAATTTATTTGTTTCACTGCGGTAAGGGGCTTGGTTTTTATTCCCATGTTTGATTAATCTTTTAAAGAATATATTAATAAAGAATTGTTATATCCAATCGCATATCAAATTCAAAGCTAGTTTCCTCCACTGGCGGATAAACAATCGGGAACTACAAAGAAATTTTTCAACGAAAAGTAATAAAATAAAATTTTTGTATTAAAGACCTACCATTATTGTGCTATCCCAAAATTATGTTATGGCATGATTTTTCATGAGACTCAATTTTTTTCTTTCGAAATACACATAATATTGCATGCTAAGTAGTACTATGATTTTTCCACTTTCCCGCCTGAAAGAAAGCATTTCAGCAGCTAATTTTTTAATTTGTTTTTCTCTGTTTGAAAAATTTCATTTTAAAGTGGAGATGGAATGCAAATACTGTGAGACTTCTCTCACCAGCCACCTCTCAAAACGGCCACTTTTTTTCGGAACCATTATTGGCCGCCATAGAAAAGTTTCACTGAAAAAAAAGAAAAAAAAACTTTTCTAAGGATGTTAAGGGATATTTCTGTTTTACATTTTAATAAGTCTTGCATTATCTACATATTAAACTATGGGGGAATTTATTGATGTAGTTTTCCTGATGAACAAATGCATTAGAAAATACATATTTTTACTTGTTGCATCTGACAGTAGATGTTTAGTGAAAAGCAAAGTTTTATCGAATTTTGAAATTTTTTTATTGTTAAGTTTTTATAGGCCTTTAAACAATTAGTGTTTTCCTCTGTAAAATGAAATCCATAGTTTAAAAAAAAAGAAATTTTTTGAAAATGATATGAAAAATCCGTGTAATACATTTGAAGATTTGCTATTAAATGTGTAAAATCAAACTAAATAAATTAAAATGAAATAAAAAAGACTATAAAATAAAAATTAAATGAACAACATTATTATGTCTCAATACAAAAAAGTATCTTTATTTCAGCATTCGAAAGTTAGCACTTTGAAATTTCTTCATACCTTAACTCGGTTGTTAAATATCTGAAGTCAACTTATGCGTCGGCTTATTTTAACTCAAATACCTATGCAAATTTTAAATTTTTGAAAAATACTTTGTTAATAATTCTCAACATAATTGTCATTGTAAATACTCCCAGCTTTATGATCTTTATTAACTCACATCGAGTGACCATTTCCTTGTCCGAGGCACACGCAGTGATAGGGCTATTCTATCAAATTATTACCAAACAGTCTGTAATGTTAGGACTGTCTTCCTAAAGTTTCGAATTTAAACCATGTAGAATCGACTTTAAACTATGTAAAATTGACTTTAAACTATGTAGAAGTTCGAATGAATGGAGTTCTTGGATGTTAATCGACATAAAAATCGTTGCAATAAAATTTCATTGGCTTGTTCAATATTCGGATTTCTACCATTTGGAGTCTCTTTGATGGAAAAAGATAATTAGTTCAGATTACGAGAAAAAAATTTTATTCGATAAAAATCTTATATGTGCTAAAGTATCCCGAGGCCTTTTCTTCTTCTCCTTTTTTTATTATTATTTATTTATTTATTTATTTATTTAACGGAAGTAGCGTTGATATCGACTTTTTTTTGAAAACAATATCATTAGCAAAAAAATTAATCGTTTAATTTTTTTTTTCCTATGGGAGGAGGATTGATGCACATCGATGTCATCTTGAGCTTGCTGCTAATATGCCTGTAAGCAAAGGCACATGATTATAATTAATTTTCAATCATCTTTCTTTTATTTTTATGAGAAAAATCCAATCATCGAGTAATCAAGGTTAATTTTTCAAACATAACCTTGTAATTACCGTTCTCATCCTATTTAACAAGGTCACACCTTTATATACACCTTGGTCTTGGAGAATGCCCCTCTCTATTCGTTTGTGTAGGTATGAGTATATATAACTTTACTGTCCAGAAAATAGCACAGACAGATGAGTGTCAATTCACTGCTATTTCTCTCTCTCTCTAACATTTGCAATGAGACAGCATGACGTATATGCAAGTTCCTCGGATAAGAAGTCGTAAGAATTTGCTGTGTATTCTCGGATCTGGGCTTCAAATATTGGCTTATCAGCACTTTACCTTTCTGCGCCCACCACTACTGGTTCGGAAGTGCTAAGCAACAATCCTACGGTAAACACAAGTCGCTCACTGGTGTGTGTGTTATGCCATGCCCAACTACTCAAGACCACAAAAGAAACAGGCGGGAAAGAAGAAGAAAAAAAGAAAAGAAACAAACAAGGAAAGACCACACTATCCCTCCACGACATTCTTCGGGGGACGGCAGTGGACGGGGGCTGAATAAGTGACTGCAGGGGCGTGGCAGAACAACGGTGCAGGTGTGAAAACTGGCTGGGACTTAACGCCTTGCGGTATGGACACCTGGGGTGCGAAGAAAAAGTACGCGAAAAGGGCTAATTTATTTTACTTTTTTCGGTGGCGGCGCGGTTTTTTTTCGTTTTCTGCCGAGCGCCAAAAAGGACCGCTCGGGGTCCCCGCTGCGTCGGGAATTGGGCCCCGGTCTTTAATGGATGTCACAAGTACCGCCGGTGGTTTTGTTTGATAGAGGCAGCGAATATTTCGTAGCTGGCCTGTCCGGGACTCGGCTTTTGTTTTGCTTGATCGATGTGAGATTCCGCATAGGTTCATATCTTGAATATTTTTGCAACCCCCCCCCCCTCCCCTGGTTCGTTTCGAGGATGACGGTACGCATAAAGATAAATACGATGCCGGTTTATTTGCATACGAACATCCTCTGGTTGAGACAAGCCACTTGAAGTATGCATTATGAAAGTGAAACGGTGATTAAACGCTGGCTCGGTCTTTAATTTTTTTACCCGTCCAATCTCCGGTTTATATTGTGAGGTGATATTGCGTAATGCGCTTTTAAGTATCTACCTGCCTAGTAGCTGCATAACGTTAGGTTATGGCTATGGGCGTATCCAGGATTTTCTGTCCGAAGGGAGTTACTTTGAAACTCTTAACTCTTTCAAGCTCAGTGATTCGCAATCTAAAACCCATATTATGATGTTTCGATATGATGCACATTATTTTTATCATGTAGTTGCACACATTCTGGAATAAAGCAGTGCGATTTAGTTTGTGGACCACGATGAACCTTAAATATTATTTCAACTAAGGGGTCCCCGCTACTTTAACATTGGAAGTCTTTAAATATTTAATCGAAAATGTAAATGCCATATTGCGTCTGACCTAAGACAATGTTATACTGTATAAATTAAAAAATGAGTTATTATGCTTGCTCATTCCTTCTAGTACAATAGAAAAATAATTAACATGTGAATTTTCGATGTAAAATACATTCATTATATTATCCTAATAATTAATATTCCAGTTGCAACAATTCACATTTAATAGCACAGGCTTTGTGTGTAAAGTGCACTTAAGTGTCTGTGCTTAATTAATTACGTTAGAGAAGGCTACAGAATATACGGCGCCATTAATCACTATTACAAAAACGGATATAAATACTTCCGTAATTCATCTGCGTTTAGTAATTTATCGCTTCCTAATTTCGGTAGGTGCGCTCTAACACCAAGATGTATAAAACGAACATATTTTATGCAAGGGTGCACCAAGAGGGCCTACGCCCTTGCTTGTTGCTCACAGTGTTCTGTCCGATATCGGAACTGCCAATTGCCGCCAATTCCGGTCCTGGTGACAGAGAGAAATTAAAAAATTATAATAACTCTTGTAACATTTACACTGTATTACAAATAACACCTGTTTAACATTCAATAATGCGCGTGTTCTCAACATCCTGCAAAGACGATAGAAAGTTTGAAGGATATTTTCTCGAACTATAACACAACTGCACGCAGGAGGAGGAGGGGGCATTATAGGCCCTCGCCCCCCCCCCCCCCCGCCGTAAGCTAAAAAGTCAACAAAACAAAAAGTTATAGTCTTAGTTATTTTTCTCTTTTAAATTCCAAACCATCGTATAGAAAATTCCCCTTTCTGTAGAACGGAATCTGTTTCAACATGATGGTTGTGATATGTTTTGTGCACACGCGATTTAAGAAACGTTAAAACCAATATGTGATAAGAGAAAAATTACAATTAACTGCTTATATTCATAACATCTTTTAATATGAACCTGATTTTATATATCATTCATATATATATATATTACTGCTGCAGTTCACCTCTAAGAATGTACATAGATAAAAGAAAAAGATAAAAAACAACGAAAACACAACAGGAAACAGTTAAGGCGACAATGGACCATGAAAAACTTTTTTTTTTAATTTATCAACCAATTGTTATGAAATTTTGTATACTTATACAGTGTTGTTTAGAGACGAAAATTCTAAATAAAAAAAATCCGAATGTAATTAATTAAGATGTTAATTAAAATCAGTTTGTTAATTACTCTATTTAAAAATGTTCCATGCGCATCAATTTTTGTCTCAGATATCTAATTTTCTCTCTTAAGCTAGCTTTATACAGTTATAATAAAAGTTACTAGCAATATTTGATTTACAGTGATATTTGCAAAAACTAGAAAAGAAATCGATTAAAATAGGTCATTTTATGCAAAATTTTATCAAAAATATTTTTTTTTTGTAAAAATTTTAAATTATTTTAAAATAGTATAATGAATTTATTTGTAAGTTTTATTCTAACATATATAAATAATCATTTTATGAAATTTTATGAAAATTGAAGAAAAATTATGACGCATGAACATTTTGAACTTACCGAAACGACGCGAAAACTTGCTTTGAGAAAATAGCATTTAAAGTTTTAATTGGACTAACATTTCCATTGTTTACGTTTGAAAAAAATACTTATAACTCGGTTAATAATGATAGGATCAACATACTTTTTTTTAAATCTAAAGCTGATGAGTTGCAGAATCATTTTCTGAAGGAAAAGAAAATCGTTTTGGGGATGTATTTTTGTCAATCTGAAGGTCCATTGTCGCCTTAAATGTCAAGCTTGGTATAAAAAAGTATATGCATAGCAAGTGAATTTATATAAGAAACGATGTTTATGAGAATATGTGCACTCTGTCAAGAGGCAAACTTCGAATTAATGCTTTTGATAGAAGATACTGAACATACAGGGTGGTCATATAAAAACTTTGCCGATATATGGACATCTAGCGGCCGTTCTGTTCAACCGATCGAGATGAGATTTAAGATATAGTTATTCAGAGGTATGAGCTCAGGATTTTGTGAACGGCAACACAGTGACGGTCACGGTTACGGTTATAGGTATAGAAACTCGAAATTTTCGAATGGCAATGACCACTTTTTCCCGTCATAAAATGCTCAGCGCATACGAAAACCCAAAATAGCGTTGGAACGGTACGTGTATCACAAACAAAAAAAACGGACGCATTATGCAAGGACAAAAAACAGCTCTGCGAACGGCCTACATAAACACATTCGGGACGTACGGAGGAAATTTGCATATGACAGAGGCAAGACACCTATCACTGGTGACAACACAGATCGGACAAAAGAAAATTTTTATTTGAATTACACATTTTCCACATAGGTGCCATCATCGTGTTTTTGTTGACCGTTCGCAGAGCTGTTATTTGTGCGTCTGTAACGCGTCCGTTTTTTTGTGATACACGTACCGTTTCAACGCTATTTAGGGTTTTCGCATGCGCTGAGCATTTTGCGACGCGAAAAAGTGAGCGTTGCCATTCGAAAATTTCGAGTTTCTATACCTATAACCGTAACCGTGAGCGCCACTTGGTTGCAGAATCTTGAGCTCATACCTCTGAATAACTATATCTGAAATCTCATCTCGATCGGTTCAACGGAACAGCCGCTAGAGGTCCTTATATCGGCAAAGTTTTTTTATGACCACCTTGTATTAAGAAAACACAACTCTCCTTTTATCCTAAGGTGTCTTCCAGCAAAATTAGAGGAACATATAGACTCAGTTGTTTCGACCTACCGAAAATCCCCAAGAGCACACTAACTAGTTAGTATTCTTGTCGTGCAAACAATTAAAACTATAAAACACACAAAGATTAAGGAGGAGGAAAGTTTTCTATCAGCTTTTCAGGAAATTGTCCCTGTTTTGGTTATGACAAAACAATGCAAGATTAAAAAGAATCTCTTGGACTTAAAATAACGTATTTCATGCATGCTTCATTATTATAATTAATTTGTTTTTGCTAAAAGTTTTTTTTTTTTTTTTACACTTTACACAATGATATCCAAAATGCGTGTGAATAAAATATAGGCATTTGAAGTTATTACTATTCTCTTCGAATGTGAGGATATAATTTGAACAAAGTTGCATCAGTATAATGTCCTTAAATTACAGTTTATGTCCTAATTACATACTTAGGATGTTGAGTAGGTTGTAATTGGTTGTTTCTTTCAATAATATGTTTACAAACGAGTTTCACACTTTCAGCCTATATTTTGTACTGACGAAGAATCAACGCCGAAAACAACAGATGCGGCGCAGTTATTATTTCTCTCAATGAATAAGATATGATTAACATGTTTTCATTTGCTTTTGGGAGGGGTTAACACATGTTGCTGTTTTGTACCTCGGAGAACTCTCGATACACAATATTACATTACGTATTGCCCATTATGAGTGCGTGCAAAAGCGCGATTTTCGTGTATCCGATAAGTTATTGGCGAGACTTTTACCCATGCTGCAGTGCTGCTTAATGATGCGTTACGCAATTAACCCTAATGAAGGTGTGTAGATGGATGTGAAAAAAATATACCAGTCACTTTAGGAAGTAACACGAAAACGCGAGAAGTATAAAGAGATAAACAAGCATAAAAAAACACCAAAACTCATCATCATCACTGGCATGACAGCCCCTGGACTTTTCAATTCAAAAGGTGACAATCCTTGTCAATAGAATAAGGCGATCCTTGTTTTGGTCTACCTCTGGGTCGATTGCCAGTTGGCTTAGCCATAAATTTTTTTTTTTAATGTTACCCTCTTCAGGCAATCGGATCAGATGACCAACCTACTTCCTTCTTTGCATTTTAATAATAATCTAAGGGTATAAAGGATATAAAGATGATATAATTGACATTGATTGTATAAAGGATTTAGATGATATGGTTGAATCTTCTTATCTGCAATCCATTAAAGCACCAGAAATAGTCATCAAAATTAGACATAAGTGTGTGTCTATGAGAGAGGGGTGTCAGTTAGATGCAAACTGAGAACACCAGAAATCTCTATTTTTTTCCCAATGTGATAGAAACTTATGCTGAGGACATTCGCCTATACGCACCGCAAGTTTTGTTGCCTATTTTAATAAGGGAGCACCCAGTAAGTGAACATAAGTTGCTTTTTACGAAGTTACATTACGAGCACACCCATACCTTATGTGATATTCCATTGTAGGAATACACTATGGAAGCTTGCATCGCTAACCATTATACATCGGTGTATAAGGGTTAGCGACGTAGATAATTTGATAGACAAAGTATACTTTGTCTATCAAAATTTTAGGGTAATAAATTCTTTGAAAAAATAATATAAGTAATGACTGTAAGAATAATGGAGGATCAAGGGGTTGACATGGAATGTTTTTTCCTCCGCACATGTTCTGTTTTTATTATCCCGATCTTGCTTTTAATTCTATTGTCACTTGATAAGTTTTGATTTGTGCCTCAACCATGTTAGCAATATTGCTTCCTTTTAATTTTCTGCCATACACGAGTAATTTGTAAGCTCTATGTTTAACATTTCATCTGTTTCACATATCATTTGTTTTACACTCTGCCTCCATGGGCTTCTAAAGAAGAACTATAGGGAGGACACAGCTATATTGTTTTATGTGGATCGCTTCATAACCGGCAGCGTCTTGGCACAGTGTAAACTCAATTGCTGGTTGGTTAGCGCTATGGTCATCTTATGCGACACGCTAGCTAATCTGTCCGAGATCTACAGCTAAAAGCCGACTGACTCATAACTTAGGATCTGATTGATTTTAGAAGCTACAAGATACTTTGGAAAGCAAACTTCAAGTCTATATACATTCCGCCAATTTTACTATTTTGTTCCTTTTTTTTCCTTCGCCCCCCCCCCCTCCAAAAAAAATCTCGAACCGAGAGAAAAAGAAAAGGAAAAAGAAAGGGAAAGAAAGGAATATTTCAACACTTACACACACACACAACAATGCCAAACATTTTGTATTTGCCGAGTACCTGCGAGAAGAAAATATTTTTAGCGGCCTGCTTATTCAATTACCCCCCGAAGAAAGCAGTAAAAAGGAGCTAACCTCTCATTTGTGCTAAATCAAATGCACACAATGCGCCTGATTCATGAACTCCGAATTCGCGCCACAAAGGGCAGCACTTCATCACTTCTTTACAAAAGCAGACAAGAGATCTCACTCAATGTCAGATCCTTTTTGCAGTATTTTTCTGTTCGGGTTAATATTGCCCGTGTGTATCTTTCTCGAGGGGTTACAAGTTCGGCCGCTTTCTTTTTATTATGTCACTACTGCTGACCAGAGTGTGCCGACCCCCTCTCATTACCGCAGCCTCCCCGCAGTATGAATTTTTATATATTTTTTCGATCTTTCCTTTCTTTTTTTTTAATCCCACATAGCCCTGAATACCTTAACGAATGACCACATGACAAACGATTGTAAATTTGGCGCGTGACATTTTGACAGCGGGCATAAAAGAGCAGAGTGATAGCGCCGCGTTTCGCCAATGAATTCGAATTTAAGAGAAATGGCCGTTCGTTTTGCCGAAATTGAATGCTCGCTTTTGTGTAAGTTCAATGCTGGGCTGAACTTCGATTCGCCGATGCAATTAAGAGAAGACGGAATTCAATCATTAGTTTGGGGGGGGGGGATCCGTCCTAGAGAAATTGCTTTTCAGCTGTGCGACGTGATACAAAAAAATTATATGATTATTACTCTTAACTGGCACATATCACTGCTTAATATATATGAGACAAAATTAAATTGTGCTTAACCATTTAATAGATGAGATACAAGCTGTCTCAATTACTAATTGTTAGTTTTCAAATGTCTGGGATTTTTTTTTTCCTTTTGTGTTGAAAAAGTTAGTTCTCGGGGTATCGATAAAGTTAGTTCTCCGTTGTATTGAAAAAGATGGTTTACCACGGTATTGAAAAAAAGTTGCTCTTCGTTGTAATGAAAATTGTAAAACCTTTAAGGAGTTCCCAGGACGTATGGTTGGTAAGATGGTGCTTTCCAAATTGTGCTTACCATCTTGCGAACAGTCAAGTTTTCCATTAATATCATGTCATAAGTTGTGGTAAATAAAAAAATTAATTTACGTTACGTATTAGTTTCTACGTAAACTTACTGTTATTATGGTGGGGTGCTAAACACCCTATAATGTGTAGTAATCAAGGACGTTTGCTTTTTTCAATAATAAAATAAAAAAATAGAAACGGATAATGATATCATAAATGAAAATGATTCTTTCTTTGTGTTACTTTCACGATAAAAAAAATAAATGTTAGTAGCTATTGATTTCGAATCTTAGAATGATCAGATTTTTTAAATCGCAAATAGACAGTGATTCCAACAGCTATTATTACGAAACTATTCTCAGTGAATAATCATGATGTTAAAGTTCCTTCTGGCAACATTATTATTCTAGAATGATGTTCTTACACACACACACACACACACACACACACACACACATATATATATATATATATATATATATATATATATATATATAAACATAAACTTATGGCGCAACAGTCCGTAGTGAACCAAGACCGGCTGTGCCCATCCCCGCTTTCTTGACCGTGGCCTTGGGGTGCCATGCAGCATATGTCTCGGTCAGGTGGTCAACCTGACGTAGGACCCGCAGAGTTTAGTTCCCAAGTTTGCTTGGTCCTCATTTTATCGACCCACTCAAGGGATGAAAGGCTGAGTCGACCTTGCCCAGTCGCAGGATCGAACCCTGGACCAGTGACGTGGCAGCTTGACACACACACACACACACACACACACACACACATATATATATATGTATATGTGTGTGTGTGTGTGTGTGTGTGTGTGTGTGTGTGTGTGTGTGTGTATTGTTGTTGTAAGTATGGCCAATACTTTCTTTTCTAAGCATTAAATTTCAAAACGCTGGATGGCAATGGTTGTACGTCAGTTTTTAAAAAGGACACCTCGCTTTCCTTTGTAAATAATTTCACTAAAAATGCGTTTGATTCTCTTTATTTACATAGCCTCACACAAGTTAAAAAAATAATTCTACCATGAAGTGCCGCTGGTTTATTTCTTAAAAATATTTTTTCTTATAAATGCCACACGAAGTTATTCCTGCAATCTTCCCTATACAGAGCAGTACTGTTCGTTTGCTAGTTTTTGGATACATCATGTAAGAAACTCATCTAGTCGACAGTATCACAACGCTATTCTTTGAATTGCTGGTAAAGGTCTTTAGTTCTGTTTTACCAGCAGTTAAAGACAGTGTTGTGTAAAAATTCAAGGCACACTCAGAGGTTAGAGATTATTGTGCCAACGTTTAATCCCTGCCTAAGGGAAACTATATATCTTCAGAAGCGTCAGTAAATAACTAAGTAAAAAGAAAAAAAAACTTAAAAAATCATCCGTACAATTTAAATTTTGTTTTTTAAAACATTCGAAATTTAAAGTGCTTTTAGTTTTTGATACACTTGACAAACCAATTGCTCTATTTGCTCTTTTTTTTTAAACTTAAGAAATGTTTCAAAATGCTTGGTCTTAGAGATTTACGCTGCGTACTCAAAACAATATATATTTTCATGCATAAAACAATATATATTCTCTTATAAGCACACATATGTTCGTTTACCTTTATAGGAAAATGTTTAAGAGAAATTTATACTCAAGCGGACTTACAATGTAATTTCCTTAAAAAAAAATTCCGCGATGAAAATTCTTCTCTTCCTCATCAGCGTGTCAGTTGCTATGAAGCAGTTTGCCCAAAATACGTCAATATTACCATATAGATTCTGATACTTTAATTACGTCTTGACATTTTCAATGACTCTGGCCATCTTCTTAAAAAATAGCAATTAGGAAAGAGATAATTACTGATTGACATCGATTCCTTTCATGTCAAACCGACCCGATTTTTACGTCAATCAAATTTTATTGGTTGGCAGAAGATTTTCTTTGTAAGTTTCAGTAGTTTTTATTTCTCAGATGAATGACACGGTGAATCAAATGCATCATTTACTTGAAAGCACTTTCTCGATGTATTTGTGCTGAGAGGACATGACGTTCAAACTGCCCATAGTCAGCAAAAATTTGGAGACTTTGCATATGGATAAATAGTATTTAGGTGTCACTAATTTTAAATTTATCCACCCTTAGAAGATTGAGATATTTTACTCTGATTCCCCAACATGTATTTTTATGTTGGATATATATTGACAAACCGCACAGGATATAAGGGCTGATCCGCTTTACAAATACATGGTGAATACCCGTTATGTAAATTAAAAAAAAAAAAAAATAGCATGTTTTGTAAAACCGCAAACCCTATTTAGTAAACTTTTTTTCAAGAGAAAAAGTATATTTCCTGATGTCAACTAACTATTACTTTTTAGAGCAAAGTATCAACTTAGAAAACATAAAAAATGCATTAAGAAATTTTTCTTTTCTTGGATTTTGAATACGACATAAATTTTCTCCATTCAAAATAGTATTTAGTTAATGAATAATGCCATGGAGTTAACAATCAATGCCAAGTAAATATCTTTCTTAGCATCATTTTATATAACTGATTTATGTAAAAAGCATTTATCGGGTTGCCGAATGGGACACAACAAAACTGCAAAAATTTACCATCATTTTCAAGGAAAAATTAAAATCTTTAAGGATTCTTGTGGTAAATAAATAAATAAATAAAATAAAATAAAATAAAATAAATGTCCTTAAGTTCTGTGGAATGTTTTTAAATTCCACAATTTCTTAAACTTCTTATTTAAAAATTGGGTTACTATGGGTTTGTACTGAGATTATGAAAATCATCAATTACTAATTATATATGTAGCTAGGAATTATTAGCTCAAAAACTAACCAAAATTAGAAGTGAAAACTGTTTCATCATATCGTCGTTGAAATAAAACAACTATTTCCTTTTTCAATGAATGGAATTTAAATATGGAAACAACAAAATGAGAAATAATTTTCCTTGAAACCGTTTTGCGTAGTTTTATCGTATCATCTTATAAATAAAACATCTTTTTCCTTGTACAATGATATTCAAACATGAAAACAACTCAATAAGAAGTGTTTTTTCTTGACACCATTTTACGTAGTCATATCATATAATCATTTCAGATAAAACATTAATTTACTTCTATGATATTTAAACATAAAAAGAACACAGTAAGAAATAATTTTTCTTGGAACCGTTTTGCATAACTACCCAAAATCTTCGTCAAACAACTGTTTTCAATTTCCGGATGTCGTACATTCTACCTTTCATACATTGATTTAAGTATTAACAGTATATCAAGACTGGTCAAAAGGTTTCTTTGCTCAGACTGAAACGTATATTTATCTTGAAAATTGACAATTAATCTCCAAAAATTAATTCCTTCTTTTCCAGAGATTATCTATATATATATATATATAAAACAGTTCCGGAACTGACTGACTCACTGACTGACTGACTGACTGACATATAACGTACAGACCATACCGCTGGATCTAAAGGGCTGAAATTTTGCATGGCGATTCTTCTTATAGTGTAGGGGTGCACTAAGAAAGATTTTTAAAAAGTTCTTAGATTTTTTAAAATTAAATTTTTAAGCTGCTTCAGTAACTTTTTTAAAGTTTGCATTTAAAATAAATAATTTGAGGATTATAAAATTTATATCACGAGAAAGATCACAAAAATTCCTTTGAAATGAAATCTTTTTCGAATCTTTACCTCCATTTTCTGATTTTTGGAGAATTTTTAAAGATTAATTTTTAGAGTTTAATTTATTAAATGCTGATCACGTGATTTATTTTTCTGGTACTTTAAATAAATTTATCGTCACGTGCATAACAACTAAATAAACAAAAAAAAAATTTCTTTTTCTTGCTAATGCTGAAGACGATTGGACATTATCCAAAAAAATATTAAAATACAATAAAAGATATTTTGTTCCTCAAACTGTACTATATTCTTTAGTATGTCCTATTACATTTAATTTGAATATTTTCTTCTACATTATTTTGTCTATAAAAATATCCCTTATGATTTTTTTTATAAATTTATTTTTTGTTTTTTTACATCAATTGTATACATTGATCGTCGTATTTATTATAAATTTATATATATATATATATATATGTATATTTATTTATTTATTTTTGGCGTTAACTGCATACATTGACCGTTGTATTTAATTTGAATGTACTCCGTAGCGAAGTGCGCGTTTTCAGCTAGTAATATATAAAGTTTGAATCTGGTTGTGAATTTTTTCTTCGTCTATTTTTTCTATTATAATGACCTTAAAAACTTTTTTGGGGGGGGTGGACTGAACATTTGCTAACTTGCATTGTTTAAATTTCGTAAGAAATCTATCTTCTTTAATGTGATTCAAATTGGAACCCTCCCGTTCTCTCACTTCCCACAGTTCTTCGAAATCGAAAGAAAATGGTGTTTTTTAAACACACACACAAAAAAAGATTGTCTTCAACGTAATTGACTTGTCTATTCCAGTTTCTCTGTATTCTCAGCATGCTGTCTTTGTGGTTGCAAGCCGATTGACACATGTTTTTGGAAGTTCCTTCAGATGGAAGAATATTCTTAAGTCTCCCCCAGTATTGGAACGGAAGCAATTTTGCGCATAACAACTTTGGAATAAATGTACTTTCAATCACTTAAGAAACATTTTAGTTTCTCTCCCCACGTCAAACGGATTCTTTAATTAATGAAAATTTTAGTGACTTTCATATTCAGACAGGAATAAAATTCTCAGAGAAGAAACGTTATGTGTCTCATATAGAACAATTTCATTTTTTTTTGTGATTTACTAATCCATACGTTTGATTTTGAGTGATCTAAATTTCAAAGATTATGTTCGCATTGCACGCAAGAAAATGTATGATTTGTATAGTGAAGTAGAAAGCAACCAAATAAAACAAAATTTTTGACAGAAAGAAGCTAAAAGTGGTATTGTGAAATCACAGATATTGTTATGCAATAGCAAATGCATAATATCCACACACATACACACTTATTATAATTAATATATATATATATATATATATATATATATATATATATATATATATATTATGATATTGATTACTGGTCCATGTTTTATTTAATAGTTTCATAGACTTGGACAGGGCCGCCCAGAGGGGGGGGGGCAACTGGGGCACTTTGCCCCAGGCCTCCAACTGCCGGAGAGGCCCCAAAAAATTTAAAAAAATTTATTTATTAGATTTCCTCCGAAAGAAAATTTTGAAACTTGTACCGTACTTCAAAATTCAAAATAATCTCCTGAAAAAAGGGCCCCCCCCCAAAAAAAAAAAAATTTAAAAAAATTATTCGATTAATCGATTTCTCTTATTACAAAATAGTCTTCTGAAAAATAGTCTTGGGGCCCCCAACAGAAGTTTGCTCCAGGCCCCGTAAAGTCTCTGGGCGGCCCTAGACTTGGATGGGAGTTTCATTGCTCGTTTGGTTTTGTAGATGGAATGGAATGGGAAGGATTTGCTCTACATTGTTTTCTGTTTTTCTAATGTTAAGTGTGTATCCACAGTGATATTTATAATGTCTCTGAGAAAAACTATAATACTGTTTCATTTTCTTCATGTGGCCGGACGATGGCCAAATGGCTAGGGGGCTGGCATTCGGTACCAGAGGCAGTGGGTTCGAATCCTACTCTTGGCATGGACGTTTGTAGCCGTTAGGAATAGGCTTTAAGCAGTAGGTCCCAAAGGTCTTTAAGCAGTAGGCAGTAACATCTTTAAGCAGTAGGTCCCAGTCTAATTAGTTCTCATGTAGCCAAAATTGACCGTAGCGCTCCAAACCAAACCAAACCAATCATTTATTCATGTAGTGGCCACTATTGGCGATATGTAAGTGAAGGAAACTTGGGCCCGGGGAAACCTGATATTTAGCAAGTTGGGATACGGGAGGGTGCTTGGTTCGAGCCCCGACAAGCGCCACTCAATGCTCTCGTGCCTACGCTGGGTTTTGGTACGTTAAATCTGTAAGGACGGAAAGTTCCTCCATGGTGTCTTTAGGAGTGGGAGGATGGTACTAATCTCCATGGGGGTGCGCTCGATATAAATTGTAGCGGCATAAGAGGATTATACTGGCTCACATGAGTGGTGCTCCGTGGGGTTTGTATTAGTGGGAGGAGGGTATGAGCACATCAGATAAGGCCCATGTAGAGTGGTCGATCTAAATTTGGATGGCAGCCTATTCAACGGCAGGGACTTTAACCCCGGAGGTCCCTAGTTGCTATATCGGGACCTGTCTGATGCATTGGCAGCACTAGAGGGAAATAAACTGTTATTTTCTTCTGCTCATTCAAAGTGTGAGGCTGACTGTTACAATATAGATGATCAGATAGTACAGACATATACAAGCTTTCTAAACAGAGATTATTTATAGAGAGAGAAAATCTAGAGTCGATACACAACACCTTTTATATCTATAGAACCATACTAGAAATGTTAAAAGCATATAAGTCAAAATTTTCAATACATCGTAAGAAAAGACAATGAGGCAAATATTTTAAGATTAACAACATCCTATTTCACTTATTAATCAGAACGTTGTAAACTTCTAAATTTAAAAAATTTGAAACATAATGCCTGTCCGTTATCATTATGATAAATGTTCCTTTAATATACTGTCCCCTAATCTGTGAGTCCGGGGATAGTGTCAGCTTTCGTTACGCTTCTCACACTATCGCTTGTTATGCCTTCTATTCCCCCCTACAGTACAATGGTTCATTAAAGACCTACAGACACGTGCTCGACCCTTTTAAATCGTTCCCACTTTCACAGAAGCCACAAAATGACGGTCGCAGTGAAACATAATCCCTGCTGTTACCACTCTTATGTGGGAAACATGAATGAAACGTAGACTACATATATGAAATTGAAACGTAACACGTAAAGGAAAACCAATTCTAAAAACTATTGCAATGATGTTTCATGATAACATTTCTTTATCAACAGTGCCGACATTTTAGTTAAACGAGTACGGATTATTTCCGAAAGAGGAGAATCTCAAGGTAGACACAGCCTCGCACCAGAAAACCTTCCAAATATCAGAAAAAAAAAAAAATTCTTCAGGGGTCACAGAATCTACAATCGTGTACTTATCCACAAAATCAACCTCTACGAGTACTAATGTTAGAAGTAATCAATGAGCCTGGCTTCAGCAAATATCCGAGTAATGGTTCACAAACAACACACTGAAACAATCGTACAAAAACTGTAATTCTTATAAATGATACAAATATTATATATATAAAAAAAATTAAAGGTATCAGAGGAGGAAATTTTTTTATTATTACTATACAAATTATCGTAATATTGAAATTTTTAAAAATGACTAGTTTCATAATGAATAAAGATTATTATATATTGCATTTTTATCTAATTTAAAAGTTAATGTGAGCGTAAGCAATTCTGATTAGTAAATCTTTTATTATTATTATTTTTCAACGCGGCAGGTATTTGACGCATCTACACTGCAAAACTGTGCACTTCTTTATTATAGAAATCTCATATTGTTAAAATAACACAGGAAAATCCATACCTTATCCCAGATTCGATCTCTAGTTCACTTAGCGAAAGTTGTTGCCACTAACCACTGACAATGTGGGCGCCTGGTTAATGAATCTAATACTGTCTATTATATAACTAATAAAGTTGTTAGGCAATCTAAGTATATTTATCTATCTATATATATATGTGTGTGTGTGTGTGTGTGGACTTGGACGCTGTGGCCCGGTTGGTAAAGGCAGCGAGCCAGTGATCTGAACGTCTCTGATTCGATGCCGGTCGCTGACAAAATCCACCGCCGTATACAGTAATGGCGGCTGGTGTACGAAAAATATGTCGTGGCTGCAATGTCCTCCAAGATCTCAAATTCAGCCCTGGAGGTGCGGGGTCAAGTGCTCCGGTCTCGTTACTTAACCCGGTTCAAAATTACGGGACCGGTCCTTTAGCCAAGTCGGACTCCGACCCTTGAGGTACTATTAAAAACCGGAGCCGCACTACTTCGCCCAATTGCCGTTATGGACTTGAACTGACAATATACTGTCGGTCAAGGGGCATCAGTCACAACAACATCTACAACAATATATATATATATTTGTGTGTGTGCGTGCGTGTAAGCATAGTGCTCATTTAAAATAAAAATAAATCAAACAGAAAATACTAATCATTTCAGTTCGATCTTATACCCTTAGATCTGTTGCTTTATAAATGAATTATTAACCTCAAGGTCTAACATATTGAAGCTATAGAATTTTAAGATATATTTTGTTTACCCCAAATTACCCGACATTTGGCAAGTTTTTTGTAAAAGAAGACTTTTAGCGAAATTCATTGTGTTACAAGTATAACAGAATGAGAAAAAAAAAAACAGAGGAAGAAAATTTTTCGATATTTATATCCATCAGTTATTTGTTAGCAATGTGTAAGGTAACACAAGATTCGATTCACAAGAATCGAACTTTTGAGTGAATTAAAGAAGCTGCTTTAGATATGCTAATTTCGGCATACGCGCTTAGTATAAATACCACGCAGCGTCATTAAAGAAAAGGAGGAGGTTGTTAAGGTTGAAAAGGTGTTATCCTGCGCTAGTGCTTAGCGGGCCAGAAGTTTACATGGCAGTACTGCTGGTTTGACTTACTGTTCGTGAGTATAAAAATATATTGTTCTTGAAAGCTGTGTTTATACATTCCGTACAAGTAGTACGTATGCTTATTGCTGTAAAAGCCAATTATATGTGCAACGAATTCAATAAACATTGTTTCATGTATAAACTGAATTTGTATAAAATACAAATAGAGTGCCCCCTTAAGTAGATACTCTATACTGGCGCCCGAAGATATATATACCCTGGTAGTTAGCGTTACATTTGTAACGAACAACAAAATTGAAATTAAAAACTGTGTACTGTGTACTTATATTGATAAAATTGTTGCAAGTACTTATATACTATTTAAAAATGAGTGTTGCAGAACAAAATCCTGCTGGAAATTTTCCTCGGGTAATTATGGTTCAGCATTTTGCGCCATTCGAAGCCACATTCAATGGCGGCCCCTCAAGCCAATTCCTAAAGAAAATTTAGCATTACTTTCAGCAACAATGCACCCCAGAGGGGGATAAACTTAAAATTGTTCTAGCCGCTTTAAGAGGTAGTGCATATCAGTGGTACAAGTGTATGAAAAGCAGTAATCTGATTTTTGACTATTCGTCATTCAAGCAACAGTTTCTTAGCGTTTTTCCAAAGACCTTTAATCAAAGTGAAATTGAAGCGGAAATTTATTCGCTAAGGCAACGTGAAGGTCAGTCTGCATTAGATTTTGCTATGGAAAAGATTTCCAAGTGTGAGGAATATTTAGAAGGGGTGACGGAAGCGATAATCTTAAAAATAGTTATCCAACGTTTGAAGCCAAGTGTTCAAGATTTTTTAGATAATCAAACAATTACAAGCAAGGTTACCCTCCTTCAAGCTTTAGCTAAATATGACAATAGGCATTTCTTCGCTACCCCGTACCGTCATTCAGGTACGAGAAGTTTTATACAGCCGCGTCAAAATTTTTCGCGAGTTTCAAACCAGCAGCGTAAGCAGTACCGCAGGCAAAATAATAGAAGCGCACGGCGTTATAATGAAATTAGTGCACTTAAAGAAAATAATATGCAAGCACCTTACTTGCACTGGCAAGTTGATTCACATGATATGGTTCAACCTGTTGAAACTGTTTGGTCAAATGTATTATTTTGTCCGAGTAGTAATCATTATTTTGAGAATAGTGAAAGTCAGGGTATTTTTGTGGCTTATAAAGAAAGTGAGTCTAGCTGGAATGATGAGGTAATTCCAGTACAAATTTCTGAAAATAGTGCCGATAATAATGCTAGTGGTTTAGAAAATAAATCATCTGACACTTCTATTAATGCTATACCTGATATTATTGATGCTATACCTGATATTTTAGATGATATTCACACATCTGTTAATGAAGGAAATTTAGTAGATGACGAAGTATGCGTTACGGAAGTTAGTGAATACTTATTAGTTGACGACAATAAAAATTCTTTAAACGATAGTAGGAACTCGCTAGGTAATGATATTATTTCAAGTTTCCATCCGAATGAGGATTGTGTAGGCCAGGTTGATAATATGGTTTTAAATAAAGTACATGAAAACCATACTGAGAGTCGGGATGAAAAGTTGACACAGAATTATACTGTAAGTAGTTTAGCTGATGCTTCGGAAGTTATAGACGTAGGTTGTATTAAAACGCACCAGTACGAAAAGCTTAATCTTCCTAAAACTGAAGCAGTGTTAAAGAATTTAAATGATAACGATTCTGATATCGCAAGTTTCAAAGAGACTTTTTCGTCAAAAGAGGATAAAACTAAAGTTAAGGGGGATAAAAAACGTGAAAAAGCGCCTTCAGGTTCCAGCATTAAAACTGCAAATACTGAAGTAATTAAGGCGGTAAACAAGAAGTTGCATAAGCACCAATACCAAAAACAGAGTCAGTTTGTTGAAAAACATGACACAAGTAGAGAGATAAAGCCAGTAACTAAACACGTTGGTGCGGCGTATAAATTTGACAAAATAGAATCTGCATTAAAATCTAATACCGATACAAGCAAAAGTACGAAGAAAGGTAAAGTGTGCATTACAAAAACTCCATCAAAGGATGAATGCGTCGCTGATAAGGTACACAAGGTTATCAAAAGGAAGAATGACAATTTTAAAGTTCCTTTGCATAAGTACAGGAAACGGAAGATTTCTGCCGCCCAGCAAGGTTGGCCTCCTCCCAAGAGACCTCCTGTCCATCGTCAAGCCGGACCAGCGCCTCAGGACCTACGACCTGCTGCACGAAGGATGCCTACACGGTCAACGAACCCCTTTACTAGGACTGCGACCATCAAGAGAGGTTCAACTGATTGGACAGACTGGTGCAAGGAAGTTGCTGCATTCATGAGGAACAAGTCTTGTATCAATTCTCTTATTCTAACTCCCACCCTTTAATAAAACCGAACCAAATTGGTTTGAAGTTCCCCATTGTATATACTGTGTAAACATTTTGAGGGGAAGGAGTGAGCCACTGAAAAAAAAACGGCATACTGTTGTTTTATAAATTTTTGAAGGGGACATGTAGTGACTAGGAAAAAAATACATACTGCACAATATACCAATTAACCACTAACATACTAACTTCACAAATCATAACACATGTGCATTACTAATTGGGGAAGAGCAGATACAGTCAAGAAATGTCATGCTGTGCAATTGTGTTGTCACTTTTAATTAAAATAGATATTTTAGGGCGCAGTTGGCAGCCCAGTATCCGCAACTCTGCAAATCCACTGTTTGATGGTGTCACCTGGACCCTTCGGGGTTAGTTTTGTAAAATGGTAGTGGTGTTTTTCCTCCACACAACGTGTGGAAGGTTTTTTTGACTTTGCCACCCATTATGTCAAAAGTCAGACCAGCACGCGTTTTCAATTAGTTAACTGAAGCCGTTCAGACCTCAGTTACCTAATTTTCTTTTTCGAGGGAGGCCAGTGTAAGGTATACACAAGATTCGATTCACAAGAATCGAACTTTTGAGTGAATTAAAGAAGCTGCTTTAGATATGCTAATTTCGGCATACGCGCTTAGTATAAATACCACGCAGCGTCATTAAAGAAAAGGAGGAGGTTGTTAAGGTTGAAAAGGTGTTATCCTGCGCTAGTGCTTAGCGGGCCAGAAGTTTACACGGCAGTACTGCTGGTTTGACTTACTGTTCGTGAGTATAAAAATATATTGTTCTTGAAAGCTGTGTTTATACATTCCGTACAAGTAGTACGTATGCTTATTGCTGTAAAAGCCAATTATATGTGCAACGAATTCAATAAACATTGTTTCATGTATAAACTGTGTGTGGTTCAAATTCAAATAGAGTGCCACTTCAAATTATATACACCCAAGTCTGGGTAGAAGTGAGCATAGAAACTCTATAAATGTGTACCTAAAACTTTAAAAAAATATATTGTAATAATGTTTAAAAGTAATGAAAAAAAGATTTTTTTAAGCTTCAAATTATCACTATAAGCGTATAATAATCAGTTTGATTTAAAGTATGACAAGAATCACTTAGTTTATTTTTTCCCCATGTTTGTATCTTTAATAACTTTCGAGCTTAAGTTCAAGTTTGAATGAAACTCTTTTCTTGCATGAATAGCCTTTCAGAAATTATTTTGTTTTCTTCTTTATAGCGGACTTTTATCAGATTTATTTATTTTCAAAAGAATTTCTAAAGATTCAAAGCGTTTCCCATTTTTTTCAAATTAAAGGGGGGAAAATGAATATTAAGTCTATTTTATACAATATCGCTATTAAGAATCTAATTTTTATTACCACGTTTTTATTAACTCGCTTTCTTGTTTGTCCAGTATACAAATCTTGCAATCGATTTTTAACTAACTTCCCTACTAGCTACACATTTGAAACTAATAGAATAGCTCAGAACACGATGACAATGCATTCTTTTAATTCATTTTCAGTTAATTTTGTTGTTTGAAAATTTATTATAATTGTTCTCTTTATTGCGCATCTGATTATTTTCTTTTAAGTTTCATCAAAAAAAATTTTTAAAAAAGTGTTTATTAATACATAGAATTGTCAAGTTTATATGATTCAACAGAAAATTTAATAACGTGGTATATAAAAGTTCTTTTTGTCTTGTAATTATCTTACTGACAGGTGAAAAAAAACCCATAGTTTAAATACGAAAAAATTAGAAAATAGAAAAATTGGATGCGTTATTAGTAACGTATTATTAACGTATTATAACGTATTATCATCGGCATTTCAATTTGATAGCTACCGATGAAGTATACGGTTCACACATTAAATTCGTCATTTGTTTGTTTTATAGTTAACAAAAAAACAAGCAATGTGCTCGAGAGATTTCTTATATTATATCACTGCGCTTAAGGGAACTCACTACTCTTAAATCTTTAAAACATTCGATTTTTTGAAAAAAATATATGTTAAAGCCTGATCATTTCTGAACAAAATAAAGCAAACCGCATGAAAATATCCCGCTTAGTTTCCGGAGATATTGATATTCTAAATATTTAATTACTGATCAAGTTTATGGTAAGAAAAATTTTAGACTCATTTTTTCTCAAAATGTAATTTTGCATCATTCCGCAACTGATATCTCGAAAACTATGAAACATAATTCCATGAAATTTTTATCACTGCATAATAATGTTGTTTTATTGCGTCTAAACTAGAATTATTGCAATCACTGCACATTTTGTTATTTTTTCAGGGGTCAATTAATGCAAAAATTTAAGGAAATTTTAAGTATATTTTGAGCAGTTTTTAAAAAAATTGAAAAATATTTTAATGTTGAATGTTTCATGTTCAATTGTCTTTTGAATTATTTGTTTTAAATATAAAATAGGAATTATACATTTGAGTGTCAAATTAATTTCATAAATCTGCACGCAAGCCAGTATACAATAAAAATACTTATAAAACAAGGTATATCTAAAGCATTTTTAAAAAATTATTTAAAATTATTTTTAGAGTGGAAAATTTGTTTATTAAAATAAATATATCAATTTATCATATACATAAAATTTGGGAAAATTGGAAGTAAATTGAAATAGTTACAAAGAGTCAAAAAGTATGAAAATATGCCTTATTTCCTCGACTTAAGGGTCGTGAGTCCCCTTAAAACCCCTGGGATGAAAGCAATATTAAACTGCAGCAAAGTAATTCTACCCTGTAGAGGCATTAATTTGACGATTTCTGTTGCAGGGAACAACCTACGTTCAATTGCCCAGCAGTGATTTGGCGGTACAATAACAATTGTCGGGGACCGTAAAAGCAAATCCTCAAATCCTTTTGCCCCCGCTGATGAAAGCAATTGAGCTCATTGTCAATATTAACCTCGGTACAGATTTATACTGAAAGGGGTTTTCCCCTCCCCGTATGAGTGATGGGGTGCATTTACCCAGTGGGTAGAACAGCGAGCGACTGATCAGAAATTAGACACGCGCTGAACACCATGTATCTCAGTGGCTTGCAGATGTACGTGGGAATATCTGCTAGAGCGGTATAAAGATCACAATAAAATAAAAGTGTCTGCCACAATGAATGGCTAAATCATACTCGTGAGTCCCTGTGGCAGTATATAAAAGAAATAACTGAAAAGAGATTTTGACTGTAAATTTTGGATTTTTGATTTGAAGCGCTGCACCCCCCCCCCCTTTAAAAATAACCTTAAAATATGCATGTATGTGGTTACAGTTAGCGAAATATTTAGCATAAAAAGTGTTTTAGAAACATGCACTTTGCTATTCATATCTGCTAGCTAGCTAACGTCACCAGTTAACTAAATGTACTAATTAAAACTGTTGCCATATTGAATTAGCTGAATAAGACATTATTTTAAAGGTAAAATTTTTTCTCGCTAATTTTTCGCTAAAGAAGAATTTTAGAGAAATTCAGAGTGTATACATTGCAGGTAAAACAGAATAATAATTTTAAAAATAGAGGAAGAGGATTTTTAGATATTAATATCCATTAGTTATTTGTTAGCAATGTGTACTTAAAACTAAAAAAAAAAAATTAATAATGTTTAAAAATATTAAAAAGCAGATTTTTTTTTAAAAAAACTGCCAATTTTTCCCTAAAAGGAAGTGATTGAATATTTTATTTATTTATTCAAAAGGGAATTCAGAATAATTAAATTTGAATATATTTCTCGAGGCTTTTATGAAAAGGGTAAAATGTATAATCGTGGATAATTTCTTCCTCTACACAACCATGTACAAAACTTTTAAATCTGAAAGATTTTTACACACAACCTTACAACTGCAGTGAAACATTTGCCTGGAGGTTGTGAGGAATGAAATTCGACATGACTTCAAAATGACTTCAAATCGCTTTGGCTCAGTTTATAAAATACAAGTTTTGAAATTTAGAAACCCGGGTTCATTTCCCGGGCTTGGCCGACGGTCGTTACAGCGTTATTATGAGACTCTATCAATTGAATATGGAGGACCTAAACTAATCGACAACTGCTTTTTTGGATGGAATAAAGTTAGGAACTGAAAGTGCACTTTAATTTACTTACAGCACAATTAGAAATGAAAGTTTCTTCCAAGTTACCCATTATTATTCCACTAAATAAAAATATTTTGTTTGAATTTTACTCTCTAATCGCTTTCAAATATTTTTCTCGTATTTAAAATAGTCCATTTTTTTTCAATCTTTAACAAATACATTTTTTACTTTAGTGAATGGTGAGATAAATGACAAAATAATTTTTAGAAAACTTGAATAATACAGGACATGTATTAACGTTTATTCCAGTTAATATAATATATTCTTTTAAATTTAATAAGGGTAGCAGAAGAGAGAAACAGGTTAACGGCTTTACCTCATTTACAAATTGTTTGATATGTATATGCAACATAAACTGATTATCATCATATCCCTTAGACAAATAATTTAAGTTTTAGAATAATTAAGTAAGATCTTAAAAACATTAACAGATTTTCATATCTGCAAAAATTCATTTGCATCAAGTTATATATATATACAGGGTTCCCACCTATATCCGTTACACCCCCCCTCCCTCAACTTCTAAACGGTGACAGCTTAGGCCATAAAGTTGGTGTCTAGGTATAGTAAAAAGGCTATGTGCTACTCGATGAGACAACTTACAACGCTATCTATCGGCAAATTTTGGAATTAAGGTTTTTATCTCAAAAAACGGTACGAGATATGAGAAAAACGTCAGTTACAAATTTGTTCAGCATCATCGATTTAGTAAGAAAAGACACCTTGCGCACATTAATACTTATAATAGAATGTAGAAAATGAACGTTTGTTTGGTCACGATTTCGAAAATTGTCATGTCATAAAGAGTGCAAGAAAGAAACTGAGACACTTCGCTATCTTAAGGATCATTTATTCATGTTTCTGAAAATTCTCTCAATTAGCCACTATACCTATTTGCACTCTGGACTGGATTTCTCGCTGCACATCGTGTAACATCCACTCTTTATGACATGACAATTTTCGAAATCGTGACCAAACAAATGTTCATTTTCTACATTCTGATTTAAGTATTAATGTCCGCAAGGTATCTTTTCTTACCAAATTGATGAGACTGAACAACTTTGTAATTCACTTTTATCCCGCATCTCATATATATATATATATATATATATATATATATATATATATATATATATATATAACTTTCAGTGTTTTTGCTGAAAAATTTATATATATATATATATATATATATATATATATATATATATATATATATATATATAACAAAAAACGCGTCCTCCTATTGAATTATATTTAACGCGTATTCTACATTATCCTTTTAATAAAGCACGACCCCTCTTCCAAATTCTAACCTAAAAATAATGTAAGTTATAATTTGTATTGTCCCTGCAGATCATTAAGCAGGCATGTGAAATTTCTGAACTCATTAACATCCCCATATATCTGGAATCCGAGGAATCCGAGGGCCTCATTAAATTTGTATACAATAAATAAGACTTGTTTTCAAATTCTTCCTTTTTGGTAAAACACAGTAAAGCGAGCGTAATTCAGAGATGTGTCAAGACCACGCGCATATTTCGTCATACAACGCGCGTGATCTAGCAATGAATTAATCCCCGGGAAAACCATGACGTTGGATACCACACGACTAAATCTGACCAATTAAGTAAATTCCAGCCCTGGTGACCAGATCAGAAACAGTCATTTGTATGAAAGACTCTTCCTCTTTTTTTCCCTTCTCTCTTAACTGTGTCATGCAAACAGTTCTCCTTGCCCCGTCCTGTTGCGGACGCCCCATCTCCACTGATATTATGTAAGGCCACGGCTCTTCTGTTCATTCCAAACTCCTTTGAATGTAGCTACTGCAAACTCTTAGATATCATGTCTTTTCCGGGCAAGTTATGTGGCCACTACAGCTTGGTTACTAACAAATAAAATACGTCTATGGAATACGTCTATGTTTCTCTCCTAAATTTCCTAAGCGCTTCTCTGGATCAACAATTCGGCCGATTTCACCTCCAAGAAGTTATAAGCAACTAGTCATTCAGTTATGATTATTATCACACACACACACACACACACACACACACACACACATATATATATATATATATATATATATATATATATATATATATATACATATACGTATTTGCAAGGCAGGAGGAACATGTAAAATTAAGTTCACAGACACGGAGCAGAAGTAATTTTCTTTTACTTTTCTTAGAAAATTGCTATTTTTTTTTTCAATAGCTTCCTTATTGAATCAACTTCAATAATAACGACGTTTGATGATTTATCTTTAAAGGAAGAGAAGAAAACTATAACCAAATACATATTGGAATAGGGAAATTCTCTTAACTTGAATCTCCTAAATCCTGAGTTACACATTTCATTATTTTACATATATGCTATTATATTCAGAGAACGTGCCAGGAGATCAGATTTTAAGAAGGCGCCGGGAAGCGAAAAAAATATTGTGATTTTTATCGACGAAATTTGCTTTATCTGGCTGATTTCATGAAGAGAGAATTCAACAGCATTTATCCGTAATAAAACCAGACTGAGGAATCATAAGATTGAATATTTCACATAATAGACCCACTAAAGAATGAATCTTTTTCATCCGAAAATTCGGAAGTGGGAAAAATGTGAGACTGAGTTTGGGGAGGAACGTGATAGCGGTGGCAGATGGCTGTGTGGCCTGGAGATAGAGTTAGCAATAACAAAGTGTGTTGCCTTGTGATCCATGGAGCTTATTCTAACAATGCGAATACAAGAAATGATTCTAAAATACGTTATTGAATTCTCTTAAGATCTATATTCCATCACACTACTTTAGTGATCTAGCTCTTAAGACGCTGCTAAGTGCTGAGGTCTGGGTTCGATTCTAGCCCTTAACTGGGGCGTTACAAATACTTTTTCTAACTATCTGCATCATGCCTGTTAGTTGGATCGCATTATAATTTTCCCACTATGATATTCCAAAAACTTATAATTTACTTCAATTGTCTTAGGTAGAATTAATGAGCTTCTAAAATATCCCCTAGGATATAGATATCATCTAAGTAATTTTCATAGCATCAATTCGCGGTACCTGTGATTAATAGAGCTGAAAGTTTCCAATTTCTACAAGGGTATGCTCCAGATCAGTCAAATATTGATTTCCGACCTGCATATTTCCCTTTCATGCTGACAATACAGCCCCTCTTTATAGCTTTCTGACAGAGAAAGAAGTGGTAGATATCACAGGAGGGGGTCCCATAGTTTGACGCTAATAGATGCGGTGTGGCGCAATTGGAGGCTATTCTCTTCCCATCGAAACGTAAGAATCGACGGGAGGGGATTGGCTGAGGGGGGAAGGGAAGTCGAAACGGCCAATGAACGTCACGGGCGGTGAGAGATTTCTGATTCCAAGATCAAATGTTGATGGAAACCGCGAGACACGTTAACGGATTGTTTGGAAATCTGTTCACGGAAAACCGCTATTTGATAAGGAAATCACGCTAATCGAAACATCCAAGAACAATGACAAGAGGAACGAAAAAATTTGGAAACGAAAACGAGGAGGAAGTTCCGATGCTGATATTTTCATCAGTTTGCCGTTAATATATTCATTCGTTTGCATTCATGCACCCATTACAAACGAAAGCGACCAGCTGAAATTATAGTATACATGCGGCATTATATCATCATGGATTATGAATAAACAAATTGAATGACGGCACGCGTTGTCATTGACAATGGTGGAAGTCATGTCAAAATAAGGAATAATGAATTTCTTCTCTCGCTAATGAATACTCTCTCTAATATGTACACGCAAAATGAAGTTGAAATTTAAAAAAAAAAAACGAAATTGCGAAAGTAAAGTATAGTAACAAGTGTGAAAAATTTACAAAAATAAGAAAATAAACAAAGAAAAGTAAAATGGGTCCAATTGAAGGAAAACATTTATTTGGCAGAAATTTTCAGTTTATAAAAAGTTAAATTTTTACTTACACATACACTTACATACACACACTTACTTACTTACACACACATACACACATAGGAAGTATGTAAATATTTATAAACATATTTCTTAACATATATTTACTATATAATAGACATATGTGTGAAAAACAAAGCATTACAGATATGAAAAGAGTTACATAAATAAGCAAAAATAAAATGGATCTTATTAGTGTGACGCATATATTAGTAAACAGTTTCTAGTTGCAACTTAATGTCTTTCTTAACGTTATTTAAGCTGACCCTACGTCAACTTAATGTTGCAACTTAATCGTAATTTATTTGCAAATTAATGTTTATACAGATACAGAAGGTCATTCGCACTTTATGGAAACGATTTTGTAATTTGTTTTTGGCGTTTGCATTTTGAGATAAATATTTTGCAACTTCAGAATAATCCTCTGCTATTGTTTTGCGTTGATTGGAATGTAAAATAAAAGATTTAAATGGCTCCTAGAATGGATAGATGGCTCGATGGTTACGTAACTGCACTTTCCGGGAAGAAATATTCGTATCAACAAATTATAAAGCGGTGTAAAAATTTTGGTTATGGCATTTCAAAAATAGGTATTTATAATATATTAAATTTGAAAGGAAAAAAAGTCTAACTGAAAGTACAAATGAAAACATGACCACTAAACCTCATTCTAATGCTGTTCGAACACAGGTAAATATCAAGAAAGTGAAGTCTCTGATCCTAAAAAGTCCTAAAAAGATCCTAAAAAGTCTCTGATCCCGACTCAAAGATCCATTGCATTGAAACCAGGAATGTCTTCTGGCACTGTAAGTAAAATCATTCATAAAGATTTGAAATTAAAAAAGATGTTTAAACCTAAAGTTCATCTGCTTTTGCCAAAGCATATTGCTGAAAGAAAAACAAATTGTAGAAAATTATATGAAAACACCTAGCTGCTGAAAAATGAAAATTTGTGGTAACACTCGATGGGGCATGGGTGTATTTAAGTGACTTTAGTAAAAAAAGATCCATTTTCTATTGCTCAACTAACGGGAATGACCGTACGAAATTGCTACGTCAGTGTACAGAAAATTTCTCAAAGGAGTTCATGATAGTAGCAGGATTTTGTTACAACGACAAATTAAAAATAAAAAAGTCTCAAGTAACGCCAAAATTAATTCACTCTACTCTCAGCAGAATATTTTAGAACTAATTTTTGAAGAAGAAATTCCAGCCTTATATGGAAAGGACATTGATAAAGTTAAACCTCTTATGGACAAAGCCTCTAGTCACACGTCTAAATCAACTGCCGCTTATTTAGCAAAGAAAGAATCAGAAACAGGAATAAAATGTATCCCATTTAATGAGAAATACCTGTAAAATTATCTGACATGGAAAATTCAAGCTAGAGCTATTGTCAAGAACCATGGCTATCAGATAGAAGCAAATCACTGCATAAAATACGGCATTTATACATAAAATTTAACTATCAAAATCGTTTCCATGAAGTGCGAACGTTCTTCTGTATAACCATTCGAAAAGTTATGGTTGTTAAATCTACCTATCTATTTATCTCTCTCTCCTTTTTATATCAGATATATCTCATATATATAAAGTACTCGTATTTAAAATTCTGATTGTTATGAGAATGTGTATGATTGAGTTTATTAGGTTCGTTTAGAACGATGGTGACATAGAGTAGTGTTGATTACATCAATTATCAGAAGGAAGCAGATCAATCAAGCAAGCAAGAAAAACAAAACAAAAACAAGAGAGTAAGTTTGTTTGGTATAGACGTTATCATTACGAGTTTATGAACACGACGATATAAAGCATCTTAATTTTTTATAAATTTTATATAATAAAGTTATTAGCATTAAACACTGGTTAGAAATCTATCAAGTATATCACTGAATTAAGTTGATTTTTCAAAAAAATAATCCAACAGATATAGATAAGATAAAAAAATATATACTAAAATAGACAAAAACCAAACAGAAATCAAGCACTCTGGGCATCCACGCACCAACGGCAAGAATCTGTATAAGTGCCGTAACTGAACCAAAAAACAACAGAGGTAACCGACAGGTCTCGTCATCAGGGAGCCTAACCATGGCAATTACCTCAAGGGGAACTTTCTGAATAGGATGCAGGTAAGCCCAAAAGACATCCCAAGGCCCCGAGTCTCCCAAAGAAGCAATTAGTCAAGAAGAAAATGAAAAGACAAACACAACTTACAGTATGGGCACACAAAAATCCTAATGCAAAGTTAACGGTGCTTACACCCCCCCAATTCCGTAAGTGACGGTTATGGCGAAACAGCAGCCAATTCTATCCTAAAGGTTACGTCATTGTAACATTACTATAGCTCCACCCCCCATTACAACTTAACCAAATGAAAACACAAATACTATTCTAAACATCTTTAAAAATTCCTGAGTCTAAATGCCATTTTTTTAAAACTTTTAAATTACCGAAATTTTTAGAGAAATCGTTTTTTCTTAAGTTTTCCTCAAAAATGCTACATGCCTCCAAAAAATCCCCAGCGTTGTTACATACGTTTTTTATTCGTAGCATATCTGTGCTCAGATGGCAAAATGTTATAAGAAATTTACGTGACAGCAATTCTAAGATTGAAGATTTCATGAAAAATCAGTAACATGACATGAGCAAACATGATACCAATGTTTCAGAAAAATAGTTGGTTACTACTTACAGTAAATTTACAGTAAATACACTAAACAGAAAATATCGAGTATCCGGAATGTGAAAAACTCAATTATAAGAAAAGTTTCTCATAACATTTTGCCATCTGAGGACAGAATATATACCACAGAAGTAAAGAAGAATAGTAACAGTTTATCTCATAAGATATATCCGGGCTATTTGATAAATTCATGTCGGACTTTTAAAAATAATTATAAAATTTTGATATCAGTGAATCATCGAAACTGTAGCCGATGCAATTTTTTTAGACGCAACCGTGTATTTATTTCTATTTCACAGTCTATACCATGCAATTTTCATGTAAGTCATATAAGTAATAAATTCGTGTCAGGTTTAAAAATAAAAAGTTAAGTATTAAGTTATTAGTTTGAAAAGAATGAGAATAAAAGAAAAAATGAAAGAAAATACAAAAGGGGCTGACTGATGAGATTTTTCAGTTTGAAAAAATTTATATTTTTACTTCTAACCCGATGTTCGTGTAAGTATAACTAGGACAGTTATGATGTTGTCACATCCATCAACTTCTCTATATATTTTTGCAATATAAATACAGTCAGATGTGAAGGATGATGAAACAGATAAAAAACAAGTTAAAATGCCCCATAGAAATTAAACAGAATTTGATATTCGCAGCATATTAGCCCTCGTGTAGCAAAAAAGTTGACCGTAGTGCTCCAAACCAAACTAAACTAATCACGGCATAATTTACATTTATACTGCAGTTTAGATTTTTAAATGATACCAAATTTTTAAATTTAATTTTTAACCTGACACGAATTTACTACTTATATGAATATTGTGCGGAAAACAATAAAATATAAATACACTGCTGAATCTAAAAAATTGCATCAGCTATAATTTCGGTGATTCACTGATATCAAAACTTTATATATATTTTTAAAAGACTGACTTGAGTTAATCAAATATCCCGGATGTCTCTTATGAGATACACTGTTACTCTTACCCACATGATATTTGTGAGCTGGACGATGGAACAGAAACGCAATCTGCACCCACGAAATTGCATCCACTACAATTTCGATGTTTATGTCTGATATCAAATTTTCTAATTTATTTTTGAGCTTAACATGCATTTATAAAATATTCCTGATATATCTTATGAGATGGATTTTATTTCATTTTCATTCAAATGTAATTTACGGAGGACGATAAAAAAGCAAAACCCGTATGAAAATCACTATAGAAACAGAAAATAACAACTAATTTTAATACATAATTATATTTCTTTATCGGTCAGTAGAGCATTAGGTACGATTGTATCTATGATATTTCTGAATAATACACACAATAATGACATTTGAAGGGTCGAGGGGTAAAACGACTTTGCAGCCATTTTTGCGAAAATGAGTTAGCAGTGCCATCTTGTAGCTTTCAAGGAGTATTAACACCACGTGCATTCATATCTGGGGCAGAATCACTTTAAAGCCGTTAAAAATAGCGATAAACTTTCGGCGTTCCATAGAAAAACCACGCTGCACTAACTTTCAGATTCATTTTTCTCAAAACGAGGTTTTTGGAGTAAAGTGGTTTTCCCCCTGGACCCTTCATTTGTTAATAATACACAAAAGCTGGTACCGCCCGATGAGCTATAATTATTAGTTCGAAAGTTTTCATTTCTAACTTCTGCTGAAAATTTCAAAATGTGTTTTCTACTTTAGTTGTATCACTTCCATAATTTTCTTCAAGGGCATAGGACAGCCAAATGGTTTACGGGTCGGAAATCGGCACCGAGAGTGCTCGGTTCGATTCCCAACAAGAGCAACTGAATGTCTTCGTGTCTACTGCAGGTATGGGCACTTTAAACCCTTAAGCCAGGATGGGAGGACGGTACGAGCCCATTTGTCGCTCTTGGGGTGCTTGGACAAAACTGGGCTGGTACTGGTTCCCCTGTACGGTGCCGCCATTACAAGCAACCCACAAATCTCCCGTTTCTACCGGGCGAATATCGAAAAGCAGTGTACCTTCCAAGTTGGTAAAAACAACATAAATAATTTGCTTTTGATTCCACTACAGAATATCAGTCTTAAGAACATCCTTTTCTAATTTGCAGGGTCACCTTCCCTAGGAATCGACCGAAAGCGAGTTAGGACTCGTCCGTGGCAGGCATACAAAAACAGGCCGGATTCACTTGTTATCTAATAACTCCCAATTACGGCGGCTATTCCTTCATCATTACGTTCTTCGTATTGTTGACTTATCCCATGTTACATGCTGCCCGGGATTTTTATCTCTGTGCAACGAATACGCGCATTAGGCTGCGCTAAAACACACAATTCCGAACAAATGGCTGGTAATCTGCGGCCGGGGTTGTTGATTCAAGAAACCAGAATCTGACACCTGGTTGAAATAATTATGATGGATCGCGGGCGTCGCACACAAAGGACATCTGCCGTATCGTGATGCGGCAGTAAGCGGAAGAGGGACAGACAACTCTGGTCGAATGCTGCATCGCGTGACACAATCTCTGTGCAGTCGGGTATCGGGGGCTTGTGTGACGGCTCAATCATTTTGAGCTGAGGTGGTCATCTCTTGCAGACAGCAAGAGATATCCCGGCAGTCATATAGCTAACGGTACCAGCTTTATCAGCGGATGCGGAAGTCAAAAAGGACAATTTTGTTCAGGCAGTAGAAAAATCGAAATGTTTGAAGACATGTCTTTTGTTTCTATGAGGGAAAGTCATTGAAAATAAATACTTCTCAACAAGTATTAAATGAACACTTAGGGATTTCAGAACTGGGTGCCCGTTGGAAATTATTGAAACCGAAATCCGGGTTCCAATGCTTGAGGAATCGGATATACGAGTGAAGTAAATCTTAGGTTTTAAAAACAACATTTTAATGGGGATAAACAGTTTTGCCATAATCAGTTTTCACAATCGATCACTATCAAGATCTTTGGAATCCTTTGCCTTAATATTAACTGTACAAGATCTTCCTGAACCATCTCAGATGTCAATCCCCAATCCCCACCTGTTGTCAAAAAGTATGTCATCGAGTATCATTTGCTTTCATTGATTTATTCACATGAAATTTTCATGAGAAATTTTAGTTATTGCAGTTGTCAACAGAAAAACTGCATTGCCTTTTATATTATGTAAAATTATGCAATCTAGTCTTCGGTGACTTTCCAGTCTGGTGGCGAGTTGAAAATAAAAACATAAAATTTTCACAGAGTAAAAAAAAGACAGGGAACCAGAATTCAGCAATCTTGGGTTTTAGAAACCTTTTCTAAAATTAACTTACATTGAAATAAATTAAAACGAAATGTATTTTTTAGTTGCGCAGTAAACTAAAATTCTTTAAATTATAAATAAAAACAGTTTTTTCATTAATATTTAGGGCAAATGTTTTGAGGTTTATGTATCATTTAAACCCGGATAAAACCCTGGTTCTGGAAAAAAAAACTCGAGAACAGAAACTCGGGTCTGAATTTTTAGTATGGCTCTGTAGTCCCTGTAAAAACTTCTTCAATTCCCCAATAAATTAAAAAATGGGATGGCTACATGTTTCGAATCCATTAATAGTTCATTTTCAGGCCAAGGAGCCTTGGTGGGATTGTCATAATGAATCTAATATATAAAAATGAATGTCTGCCTGTCTTTCTATCACTGTATAGAAATTCATAGTTTAGAAGAGACGATCGTAAAATTTTACATACATGCGTCCGTAAACACAGCGACGGAACTAAAAACATCCAGAATCGAAATTAATTACCGTTAATTTTTAATTAATAAAAACCAACAATTATTGAAGGGTGGATCCAATAATTGGGTGGATCCAATAGATTCACAGCCGAACTTTCTACCACGGCAACCACACTAGGGCTAATGAACAGCGAGAATTAAAAACGATAGAAAATAAATAAAGTCAAAAAGTTTCAAGTCATATATTAAATCGGAATAATAAATGAAAATAATAATCTTTCAAGTCAGTTTTTATACTCTAAAATAGATAAGATCCAATGGCATATTCATACTTTCGAGAATTTTACCAAACAAAGTGTCACGCGATCTTTTGTAATCGCTACTGCAATCCCCTCGCTTATATCTTTGTGTCTGTTGAAGATCTATTGACTTCTCTTCTATCCTGCTAACTTAGTTCTAACTTAAAACACCTCCCACATGTATATTAGCCAACCCACAAGAAATTTCCGATAATCTCAGTGCGAATATTTTTCACTTTATTTGTGCTAATATTTTTCACTTTATTTGTGCGAATATCTTTTACTTTACCGTACCATCGCGTCCCGGTCATTACTGCACGCGCTTAAGCTTTTGGCCCAGGTTCGATTCCCGGCAGTGGCAATTTTATAGTTCTTTTCAATTTTCTATGCTTTTAATCTTTAAATTCTCATTTTATTTTAAAATTATTTTTATTTGATGAGGGCCTATTTTTTTTCTATGTTATTTATACTGTGTTTAGTTTTTTAATGGATTTTGATAAAATAAACATTTTTTTCTCTCAGTTCCTTCCATCATGTACAGACAATTATATTTGCAGACTCAAGGCAAAAAGACAATTTGTCATTTTTCCTCTGTGTTTTCTTCTCCTTTATTCTTTTTCATTTACGCATTATTCATATTATTATTATATTTGTAATATAATCTGGATTCACCCTTCAAAAATTGTTGGTTTTTATTAATTAAAAATTAATGGTAATTAATACGATTCCGGAAGTTTTTACTTTTATCCGCTGTGTTTATGTTTTTTCATTTGGAAATTTTTTATTCATATTATTATTATCTTTATTCTATATATAATTATCTTTTTATTATTATCTTAATAATACATATCATTATATTATTATCTTAATAATACATATTATATTATTAACTTTAAAATATATATTATTATAATCTTTATATTGTAACGTTAACTTGGCCCAGGTTCGATTCTCGACATCTGCAATTTTGTAGTTTTTTTCAATTTTCTATATTTTTAATCTTTAAATTCTCTTTTCAATTTATAATAATTTTTACTTGATGAGGGCCTATTTTTACCATGTTTTTATTAACTCGCTTTCTTGTTTGTTTGTTTGTGTGTGTGTGTGTTTGTCCGGTACAAATTTTGCGATCGATTTTCAACTAACTTCCCGACTAGCTAGACATTTGAAACTTTTAGAATAGATCAGAACACGATGACAATGCACTATTTTAATTCTTTTAGCCATCTTTAAGCAGATTTGAATTTGTTTTCAGTTAATTTCCTTTTGTAGACTGGTGCAGCCATCTATCGACCGGGACGGGAACGAAAAGTTAAACGCAAGTTAACTTCCAATTAACTTCATTTTCTTTCAAATTGATGGGATAATTCATCAAAAAATTTTAAAAAGTATTTATTAATACATAGAATTGTCAAGTTTATATGATTCAACAGAAAATTTAAAAACATGGTATATAAAAAGTTCTTTTTATCTTGCAATTATTTTTCTCATTTCCTCCCATTATGTACAGTTGTCATGGCAAAAAGACAATTTGACATTTTTCCTTTTCAGCTTCTAGTGGTACAATGATGAAAGGCTGAATCTGCCTAAATTCTGAGGTGTTTATTATGGAGAAAAAATGAGTTAAATATATAGAGGATGTTTATAGGAGTTTAATATGGAGAGGAATTGAATGGTTTGAAGCCCTCAATCAAACAATTCTTTCTTTTATTTTATTTTACTTTTTTTTTTTCAAAAAGAGGCAATGCTGGAGTCATTTCTATTGGAAAATTCTGCTAAATCTGTAATTTTAGCTTGATGAGGCTAAATCTAGCTGAATTCTGAGGAGTTTGTTATAAATTTATATATTTTTATATTGGGTTTTCATTTTATTCATGTGTATAACATTTCGCATGCTTTTTATACTGTGTTTAGTTTTTAAATTGATTTTGGTAAATAAACATTCTTAAAATCCCGGGCAACGCCGGATACTTCAGCTAGCAGTTTATAAATGCAAGGGTCATCGAAACTCTTTGATGTTAATAGGGGCGACAGCAGGAAATTGTATGCAAGTTTCGAAGACCCTCGCATTTGTGAATTGCCCATTGTGACAATCACATCAATGTTCTTTGGCCTGCTAATGAACTATTCACTCGTTAGAAAACCTCTTTTAAATTCATTGGGGAACTGAAAAAGTGTTCGTTACTTCGTCCACAGTCTTACTGTTAAGTCATAAAGTCATAACTTCCCCGGTTAGCCCATAATAGTTCAGTTTAGCTAGATAGCTAGAATATGTCTCGAGGTAGGGAGAGGTGACTTCCATCCCCGTATTTGCCAGGCACTCATTACATGGGCCCCTGAAGGTGGAGAATGACAGTCTTGGGCCGTCAGTCAAATGTGTGGATTAAACAAAGTTAATTTTCGGCATGGAGAAAGAGAAAAAAATTAGCCTCACAGGAAATGAATAAAAAAATAAAACCAGCTCAACATGCGGTGACATCAGTCTCAAAAGGAAAGTGGAAAATTTATGAGAAAAGGCAAGTCATTGGAAATAACACATCATAACAAGAGCCAAGAAAATTGTATTAAACAGCGGCTCGAAGTTTAGAGATGTCAGATCGATCTTAATGTCAGATCGATTAAAACTGCAATAATTTCTTATTCTTGATTCTTTTTATTAAAAATCATTCTATTAGTTTATATTAATTATTATCTTAGTGGCCACGTCTATCCGAGTTTCATAGTTATTCCTTTTGACGTCATGGAAATTCAACTAAGAAAGGAAAACGTTATATCAAAATTTTGTATTAGTGTCCGATCTTTTCTATGTTTTCCTATCTATATATACTCACGTGTGTGGGAAAATTGACAAATTTAAGCACTGTAGTAGAGATTAGGGATTTTTCAACACGATTCAGTTCAGCTCATGTCCAGAACAATAAAACAAGCATATCGTTCATTAAAAATCCTTTCTATTTTTTCATATGAAATTACTATCCTGGGATCGCCCCCATCTTTCAGTGTTTCAGATTTTTTAATTTAATACTAGGAAAATTCTTTACCTATATGACGATAGGCACATAAGTAGAACTAATCTAGTCTAATAGCATGTGTGCAATGAAGCAACATTGATACCTTCCGCCTTTGTTTACGTGAGAAATGCAAATACCTTTGCGAGATGTTCGAAGCCTCATCAAAGGAGGATAGCAAGTGTGTGAAGCAATCATTACTGTCTAGGAACTCAAACAAACCGTGCCGAACACAAAGAAACAAGAAAAACCAAGACTTTTTCGGTTGGCCTGACCAGGCACTTCGTCGCGGATCTCTGGATTCTTGTCTGCATTGCCTTTGATGAGTGTATAAATAAGAAAAAGGAAGACGAGCAAAGCGACTGTTTAGCCTTGCATAACTTCGCTCTGATGGAAAACCTTGGTATTAGTGTCTGTCAGGAGCTGGAGCCGAGTCCCCCGCGGGCGCTGATGACAGCCCTTTGCAATGGATGAAACCTCTTCATTCTCGCGATGAGTGGCAGAACGCGGTTAATTGTTGATAAGAAGTGGAAATAATGGGCACTTTGTTTTCCTGCTGCCGAGATAACGAGTCATTTCCAGCAGGGGTAGCTGGAGCGAAAGCCCTCCATAGAAATGGATATGAAAACAACGCCTGCTGTTTTCCGTGGATTACTCGTCCCCGTTCTACATAATCTTTTGCAAAATTAAGCTTATCTCACTTCACTTTTGAACGGAGGAATTGTTGATTGCAGGAACACTACATCAACTAGTCAGGGAGATCTTTTAACCACGGTTGGCGTTAAGCAGAAACAATGAGCATAAATATACAGAAATCTTGGCATCAAGGGCGTAAAGGTACAATGGTATCTTGGGCCTTCTGGATGCTCGGTGGTTCAAGTTAAGGGACAAAAACTTTTTTTTTTAAAAGGCGGCTATAAATCTGGGATTGAAATAAAATATCAAATACTTGGTTGTTAACATTGATCATTTCGATAGTTGTAAATTTAAAGTTTGATTCAACAATTTTATCTACTTCTTTAAGTTTTATACTGCGGGAAAACTGCATTTAAAGCAGTGTCACAAGCTCAACACTCATTTGTAAAAATCATTGGTCCTCAAAATAAAACACTTCAAAGTTGCTGATTCGCTAATCTGCATTTTATGTTATCTAGACAGCCTATGACAACACAACACCTGGACGCGTGCTCTGCAGTTGTCCTGTGCTTGCTATGGTTTAGAGATATTGTGCAAATATATGAGAACTCGTGGACAAATGGCATAGGGAGCCATCTTTTGTCCGGCATTTGAAAACAACAGCAAAAAAAAAAGAAGATAAAACCAAAGAAATGAACTTGAGGAATTAAAAGAAGGAGAAGATTGAGCATTTTGTGTGCAAGAATATTTAGATTCTGATGTGGTTTCAAATAATACCTTAAAAGAAGAAAAAAAATCCAAAAGAATCAACTTTTCAATGAATAACAGCTGATAATACATCCCAGATATCTTTTAACTAATTTGTGAAAGTATCATCTGGAATTGCTATCCATCCTTTCATTCAGTGGTAGACAAAGAGGTTGATCAAAGTGGTTCAACAGGGCAAAGTTCATTCAATTGATTGTGACATGGAATTCGACTTTGTAAATATATTTTCTTATCTCATAGTCTTGATACTGCATTGATTCGGTTCCATGCACATTTTAGTGTAACTGTTTTATTATGTATGTCCTAAGATGTATGTGTGTTTGGGATCGCGCCTGTGGCTTATTTTGTACCGGTTTCTGGAAGAAAGGTATGTACCTCCCGGAGGCAAATTTAGCTTATCGTAAAGAAAGGTTTTGTATAAGAATAAAAGAGTGACTTGCCACCCCTTCTCGGCTGTAAAGGGGTCTTAACGTCCCCATAGCAACGGCCTAGCAACATATTTTAGCCAATGAGAGCTGAAAGGTGTTTGTTCGAGGACATAGCTGACCTCTGCTCTCCCCAGTAGTAAAAGAAGTAAAAAAAACGTTTCTTAGTGAGTTGAAGAATAAGCAGCGACAGGAAGAGGACCTCGTGGTGGCCCGATCTATCCTATCCGCCAATTTTTTTTTCTTGCTTTGCCGATTCCGCTGGTCGACTTAGTAGAAACGAGATGCTTCAATTTCATACGAAGGTGGTGGTAAGTCATAATTATTTTGTGTTATATTTATCAGGTGAGAGCACTGTGTTAATTTATTATATGTAATTTGAATTTTATGTGTTCTAATAATTTTTTAATGTATGATAACAATTAATATGATTATTTCTGTAAAAGTTTGTAGTCAGTGTTTAAATTAATGTTAAGTAATATTAAGAGAAATTAAATGGTAACATTAGATATTAAATTTGAGTACGTGTCCTTCAGTTATTCTCAGACATGTGTCAGAGTGTATATCTCAAATTAATAATTTAGCAAAAAAAAAAATAAAAAGCCACTATACAAAATATTCTAATTATATATATGTTCTAACTTAATTTAATATTGATCTATAGTTCATAAAACAGGTATTACATCGAATCGCGAGCAGGATATCGAGTATGCTAAGACTTTAATATTACCTCAATGGCTTTAAACGATACCTTTCAACTGTTGTTTTGGATATAAACTATACTGAATCGCTTAACTATCACATAACTCATAAGGATACAAAGAGTTCTGTCCCACTGAAAATTAAAACAAAAATGATCTATGCAATACTGCCACGACACATAATTATTGAATACAAGGGGTCCGGCAGAAATTCATTTATATCATCATCCTGCAACCACGTAACTTCTTTTCATTTGGCCATGAACCCTTTTATATTGACGTCTCTTTGACATTTACAATGAAAACTAGCATCCATAATCTCTTCAAAACACGTTTCATTATCATTTTTAGAAATGAAATTATCCTAAAGTGGCACTTGGAACTCATAATAGTCATCCAAAATTAAATGCGTACCCTCTTACTGGTGTTTGCCTGGAGTTTTGCATTATTTAGGGACTGATGTCAATGCTGACAGATCCTATACTGTATTTCACGTCTCCTAAATTACTTGCTTGGTGATTAAGAATTAAAAAAAAGGGTAAACATGAAAAAGCTATTAGGATGTAATGATAATTTATTTACATTCAGGTTTTGGTGCAGAATCAAAAATTCAGATCATTAAACAGAGTTTAATAAACTATAAAACTCTGTTTAATGATCTGTTTATTTACTAGGCCCACAATTTCTCCCTTCGTGATGTCTATTTGTCCTCTGCATTTGCATGTGCTAGTGAAAGGAGGAAAGCATTTTTGAATTGACATTGCACTGAAGTAAAATTTTGCTAATACTTCCCATTGAAGATCTGTTTTTAATCTCATCCTGCTCCATTAAAATCCCAAATGCCCTCAAACTCGGGCCTAATTTAAAAGCTATTAAGGAACCATTTAGACTAACCAATCTGCGAGTCACCTAATGGAACAAGGTGATTTTCGAATATTTTCGCTAAACTTTGAGTATTAAGTGCACTTAACTAAAGCATATTCAAAACAAATTAATTTATGTGGTCGAAATAAATATGTGACACCAGTAATATACACAATATTCTTAAGGCTGCTGTGTACTAACCCTATTGGATTCGCTCACCTCAATCTAAACCTATGGAGAAAATGCGTCCAACGATTGCCGACTTGGATTAAAAGATTTTTTTTTAAACTGTACTCCGTAATAGAGACAGAAATTTTGCCCCTTCCGACATTTTTTTGTTATAAAAAATGCAAATGATATTTTAAAATTTAAATTATTAGGGGAAAAAATCTGGTATAGTGTTTTTTAACCCTTTGAAGGGCGCCGTTTGCACAGTGGAAACACCTAAATCTAGTCATTTTTTTCTCTTGCATTCAATGTATTCCAGTTAAATGGGCAGAAAAATGAATAGTACTGCCATCTGTTATCAGTTTAAAGAAGTAAAAACATTTTTCAACCTTTAATTGGAAATTTTTTCAAGATTCTTTAGGTAAAAAAATCGGGGGAAAAATCTGCACCGTGCAAACGGGGGATGTTCTTGCCCCTGAAAGGGTTAAACGCTCCAAAATTCCTTTGATGGACGAAATTTATAAAAGGAATCCTGTTGCAAGGTGCAGAAAAGTTCGGGCTATCTGAAAATGCCATTTTTATTGTATTATCAGCATTTATGTAGCTGTTAATAGTAGACACATTTTCTCCATAGGTTAGTGAAGAATAGGATAAGCTATTCTTTATGATAAAATACTTTATTCTGCTATTTTAGTCGATCATACGAAGACTATCTGTTTTCCCAACTGGCACGCAGTAACTTAGAGCTAATTAGTTATGTCGGAGATAGGACAAGTGTGAGCTTTGATAACAACTGAGAAAAAAAAGACTACTTTGTAAAGGGGAAAGGCACCTTTCATCTATAATTCCTTTACTGCATCACCGATAACCTTACTGTTAAGTTTGTTAATATGAGTCACGCATACTTATAAGCTAGAAAAATTTGAGTTATCAAAACTATTTCCTGAAAGAAAGGATAAGAAAGGTTCCTTTTTCGTACATCACACAAACACATGCTAACAAAGTTCCTGATGTGAAAAAAGATCACCTTTGAATTTTCAAAAATTTGGCATCTGCTGCAAACGTGTTATTTTCTGATTTTGCCGTAGATAATATCAATCTGAAATGCAAATTTTCTAGCCTTAGGCAATTGAATCCCACGTATAATACTCTGTTGTTGTTGTTCCTTATGCCACTTGACCGACAGCAACATCAGATCGAATAATACTCTAAAACCTGTCAAGAAAAAATGAGATTACAATAACAATACAAAGGGATTTCTTATGATTAGGTATTAGTTCCACACATTTTATGAAAATGTTTTATCTTTCAGTGAAATAAAAGGATTTTCCTAGAAGAATAAAAATGAAGAATTTGGGCTTCATAATAAGATAGCAATTTTGTTTACGTCTAGCAATACTGAAATGGTATTGCCGGATCTCATATTTTTTCGGTAAATACGAATGGTAAAATATTCCCATTTAGATAAATATTTAATTTGCAAAATGAATTTGCATAATTTTTGAGGACTTATACGACGTAAATCCTGATTTACTATATGAATGCAAGTGATGCACATGTTGTGAATCAGTCACATATACCTCATAGATTTGTTTTATGTAAATCAGCCCTCTATCTTTGTTTTACTACCCAGTCAGAGACAAGTTTAAAAAAAAGAATTTCTCCACTACCTCCAGAAAACTTGGTGCCTCCAGAAAACTTTTTAGAGGGACTTTTTCCGGTTTCCGGAGGAGGAATTTTTGTTTTTTGGGGGGAGTGGGGGCTTATGAAAATTTTCTCTGGAATTTCTTTGGAATTCTTTTCAATCAAATTTTAGTTTCTGGTTATGGGAGGGACAACCTTAAAAACAACTCAACCAGGGAAATAAAATTTACTAAACGAGCATGATTATTATCTCATAATTATCATGCTCATAAAATTCTTGTCTCATAAAATTCTGAGAAATATTCTTTTACTAAAATAAAACAAATTTATTCCCTTTTTAAATAATTGTAATGAGGGGCTACATCGTTATCATGAAATCATGCGACCATTAAAAATTCACTAAACACTTGTAACAATACCCGATCAATTTTAAACCGCTTTTAAAAACAGTGATTCCACTATAGTATGTTCTCCTCTGTAACAAGGGTAGGTTTGCTACGCATCTAAAACCATGAAAGATTACCATTTATTTTTCAAGAATTTGAGATATAAACTACACATTAAAAAGATGAACACTTGAATGGATACGCAGTTTTATGTCATCCCTAGAGTATAAATGAGAATAGGAAAAGAAGAAGAAAAGAGAAAAGGTTGATTAAGAGCTTAAAAATGGGGGTATAATATGAATAAAATGTGATGAAAAGACGCACGTGATAAAAATAACTATGAAATAAGAAGCTAAGGGCCAGCCTCTAAGTTTTGTGAACTGAAATTTACTATTTGAAACGTCAAAAAGTCATTATGCATGATAAATGTGGTAGAATAATATGAATCTTAAATAAGTCGGATGATATTTCGGCAACTAGGGAGAATGTATTGTAAAACAGTTTTGTTACGCAGATCAAAATGTGACTTGAAGCATTAATAAACATAGCAAAATTATGCCTTTTGAATATGATGAAAGTGAAGAAATTGTGAAAGGTTAATAGAAGATGTGCTTTATTAAAAGTGAAATGTTTACAGAGGTTTATTTATATCTCCATTATAAGATTATCAGATACTAAATATTTCAGAAAGTCAAAATAATTTATATTTATTTATATTATAAGTTTCACTTCACCCTATTAAGAAGAAAGAAACACTTTTCAAGCTATATTTTATAATAATTAAATTTTCATTAATAACTATTTAAACCGTCTATTCATGCCCTCTAAAATATACTCTATTATAAAATTATTCTCTGCCTTAAGTTATAAGACTCTGATACTTTAATTTAGTCCAAAAAAGTATTTTATGGTAGTCATATTTGTAACATTATGGGTGTCGTGATAAGAATAGTCAAAATAAAAAAAATATTTTGTTGATATAGCACCACGGGAACCGAATTATTGGTATTTTGAGGCTTGGTTTGATTAACTTCTATTTGGAGATATCATAGTTTTGAAATAATTTTTTTTTTGAATTCCTTATGAAAAGATATCACCTATTTATTATTTTTTAAACAAAAATAAAATTCAAAAGAGTCGGATTTGGCTAAAAACAATAACTCTGAAATTTACTATCTGAAACCTAAAGAAGTAGTTATGTATGATATATGTGGTAGAATAATATGAATCTTAAATAGGTTGGATGATGTTTCGGCAACTAGGGAGAATTTATTATAAAACAATCATGTTACACACTTCCAAATGCGATCAAACTGCGTTCATTTTTCATCGTACTTTCATCTTTTTGAACTCAGACATGTTGCTTTCTAAATTTACGACCAATAATTACTTACGCCTCTTGAATTATGATGAGCTGGAATGTATAAACTGAAATATGTCATTAAACTATCTCGAAATTGACCCTTAATTTGGCGCAATGTACAGCTATAAGCTTAAATTTGTATAAACAAATTAAACAATTTATTGTGAGTAACTGAATGGGTTCTGCTCTATTTGATGATGAATTCTGTGATTAGATTAATAAAACCCCTGCATCTTCTTGTCAACTCTTTGGCAGATGTACGAGCCAATAAAAAATTATCGAAAATTGACTGAAGGATCGTTGAAATATTTTGATAAGTAATCTTAAAGCTAATTAATAGCATAACCCTTTTCAATAGGACTTAATCTTTCTGGAGCTTAAAAGGGACGAAGGCAGTCTATGTACTACATGTAATACAAAATTATCAAAATAAATCCCAAAGAATTTATTTCACCTACAAACAAAACTGGGTTTTTTATTTCAGAAATCATGTTACTAATCAGAATTTTAATTCAAAAATTCAGGGAAACTTCGTAAGTAAAAACTACAAGTTATTTACTTATGTTATTCTCCCCAAAGTGATCATAAAAAGAAGCATGGTTTTAGAATAAAATGCTTTCCAAAAACATAATTTTAAATGCATTAATATATTTTGCTCTTTTCATTATGGAATGAAGTATCATATTTGTTTCTTTACCAGTTAGCATGTTTTAAACGATTGCATTGCAGGTTTGGAAGAAGTGATTGATTTTCATTTAAAATATATATAATTAATAAAAGTATGAATACCTAGATAGTTTAAAATTAAATAAATGAGGGAAAATTAAAAAACATGCTTATAGAGTTTACTATTAAGCAATTTTGAAAAACTTACAAGGAGAAGTATATTTCATTCCAGAGAATAATATAGCATAGCATTGTTACAAGCAAGCTGGAATTTTCTTTAAAATTTTTAAATGTATTCTTTTATGCTAAGGGGAAATTATCAAAATTTATATTACACAAATTAAATAAAATTATCTATGAAACAATATTATGTTACAGGGAAATTGTCAAATTTTTTATTACTCAAATTAAATAAAATTATCTATGAAACAAAATGCTACTAGATTTTATGTATTTTTGTTTCTCGATTCTGGCTGTACTTTTGGGCAGTAAAAAGAACTACATTAGTCTCTAGGTTTCGTTTGTGCAGATATAGAAAATTTACTTTTATTAATTTCTTTTTGAAACATTGCAGCAGCTATTGCAAAAACAAACTTATGACTATATGTCAAGAAAGTTAAAATTTTCAAAGAAAACTAAGCTTGCGTGTATGTGACAACTTCCTCGCGTTGTGAAAATTATCAGCGTCATTAGTGCATATTACCCAGAGAATTTCACTGAAAAAAATAAATAAAACATCTCACTGCAAAAATGCCAATTGAATAAAATTATGGCTAACAGGTGTCTCAAGAGGCTGACATTCCTAATGGAGTGTCTGCGAAATGACATTCACTGCCTCATCTTCGCCGCAAATTATGATTCTTTGATATCTTCAAAAATTTTTTTCCCGTCATCTCCTCGCCAAATAAGTTAAAATACGTAATTGCAGTTTGTCGACATACTTCAGTAGATTTGTCTTAGCTACCTTGTTCAACTATCCTATCTGGAGAAGTTCTCTTAATTACGATATCGGGGGCTAATGGACACCAGCTGAAAAGTCCCCCGCTGTTAAAGGCGGTGAAAAAAGGCTTCAAAGGGACTCTGTTCGAGGAAGTTGTCACTTTATTTCGATATGCCAGGTAAAATGGTATGTGGAGGAACAGTGATGTAAATCAGTTTTGCTGCTGATATAATAGATACAACAATCAGTTCTTCACTCTTGAGACGTGGGCATATGGTACGATATTGGTGACATTAATACCTTGACAGCGATTTCATCACGAGTTTCGCAAGGTATTTTAAGGCTGTTATGTACTAACCTTATTCGATTTGCTCACCTCAGTGTTAACCTATGGAGAAAATGCATCTACTATTTACAGCTACATAAATGCCGATAATCCATAGCCTAAACTTTTCTGCATCTTGCAATCAGTTTCATTTTATAAATTTCATCCACCAAAGGAATTTAAGAGCGTTTAAAACACACTATACCTGAACTTTTCTCCGAATAATTCAAATTTTAAAATATTATTTGCATGTTTTTTAAACAATGAAAAATGCCCCAAGGAGTAAAATTTCTTTCTCTATTACGGTTGGGTTTGGTGCTCTACGGTCAACTTTTACTACACGAGGGCTAATTAGACCGGGACCTACAGCTTAAAGCCGATTCCGAACGGCTACAAACGTCCATGCCAAGAGTGAGATTCAAACCCACATGATCTGAACCGAATGCCAGCGCCCTAGCTATTCGGCCATCACTTGGCTCTTCTATTACGGAGTATAATTTAAAAAAAAAAACCCATCTAAATCCAAGTCGGCAATTCTTGGAAACATTCTCTCCATAGGTTAACATTAAGGTGAGTGAATCCAATAGGGTTAGTACACAGCAATCTTAAGCAGCTGAGATATTCAAAGAAAGAAAAATATTCAGAACATCATTTTTAAAAAGATTATGGAAAGTTGAGGCTAGTCGTGCAGTGCAACTTCAATAAAAAAAGAGTATGCTCCAAAGAAAATATGTTCTAAAGAAATGGTTCTGTCAAAGGGCAAATTAAAAATATTATGAGATCAGGAGCTTTATGTACTGGAAATAATTAAGTGAACTGAATCAGGAAACATTAAAAGTGCAGTTAGCCCAATGTTAATTTGCCGCTTAAATGTTTCTACCCGATGAATACTAAGACACGTAGTTCAGCATTTGCTGACATATTGAAACGCAATATATGTTGATGATGACGTGAGATTAGTTTATTTCAAGAGAATTTCTCGACGTAATATGCTGGCTGTGTTCGTTGGTGAAATCGGCGTCTTGTCAAGTTCAGTGAAATGTGTAATTCTAATGCGTGCTTAAACTATTAGTTGCTCCTTGTTCTCAACTTGTTCTGCGAAATCGTTGCATTAATTGCAATCCATAAAGTTACTGAAATATTTTACTTCAATTATTTAAAGACTTGGCTGTTGTATGCATAACTGTGATCGAGAATAGAACCGCGTTGATTAAATTCGTTGGGAAACTGACTTAGAGCTACTTTATCGTAGGTACTGCGGTGTATCGTTTACGCGTTTATACGTCTTTCAAGGGACGTCTCTTAATGTCGTGTCAACAAAAATTAAATTGAATGTGCTAATACTACATGGGGATAAATCTGGACATCACCTAAAGGACGCCTAAGTGAGAAACGTATAAGTGGTGGTTGACTAAAATGTAACGAATCAATTTAAAAATAAGCTTTTACATTCAGTCTTTTGTAACCAAAGTTAGATTTTTTTGTTGTAGAGAGCTTTTAAGTAACATTATTTAGAAAAGTTTAGCTAAAAAAAATTAAGGCTTTATTGTGAGAGCTCTGTTAATTATTATTTTGTTAGAAAATGCCAATCGAATATTTTGCGATTACTTTATATAAATGTCTACTTTCAGATGCAATATATATATATATACACTTCTGGCTTCGCCGTTTTTATCAAGTATAATTTTTGTTTTTATTATTGTCCTATGCAGTTCATATCTATATATACAAAACAGTTCCGTAACTGACTGACTCACTGACATACAACGCACAGACCAAACCGCTGGACCTAAAGGGCTGAAATTTTGCATGGCGATTCTTCTTATAGTGTAGGGGTGCACTAAGAAAGAGTTTTGAAAAATTCTTCTTAGATTTTTTTAAATTAAATTTTTAAACTGTTTTAGTAAAATTTTTTTAAGTTTGCATTTAAAATAATAATTTAAGAGTTATAAAAATTATATTACGAGAAAGATCATAAAATTTCCTTTAAAATGAAATCATTGTTGAATATTTGCCTCCATTTTCTGATTTTTGGTGAATTTTTAAAGATTAATTTTTAGAATTTAATTTATTAAACGCTGATCACGTGATTTCTTTTTCTGGTACTTTAAATAAATTTATCGTAACGTCCATAGCAACGACATAGACAAAAAAATATTTTTCTTTTCTTGCTAATGCGGCAGACGATTGGACATTATCTAAAAAAATATTAAAATACAGTAAAAATATGTTCCTCAAACTGTACTATATTAACTGTACAGTTTGAGGAACATATTTTTACTTTTTTTTTAATATTTTATTATTTTGCGAGTTTTTAGTATGTCCTATTAGATTTAATTTGAATATTTTTTTCTTCGTTATTTTGTCTATAAAATATCCCTTACGATTTTTTTATAAATGTATTTTTTTTACATCAATTGTATACATTGATCGTCGTATTATGTATATATATATATATATATATATTGGCATTAATTGCATACATTGACAGTTGTATTTAATTTGAATGTACTCCTTGGCGAAGTGCGGGTTTTCAGGTAGTTTATATATATTTATTTGTTATTTTGTGCAGTGAAGCTTTATTTATTTGTTTTTGCTCTATTAAAATTACTTCAGGCATTCCAGAGGGACATATGACTGCTTTCAATTATGTTACACTATCGTTAAGTTATCCAATTCTCATAGCCTGATTATTTTCCTATAGGAAAACAATCAGGCTATGAGAATAAAAGGCATACCTTTAGCCGACTGATCTGGCCTTGCTTGATTATGATCCCATCAAGACGGTATAATTCCGAAGTGGTTAAGTCATTTTTCATTGCAGGGGAACTCCGAAGTGGCATAAAGAAGTGCCGCTTCAGCGCCTAATTACACGTGGTATTTGCATCACGACATCCCGATGTCGTTACATCGCTCGTACACTTTCAATAACGTGAGTCTGAAATTATTTGCATACAGGCGTACACATTTGTAACCAAACAAAAAGTTAACCGCTTTTCCTGAAGATCATTAGGTTATTTTACATAGTAGCAGCTGCAGCAGTTTAGATAAATAATAGTTTCTGAACCTGAAAGCGAAAATTTATGCTAATGATCCACAGGTAGAACGGTCGCTAATCATTCGGCTCTCGCGTGATAGGCGGCGTTTCAACGCCGCTTTTCGTCCACAGCGCTTTATGCAGATTTCTTCCCTCGGGAAATGTCTCTCTATTAATTTATTTCTATTTTTTGGTAATCACTAAGATGGACAAATTACCCGCATTCGCCGTTATTTTCTCCATATAAATAAAAGTTAATTAGTAATTTATTGCTTGGTGTCTGTGCGTTTAAATATATCACTACATTGGCTTTGAGAATTACAGATGTGAAAATTAAAATCTGTAATAAATAAAAGTTAATTAGTAATTCATTGTTTGGTATCTGTGCGATCAAATATATCACTACATTCCTTTGAGAATTACAGATGTGAAAATTAAAATAGGGTCCAATTTTAATTTTTGCATCTTTAAACAGAAGCGGTTTTTACAGTTCAGAGGCAGGAAAGTAAGTTTGAATAAGAGTGGAAATAACCCGCATTCACCGTTATTTTCTCCATATAAAAATAAGTTAATTAGTAATTTATTGACCGCGTATTCAAATATATCACTGCACTGCTTTGAGGATTACTGATGGGAAAATTAAAATCGGGACCGATTTTAATTTTCACATCTGTAAACAAAAGCGGTTATTACAGCTTAGCGGAAAGCAAGTTAGAATACGAGGGGTCGTAAATATAATAAGATGACAAACAAATAACAAACTGTTAGATTACAAACGGGATAACTTGGGTAAATTATAATCAGTAATTGTGCCATTAAACGTCATTTAAATTTCTCTTCTATATGAATTTCGAATTCTCTAAATGGCTCCCATTAAAAATGAAGCTAAAAATCTCAATTAACACGCTTTATCTCGTCTGTACTACCTTTTATCTTATTTCTCACCAATTTGGTTCCCGATGTGTTTAAAATGATTAGAATTCCATAGGATCGTTTCAAAATTATTTAGTTTTGACGTTAAGTTCGTTTGCATAGTTTCATCACATTTAGAGGATATAACCACAAATTTTGTTTCTGGCCTTTTAGCCCTTTTTCTTTTATGAATCATGCACATACACATCATCTCAGCATTATCTTCAAAAAATCACTCGGTGGGTTCAGCGATGTATATGTTTCTATCTGACTTCTCCATCTTTGTATATCTTTTACTACGCATACACCCGAGCAGTAGTCTGACGCTTTTGCGTGAGGCTAGGAGAAACACTTACTAAACGACATGTTCTTTCAAAAGAGTGAAATAGTGGCCTATATGACGTTTTGTCTGATACATATTGCTTTCAGATGTGAGGCCGGAGAACAAAATATCCTAGCTCAACCAAGCACCCTGGTTTTAGAGACCTACTTGCTATTTTCAATGCTGTAAAATCGTGTTTCACAAACGATATTGAAACGTGAATACGAAAATAGCCCTAATTACATGGAAAAGAGAAATTTTTGAAGTTTACTTCCAAAACCGATGAGCTAAATATATCAAGTTATTTAAAAAATATATGAAGAGATTTTCAAAACATAATTTCAGTCAGGAAATTAATTTTTTTTGAGTTAGCGTTTTAGTATGTTTTTATTTATTTATTATTTATTAATTTTTTTTTTTTTTGGGGGGGGGAGACATTAGTTGACCTTACAGATCTTCAATCCCAATTTTAACACATGGGAAGTTTTCCTTTCCGTTCCCCTCCGTTTTAACGTAGGATTACGTTCCTCTATAATGGTCCTCCGGAAAGCAAAATTTCGGACGCTAAAACCGTCCGTCGTCGCGAATTATGATTTTGGCAGCACGCCAAACCCAGTCTGTATCGCTTGGGTAACCATTAAATAGTTAAACAGAAATGTACCAAAATACGCCAAAATTTTGACATATACTAGCCCGTTTTATATACTAGTCCGTACTTCGTTACGGAGTACATTCAACTCAACGATCAATGTATGCAATTTATGTAAAAAAAACGAAAAAATATATTTATGAAAAAATCGTAAAGGATATTTTTATAGACAAAATAATGTAGAAAAAAATATTCAAATTAAATATAATAGAACATACTAAAAAATATAGTACAGCAGTTAATATAGTACAGTTTGAGGAACATTTCTTTTACTGTATTTTAATATATTTTCTTGATAATGTCCAATCGTCTGTCGCATTAGCAAGGAAAAAAATTTTTTTTGTCCATTTCGTTGTTATGCACGTGACGCAAAATTAGTTTAAAGTATCACAGAAAGAAAAGAAACCACGTGATCAGCATTTAATAAATTAAATTCTAAAAATCAATCTTTAAAAATTCACCAAAAATCAGAAAATGAAGGTAAAGATTCGAAAAGGATTTCATTTTAAAGGAATTTTTATGATCTTTCTTGTGATATAAATTTTATAACCCTCGGATTATTATTTTAAATGCAAACTTTAAAGAATGTTACAAAAACAGCTTAAAAGTTTAATTTAAAAAAACTAAGGGGAATTTTTGAAAATCTCTCTTAGTGCACCTCTACACTATAAGAAGAATCGCCATGCAAAAGTTTAGCCCATTACGTCCAGCGGTTTGGTGTGTGCATTATATGTCAGTCAGTCAGTCAGTTACGGAACTGTTTTATATATATAAATATATATACATAAATACATATATATATAGATACATATATACATAACACATACATGCATATATACATATAAAAGAGGTAAGCAACGATAAGTAATCCTATGTTAATTACCCGCGGTAGTTTCGTTAGAAGAGACTACCTGAAATTTTTTCTAAACACAGATTGACAAATTCATGTTTTTGAATTTTTTTTTTCATTTGAAAAAGTTCTTGCAATGCAACACACGTGTTGTTAAAATATTTTTTAAAATTTTATTTCACCTTTTCAGTGAGAAATTTTTTTGAAAAACTATGTTAACTTTAGTCGAACGACTACCATTGCATGAAAAAAAGAATGGAAGTGAAAGATATGTAGTTATAATTTGAGATGTCAACTGACACCTGTTGTTCAAGCTGAGAAGGCGCATTCGTTCTTTAAACTACACCACCCCAGCAGAAGGTTTTTAATAAATATCACACAACCAGAACTTCCTTTTACCATAAAATAATAGTTTAGAGTTTTGTTCACAAGGATGTAAAGTTCAAAATAAAAAGAAATAGTGAAATTTGCTATAACAGAGTGCATGCATGAGTTCGATTTAAATTTGTTCAAGTGTATTGTTCCCGCAATTTTATTTGAACTAAACTTTCCTGTAAAGGCAACAGACAACTGCTTCTGCAAACATTTATTTTGTAGTGATCCTGTTTTCAACAAAGAACAGGCAGCAATGGAACAAAACGTTGACAAAAGAGAGGCTGAACAAATCGGGTGGCAATTTAGATATGTGATAAATAAACAAGGAAGAATACATATCCAAAAACACACAAGATAAGTTAGTCTCTGGCATTGATGACAAAAAAACCTGATGTTTTGAACATGAATTTTGAATTTACTCGCACCTACATTTGGGAGTATTTTGTAAATGCAAAATGTCTGAATGTCTCATTGCTTTTCTTTTTTTAATTCCCACCTGTATGCGTTACGAGGAAATTTGCTACATTATGAGACTAAAGACCTGTTCGCATTATATCCGGTGCGTTGCGTTACGTTATTACGTTGGCTCTGAGATTGTTGACAGAGCCTGTGACTGGTTTGACGTATCACGTAGTCTCTATGATTGGTTAAATTTTTTTATTCTGACGCTACACAACGCCCCTGATTCAGTGCGAACAGGTAGTAAATGTGGTAGATTATACAGATATTCAATAAATAAAATAAAAATAATGCAGTTATTTATTTATTTTAAAGTATTACATTTTATATTGTGGGTATGCATTATGAATTGGAAAGATATGGAGGTCAATTACAACTACACGTAAAAAGTAATGAATGAGATAAAATAAGATTAGTCTAAGTGTAAAGCTAATGAAACAATTTAGAGATTTAAAAAAATTTTAATACATTACTGAATATAGACATTTAAGGTCAATTTTTGAATTGAAGACCTTGCAGCAAGATCGAGCTCTCTGCATATTTCTGAATTTTTCAGAAAAAAAAATTAAATTAGCACATCATCCAGTTTAAAAATTTTTTTTGTGGGGCCATTGTTTCTTCATTAGGGTTTATTGTAATGGATTTTTCGTATTTTCACTGTATAGAATTTTTTAGATATACCTATTTTCATGTCCTAGATAGCCCATTCTTGCCTCAAAGTGTGGAAATATGCCTATTTTTCTCTCTTCTTTAATGATAGTCCTTTAAACAGAGAGGGAATATTTTAATAACTTGTTGGCTGCCATAAAAACTACAATGTGTTACCATAAAAGGGAAAAAATTTCTGTGAAACGAACACTTTTAAACAAAAATCTGATGAATGTAAGCTATTTTAAATCAAAGTCTCTTTTGTTCAGTTTACAGGATGAAAGTCAAAATATTACTTTACTTACTTACACACACACACACAAATTAAAACTGAAATAAAATAAATTACTTACATTAATGAAGTAAAAATAAATAAAAACAGTCATTGAAATCCCTACTAAAACCTACAAACTCCAGAAAAATAATACTTGTGAAAATATAAGTTTTCTTCATTGAGTTAGCTGACTCTTGCACTAAATACTAGAGGAAATTATGCACAAAATTGCATCCTTCTCTGTATTCTAGTAGAGAGTTGTAACTCGTTACTGCACCGATCGATTCAGCATAAATTTAAACATACGATCTATTTATAACTTGGTTTCCGCAAAAATTTGAGACACCTTATTTTTCCTGCAAGTTCAATTTCGTAAGCACGTTCAGCTTTCTTCTTTAGAAGTAGAGTCAGTGAACGCCTGAAATATAGAAGCCAAGGCATTAGCCAAAATGGCTCTGAGGGAGTGTTTCAACACAACAGAGAAACTGAATACGAGAGGTAGAAAACAGTAGAAACCTAAGAGTAATGAAATCACAAGTAACATAGAACAGGCATGACTATATAAAAGTAGGGGGAATATAGCATGTTATACTCGTAGTCTTTAAAGCTGCATTAATATACAGGGTGATTTTTTTAAAAACTGACACTACTCAGAGCCATCTGTAACGCGATCTATCAGCTGGAATTCCACCAAAATTGATAGAGGAACTTAGGACGACATGGGAAAGAGTTTCCGTGGAAAAAAAAAATTAGTTCCAAAATCACCGATAGGGGACGATATGGCGCTGTTATTGTCGGTGCACCCAAGAATTTGTATAAAAGGCAAGTAAAACATCAAAATACATCAAATATGTAGTCGACAGCAGCGCCAGTATATCGGGCTATAAAGACAAGGGATGAATACCAAAAAAGTTGTAAGCAGACAAAGGAATAACAAAGAAATTTCACAACTACACCACTTTATACAGCAAATTCCCTTGTCCCTCCTTCAATGTGACCACAATCCTGGTTGATGACACATTGCATCCTGAACACTACGTTCTTAACGGCCAAACGTAACATGCCATCAAGAAAGTTAATCAAAGTTCGGGATATGTTGTCCTTTAGGGCCGCCAAGTTCGAGACTCCACCAAGATACATTTTAGACTTTAAATAACCTAGCAGAAATATGCCACATGAATTAGGATCGAGGAGCGAGGTGGCCATGCAAGTGGAAAAAAGCGATTGATGACCTTTTCTTCTGTAAAGCGAAGGCACAACAGATTCCGCTCTGATAGCCCAAAATACTGGCGCTGCTGTCGACTATGTAGTCATGAATTGGCATTTAGACGTTTTACTCGCCTTTTTAGCAATTTCTCGGGTGCACAACAACAGTGCCATATCGTCCCCTATCGGCGACATTTGAAACTAATTTATATATTTTTTTTCATGGAAACTCTTTTCCATGTCGCCCTTAGTTCCTCTATTAATTTTGGAGGAATTCTGGCTGATAGGTCGCACTGCAGATGGCTCTGAGTAGTGTCAGTTTAAAAAAAATTATCCTATACGCAAAAGACAAAACTATTGCCGTTTACCAAGTTTTCAGTCTTGTTAAAGAAGTTTCCAAAATAATCCGGTACAGGAATTGAAGTGAGGATGCTGAAAATATTCACCTCTGAAAAAAAAAATATATATTATGGCCTTAAGGCTGCTATGTACTAAGAAAAAAAATCGCATTTCCCTTTTCCTCTTCTTGCAGACTCTTGTGGTGGGAGGAGTCCAGTTGACAGTTCGAGAATTCCACCCCCCTTAGGATTGACATTTTGAGGGATGGTAATGGCTCTCTCTCTATAGGGGGGTTAAGCGCTGCCCCCAAATTTTTTATTAAAAATATATTTTTGTCAACTATTTACAGGTACATAAATGCTGATAATCAAATAAAATTGGTATTGTCAGATAGCCTGAACTTTTCTGCAAAGCGCTACAGGATTCATTTTATAAATTTCGTCCACCGAAGGAATTTATGAGCGTTTAAAACATACGTTACCAGATTTTTCCCCGAATAATTTAAATTTTAAAATATTAATTGCATTTAAAAAAAAAAGAAAAATGTACACAAATGTAAAATTTCTTTCTCTATGACGGAGTACAATTTAAAAAAAAATCTTTGAATCCAAGTCGGCAATCCGTGGACAAATTTTCTCCATAGGTTAACATTGAGGTGAGTGAATCAAATGGGATTAGTACATAGCAGCCTTAATGCCAAGAATGGGAGGCAAAGGAAGATTTGAGAATCCCTATATCTTTATCATATGCTCTTTTAGCCAAGACTTCTTAGGAGTCTTTCTAGTCTCTCTAATATAGACATAGTTGCTTTAGCAACGTATAAAATAATTCAGTTTTGAATATGAAGTTCACAATCAGGAATGAACTACGTATATGTGAATCAAAGCAGAACATATAACCTTTATAAGATAGGCATGTTTTAGTACAAATGAAGTAAGAGGAATTTATAAAATTTTTTTTTAAAAAAAGTCCTATTATTTCTGATGAACTTATATCTGATGAAAAAATATGTTACATCAGATTTGCAATATTATAGGAAATAAAATTAATCATTTCTCAGTATTACTTTCTGAGAACATTGCTTCCAGTGCTTCCTATGAAGGACCCGCCATAGCCAACTGAGGTCATTGAATATGCTGCCACCACAACTTACACCGATAATCCCCAGGAGCTACATCTGGGGAGGGGGGGAGGGTCGTACCCTCCTCCCTCAACTATAAACCGCACGGAGAGACAGCCCGGTCAACAGAATCAACGTGTTCATACAATTAAAATATTGATTCCTGTTATACTTGATTGTGAGAAATATAAATATTTTCTAAACCTGATGGAATTAATAGCATAACAGAGTAGTGTAACAAAAATAAGTTATGCATTCATTACACATTATACAAATAGAACTCAAAGAATTGAATAATGACTTTTTGAAAAGAGAGGTAAATAATACCTCATATTTTATTCCTCCAGATTTGAATTATAGATGCGCCTGCCACAGACATGAGAATAGTTTAAAAAATAAGCACTAAATCCTCGCGAAGACCTATACGTTACATGAATGTATGTGAAAATCATTCATTATCTAAAATTGTTTCTAAATTAATAACAGATACATCTACAAAGACTGAAATTGTGAAGAAACAGATTAAATCGGATAGTAAATTTAACCTGAAAGCGAGCGTAGTGAAGCTAGGCTTTTAAAAGGCTGCTGGTCAGTAGCCATATTAGATTCGCTCAGCTCAATGTTAACCTATGGAAAAAAATTTCCAATAATTATCTACTTAGATTTTTTTTTTCAGTAGTTATCCGTAATAGAGAAATAATTTTTTTACTCTGCTGTCTTATTTTAGGAATTTCGTCCCCAAAGGAAATGATGTGCGTTTAAAACACAGTAAACCAAATTTGCTCCCTCTCCCCCGAATAATTAAAATTTAAAATATTATTTACGTTTATTTTTTAAAAAAGGAGGAATTAACTTGGATACAAATATTAATTTCTCTATATGGGAGCACAAATAAAAAAACCCCTCTTAAATCTAAGTCGGCAACCATTGGAAAAACTTCCTCCATAGGTTTACAGTGAGCTGAGCAAATGAAATATGGATACTAACCAGCAAAAGCTTAAAACCTTAAATTTAAGTCGACCATCATTGGAAACATTTTCTCCATAGGCTTACAATGAGCTGAGTAAAGGCAATATGGATAGTAACCAGCAAAACCTTAAAACCTTAAGTTGACAATAATTGGAAAAACTTGCTCCATAGGTTAACAATTACCTGAGCGAATGCAATATGGATACTAACCAGCAACACTTTAAAACCTTAAATTTAGGTCGACAATAATTGGAAAAACTTACTCCGTAGGTTAACAAAGAGCTAAAAATATGCAATTTGAATTCTAACCAGTAAAGCCTTAAAACCTTAAAAGTCGACAATCATTGAAAAACTCCTCCATAGGTTAAAAATGATCTGAGAGAATGCAACATAGATACTAACCAGAAGCCTTAAGTTGAATTATTATAAACACATTTAACTCATACAAATGGAAGTCGGGTTTAAAAAGTCAGGTTACGGAAACAAAAATAATAGTTCTCATTGCTCATATGAGAAAAATATACAGAGTATGAGTTAGTTTTCCTCACTGCACTTTGAATACGATTATTATACGTTAAAAAGGAAAAAACAACAACAACTGACTGTCAAAGAATGTAACAATTTTAGGATTTTCAGATATTTTAATAGATGTGATGGTTACACATGGACAAGTATTAGGCTATTTGGGAACGTATTATGCATGATTACTTAGGTAAAAAGCAAAAGTTATTGGTGCCATTACCACATTCAGCAATTCATGACACAATGCACTTGCTCACATGCACAAGTGGACAAATATGGCAGTCCTCGATCATTCCTTCTGGACCTGCAGATATAAAAATTGCTTCATATGCGTGCGTCAAACAATCGTGTTAACACAAAGGAAAGTTATACACTAGTTTTTCATTCGGTTGTGATCTTGTATTTGCGTTTTTCGCACGGCACGCCACATTCGCTCGGAGCGCTGCGTAGCGTGAGTTGGCGAGCGACGCTTTCTTGCAAACCAAATGACGGTTGCAGAGAATGACAAAGTTGATTTTTTGGAACGAGGCGATTAAGTACTGGCCAAAAGCGAGCTAATAAATTTGCTATTAAGTACCTCACATCGTATGATAGGTCGGAAATTGAATTAAAATATGAGTAATAGACTAATGCCACTAGCATTTTGTAAGCTGGAATGAGTACGTTTTATGATAGACACCCTTTCGCGGGCACTGATTTAAATAAAGTAAAGTGTGGTAAGTGAAAGCAAAGTGAAGAATAAAAAAATCACATTAACCTAAGTTATTTGCATTATAGAGCATTAAAATGGTTTCAACAGTGACAAAGTGAATAACTTATTTTTAGTTATTGTTTAATAAAACCTGCTCAATGTCTTACGGAGTCACAAATTAAAGATCTATATTACAGTTAAATTACATCTAAGCTCGAATTTTTACCGGTATCGTTACGTGAATTTCATAGTTAAAGACAGTACTGTAACTTTAAGAGGAAGGGACTGACCGTCGTATAATTAATTAACCTCTAAAAACCATTGAAAAGGATATGTATCGTATAGTTACAATATTACCCATGGCAAAAAATCAAAGATACTTTTTCTTGTGTACAAACGCATATAATAGATCTTAACTGAAAAAATAATTGAAATAAGCTGTACGAATAAGTGAGTGTGAATGTTAGTTTGGAAATATTTTTGTAAATTTAGTTCTAAAGGTTCTTAATATAGATTGAAACAAGAAAAATTATTTTTACTAAGCACTAATGCTTTTACATTTAAATACTCTAATTTTTAAATAATATATGTATACATTAGCAGTCGAGTAAAGCATTTGTTTGTTGAATTTATTAATTAATCACTTAATCCAATTCTTCCAATTCAAGACAGATTCCATGAAATAAAATCTGTTCATTATTCTAACTTTATATGAGTAATATTTTACCATAGAAATGTAGACATATATAGTTGTAAAACAATTGCTTCGTTAAAAATTTAATTCACAAAAAAAAAATTTCATTCACCTAGGTATTTCACTGTATTTCAATGATCAATTTTCTTAAGTCAAAGGTTAAGAAAATTGATCATTGAAATACAGGTATTTCTACCAATATTTAATGTATGAATTTTATGAACAAGATGAATTTGTAAATTTGTTCTTGGAAAATTTATTCAAATTGAAATTTATACAGTAGCCTTGAATTTCAAAAAAAATATCCTTTTTAGATATCTTCAATGAAATAAAGATAAATATTTTTAATAAAAATATTCAAAACATTTATGTTTAAAAAAGTAATTGATAGTTAAATTGAACTTTGACAACATCAAATTCTTAGTTACCTCAATTCAAGATGTACTGTCCACGTTAACCGAACGTGCGAAAATTGATTTATTTTCTCGTAAAATTGGGGAAAAGTAAATCGCGCTGTTTAATAAAAGCTAAAATTCGCACTGGTATCTTAGATTTCAATAAAACTGTAAGGGCAAAGCATGGAAAATGATCAGATGTTTTGAATGTTTAAGACTAGAATTACGGCGGCGGTCATTTTGACCGCAAATCCAATTTTCAATAGCATAACTTTTTTATTTTCTTATGTATAATATTGATAATTTTTGACTTTTCCTAAAACCTTACGAATATTACGTAGTTGTATTTTTGTTTATTTTAAGTAATTATTTTTGCCAATATTACTGAGCAAACCTAGAATTACGGCGAGCGGTCATTTTGACCGCGTATAGAAAATTCTATTTTTTATGTTATTTGCAATGCTTTCTTGGCTATTTGTGGTATGCTGTAGATAAACAGATGCACTTCTGGCGAGGGTGGTCGTGTATTTCTTGGAAGGGGTAATGAGGGGGTGGAGGGGAGAGGGGAGGGGTGTAAAAACACCTTTTTGGTATTTTCGCGCGTCATCTGACTGCGCATTTCCTTTGTGTTACAAATGTTATCTTTCAACGGACACAGTTCTATTTGGTTTATTTCAGCGTTCTGACGTGCGTATTTTTATTTTAGTGTTCTGACCAACGAGACTTGCGTATCATGTCGCGTAGAACTGTTAGTAGAAAGTACCTATCTCAGGAAGATGCATTGAGAGTTTTAGAAAATATTTCGCATGATGATTCTGGTTCTGAAATTGAACCTGATGAATATGTGTAAGGTATACACAAGATTCGATTCACAAGAATCGAACTTTTGAGTGAATGAATTAAAGAAGCTGCTTGAGATATGCTAATTTCGGCATACGCGCTTAGTATAAATACCATGCAGCGTCATTAATAAAAAAGGTTGTTAGGGTTGAAAAAGGTTGTTAAGGTTGATAGATAAGCGAGAGGGAGCTACGAGGGTATGCAGCTCGAGTGCTATCCTGCGCTAGTGCTTAGGGGGCCCAAAGTTTAAGTGGCAGTACTGCTGGTTTGACTCTCTGCTGGTTTGTGAGTATTGAAACGTGTATTTCTATTGAATGTTAATATATATATTCCGTACAAGTAGTACGCATGCTTATTGCTGTAAAAGCAAATTCTATATGTGCAACGAATTCAATAAACATTGTTTCATGTATAATCTGTGTTTCTATGAAATTCATTTAGAGTGCCCCTTAGTAGTTTCTCTATATATGTTCATACCGAAATTGATTTTTCCGACGAAGACTGGGTTGCTCCTACTGAACCAAGTGAATCCGATTCTTCTGATGCGGAACGTATTGAAGAAAAAGAAAATTAATGTAAAAATTTAGGCCAAGGAAATATTTCATTGCCTGCTACTAGTACAGTTTCCAAAGGTGAAATCGGTGGTAGTAGTTCAGCTCGAGAATGTGGTGAAGGGCGGAGAAAGAGATCTCGAGAACAAGGAAGACGTATCCAATGTGTTGAAAACCAAATAGATGAAGAAACAGCAAATGATGGCTCAGTTTGGAAAATAAGAAATATTTCAACAAGTGTCACAGGGAGACGTCCGAAGCAGAACGTCTTATGAGAAGTAGCTGGACCAACTTCGTACTCAAAGAGGAAAATAATTGATGGCAACCCAAGTAGTGCATGGAGATTGCTTATAAATGAAAAAATATTGCGTCATATACAACAATGCACTGAAGAAGAGGCGCAAAAGAAATCTCAAAATCCAAATTGGTGTTTGTCACTCGATGAATTAGATGCTTTCGTTTCACTATTGTATACTCGTGGGGCTTTGACTGCAAAATGTCTATCTGTTTTCAGTTTATGGTCAAATTCCTGGGGACTGACATTCTTTGCTGAGACAATGGCTAGGGACAGATTTCTGAACATTATGAAGTACTTGCGTTTCGATATGAAGTCAACCAGATCTCAAAGACTGCAAACTGATCCATTTACCCTAGTTTCAGATGTTTGTAATTCCTTTATAGAAAACTGCATCATGTGTTTCAAACCAGGTGTAAATATTACAGTGGATGAACAATTGTTTCCCATGAACACTTGATGCCGATCTATTCAGTAGATGCCTAAAAAGCCCGACAAATTCGGCATTAAATTTTTGCTTGCTACTGATGTGCAGTCAAAATATTTACTGAATGGATATCCGTATTTAGGAAAGGATGAAACAAGGCCAGCTGGAGAAACAGTAGGTGAACATGCAGCTTTCGCTTCAGCCATTCGCTTAAAGCATACTATAACACTGGAAGGAACCTGACAACAGACAATTTCTCTACTCCACTGAAATTAGTAAAATAAATGAGAAGCGTAGGAATAAGCTGTGTTCGCACAATCAATCGTTCAAAGAGAGAAGTTCCTCATTCTTTCAAAAAAAAAAAAAAAACGAGAGATGAGCTATAGATAAACGAGCTATAGATAACGAGAGATATTCTAGTAAGATTGCTGAGCATAACAATATAACGCTTACGTCAGGGAAAAAAGAATAAAAACGTCCTTCTCCTGAGTACGCTACACACAACATTGGAAATCACATCTAATGAAAAGAAAAAACCCGAAGTTGCAAATTTTTACAATTCAACCAAATATGGAGTTGACGTGTTGAACCAGATGGCCAGAAAATACTCAGTGAAGTCCTCATCTAGACGTTGGCCAGTTCAAGTTTTTTTTAATATCCTTGATTTGGCCGCGATAACTGCGTGGAAAATTTACAAGGAGACAACTGGCAATAAAACCATCAGCCGTCGAGATTTTATTTTGAATACATCTTAGGAGTTTCGAAAGATAGACATTTCATCAAAAAACCCCAAACCTTCTATTTCTAACCAAAAGATAATTTATGCTTGTGATACCATTTCTCGTAAACGTAAACAATGCCAAATAAATACATTCAAACGCAACAAAACATCGCACATTTGTGAAAACTGTAAAAAGTATGTTTGTGGAACCTGTACAGGTAAAATTAAGAAATCAGTAATCTGTGTTCACTGTCAAACCGAGTAACAAATTTATTTCATTTTAAAGACATTTATTTCGTAATGAAACTAATGTGATGCAATCTATTAAATGTTAACAAATTTCAAAACATCTACACTAATTTTGACTGTCTTAGCTCTTTGTTATGTTGTATTATACTTTGTTTACTTGATTTTATTTGTAATTTATTTAAAAATCAATCAAATTTTATATTTATAAGCTTTAATAATGTTTAATATTATATTTATTTTATATTTATAAGCTCTAATAATGCTTAAAATTATATTTATTTTATATTTCTAAGCTTTAATAATGCTTAATATCAGCAAAACGTGCGCCTTTCTTTTTATTTGGGACAAGCTATCAGAATGACCGCTGATCGTAATTTGAGGTATACGGAAAACGCAGTAATGCTAGTGCTAAAAAATAAATGGCATATGATGAAACGATTGATATCACCGGTAAATTAAGTATTTTTAAGGGTATGGTGGACTTTCAAATTAGTAAAATTGGAATTTTTTTGCTGCATTAATATTTAAAAAATACGTAAATATTGGAATAAGATGCATTTAAAATATGTAATGAAAAGTAAAACGAAAACTTGGTAGCTTTAGAAAAGTAAATATTAAAAGTAGGTGAAAATACATCTTTTAAATGGCTTTTTCTAAAAACGAGTAATTTTCAGATTTGCAAATCTTTAAAATGCTCCTTACGTCATAAGTTTTGACGAAATTTTATAAAATTTATATTAAAGTGTCCTCTAATACATTAAAATAAAGTTATGTATCCATATCAGGTTTCGAGTTCATTCAGATTAAGTTTAACTTAAGTGTAGAAAAGTACAAAAATTTCACGAAAATTCAAAGTACAAGCATAAAAATATTTCCTAAAAATTAACTATTAAACGAAAGCACAAAGTAATAAATAACCCTGTTTAAAATGTATTTTTAAGCAATAAAAATGCAAAATTTAAGGGTGCAAGTTAAAAATTGAATCGCAAGGAGCATTTAAAAAATGCAATATCAATTTTTTAAATATAAAAAATATATATATATAAAATTTTATTTGGTGTTAGATATATTTATACTTTAATGAATATATATGCAAAATTTCATATCTGTAAGGTAAAATTTTCAAAAATCGCTGGGTAATGTCCACCATCCTTTTAAATGCAAGAGAGCCTTAAAAACAACTTTCACTGCAAAGACACTCAGACAATGGAAAACCAACATCAACACAGAGACACGGAGAGAAACGGCCTGTTCACACTGAATTCCGAGCGTTACGTAGCGTCGGCGTTAAAAATTTTTTAACCAGTCACAGAGCTTGATTCACTGACCACGTGATAAGTCAAACCAGTCGCTGGTCATGTCAATAATCTCGAAGCCAATGTTAGGCAACGCCCCGGATGCAATGTGAATAGGCCTTAAAATGCATGAACCTTACTGAAAATCAAGAGGGACGCTAATCAAAGTTTTATAAGGTATGAGAATAGGCATGAGATAGCATAGATAATTATAAAAAGTCTTAAATGTCTTGAAAATTTCAGTTAAAAGTTGATATAAACAGAATTTATAAAGCACATTTTTATATATATTTTTTTATATACACGCAGAAACGCGACCTCATATCACGTACACACAAATGCATTGTGCTTAAAAACATAGAGGGATTTTATACATAGACAAACACAATGAGTGCTTCCTTACATAAACACACAAAGACTCACTTTACGTACATAAGCCCACACACACACACACACACACACATATATATATATATATAACGATATGATTATACTAAAACAGTACTTAAGTGCAAAATTACTCTCATAGCTATAAAACATGAAAAGAGATCAATTTAATTAGCAATAATACAGAAAAGAATAGGGATTAACGTACTAAAAATAATTTAATACAATTTACATTTGCTTGATTTCTCCCGATTTTAGAAAGTTTATCAAAACAGCATAAATCAGATTAGTATTCAAAATATCAGATCGGGGATAAATGTGGGTACGGTGAAGACAGTATACTGGTTCCGCTTTCGGAGACTATCAATCATCAGTAACATAACCGATTAAAAAAGCGTTGAGCAGAGGTAAATTTATGTATAGGGAAGCGTAATTTACTCCTAGTTCATTTTTTATTAAGGAAAACAACTAAAGCAGTTATTTTTCTTCACCTGATGACAGAATGTAAAATTCAATCGATTTTTTTTCCCGTAGATATCACATGTTGACTGACTTCGTTCTTTTCCAAAAATATTTTATAGGTGGTAATGAATATAGTTGAGTTACTGACATTTAACTCAAGAGTTGCCAAGTCGGTCAAAATGTCTATTTCTTTTTATACGTTGAACTAGATATATCTTAACAGTCAACAGTTCTAAAGTGAAGCCTATTTTTTATCTTTGTTTATTTTTCTAGAGACCTAATGGACTAGCATCGTTTATTGTTCATGTTGTTCGTTGTTGCTTGTTACGGTATTCTTTCTTTTATTTTGATATCTTGCCCACCATTGGAAAAAAAAATAAATCCTATATTTTCTTGACCTCCCCCTCGAAAAGTTTTAATAATTTTTTTATCGGAATCGATAGGGTTATATTCTGCTAATCTGCCAATCTATCAAATATATAAAAGGATTTTACGAACTGAGGAATTGATCTCGAACAGGGGCTCGAGGTAGCGTAGTGGTATCACGTCGGCTCTAAGTACTGAGAATGCTCCGATCCAATCCCGACAAACGCTATTAAATACCTCCGTGTGTAGGCCGGATATAGGCATGCTAAATTCATGGATAGGAAAGTCCCTCTATGAGGTAAGAGAGGGTGGGAGAGGTCACGCTCCCTCAGACACCGCCCTTGGAGGTGCTCTGTCAAAATTGAAGTGGCACTTGGCTAAATCGAACTCCGACCCTTGTAGTGGCATTATAAATCGCAGCCTCACACTTCAGCCTTATGGTCGGTCAATATGGATTTGGTCTGGAATGCATTCCGACCAGGGGGCATTAGAGACAACAACAGCAGTTTAGTAGTAGTTATTTGGATTTTAGTCTTGAATAGTTATGTGGAATGTTTTCAAATTGTGTCAAGGAATGTCAAGGTATATTTAAGTTAGTCATTCACCAGTAATGATTTATAACTTTACAGTGAAAGGTGAATGGTTTATAACTGAACGCGCTCATGCTGGCCCGCATATTTTATAGCCCGTATATTCTATAAATGATTATAGAAGCTATGGATATCATTCTGGAGTCTTAATACAGTATACTGGAAAGAAAATTTCCTAGTAAAATCTGACTACTCTTAGCTTGCTGTCATCTACTCAAATGTGGAATAGTATTCTGGTATTCTGGTCTAATTAAAAAGTTTTCCTCTGCCGAAATGTTTATATTTTAAGTAGATTAAGAGACACAATTTTGCTGCAAAGAATAATTCTCAGTTCAGCCCTTGTAAAGACTAAATAAAACTTGTCTATCAACTAACTTGCATCGTTAAATCATGACAACGGCCGATTTCCATTTACAGGGATCGCATACGGGGAAAAGAAAAAGGAAAAAGAAAGGACTAGATTGACTTTCTAAGCCAGTTCTCAGACAAAGCTCGATTTTTAAACAGCCCCCTTTTGCATTCTGAGACTTGCCTGAAAATCCAATCTAAAAATTACAAAACTTCACCGCATCAGAAACCACAAGAGGTGTTTTCTCCTTCCCCTGGCTTTCATACTTTATGAGTATATATGTATCACTGTTTATCGCAAAACCGCTCGACATGCAAATTAATCACAACCGCGGGTCATAAAAGCAAACTCTAACACTCATTTCACACGCCACAGCACCTCCTCAATTTAGAACATCCTTCCCGCTTCCTTCCCCCCCTTTGCATAACTTAATTGAACTATATACTTACGCGCTTTTATGTATATATATATACACCTATACAACGGTGGCTGTTTTCCCACTTTCACGGAGACGTGAACTTTATTATGCAAAACAGCAGGGGGGAAAGAGTTCAAGCAAAGCGATATATATGTATATATATACGTATCCCTTTAACTAGCCATCTTTATTACGGGAGCAAAAGGTAAACCGGGAAAGATAATAAATTTTAATCCCGAAATCTCCAGACGCGTTTATGAAGTTTATTATACGATGCGGGGAACATTGTAAAGCTAATATAATTTTAACCCTCCCTTCCTCCTAAATGGATGGGCGAATAACGATTACCCCCTGCTTTTAATAGACCGTAAGGGGACAGGTTGTAAATAATGAACTTTGGGTTATTACGGGGGGAGAGGGTCCGCCTGCCCCGAAACAGGGGTGCGGGGGTGTGGGAGAGCGTTAAAGGATGTTCTCCCGTTATTGAGATAAATGAGTGGATTGGCTATTTCGGAGTTGAATTTCAGGGCATGGGACAAACAGATGTTTATGGTACTAACAGTCGGAATTTATTGCATGCAATTAAGAATGGTTTATAACTTTACACGCTCATGCTGGCCCGTATATTTTATAGTACACTGATTATGGAAGTTATGGATATAATTCTGGAGAATTCTTTAAAACTTTTAAAAGCTTGTTAAAAAGATATTCCCGAGAAAAGTACTTCATGGCAGTTGATGGGGATTTATGAGAACTTGCATTCAGGACAAAAATATAAAAATAAATGTATGAACATGCTTTAAAGCCTTATTAGTATTTATTTGGTATTACTTCTTTCAAACTTTTCTCATGGGGTTTTGCCGATGGTATGATGCATCTAAAAGAGTCTTTTTGGTCGGTTTAGTGACATTCAGCATCTAGACTTCGAGATAACAGCACCCGGGAATGACAAAATGCATAAAGCCTGCCAACTGGGAGGTGCTTAAAGCCCAAATATGCATCCCCAGCGTACAGGTAGCCTTGTACTTAGGTTTTGCACCTGCTACGGGCTCCTCAGCAAGCCATAACAGATGCGTGAGCTGGAGGCAGGCCCAGATTTCTGCATGGGCAAGTGGGGCACTTGCCCAGGGCCCCCAAAATTATGGGGTCCCTTATTTAGTATTAAGTTGTACATATTTTTGAAAATTTGGTTTTTGGTTAATGCTGTAATGGGGGCAGTGGCGGATACAGAAAAAAAACCTGGGTGGGGCACAGTGTACCCACTATAGTGAAAGCATACTTACATCCATAAGTGTTTCTGGTTTAATTTTTTTTTTTTTTTTTTTGGGGGGGGGGGGGTTGGGGGGTAATAACTTCAGACTGTGATCTATTTTGAATTTCAAAAAAAATTTTATGAATTTATTTATTAACATTAAAAAGTAAATTAATAAATTAACACTTATTATTATTATTATTATTATTATTTTCAAATTTTGGACTTGTTGGTCGAAAATTGTTTGAATTTCCTGTCCCAATTTATGGGGGACCTGGGTGAGTGTCCCACATGTTCATGTGGAAATCTGGTCCTGGGAGGGGCGCGTGCCCCCCTCTGGATCTTTCTTTGGAGGGGGCCTCCAAAGTCTGCTTTGCCCAGGGCCCCATTGGGTCAAAGTCGGGCCCTGGCTGGAGGGATAGGAATTTCTAATGCGGAATTTCTCTAATAAAAAGGTTTAAATCTTTAGCATAAAGGTAGCCTTGAACCTAGGATTGCTATGTTATATTAAACCTAAGTCTACCTACACTCTGGAGATGTGTATTTTTGCCTTAAGCTCCGCCTCTTTGGCACGCTTTATGCATTTTGTGAAGAAACTTAAATTGGAGATATTCATATGCAAAGCATTTCTATGTTATGTGGTTTCTTCTTTCATGATTACCCTACAACAGAAGTTGTAGTCACTAACATAATTTGAAGGGGGTCGTTCTAATTCTCTTTGCAAATGTTTTTCCACACATTTATTCACCCCCCCCCCTCTCCCTCCCTTGGTGCGGAGTGTAACACGGTGTGCGACACATTACGACAGCCCATATACCTTGTCGCGGCGGGCTCTTTTTTTACGGCGCAGTCTGCCAGTAATTGTGTTAGGGGCAGGTAGGCCCGGGGGTGCGAAGTGCACGGACCGCGTCATGCCGGAGTCCTAATTGTCACTTCGCGTGAGATTCGGAGAGGGGTGGACTCACAGAACCCAGTTCCGGTACTCGAAAAAACGACATCCCGGTCTACAGTGCTCCCTTCTTGTTTGATTTCCAACTGTCATGGCAACTAATATCAGGCCAGACGATCATTCGTATTCTGACCACCTACGGTAGACTAAGGTTTAAATATAGGGTCTCTAATTGTTTTTGTTTTTTTATTCTCTCTCCTCGATGAAAATAGGAACGTATGTATAAGACGGTAGTTCAAACAGACAGCGACCCGTTCGCGGAAAATTCATAATGTGTTAATTAAGATGGGCAATACTGTAGTTATAAATTTGCGTGTTTGAAACCCTGGCTATGGAAAAAAAGAGAATATAATTCATTTGAAAGTCAGTTCCGATATAGCGAGTAAGATGCATCATTTTGACTATAAGAGTGGCGCAACCAGAGTCACTGAGGGACTCAGATTCTTGCTTTCACGGCAGAAAAGGGGATTTTCACTTCACAGAAGATCCGGAGTTTCATATACCTCCATTTCTACTGATTTTAGGAACCAGGGGAAATTTCATCATACCCCCTCCTGGATTACGCTAGTATTTGATGAAAACATCATCAGTAAGCTATCATTACCTCAAACTTGAGAAGTAATTCTCATAGAATTAGCAGCGTCGTCGTACCCTTAAAACTCCATAATAAAAGGATTTATGATACTTTCTTTAAAAGTTAAGGAAATTTTAAAACATCTGTTTCTTGGAACTACTGTTTTACAAAGAAGCTTCTCATTTTAGTCCCGAGGGAGCTAAGATTTATTTAACAGCATTTGTGACACAAGTGCAAAGTGCCACGGCAAGCAAATATTCCTGCGTAATCTTTAGTGTTGAAGCAGATTATAGCTCATCAGATATCTTTCCACACTCACCAGACTTACCCAGTACTCTTAAGGTTCAAAGGCCTAAACAAAACCATATTTATATTTTTTTTTGGGGGGGGGGTGGAAGTAGAGGGGGAAGTTGATAAAGCTTTGTCTTGAAACTACCTTGTAGAGTTTACCTTGGAGATTTTTACCTTAAACCACCCACTTCCTCGTGGTTATACTACTTTCTAGACCACGCCTTTACCCCTTCTAAAAATCATTTAAGAAAGTCATAAATTGCTAAACAAATTTAGCTAAATATTTACATTTTGAAAATTAACATTTTCTACTTGTCCACAAGATTTCACGCTTTAGTTCACGTTTGCGAATGCGCGTGTAACCATTAATGTCAGAAAAAAGGCTCGCTGGCAGATATCTGTCATTGTACACATCCGCTCTTAGCAAATTTGAAAAGCGCCACTATAGTTTCATGCCCGAAAATTCTTCCTTTATCTCTGCCTGGCGTGCGTCACCTCGGCCACGAAATCTCAATGAATTCAGGCACAAGGATGGCACAAAATAGCGCCAAGTCAAAAGTACACAAACCTTTTTTTTATTTTATTATTATTATTATTATTATTACGCACCTGGAAAGGGGTACAAAGCGTGGACGTACGACTCTGAATGGAGAGTTTGTAAGAGAAAAGACGGATTCAGGCCTTTGTCGTCTTTTGACAACTCGATCACTCACGCAGTGGTCAGCTCTCATGCACGCATGCTCACCGAGCGGAGAGTAAAATATTTGATTTTCGTTTCTTTATTTCTTTCGTTTCTTTCTTTTTTTTCTTTTTCCAACCGGAGAGTATTAAGTTTGTCATTTCTAGAGGAATCTATCTTATAACACTGGCATTAAATTCTGATATCCGAGTGACACAGAATAGAGCGATCAGACCTCTTTGGAAAGCTCCACCTGTCTGCTCTTTTTTGCGACTTAAAAAAACTAACAAATATTAATCGGCATAAAGCTATGCAAGCAAAAACAAGATTTATTTATCTGTTTTTCTCCTTCTACAAGTTCCTTTAAATTTTATTAAGTATGTCTGAAATCAGTATATCATCACAAAATTGAAAAAGATCATAGAATTTTTGTCCAAATATTTTCCTCTGGGAATTTAAAATTTCTATTCATATGTAGAGAGCAAAAAACTAGTATGTCTTATATCCTAAGCTTATTAGAGTATATATTAAATATTATATTCCCTTATTGGGGGATATGTGTTCTCATTTGTTTGCAACTGGGATAATTATATAGCAGGGGTCGGCAACCTTATTAACTAGGAGGGCATATTTAAGAAATGAGGGAGTTCGGCGGGCAGCACTGGGTGAAGAGGAGGAAGGGGGGGGGAGTTAATATTTAAACATGAAAATCTTAATGCGACATAAATTTTTAATACATAAATTCAAATTTTAATGTAAACAAAATAATCTTAAAATTGATAATGCAATATTTGACATTGCAAATCTACGACCAATTCGTTGTAATGTGGCACATAAGTTGAATTCCCAGTTCTCAGGCATTGGTCCAACTAAGTGTCAGTGGGGCTTGATCGGTAGTTTGATTTTAAGTATTTCATATTTGAAAACAAAGATTCACACGCATAAATTCTTGGTATTAAATTCTTCCAATAAGGAATCAAAATGTTTGATAAACTAATAGGTGGTAACATTTCCATCGCAATAATTAAATAATTTTGAATTTGGGATAAATTATCTTTCTCAATATGCGATTTCCAGAGCGACAATTTATTTTTTAATTCATTTATCCCACTTATCATAGAAGCAAGGGGAGGAAAACGCTGTCGAGTGATGAGGCTGCTCAGTTTTTGATTTTTACAGTTTTGCGATTTTTATTATTTTTTTTACTAAAATTATTCATTACAAGTACGAGCATTTGTTGTTCAAATATCCAAAAATTTTATAAATGTGAACGGCGGGCACCTTAAAATTGCTTTGCGGGCATCAAGGTGCCCGCAGGCACCGCATTGGAGACCCCTGTTATATAGTATGAATTCCCCAAAAATGCATACATCTTAAAATTGTTAATTAATAAACAATTACAACGAATACAATATTGTCTTCTTATTCTTCCCTATTTCTTCACAATTAATCGACATTCGTATCCACCAGCTCACTAAATATGTTTTTATTTCTGAAAAGACTTATACATTTGAATCGATCGACAGGTATTCTTTCACCTCGGGTTAGCAATCAAAGTACAGGGTGTTTCTAAAAGAATCCTCCGATTAAAAAAAAAAATCATAATTATTCATCTTTTAATCCATTTTGATCGAATAATGTATAGGCGGAAAGAGAGAAATTTCGTGTTTCACGCAGTTGCCGACAAGTAGCGCTAACGCTCTTCCTTCGCCCGCCACTTCAGTGTATGTAAAGATGGCGACAGCACAACAGAAATCCTTTTGAGTCTGTAACAACTGTTCAGCGTGATTTTCGTCGACAAAACCTTGGTAGATTGAAGTTCCTACGTCTCAGAGCCTTATGCGATGGTATAAATTGCAAGACACGGGTTGTCTGTGTACGCATAACAACCGCGGAAGCAGTGTATGCAGACGTGCTGGCAAAAGATGGGACGAATTTGCCTACCGCATAGACATTTGTCACGCATCCAAAGAAGGGCATATTGAGCACCTTTAATTTTGTTTGTAAAAAAATTTTATGATTAGCCATGTAATCTAAAATTAATTGTAAGTTTTTATGTTCAATATTTTTCATAATATACTCATTTCAAATCGGGTGATTCTTTTTGAAACACCCTGTACTGTACAAAGTACCCTGTATTGTATACACCCTGTATTTTAAATAGTATAAAGATCAAACAATTATTTACATACTCAAAACACCAGGTACTTAAATAAAGATATATTATTATCCACATTTCGATATATTGTATTCAAAGGTCACATCTTTCCCTGTACTATTTCTTTGACGGAACCATAGCAAAAGTCAGAGAATTTTGGCATATTTCCGATAAAACTATAAATTCTTAAATATTAATATGAAGCTCTACAAATATTTGGGATAAAGCTGGTTTGATATAAATATATATATATATATTCCGTATGATTAAAAGTGATATTTAGTTATTTTGAACTCTTTGAATAAATTAGATGTTTGATTTTGATGCAACTTAAAACTATAGGCATTTATATAGTCTGTAAATATCGAGACAAGTTTACTCTTTTAATAGCTGAGATGCTCCTATCCAGAAAAATGGTGATGGATATGCATTTAAATACAATACCTGTTGGAATGTATTTTTTTTCTTATTTGTACTTTTTAACTGTGGGAGACTGTTAAGTTAGCTGGCCAAAATAATTATTTGTATTATGGACATATGTTCGACAATTTTTTTTCCTAGTATTATCCCAAATTTTTCCCGAAGACTTTGATGCTAACTCCAGAAAAGTTTTTTCAGTTGCTAGTAGTAGATAGTACCCCTAAAATATCTCTCTAAAATAATGTACTCGACATTCTGATGAATAACAATGAATTTTTTTTTGAAAAAGGGATGTATTGAGTCAGGGAAACGCAATAAAGCTCTTGCCTTGAAAAACTAATCTAAAAATACCATTATCTCTTATATCTCCACTAGACTAATTGATCTGTCTTCTAGATGTTCTGAACAACTATTTCGTCATCAGCAAATATGCGTAGCTCCCTTTAAAACTATTACATGATGATCATCGATGACACATAAGATATTTAACCGCGCTTTTGATTAATCATTTAAAACTCTCTATAAAAATTATTCAAGATATACAGATGGTGGTCAAAATAATACGAACACCTGGGAAATGATGGAAAATCTTTATTAATAGGGGGTTGGACCACTCTTTGACTGAAGTACAGATTTAATGCGACGTGGGATAGATGCATAAAGGTCATGGTCAATATTTAAAGGAATATTAAGCCATTCCTCCTGCAGAGCGGTCACTAATTCCGAAAGTCCGGATGGATGTGGAAATCGGGAACGAAGTTTGGACTCCAAATATTGACATAAATGTTCAATAATATTCAAGTCCGGAGACTGGGGGGGGCCAGGCGAGATGTTCAACTGCATCGTCATGCTCTTCGAACCATTCTTGAACACACCTAGCAGTGTGGATAGGGGCGTTGTCGTCTTGAAAAAGCGGTCGCTCTCCAGGGAATACAGTCTGGACAAAAGGATGGACATGATCCCCTAGGACGCTTAGATAGTGATTGGATTTGATCCTCCCACGCAGAATAACAAGTGGCCCAAGACCGCGCCAAGATATCGCACCCCATACCATAATGGAACCACCCCCATGCTTCACAGTCGGCAAGAGGCATTCAGGATGAAACGCTTCTTTGGGCGTTCTCCAGACATAAACGCGTCCGGTCGTCTGAAATAGGGTGAATGACGATTCATCTGAACATATTACCTGTTGCCACTGCTGTGGGGACCAGCCTTTGTGATCTCTGCACCATTGGCGTCGCTTGAAAGCATTAGTTACTGTCACCAAGGGTTTACGAATTGCCACTCTGCCATAAATGTTCGCATTAGGAAGTTCCCTTTTGACAGTTTTTGTTGAAACGGGGTCCTGGAGATGACTGTTCATTTCGGATGTTATCTCGGATAACGATTGCTTGTGCTTTCGGGCTACTATGCGCTTCAAGGCCCGTCTATCCCTATCAGCAAGCTTGGACTTTCGGCCACTGTTGTGCTTTGAAGACGTCGTCTTACCCTCTTTCGTGTATTCTGTCATAACGGCTGATACCGTACTCCTTGCAAACCCCAAAAGGTTTGCTGTTTCCGTAATCGATGCTCCACTTAAACTCGCTCCAACTATCATTCCTCTTTGACAGGTCTGACATTTCAACTTATCACAGACAGTTCGATAGAAGCATGCAACGTAGGTGACTGCTGTTGAGAGACTGATACCTTCCTCTTCACGCTCACTAGGTGGCAGACTTCTGTTGCAGGTGGCGCGGCTGTACTACAGGTGTGAAATACGTCATACTTTTTCACAGGTGTTCGTATTATTTTGTACTCCATCTGTACTTCTAAATTTCAAGTTTCACGACTGCGGAATACGCATATGTATATGTATATAAATGAATGAATAAATACATGGGGTCTATCACAGAGTTTTATTTGTTCAACCAAAAGGACATCATACCGCCTATATTGTTTGTTTCATAGCATTCCAGCGTAATTGCTTCCTAACTGAGACAATGATGAATTAATTGTGTTTTACTTTATAATTCATTTCAACTTATACAAAAGACTGTGGTTTATTCTAATGGTTAGCACGTCTGGACACGATATTGAGGGAGCTCGGATCGAATCCAGACAAGTGCCACTAAATGCTCTCATGTCTACGCCGGGTATGGGCACGTTAAATCTGTAGATCGAAAGTACCTCCGTGAGGTTTGTAGGGGTGGAAGGAGAGTACGAACCCTCCAGATGTCATCCTGAGGGTTCTTTATCTAAATTGTAGTGGCACAATGGCAGAAATCGGACTCCGACCCTAGTGGTGTGCAATAACAAGTGATAAAATCGGAGCCGCACCTATTTAGCCTTGCAAGGGGCATACGAGAGAGAGAGAGAGAACTTATATTATAACATTTCTTTAACAAAATCCTCTTTGTTATATAAACCTGTTAAACTATTTTTCCGATATTGCTATAATTAATTATACTTACTGCTGAAACATAACTGCAATATAACTGTACATGCAACTATTAAATAGAGTATCCCTATTTCCTAGCTCAATAGTTTGGAAAGGACTGATGCAAAACTTCATTGATAGGAACATTAGATCCTCTCAAAACACCCCTTCACGCTGGATGACTCATAAAATAACGAAATATATATTTCCAACAAAAATGGTTCGATTCTCCTTGCCATGGTTCCACATGATGCCGTTGTATATAGATGGCAATGGTGTTATTACCACATTTGATGGATCAGATCTGCCACAGAGAGGGGAGGAACTACAAATTCAACTTGCCAGCCCCCCTCCCCTTCTGTGTCACATAACGCTCTTCCAGAGAAGAATGGTTGACATTATGAGATGCAGAACAGAATCTTACGCCTCCCCCCCTTCCCCCCCACGCCGAATCTTCCCTTCTCTGGTACAAGCCCAGTTGTATAAGGTGATGTAATGTTTCCAGTCAAGTGAAAAATTGACGTATGTATCTATCTATAGAGAAGCTTAAATATATAAGCGCATATTCTATGTATTTTTTTCCCTTCACATTTAGTTTATGTATGGTATGATTTATTTCTTTGGCTGGGGGAGGGAAGTGAAAGGGGGAGGGGAGGAAAATTTGAATCTTGTTTTCAGACATGCAAATTCCTTTTGTAGTACTTTGATGGGTTTTGGCTGGATCGTCCAAAAATATGATTTCATTCAAGCAAAATGGCGATTTTTTTTTATCTTAGAAATGTTTGTGCTCTGGTGATTTTGCCGAATGAAACCCGTTTCTGTGGTGGATGCGAAACGTTCCCTGTATAACAAAGTACATGGATATGAACCCCCTTTGGAAAAAAAAAGCTTTGTTAATAGAAAAACATCAAAGAATTATTCCAAATCACTGTTTTTCATTCTATATAAAAAAAAAAAGAGTTGTTTTAATATAGTCACTTTTTAGTCTCAATATATCAATCGAACGAAAGAAAAAAAACTGAACTATACATGGGCATTCTTTCAATTATATATTCTATGCTTCATGCAGTTATTAAAAAATGTATTTAGCAGGCGTTCATTGAATTAACAAATTATGAAAACAATGATGGAAATAATTGATTAGCATGGAAACAAAAAATTTTGAAAGGTATAGGAGTTGTGTCTTTCAGAATTGCGATATTCAAAATTAGGAGGAGCAGCACGGTTTTATTCTAGATTAATTCTGAGCTCAGATGGCAAAATGTTATAAAAAATTTATGTGAAAGCAATTCTAAGATTCAAGATGTCATGAAAAATCAGTAATTTGTTTTACATGAGCAAACGTGGTACCAATGTTTCAGAAAAATAGTTGTCTATTACAGTAGTTACAGTAAACAGAAAATATCGACGAACCTGAATCCGGAATGTGAAGAACTCAATTTTTTTAAGAAAAGTTTCTTATAACATTTTACCATCTGAGCACAGAATTTTCCCAAAAGTTCCGGACTGTGGCCAAATGGCTAGAGAGCTAGACTTCGGAAACATAGTTAGTGGGTTCAAATCCTGCGTTAGGAGTGGGTGGAATCTGCTTTACGGCAGCCTATCAAAGGCCGTTGTACAACCTCAAAATCCATGTTAAGGTGTGTGAAAACTACCTGTTAGTATTTTTCTAATATTGGATTAGCAGATGCATATTTTTTAATTATGTTTTCTGTATTTGAAGAAAGATCTTTAAATGCTATTTTAGTTTAAATTAAAATTCTCATGAAACTCCTTTAATTTTGTATCGGCAGGCGTCAATAATTCTAGGCTGTGATAAAAGTTAAGCAACAAAATGTCTTTAAATTTTAAAAGATTCGCGTTCTTGATTATAAGGCAAGAACTACCAACGTCCCATAATGGCAAATATTCAAGCGGCTAGAACGCGCAACAATTACTGGAATCCTAACTGAAATATAGTTTACCCCTGCAGCAGTAGTGACATTTGAGACGATAATCGTCTTTTTCTTCCTTTTATGGATATCTTATGTTGAATCTTAGATCATGGAAATATCATTCATTGGTACTTAGTTGGGTGATGATTTAACAACATTTAATTTTGGATGTTTTGGATCAGAAGTTATCAAAAGAAATTATCAATTTACTTGTTTTCTTTTGCATCGTTTTGAAAAACCAATTCTATACAGAAGTGTTAGCATTGAAAGAGGCGCCAAAATGATACATAGTAAAAATACGAAATTTTTAACGAAAAAGAAAAAGTATTAACCGTCTAATCGGACGTCTGACAAAATTTGTAAGCATACACAAATATGAGAGAATATTTAAACTATTTTCTTAAATATTGTTGAATCTCAGAACATGAGAAAAAAATTTTCAATGCCTATTTCTAAACGTTGTTGAAGCTCGAAAAATGCTACTAACACTATCTGTGACTATCGGTTTTTCTAAACTGAAAATTTTAGCGAATTATCTACGAGCAACCATAACCCAAGAGCGGTTGCTTGACCTAACAATCATTTCTATAAAAAAGACGGTTCCTAAAACAATTAATTACAGACATGCAATCGAGCAGTTTGCTTCCATAAAGGCTCGAAGAATGATCGAGTTATTTTTATTACATGACAAATTATATTCAAATTTATTTACTTTTTTCTGCTTTTTTTAAGCTCTGTAATTTTTAAATTTTATGTTTTTTAAATAAATAAAACATTTTAAAATAAATTACAATTTACCCCAAACTATTTATTTATTTTTTTATAAATAAATAAATAGTTTGGTTATTCTGTTAAGCAGACAAATTCTAACAGAGATATATGCATTACTTAGATTCTCTCTGAAAATTTGAAAAGGCGCCGTTTTTAAAACTTACCCCAGGTACCACAATGCATTGGCCGGGCTCTGGGTGTCAGTGTTTCATGCCATAGGCTAATTCTAAACACCATCGCCATTGCTGCATTTAGCTGTGCACAGACAGCCTAAACAGGTTGTTTGTTCACAGTTCTGCCTTGATTTTATTATTTACACCCTTTACAAAAGCTCGAGTATTGGTTCTGTTAGTTAGGTTTAAACGCATCGGCAAATCCGAGATGTTGATGAACCCAGCTACATTAAATAAAACAGACGATTTTCTGATATAATATTCACATAGTATTTAAACAAAAAGCTAATGATATTTCTAGATTTCCAGAAATCTAATATGAATAACTCATCAATACGGCGAGCACCCATCGGAACACCAAACTCATATGAAACGACGCGCAATTTTCATATTTAACGGTCCAACTCCTGGGTGAGCGCCAGTATTACTATACCTCTGAGTATATATTAGTGTATAAAAGATATGTTCTGTAAAATTCCATTTCCACAGGGTCATGGACGGGATGGGCTCCTTAACCCTCATCTCGGAATACGATTATTCCAATAGAAGGGGAAGGGGGGGGGAGTGAGAAGTTTAATAATCCATCACACACAAAAGAGCGAGCTGCGTGGTTTGTAATGCTGTCCCGAGGGATAAAAATATCAATTCCTCGCCTGGCTGACCGGGAAGGGAGATCCAGTTTTGCAGAATGGAACCACGGTGACCTGTAAAGATCTTTCCTTCATAAATTTGGCGCTTTTTTTTCTCTCTCTCTCCGTTGTATGAATTGCATCTGTCAGTTTCTTAAAACAACCTTTACAACAATAATATACAGAGAGAGCGCGTGTGTGATCTGATGAATTACCCTTGATTATTATACTTCAATGCTACTTACGTCTCGAGAGAATTCGTGGAAAGTAACACATCCTGTTGTCACCAGGATAATTCCATTAGGGGTCCGAAGCAACATAGTGGTTAGCGCCTCGCGATTTGGTAGTGAGGGATTTCAGATTGAATCGCGACAAGAGTTACTGAATACTCTCATATCTACGCCGGATATGGACAGGTTAATTCTGTACACCGGAAAGTTCCTCAGCGAGTTTGTAGGAGTGGGAGAGGGGGAACGAGCTCCCCAGATGTCACTCCTAGGTTTATGTTAACACTGGTCGTGTTTTGTTGGAATAAATGAACTCTAAGACTGAAGACTTTTCTGTCGATAGCAACTTTATTTAGAATGAATAATCATACAGCGCGTAAACAGGTACTCCGGCTGTCCACCGTTACACAACAACTGCTTTAAGGTCAAAACCTTCGCTTTAAGTACAAAACTCAGCGCGACCACTGCTCCCTCCAACAGGAGATTTAAGTTACTGATTCATAACAGTTTACCTCAGTCAAAATTGTGGTGGCATCTGATCAGAAGTCCGACTGTGAACTTTGGGGTGCCCAATAGCAAGTGCTAAATCCGGACAAGCACCCTTCTAGCCCTGTAAGAGACCTACGGAACCGTTTTTTCACTTAATTTCTATTTCTGATTTGTGTTTTGTAAAACACATGCTACTTGAATGGGCATCTCTCAATAATAATGATAATAATAGTAATTGTAATTAGCTAGATAGAAACTGACCGAGCCCATTCAAAGCCCCGACATTTTGTCATTGATAATATCAAAGAATAGCGTACTTATGAATTACACATTATCAGAACATTTCTGTAACAGTCACAGGAAGAGTAAACTGAATTTACCATAATAAATTATAACTTTACTCAAGCTGTGCAGTCACAAATAAGAAGCAAGGCAACTAAACTCTATTCAAAAGACCTTTACCGAGTCAAATCTATTTTCACGAGGTTTTGCTTAGCCGACTATAAAAGTCAAACAACTTTTTTAATTTGCAGATTCATGCAAAATTAATGAAATCCTAGAGAATAGCATGCTTATATAGATTAGATACTGAATTTAAAAAAAAAAAAGTCTGTGCCTGTTACAGAAAAAGTAAACAGGATTCTCCGATCGTAAATTATACATTTTCTTCGCATGCTATAAAACGTCAAATAAGAAAAATAAATAAATTATGCCTTCAGAACCGTTTTTCGCGCTCACATGGTATACGAAATTAAGTTTCCCTTTATTCACAGGATGTTGTAAAATAAATACGATTTTCCCAGTTCAATCTCGCCACTGCACGAAGCACACATATCTCCACAACGCCACCGTATTTATTCGTTCAAAGCAAAGAAACAATAGGAAATGCGTTTATTTGAGTGACAAATATACGATAGAGTGAGCTACGTAATTGTAAAAAAATAAAGGTAATTACGAGTGGCGTGTTACGGCATAAACATATTTCCAGCTAATGCAAAGAGAGCGAGGGGGGAAGTAAAAGTTAAACATAACCATGTCACGAAAATGTTAATATTAGATGAAACAAATATTAAATCTGCTGAAAGCGAATTACTACAGAGAGAGTTAATTGAGCCCTTGGTTTTGCCTGGGATTTGGCGACTCACGAAAAGCCAAACAGACGAAAAAGAAAAAAACAACAACCACATATGCGGTTTTTGTTTGCATATTTTTTGTGTCTTGCGTTTTCTAAACTAATGCATTAATGTTCGAGAGAAATCGGTAAATAACATTATGTTAGCAATTGCGGTTATGAGTATATTCGTATTGATTTAGAATGGGAGTTTTAAAAGTCAATGCATTGATGAAAGTTTTATCTTTCGAAAATGTTCGTGCTTGTGTTTTGTGTTTGATTTTTGGAATCAAGCAGCAACATATGTAATACCACGAATTACGCATGGTTTCCATCGATCTGATATTTTTCAACGACCTCTGGATCAGACAGAACTTAATCCGTTTATAATATCGTAGGTTGTTTAGAATATTCCTGAATTTAGTAATTTGATTTGGTCGTTTTCAAGTTTAAACCAGAATTGCGATATTTAAATTCAAGCAGCAACATATGGAATATCACGAATATCGTAGTTTCTATCGATCTGGTATTTTATACGACCTCTGAATCAGATAACGCTCGATTCACGTGTTAATTTCGCCGCGTACGTAGAATTTTATCGAACATAGTAATTTAATTCAATCGCTTTTAAGTTCGAACCAGAATTATGATTTTTAAAATTCAGCAGCAACAGCACACATATCACGAATTATGTATGGATTCCATCCGTCTGATATTTTTAAATGACCCTTGCATCAGACAAAGCTTGATTCGTTTTTAATTTTCGTCGGGTGTTTAGAATTCTACCAGATTCAGTAAATTAATTTAGTCGACCTTAAGTTTAAACTAGAATCACGAGGCAACATTTTTTGGAGGCACCCGAAGAACTTCTAAAATTTAATTCGCTATTCTAACTCTTGTCAGAATTCTAACACTAGATTAATTTAATTCGGCACTCTAAAATATATCTTGTTAGAAGCGTCTCCATTTTTTCCCTAGAAAAATTATTTCTGCAAAGAGAGAACAACATGCTTACAGTCAAAACAGCTGTCCCGTTTGAACATATTTCTAATGTAATGTCTTTAAATTTTTTAAAATCGTATTTTAACATACGGGGATATGAAATGTTAACATTAGGGGTATTTATAAAAAAAAAATCCCCAAAATAGTGAATAGTAAGACATAAGCTAAATGCTATAGAATTGCATCCTAGACACCCTACAAAGTAGGGGGGGGGGGTCACTTATGCGAGAATCCCAAAGTGCCCATTAGCAGACATGGAGTAGAATTTCTCCTTTATTATGAGATTCTCAGCATGACATAGCTGTCAAGCATACTCGGAAGGTAAATACCAAATGCAGAATTTCTGTTAACTTTTGTTTTTAACTTTTTAGATAGCTCGAAGATAAAATTTCAGGAAACAACTCCCAAGTAAAAGGGTGCAGCGATAGGCATCTCTACGCAATGATAGTCATCGCTGTGAAATTTTATCTTCAAGCTATCTACTTCAAGACTCAGTCAGATGATAACATTGCGTGCTGCAAAACAAATTTTGCAAGACGCTGGGTTCTTTCTGCTGGGGGCTGGATAATTTACAAAAGCTCAGTCATCAGTATAAATTCATAAAAATCCTGTATTAGGAATAGTTTTCCTTCCACCGTGATTGTCGGCGGCGCCATGATGATAACTCTGTGGTGCTCCATGGTATAAATTTTCCTATTACATTTTAGAAAGATTAATTACTAATTAAATATTCAATGAATCACGTTAACTTATGCATTGAATCGCTTCGAAGCAGCAAACGTCATAGCAAACTCTGATTGGCTGCGTAAGCAGTTATAAGCCATAGCCAGACAGATGGGAGTCAGAGGTTCTTAAGTTTTTTCGGTTTGTTTGTTTTAGTCATTTGTCAGTTTGCCTGGTGTGTTTAAGTTGAGGCTGAGGCGATGGCTCCCTCATTTGCGATTTATCACAAATTCTTTTAGACCTCTCGAGATGTTTAAAGTTGATTTTATCAAAGCAGGTTCGCGCCATAATTTAAGTATGTTGTGTATGTCGGCGTAATCTGCCTATACTATTACTTTGTGAATAAAGTTGTTAAGTTTGTTAATGAGTTTAGAGTGATTAACTTGGCTTCTACAATATTGGTGGTATACACGAAGCTACCATAACTCCATAGGATGAGGGTGAAATCAACCTCCACAGATGTTGGAGATGTAATCAGGTGTCTCAGTCTCGGATATCGAAGCTGGAGGTCGGAAATACTATCAAACACATTCGTGCATTCTTAGCCGAGAATTCCAGCAGCACCCCGCACTAAATAAATATAACACTGTAAACTTTTCTTTATTTGTTATTCTGTCAAATACCTCGGAAGTTTAAAAAGTTCTCCCCCAGCACTCCCCCAAGTCAACAGAAGCGTATAACGATTGATTGTCAACGACACGGGAAACAGGTCTTTCATGCTTTAATTGTTTATATCTTTTTTGTGAACTGAATTTTTTCCCACCATAAACTTGTATTATATCACCTTAACGCAGTGGCGTAACGAGCATAGCTGGCGCCTGGGGCACGATACCTTTTTGGCGCCTTTTTTGGATACCCTTTTGGAAAATCTTGGTTGTCTTGGAGACCATTTGGCACCTCTCTGCGAGTGGCGACCTGGGCATGATAAAACCCCCTTGCCCCCTTCATTACACCACTGCCTTAACGGTCAGTTATCGGTTACTCCAATGGTCGGTTTCCATTGTAAAGACTGCCAAGGCTGTGTCACGAACCATGGGTCAGTACGGGCACACTCTACAAAGAGAAATCTTGCCGATCTGACGTAGTCTCGCTTTAAATGCCCTTACTTGCATCTAGTAATTTAAACTGGAGTATACAATAATCTTACTTGTTATACAACTTGGGAAATTTTTTGGCCTATACCCCATACGCCAACATCAATAGCAGAGATAAGTTTTTGTAGTACTTTTGATATATTTATGATGGAGTTGCTTGTCATAATTGGCAGTTTTTACATAAGGCATATTTGTTAATAATTTATAAATTTCAATAGGTTGGTTGGTTTACATTTGGAATGCTAATTCTTACCTTGCTGCTCGAGGGATAACCAAACCAGGATCTATCGCAAGCCGAATCGAAACAACTGTAAAAACCAATGTCAATCACTGGTCACTACCCTAATTGAAAAAAAAGACTTTGATACGGACTTTAATACAGAAAACAAGAGTCCGAACCATTAGGTCATCGTCCGGCTGCATTTTAATATGGCAGTAAACAAGTATTGGGTACTAGATCTACCATTTAAAACTAACTTTTGTTATATTTCAAAGTAATTTATTCTAAAAGGGATTTTAACCTTGATTTATGTGAATAATATATTTTGGAGCTTCTAGTTGTTAAAATATTTTTTAGAAACTTCTCTGGAGATATGAAATTTTGGGCTTGTTTTTGAGATTCCCATATAGTTTTTTTTTTTTTTTTAAATCACGTCTTTATGCAACAGGAAGCTGCATTATTTTGTTTCCTTCCATTACAATGTTGAATATTTTTCCAAGGTCTTGCAATTTTTTTTAATCCTCATACACTAATGCATGCTCATACATACATAAAACATAAATTTAACCAAGATTTGAGAATATATTTATTACTCAAGGTTTGGTTGATAAAAAATAATAAAGAAAAAAACTATTGAGGATGTAGCGGGAAACAAAGCAGCCACACCTGTCATACACTTAATTACATGCAGCTTCCAAAGTTAATTGAATAAATTGCAGAAGCCAGTTTCTTCACCCACGTATTTGAAGAACCCCTAATCATTATATGAGTCTAGGAAACGAACTCCATGATAGATCTACCTACGCTTTCAAATGAAAGTTTACGATTCAAGGTACAGCGCGCATGAAATCGAAAAAAAGAAAAAAAGTACTCTGCCCTGAGATTTCTGGGAAAATATACCACCGGATATTGTTCATTTTTCACTCTTGAATTTGATATGACGTTATTCTTTTTAATAGCATATCACATATTAATTTCTTTCTATGAGATATTTTAGGTAGTCAGAGAGACTTATCCCAAAAATGTATTTAAAAAAAAGGAAAAAGAATAAAAGAGATTTATGGAAATGTTAAATTAAAGGACATAATTTACTTGAAAATTTCATTTACATCAATTAAAGAGTAATCACTGAAAATCTTAACAAAAGTTAACTTTTCAGAGGTCTCTACAAATGGGAATCAGTTTAGCGTTTGATTTGGTAGAAAAATAGAGGACATGCATGCTGTGAGCGTGCTAAGAAGAATCTTTTGGTACAATTGGGATTTGGTCCAGCTTGGCAGACAGTTAACATTTCTAACTTAAATGCGATTTCTAAACGCACTTTTAATCTTCATTTAATTATTTTTAATTTTATAATGATCCCTCCTCTTTTTTCCCTTTTTTGATTTGTGTTCTTAAATCTGGGCCAGGAACACTTGAGAGGTTAGCATGTCAGGATTCACCACTGAGAAAGCTCGGTTCGAGCCCCGACAAGCGCCACCGAATGCTTTCGTGTCTACGCTGGGTATGAGCACGTTAAATCTATAGGTCGGGAAGTCCACTAGTGGGGTGCGCCGGGATTAGAGGAGGGTACGAGCCTGACCAGTTACGCGTGACTTTTTCACCATTTTTCATGTTTCTCAAATAATGAACTGCATAAATCTTCGATCGGTACCATTATACGGAAAACTGTATTCCTTTAATGGTTGAGGTGCTCCTTCTTTTACCAAAAAATATATTTCGGCTTCTGATAAGCTAGTTGGCCAGGAACCCGGATCTGAATTTATTATCGTAGCAAATATCTCTTCTTTGGATTTCCTTGGAGTAGGTTCAGTGGACGTCCCTGGAGTAGGTTCTTTGGATGTCCCTAGAGTAGGCTCCACTTGAGCAATATCGGCATCTTGATTGGTAATGGCTTCATAATTAAGATTTGAATCAGCTTCGAATATCTCTGTGTCGTCATCGTTCATTTTCGTGCCTTGTAGGTAACTTATCAGACTTCCAGCCTGTTTTTGAATTTGAACTTGCTTTTCGACCCTTTTTATTTTGTACTGAGCACCCGATAATCTTTTACGTCCATCAGACATTCTAAAAACAATTAAGAAAATGTTTCGATAAAAAATAATTGTTTTTTTAACTGAAACAGAGGCGTTTTCGAATATTTTTCGAATGTTTCAAGGCGAGATTTTGTTGGCTTTGTTTAGGGTAAATTGTTAAAAAAAAAAAAAAACTTTCTATAAATTTTTTCTATAAATAAAAAAAAGATAATAAAGAAATAAATAGAAAAAAATAGAGGAAAGTTTTTATTCTATAAATAGAAAAAAACTTTCTATTTCATGGCTGAAACGTCAGCCATGGAATAGAAATTTTTTTTTAACAATTTACCCTAAACAAAGCCAACAAAATCTCGCCTTGAAATAAGTAAATAAGGGTACGAAAAATCAAAAGATTTTTCGAATGTTTTTTGGAAAGATCCTCCCCTAAGAGGGTTAATTTTTACCCCTGACATTAATTTATAGCGAACATGAGTTGAGCGGAACCTTGTCTGTTCTTACTTACCTTTACTTACCTTTTGATTCTTCTTATGTATTACATATATATGTAATACTTTATTTTTAAATCGTTTAATTAGATTTAGAATATTTACTGTCAACGTTACCATAAGCCGAAAAAATATTTTTCTGAACAACTACTTTTTGCTTGGACCCATCTATTTTATTTTTAAAAAAGGCACTTTTGCTTATTTCTGTTAGGTAACATGCTCAAAGAAATAATTTTTATTTGGCTCATATTATTTTCGAAAAAATACGTCGTTGTAAGAAGAATTATAAACCTTTCAAAACGAGGTGCCACTTGACTCACTTTCTTTATCCAAATAATAGGGGTTAAAATTACCCTTCATATGGGTTGATAAATATAAAAAAAAATAAATAAAAAGAAAAATGACTTCCTTCAAAACAAAATCGACGTGTCCGAGCAAAAAGTCAAAATTTAAAGATAACATGCTTAAAAAAATAATTTTTAAATGGCTCATGGCAAATTTAAAATTAGATATATATCAATAACTATTCAAATGATTTATAAAAAAATCGACCGTGGTAAGAAGAATTAAGAGCCCTTAAAACAAGGTGCCCCTCAGCTCATATTCCCTATCTAAATAAGAGGGTTAAAAATTATTCCTCATAGGAGGTATATCCCACTGCATGAAACACCAAAGTGGCTAAAAAATGGAAGGATTTGGGCGTTTTTTCAAAAACCTCCTGTAGAAGCTACACTGCTGGCCACTGTAAATGAAACACCATGAAGGAAACATGCAAATAACATGAAATTTACAACATGCATTAGCGGAGGTGAGATATGCAAATGTATAGAATTTCAGCGCAGACGCACATCACGCGCGCCTGTGACGCCACTTCAAAGCGCTATTTAAGGCTTGGAGATTTCGACGATTTCAAGTTCGGCAATTGTGTTTTTCTTGTGGTTTTTTTCAAAAAAACGATCAATTATGCCTCGTCGAAAACAGCGATCATCTTTTGATCAAGTATCCGAGTTCGACAGAGGAAGGATAGTGGCCTACCGAGATTGTGGATTATCTTTCAGGGAAATCGGTAGTCGTGTTGGACGAAACCAAACAACTGTAATGCGGATATGTGATCGTTGGATGCAGGAGGGTACGACGGACCGGCGTGTTCGATCGCATCCACCTCAGCGCACCACTTCACGTGATGACAGGCAAATTGTGCGCATGGAAGTGACGGATCGCTCAGTCACATCACGAACCATAGCACAGCACATGCAGTCTGTAACGCATCATCCAGTGTCTGCGCGTACCATTCGACGCCGTTTACAGCAGAGTGGTTTGTCCGCAAGACGTCCATTGCTTTGTCTACCCTTGACGCAGAACCACAGACGTCTCCGTCGCCAATGGTGCGATGACAGAAGGATGTGGACGGCAGAATGGAATGAAATTGTCTTTACTGACGAGTCACGCTTCTGTCTGCAACACCACGATGGTCGCATTCGAGTCTGGAGACACCGTGAAGAGAGGATGCTGAACAGCTGCGTTATGCACCGCCACACTGGTCCTGCACCGGGTATTATGGTATGGGGTGGTATTGGATATCACTCTCGCATACCTCTAGTACACATTGCCGGTACTTTAAACAGCCAGCGCTACATCTCCGAGGTGTTGGAGCCAGTTGTCCTTCCTTACCTTCAGGGTTTGCCCACAGCCATATTTCAACAGGATAATGCGCGACCACACGTGGCACGCATTATCCAACGGTTCTTCGTCAATCGCCAGATTGAATTGCTTCCCTGGCCGCCTCGCTCTCCGGATCTTTCGCCGATAGAAAACATGTGGTCCATGGTTGCTCTACGATTGACCCAGATTCCATCCCCAGCTGCCACAGCAGATCAACTTTGGCAACGTGTGGAAGCTGCTTGGTCTGCTGTACCCCAAGAACTCATCCAAAGTCTCTTTGAATCAATGCCGTGGCGTGTGGCAGCGGTGATCTCCAACAATGGCGGCTACTCTGGCTACTGATTTTGGCAGGAACCACACTTCACAGAAGTCTATAAATTTAATCATTTGATATTTGGTCAACATGTTATCTACAAAATAAATTTTGTTGTGATATCTCTTGTCTTTCTTGGTGTTGCAATTTGGGTGGCCAGCAGTGTATAAAAATATTTGTTTAGTAAAGCTGCCTATTTTTTAATTATTGCCTACTCACCTTACTTTTAAAACACACTTTATGACACAATTTTCAAAAACTCACGGCAAATAATAATTGTATGTAACGCACTCTACTTCACTAGTAACCAACCTGTAAAGCAATTATTGCATAAATAAAACAATCGAACTGCCTCTTTTCTTTTTATAATAGTAGCGCAAAAATCGTGTCACAGCTTATCATGACTGGTTTTTCGCAACCCCATACATGTTCCGACAAATTAAAACACACAGTAAAAAATTCTTTTATAGCACTTTGTATGCGTGTCCATTTATTTAAATTATAATAAAAAGGGTCATTTTTAGTATACATTTTAAAGCCATTTTTAAGCGGGAGTTTATAATGCTTGTGAGCGATTTCCTTGAAATATTTTGATATTTTACCTATATTGCTCTGTATTTTTTGTTCGGTTTTGAATTTGGTCTTTAATACACGAAAACTTTACTCATCTTTCAAAACCTGTTTTTATTTAAAAACTACATAACCTTCTTATGTCGTTCTCATGCTTGAGGATTTCTGAAGTGAGTGGGTACCAATACTCAAAAGTTCGTAAAACATATTAAAAGCAAATTTTATTAAAATTCCTCCTAAATTTTTCATAAGTATTCGAATGAATCTTGGTTTAATCATTTTCTTCATAAACAATGTTAACCTTTAAGGTCGTGATCCGACAAATCATTATCTTGTAGAAGTAATCATAACTGTAGCACCAACTCTTATTTACATCTGGTTTATTGACACATTAAAATCTTGGTTAAATAAATCATTTACAAAGGTTCGTTTCGACGAACGTAAAATACACTCATGAGAGCAGGGCTCATTATTCAAAGTCCGTACGAGACCCCCTCTCTCTCTCTCCGTACGCGTGGCGACCCTTTCAACAGTCCAAGTCTCTTCTCCCCTCCATTCGCAACACCGTCTTTATTTATGCATTCTTCTCAGCGCCTTCTCGAACCATCTATGATGAATTTTCTTTCCTGCCGACTTTTCCAAGGTAAAAGCGCGCCGCTAATGGGTTGCACAAATCATTCTAAATGATTCGCGTCCTTTTACCTATTGTTGCACTTCTCCCAAGGTGTATATCGTTCGACACCTGTTTGCGTTTCTTTTGGACTCATTGAAGACGCTATTACTCACGTTCATCAATTCCATTTAAGAATGGGAGACGAGAGTCTGACAAACTAGTTAATTTTATAGCCCATTTGCCGCCTCCTAAGGTTTCCGCCCCAGGCAGGGGCCCAGCTTGCCCGCCCCTAGCACCGGCCCTGGTGCCATCCTCAGAGGGAGCTATGTTTAGCTCACCTAAATGGGGCTCTCATAATGAAGAGGCCAACAAACACGAGGGACTTGTCTGTCCTCGTATCGAGTATATCTCCTCTGTCGAGGGAGCGGTAAGGACTTGTTTCTGGAAAAGTCCCTACCACTTCCTTTCGCTCCCCTGTCGTTTTGAGAAGTGAGGCGCATTCATTCTGTGCTTCCAAACTTCTTAAGCTATTTTTTTTTTTACATCATATATGAAGTGACTGCAAGCACCAACTATGTAAGAGCGCAAAAAGCTAGATCATTACTTTCCTCATGACGACGAATGATTCAGAGCTCAGTCAGCTACTGTGGCGTCACTGTAAGTAGGTAAGGCGATTCTCTCTGAGGCGTTGCTAAAAATTACTACCATGGGATCCATAACAAAGAAAGACAGAGTTCTAATTAAAAGCGAAGGCCAAATCTTTAAAACAAAAACTTAGCAATTTATTAACAAAAAATAATTAACATTTAAACAGTGCAACATATTCAATTTAAAAATCCCGTGCAGATTCACAACGTACGGAGGCCTAAAACACACATCCGCCCAGGCAGCGTTCTCTAGCGTTTCTCTCCAAAATCTGGATTTCCAGAAGGGGTGGAAGGGCCGGCAGATTATCGGCTGACAGCTCTTCTTAGACGCCGAACTTTATTACATTGCAGAAACGTTAAGATGACAGTTTTAGTGCTTGCATCTGTGAGGAAAACGATTTTTAATCCCCCACGTGTTCCGAACTGGTGGAACCGAACAACACATTCCTTGAAAAATACGCAGCTGTGTTTCAAGCTCTTGTGGGGTCTCGGGAGAAAATAAGACCATATTTCCAGTACGCTACACTACTGATTATTAGGCTCGGTGCGCACGAGCGATCCGGTGTCGTTGCGGCACCGCAGTTGCGATCAGGAGTACAATAGGGTTGAACTAACCGACGACGCCTACGTCCGTGTGAGTCGGTTACTAGTAGTTCAACTCTATATATTCCTGATCGCAACTGCGGTGCCGCAACGACACCGGATCGCTCGTGTGCACCGAGCCTTATCAGGTATTGACGGGTGATAATTGTGGAGCTGATGGTGTCTATAACTTAAGTTATTAATAAATTTCTGGTTTTTTCATTAATGTGTTGGTGCTTTAAAACTTTAATGGCATAGAAATTTACTTAAAAATTCCTTATAAAGCTAGTAAAAAGCAGGGGTTTGAATGTGCTCGCTCAGTTTCCACCTAGCTAATTAAAATAAAAAATTTACTCATAAAAGTAACTTGTGCTTTGCAAAAATAAATTGGAAACAGAAACTGAGCGAAAAAAAATTTGTTTTTAATGAAAAAAAGTATTTATTCGGTTATTAATTTAGGATATGTATTGTGAAACATTTATTTTAAAAATATGTAGTTGTTTCAATAATTAATATTTCATCAGAACGTCATATTAAAACGTTATACCGATAAGGTATACAGAGGCTGTTCGCACATTTTTTAGACGATTTTAGTAAGCGGTAATAAAAAATCGTTTGCTGCAAAAGAAAGAATTGCAATTGTACTATGTTTTTAAAAGTCAAAATTATGGTCTGCGGCTTGAAAGTTTTTTTTTTTTTTTCAAAATGGCGTTTTTAACAAAGCAGTGGCTCGAAGGCTACATTTATGCTCTTTCCGAAGAGAAATATGCATACTCCGTTATCCAAAAACGATTGGAGAGTCATGGTTTTGTGATATCTAAAGCGTCGATAGGTAATATTGTCAACAAGAAAGGAAAAAAACGTCAAATGGGAGCCACAAGTGGGACAAAAATTTCAAACAAGTATCCAAGGAAAAAACGGACATCTTCGACTATTGCAAATGTACGTTGTTTAATGTTCAAAGAAAATCCCCCTAGTCAAAGGACAGTTGCAAAATCCTTAAAATGCTCGGTGTCCACTGTAAACAAAATGATAAACGTTGATTTAAATCTTAAGAAAGCGAAAAAACGCAATGTGCATCGTCTTCTTCCAAATCATATCGCTGAACGCAGGACACGCTGCAGAATTCTATATGAGAAACTCTTATAAAAAGAAAAATGGAAAACAATTGTCACAATAGATGAATCATGGGTGTGTTTAAATGATTGCAAAAGAAAAAGAGCCATTTATTATCATAAAAGGGAAGAAAAAAATTTAAAGTACATGGTTCAAAGAATCGAAAGAAAGTTTTTCTAAGGGATTCATGATTGTTGCTGGTTTTTCTTATAATGGCAAGTTAAAAATAAAGAGAGTGGAAAAAAATGTCAAGGTTAACTCCAAATACTATCAGGAACATATTTTATCGCCAATTTTTCTGAATAAAATACCATCGCTTTACCCACAGTGCCATCAATCTGTGAGACTCCATCAGGACACATCAACATCCACTGTAAATTTCCTAAAAGAAATGGAACAAAAAACTGGTATCAAGGCCATACCCTTCACTGATATCCCCACTAAATCTACCGAGGTATCACCTATGGAATTTTGTGCTTTCGGACTTTTAAAATCTGCATTATCCAAACGTCGTCGCAAAACCCTTCCAGGACTCTGGAAAGCTGTTCAGGAGGAATGGGATAGAATACATCTTCTGACACTTCAAAAGGCATTATTATCCTGGAAATTGCGGTGTCGAAAGATAGTTCAGACTAAGGGATGTCAAATAGAACATTTAAAACACAAGAATTTTATGTAATTAAGTTTTGTGAATACAATATACATCGTCTAAAAAATGTGTGAACAGCCTCTGTATTTTCGCGTAATTGTCTTGCGAGAAGAGACCTTGAGAATATCTTTTTAACGAGAAAAGTTTGAAACACCATAATAAGTTTCCAAAAATCCACATTAAATTTAAAGGCTAGAGGCCAAATTCCAGCTTCTCATTCCCTGAAGTTTTCGAGAAAATCAGTCCTCAAAATGCGGGTCGTTGGACATTATAAAGAAATCTCTAAGTTTTCCCAATTAAACTGCTAAATAAATTTAATACTGTAATAAATGAGAACCTGGGATTTAAGAAATCCCTGAATTACTTTTTAAAGACAGCCGTATACTCTTGCAATGAGAAGTAAAAAAATACAATTAAATTTTCATATGAACTCTCAACAGTTTATAAGATCTACCTAATGATCGATTAACGATAATCGATCATTGTATTTGCATAAATCCAAAGAAGCTACAAAAAAAAAATGCTAAATTCAGCATAAACCATTACTATAAATACCGAGTAGCCAGATTGCGGAGGAGACTGGGTTTGTTTGGAGCTGTTTATGTGAGTTGCCTGCAGTGGCTCATAGCTAGATCGCTTCTAAGCCTAAGCGAGTTTTTGCCACTCTGGCATAAAGAGTTTGTTGTGTTAGTAATAGTGGATTACCGTGCAGCATCACTGGTCTGATTTATATTGTGAGTACTTCCATTTCCTTGTATAGTGTTTATAACATTTTGTACCAGTCTTTACTCAGTATTGTTTTTACACTGCACGTTATATGTGTCAAGGGAATAATAAACTTTGTTATTTATCTATTTTACTTAAAAGTGTCATTTCTACTTTATTAGAGGGTGACTTTAATATACATATATCGTAGAAAGGGTAGAAGTCAGATATCTCTATAAGTTCATTTAAAAAGGAATTTAGCTCATAGCTGCGATGAGAAGTGAAGTATCGCGATTAAATATTGCCATATTCCCAAAAATAATTTTATTGCTCAAGTTTTGATAGTTTTTAGTCCCGTGCTGCTATTGTTATCTTGACAGATTTGCGCTCTGCATTTCTAAAATAAACAACCTTTCAAGTACTATAGCGTAAACTCATTTATTGGCGTGTAAAAGAACTCATTAGTCATAGGTTTTATAATCAAAATAAAATGAGATATTAAACTCGAATGAAGTACCATATAAAACACAGAAAGTAGACTTCAGCTACTCAAGTTGGCGTGTTTCACAACGCAGTTTGAAAGCGAGTTGCATAACCCATTTAGTCAGTTGGTAAGCTCGCACTGGCGGGTGAACGAACCCACTTTCCCACCTGGGTTGTGCATCATAAATTAGTTCCCCTATGCAAAGGTGTGGAACTCGGAGAAATGGGTTCACCTACCACCTTATTTTATTGTGTGCAGAATTTCCAATGAAACAAGTAATATAGCACTGACTTGACGACGCTCTAGAAAAGAAATAAGGAATTTAATAATTAACATCTTGGTACGCATTTAAAATCTCGAACCGAATATTTCATAGTTTTCCCGTTCTTAGTACCACAATACCGACTTACATTCTAACGCACGCTGTCACATTTTTATACACTTTCCAACGATCACAGCCAAGCCTGAAAAAGTATTCCAGGTATTATTTTTCGCAGTACGATTTCCCCATCAGGCCACGTTGTGATCTTCATTAAAGGAACTTCACGATACTTATCGAAGGTTACTTTGTAAAACTGATTTAATAATACTGGAATTGATTTCGCGGTTCTTGAAATATGTTTTTCTTTCAGGTATTTTTCTAAAAGCGTTTTTCTAATGGTACAGTTCGATAATACACTGAAGTGCCACTGAATTAGGGATACCTACCTAGTAACGAGTTGGGCCTCCTCTGGCCTTGATAACGGCTGCCACACGACGAGGCATATATTCAACAAGTTTCTGGAAACGTTCCACGGGAATGGCTTGCCAAATATTGGCTAAAGCTGTCCATAATTCAGTAAGGTTCTTTGGTGCTGTGTGATGGCCTTTCATGCCTTGTTCCAAAACATCCCAAAGATGCTCAATAGGATTTAAGTCTGGGCTTCTACGTGGCCAATTCATGACAGAGAAGTCAGAGGAATGCTTATCCAACCAGCCAGTAGCCAACCGGGACTTGTGAGAGGTACAGTTGTCTTGCTGGAAAACTCCATTACCGTGCGGATAACAGAACAGCATAAACGGATGGAGGTGATCACCCAGCAACTCTACGTACCGAATTGCATTGAGGGACGTTGGTACACGCACCAAAGATCCCAAACTGTGCCACGAAAAAACACCCCAGACCATGATTGAGCCACCATGCCCTTGTACATTTCCAGCCAGGCATGCAGGATCCATGGCTTCATGAGCCTGACGCCATATTCTCAGCCTCCCGTCGGCGTTAAGTAGTCGGAATCGAGACTCATCACTCCATGCTACTCGTTTCCAGTCCTCTACACTCCAGTCTCTGTGCTTTCTTGCCCAGGCAAGACGTGTAGCCCGATGGCGAGTATAGAGCAATGGTACTCTCGTAGGTCGACGGCTCCCGAAACCCATACTGTGAAGCGAGCGTTGGACAGTCCGTTTACTGACTGTACGACTGGCACCGTCATTAAACTGGGTGGTAATTTGAGCTAATGTTTGGCTTCGCTGGCTACGTACAATACGCCTGATCCGTCTCTCCCCACGCACTGTCAAGGCTAATTGTCCTTTGCAGTTTGCCCGATCGCTAGTTTTTTTTCCACCATCCATGTATTCTTGGTATACTCTTGACACTGTCGACCTTGAAAATCCTAGCTGTCTGACGATTTCGGAAATTGAATGACCCATGCGTCGCGCACCTACGATTTGTCCGCGATCGAAGGCGTCTAAATCAGGCAGTTTACCCATACTGGCAATTCCAACAACTAATTCAGAACAACCACAGTACGCGCTATATATGCAGTTACCACAGTGCCCTGACTTGCGCATACATGATGCGCAGCGCTACACAATTTGCATAGGCTTTGCTATCCCTAATTCAGTGGCACGTCAGTGTACATGTTTCTATATTCAGATTAAGCAGTTAGTTTTGAAATACCTTGATGGTGCAATGGACTCATGATAGGAGAGCAAGAAGTCTGGGGTTCGATTCCCTAGTCAACCTAGTATTTTTTATGGGAAAAGAAACGTGCGACTGAAGGTGTGTTGCCGATTCATTGACGTTATGGAATTTAGTATTAGAAAATCGACGTTCAAATGTTAAGGTGTCGTTTTTCAAATTTTCAAACATTATGTTTATGGACATTTAAGGTAACTTTAATTTTAAAATGTTTGTTTTTGTCAGATTCAAGAAACTTCTGCCGTTAAACCATTTACTTTCGAATTTCAAAAGCCGAATTTAAAAATACATATTTGTAAATATTTATTAGATCAGCAAATATATATATATATATATATATTCCAGTTTTCTATTCTGTTTTATGATGGAAAAAAATCCTCTTAATACTGTACAATAGTTTCCTCACCATGAAAAAAAAATCTATGAGCATTGGGAAACTTTTCAAGTCTTGACCAGAACAACATTATGTTTAGTATATTTGTTTGCTAAACATTATATAAATTGACCAGTAGGAATCAGAAAGTTCGTATGAATATAGAATTTATAAAATGAGAGTAGTTCACAATGCCCATCTAATTCCATTGTTTGAACATCGATCTCGAGGCTCAATTAGTTCATTGGTTGAGGATCATCTTCTACAAAACGATTTCGAAAAAGACCGGCCTTCTATCTGACAGCCGAATCCGAAAAGACTTGAAAATCTACGCTTACCACCAGATTTGTGGCTGCAGTCTAGCCACGAGGTTCTAAGGCTCGAGCTCAATTCCCAATGGTGGCAGAGACTTGTTAATGTGGCTGCCGATCAGTGAAAACAATGATTATAAACTATTATTCAAATGTATGGAAGTGAAAAGAACTCACTAGCATCAGTTTAAAAAAAAAAATTGATGAATGGAAAATAATCAGGACACAGTCCTGCTTTGCTAAAAAATCGGGCCTAAAAAGTAATGAATGGAAATATCAAACACGATATGTGACTATGTAAAAGTAAAGGAATATTATGTAAAGATCTCTTGTTCCAGGAGAAACATACTACATGGTCTGTATATAACGAAAAATTTGTCCCCAAAATAATTACTCTGTTTTACATTAGTATCCATTTAAAAAATGACAAAAAGAAATATCGCAAACTATTTTTACTAACAGAGGATTAGAAATGCCTTACAGGTGATAAGACCATTTGCTGACACTGCGTCTGGAATACTGAGTGACTCGTGTCTTTTTCTTAACTACCCCTAACTATTCGTACTGAGTATCATCCATCAAAAATCAGTCGTGAATTCCTGTCTGGCTTCTTTCTTTCCCCAGAAACCTCCACCCGCACACTGACGTTTCTATCCCAAATGTCTTTCCACCGACCCTTGCCCCTCGCGAGCTTTGGGACCCCCTCATTACATTCACAGCGAGCCTTCCCTTAGTCCTACAAAAACGCACGACAGCCCTAAGTCGAGGAAATAGCCCTGTTTTGGCGACCAACGTTACGGAATGGGCCGCGGCGGGCCACTGCCGTATGCAAGGCGCGTAGCAAACGGATCCGTAATCAGCGGATTCCGTGTGTGCTTTGAAGGACGGTAAACGATAGGAACACGTAATGCCACCGGATGCGACAAACGGAGAAACGAAGTCGGAATGGGAAAACACTGAAACATTCGGCAACGTTCCTTTTCTTATTCCATTTTTTCCGCCATCCTACCTATGTTATTTTTGAGTTTGATTTGAGCCTGTCATGCTCAGTTTAACGCGCTGTTGTTTTTTGGGAGATAAAGCCGGCGTTATGGAAATTGTGTGGATAATAAGAGGGTACTTTACCAGTTAAATGAACGGGAGAGACTAAAAGCAATGCTTCAAACCCATAGCGAATTAGCAAAGAGGCATGTGATAACATTCAATTCAAAAAACTGGGGTGAGATCAATCTGTAATGTCTCCCCCCCCCCCCCATGCTCACTGGATTTGGACCTCGTGCTGCAAAATATGAAAGTTACGCTCCAAACCAACACATACGATTTGAGTATAAACCATTAACTCTATAATATGGAATTTCTACAGGGTGTTCCGTAATTATCACTCAAACCCTGCATAGCAATAGTCTTCGATTTGTTGTTCAAATGGCCTAGGGTGCAAGTCTTTGGTACCAGAGGTTGGAAACGGAGTACGCATGGATGTCTTGAAGCCGTTAGGAATCGGCTTTAAGTATTTGATCCCGGTCAATTCTACCCTCCTGTTCTAAAGATAACCAAGAGAATTCATCCAACTATGACCAACTAACTAAACCCTCGCTGTGAGTAACCAAAGTTTACCTCATCAAGAACTAAACCTTTTATACGACCAGGGACGTAAGTCGTAATCAAATGATGTTTTTCAAAGGATGCAGTTTAACTAATGAGTATATTCGTTATAAAATCCGTTATAAAAGGGAAATCCGTTATAAAAGACCGCAACAAAGTTATGTATAGTATTGCTTTTTAAGACTTGGTTGCATGGTAACTGAAGTGCGACCAAGGTTTTTGTCTGGAGTGTCCTCTAGGAATTTCGAAATCAAAAATACCAAAACTCCTGTCAATAACGAAACTTTTATTGCTTTACTGGGGATATGTATATCTAATCACTTTAGGGGACATTCTGAGGGGGTGGGGTGGGGTGGTTAAACCCAAAACTTCCCCTTTAGCTGCATTTCTGCGTTATGGGGATAAATATTTATGAATGCACTAATAACATTTTAGTCCATTTAAATAGTTCGATTGCAGAATACTATATTTAAGGTTAGATATTATTCCAAAGTTGCTTCAAAAGCTGGTTGTACCAGGCTCAATTTTCATCGTATGTCACGATTTCCGATAAGAATTAAACAATGCTCGTACGAAATGGCTAATAGAAATCGGCCCATTTTTTTTTCTTTATCCAAACTGCAATTCCTATCTAAATTCATTATTACTTGATCTAAATTCATAGCGTTCGAAGTTAAGTGCTTGCTCAGTAAATTAAATAAAATGGCATTTTCACACGCTCCTGCTACCTACACCGCAGCTCATTTCGTGCCTTACCCTCCCCCAAGTCATCAAATACCTGTATTCTGTTAGTCATCGTATCACAGACAATGCCTCCTCTGAAAACACTTATTAACACCATCTGTCCATAACACTGCATACATACGGCAGGGTGGTCCCTAACCCGAGAAAAAACCGGTTGCTTCCGTTGAAATATTCCGCACCTTACGAGTAGGGAGGTTTCCAACTAATTTTCTCCAATTACAAATCGTAAAGCGGGTTCCTTTAAGTATAGGGGTCACAGATCTGCCTCCAATTACTCCACGATTGGAAAGCTGCAGCCGCGATGCTGTTAAATACCCTGCGTGCTTTTTTACTGTGGGCTTAATTGCCCGCTCCTTATTAATTTCTAGGTCTAAAAAGGCTTTGACTTCCAGACTTCATCGAGCTGCTGGCAACGCCGCTGCCACATTCGAGGCGGTGCCTAACAATGGAATTAACAGTCTTTCCACCGCAACCAGAACGGATGATTGGAGGCGTGAGGTAATTGGGGCCGTAAATCTTTTTCGCAAGCAATTTATGAAACACCGTTTTGGTGATTTTGCAGCCAGAGCTGGTGTAAATGTGATGAATTCGCTAAAAATGAGCCTTAACAATGCGCCGAATTGAGAGAATGGGACGATTTCATGCCCATTCCATCTCCCCAAACTGCCAGTCATTGCAGTCTCTGAATGATTTTGCTTTCGAAAAAGAACATCCGGGTTGTTACCTTTTGGAACCTTTTGAAGACTTAACTTCTAAAGAAAATCCCAGCATTTCATCATTTTAACTAAATTTTTCAGGAACTTTTGCTTAATAGAGAAATTTTCCAGCCGATTCTCTTTCAACGCACGACTGTATATCACAAGTTTAACTAGCGTTTTACGAAGTGCCATCTTAAGATGATTTTAAGTTCTGTAGAATCAATGAGGTGTTTGCAGTAACTTTCACACCTAAGCCTAGATACTTTCTTTTCAACATTGTTATAGTCTAAAAACATACTTGAAAAATAGTTATTGAATAAAACTAGTTTCCATCTCGTAAAAACAATTTATAGATAACAGGAAGTCTCATATCACGGCTTTCTCTCGTACAGGGCCGCCCAGAGACTTTACGGGGCCTGGTGCAAACTTCTGTTGGGGGCCCCAATAAATCTGATTAATCAAATAATTTTTTTAAAATTTTTTTTAAATTTTTAATTTTTTTCTTTTTTTTTGGGGGGGGGTCCTTTTTTCAGGAGATTATTTTAAATTTTGAAGTACGGTACAAGTTTCTGAATTTTCTTTCGGAGGAAATCTAATAAATAATTTTTTAAACATTTTTTGGGGGACCCTCCGGCAGTTTGGGACCTGGGGCAAAGTGCACCAGTTGCCCACCCCCCCCCCCCTCTGGGCGGCCCTGCTCTCGTGTGTAGAAAGTAAAAAAAAAAACTTTCTTTAACTCCCGGGACAGAGACGTAGATAATATTAATATACACAGAACACCCATTCCTGCAAAAAAAATAGCCACAAAGGCTTAGTTCTGAAAAAGGAATCACGAGAAATGAAACAAAGATTTGACCGCAGATTGCGGCATGCAACTAAAACTACTTCCATTGACATCATTTCATTTGCAATATTTTGATTAAAATATTCCTTGGAAATACTGCATATAAAGTTTTCCTTTGAATGGCAATTATGACTCCTTTAATTGGTATGAATTAAAAGTTAAGAAATATTTATTTTCAAATTCATTTGAATTTAGCAATATTGAATTCAAATGAATTTATCATACATATTTTAATTTTCTAGAGAGGCATGAATAAAACGATTTCTCAAATACTTTCATTTTAAATGAAACTTCATTTGAATTCAATGATAAATATTGTTGAATTCCAATGAATTTGAAACTAAATATTTCTTAAATTTTAAAATTCACTTGAATTGTTAGATATGGAAATTCCTTCGAGTTCTAACTGCCGTCTACTCTACTCACCATAATTTTATTCCTAGCTGTTTAAAAGTGTTTTTTTCAAAGAGCTAAAAAAATAATTTGTATTATTCAGTATACAACAAATACATTGATTTCAGTTACATTTCCTTTGTTTAGCCAAATATATTTTAAAATCATAGAAAACTTTTGAATAAATGCTAAAAGAGATTTTTTAATTTAAAAGAAATGTTTTTAAAGATGTGTTTACTCTAAAATTTTAGATTTTCCTGGTTAATAAGTTTACAAGAAGGTTTTATATTATTTAGGAGTATTTTAATAATAAAATAATTCATCAACTTAAAGTCATTCATTGCTTCATTTTACTCTTGTATATCTAACTTTACAAGGGATTTAATTTTTGATATTTTAAGATGAAGAAGTTCATTTTTATTGATATCTTGTTAGCTGTGGAACTTTAAGTGTGATTCACTGTTCCTTCGTTTGTTGTCTTACCCTACTTCATCGGCTCTCTGTGTCAAGTCAAAGATATAATACTGAGAATAAAATTTAATTTTATTAGTGTTGTTGAATACATGAGAGACGAATATTTTAGTAACACATATTGGCTCTTATGTGAAGCGGAGCCCAAAATTTCGATATTCCTCTAGAACGGGAATTGCCAACCCGGGGATCACTTGAGAAAAATATTAATGTTGGCGAGCCAACTATGATATCGGAAAGAATTTTGATGTTTGTTTTACGAAAGGCGAAATTACCATCATCGAATATCAGATTTGCACAGCACACTAAATATTTTAACATTAAAATAATTTTAAAGGATTAAATTTAAATTAATAGATATAAATAGAAGACCTCAAAAAAAGGCCACATTATAATAAGGAAAAATTGCATTGTTGATTTTTTAAAAATTTGCATTCTTGATACAAATGTTTATATGTTTAAATGCATATGTCTCTCTATTCTAAAAAAGGTAACTCCCGATGCCGCTGTCAAAAGCTTGTCACGCTATCTCCTCCGAAACCGCTGGGGGGTATGGGGTCGAGAGAGATACCAATGAATGCAGAAAAAGAGGGGGAACCAAAGTAAGACATGTCTCATCTTCGTCGGACTTTAAGTTTTTTTAAAATTTTATGTTTTGTGGGAAAATATTGACTTTTTCATCTTCAGATTACGATAACTCGCCAAGAAATGATCGTAGAATTTTGATCTTTTTACAATCTAAGACTACAGACATTTTTCTTTGAAACTAGATCTCATTTGTTTAAAAATATTTTAAAACAGACTAATATTTTCATCAAAAAAGGAAACACAGTTTTTCAAGAAATATTGACTTTATCATCTTCAGATTACGATAACTCGCCAAAAAATGATCGTAGAATTTTGATCTTTTTACAATCTAAGACTACAGACATTTCTCTTTCAAACTAGACCTAATTTGTTTAAAAATATTTTTAAACAAACTAATATTTTCATCAAAAAATGAAACACAGTTTTCAAGAAATATCGTCCCCTATGTGGATGTAATATCAATGCTCCTCGAGTACGATATTACATCCACATAGGAGATCTTACAAAGAAAATATTTACATCATCTGGAAGCTGAAAGCTTTCTTATTTATATAAACCTCATTTCAAGTCTATATCTTGAACTTTCGATTTTTAATTGAATTTTAAAGCTGATAATTCAACAGTGATGAAACGCCCTTCGTATTAAGGGTGACAACAGTAAATGGATGGAAGCTGTTACATTGCCCGAGAACCACCCCTATGTATCTCACTAATAGCGAGAGGAGCGAGCGTAGCGAGCCTAGGGGCGAAGCTCCTAGTTTTGCAAAAAAATGCGAAAATTACAAAACGCAACTTTGTAAAATCAAATACAGTGGAATATCGATCTATCATTTTTCAAGGGACCGACTGAAATGAACGATAAATGCGGGAAAACGATAGATGCGGAAACATAACAAAGCAATATGATCGTTGGGACTGGATAAAATGAACGACACATACGGAAAAACGATGGATCCGAAAACGATCGATCGAGATTCCACTGTAATTTCAAAATTTAAGGCTGCTGTGTACTAACCGTATTGGATTCGATCACCTCAATGTTAACCTATGAAGGAAATGGTTTCAAGAATTGCTGACTTAGATTGAAAGATTTTTTTTTAAAAATTATACTCCGTAATAGAGAAAGAAATTTTACACCTTGGGGCATTTTTCGCTTTATAAAAAAATGCAGATATTTTAAATTTTAAATTATTCGGGGGGAAAATCTGGTCTAGTGTGTTTTAAACTCTCATAAATTCCTTTAGGGGGATGAGGAAATTTATAAAATGAATCCTGTTGCAAGGCGCAGAAAAGTTCAGGCTATCTGAAAATACCATTTTTATTGGATTGCCAGCATTTATGTAGCTATAAATAGCAGACACATTTTCTCCATAGGTTAAACATTGAGGTAAACGAATCCAATAAAATTAGTACACAGCAGCCTTAACTAATCAAAGCAGCAATTTTGAAACGCACTTTTTAAAATACATTTGATTTTTTGGAAGATAAAACATTTATTTAAAAAAATCAGTTTTCTTAACAAAATGAAATCAAGTCTGATTCACAAAAATGTTTATATTGCAGAACAAAACATAAAATCGGTTTTCTCAATAATCAAAAAGTATAAAAATCTGATAAAAGAAGCTTGCAGATGGGCGCTTGATGCAGGAAGGGCAGTAAAATCAATGTCCATTCCTTGGAATTAATCTGTTTCATTTTGCAAAATGTGCTTTTGCACGAATGAGTGTTGCCGAACATGGAATAAATGAGTGAAGTATTACGCTCTATAACAAAACAATATATTCTTTTCAACTGCTTTAGTGCCGTGGGTGAGTTAAAATGTCCCGTCGGGCCGCCAGTTGGCCATCCCTACTCTAGAATACTGATGGTAAAATTTTTGCATTAAAATGAAATACAGCAAGAAATTCATGATTATTTTTCTGGATTGTATTAAGATGTTTCCTTTTAACGGTTCGCTGAGTCAAATACTCTTCAGACTGACACTTAACTGCATTTCATCGCATTAGAGATTATAATTTTTCAGTCTGAGTATAATACTTACAATTTTTTATCTAAAAGCACCCCTCGAAAAATTAAACACAACGCCTACGAGGTATTTCTGCATATTTGTCAAACAAGACTGGATGACATGAAATTTGTTAACCTATCATAATCCGTCAAAATATCAAATTGAATGACTTTTTAGTACATTAGCTGTTTGAAAAATACTGTCGGTAAATTATCTTCCACAGACCCCAAATAAACTACGCTAAAATCTTTGACACTCAAATATTTAACCATTCGATCTTCATATACATAGTCTATGTGTATTCGTTCATTCTTTCTCTTAACTATGTTCCTATTTGCTGTTGAAAAAAGTCCCAATTAAAAAAATATCGTTAACACTGACCCCCCCCCCCTCCAGAAAATAAAAAAGCTAATTTTGTAAAGTTAATATTTTCTTTCTCACTCGTTCATTTTTTGAAATTAAATATACCTAATAGAAAAAAATATTATAATGGAGCCGAAAAAAAGCGTAAATTTGTAAAATATTTAAATCGAACTTTTTTGGACATCCCATCTGATGTTCTTACTCTAAATGTAACAACACTCCCTTGTCTATACGTGTATCTTAAAAAGTCCCTAGAAAAAATACTACCACTGAGAAAAGGATAAGCCCATTTTGCAAAACATCCATACATTCCAACGTTATGCTGATTCATATTATTTTCTGTTATCGCATTCTTATTATTTTTTCCTTACTTTTGTGCTTACATTTTAGTTTAAAGAGTTTGTAAGGTTTACATAAGATTCGATTCAAAAGAATCGAACTTTTAAGTGAATAAATTAAAGAAGCCGATTGAGATATACTAATTTCAAGGCATACGCGGTTGGTATAAATACCAAGCAGCTAGATTAAAGAAGTAGCTACGAAGTGAAATGAAGTGTTAAGGAAGAGAAAGGAGTTTGCGACTCGAGTTCTCGTTAGGCCCAAAGTTTACGTAGCAGCACTGCTGGTTCGACTTTCTAGTTTGTGAGTATTGCAAAGTGTATTTTTCTTGAATGCTAATATATATATCTCGTACTAGTAGTACGCATGCTTATTGTTGAAAAGCAAAATCTATATGTGCGAATATTTAAATAAACATGTTTATCAATTTAGATCTGTGTTTGAATCTAATTCATTTAGAGTGCCACTTCATATTATATACACCCAAGTCTGGGTAGAAGTTGCTATTCTCTATACGTTCTAATAGAAAGAAGAAAGAAAAAATCTGCCCGCACATCCCTAAATAAGCTAAATTTCAAAATATACTTGACAGGGAATTCGTATACGATCACTGTCTCAATGCGTTTTTCTGCTCTCGTTCATCTATCCTTTCACCATGAAAAGTTAAAATAAAAAAATTTCTATCCACTAGATACTTTAAAATAAGCTAGATTTATGAAATATTTGACTCGCATCTTTTGTAAATATCTTCATGCATAATCTTCCTTTACTCCTTTTGCTATATTTATGGCTAAAAACAGCAAAAATAGAGAAACTAGAGACTTAATAAAGAAATTATAAATTTCTTCGTGCATAAACTTCTCGTACTCCCTTCTCTATATTTATGGACAAAAAACAGTGAAAATTAAGAAGTAATAAAGAAATTATACCGAAATTATAAATTTCTTCACGCATAATCTTCTCTTACTCCCTTTGCTATATTTATGGCTAAAAGCAGTAAAAATAGAGAAAATAGAGAATTAATAAAGAAATTATAAATTTTCTTCATGCATAAACATATCTTACTCCCTTCTCAATATTTATGGACAAAATACAGTGAAAATAGAAAAATAATAAAGAAATACAGAAATTATAAATTTCTTCATGCATAATCTCCTCTTACTTCCTTTGCTATATTTATGGCTATAAAAAGTAAAAATAGAGAAAATAGAGAATTAATAAAGAAATTATAAATTTCCTTCATACATAAACTTATCTTACTCCCTTCTCTGTATTTATGTACCCAAAAACAGTGAAAATAGAGAATTAATAAAGAAATTATAAATGTCCTTCATCTATAAACTTATTTTACTCCCTTCTCTATATTTATGGACCCAAAAACAGTGAAAATAGAGAAGTAATATAGAAATACAGAAATTATGAATTTCTTCATGTATAAGCTCCTCTTACTCCCTTTGCTATATTTATGGCTAAAAACAGCAAAAATAGAGAAAATAGAGAAGTAGTAAAGAAATTATAAAGAAATTATATATTTCTTTGTGTATAATCTCCTCTTACTCCCTTCACTGTATGTATGGCTAAAAACAGTAAAAATAGAGAAAATAGATAAGTTACGTATAACCACCATTGGGCCCAAATAAGTTCATATTTGCAAAGTACATATTTTACAGTTCTTCGAACGCTGGGTCTGTACATTCCTGCTGTCAATATTTAACCCCTCCCCGCTCGAGCTCCATATGTTAGCCACGGATCAGGATGCATTACAATTTTAAATTGGGCATGAAAATGGTTTATGCAAATAAAAGACGGATCGAGACGAGATGAGGTGTTGTGTGATTAGAGAGGAAATTTTCGGGGCGGTGCCGAGACCGCCGAAATCACCCATTTTCGGATCTTGGAACAATAAGAGCCCGTCTTGTTTTTCGAGAAGATCCTGCTCGGGAGTACGGCTCTGGCAAATAAAAGAGTCCGCTCACCGCCTCTTTGTTAAACTTTTTTCTTATTGTTTCATTTTCATTCAATTATGATTCTGATTTACAAGGTTCGTGATCTAAATGCTGAATGTTTCTCGCCGGCCCTGAACCAGTGTGGGGAAATCGTCTTGCCGCCGTTTCCTGGCGACATCTCGGCATTGACAAAGGATTAATATAGTGAAGATTGTAAAGGTGTGTATTAATCCTTTAAAGTCTTTACGGCCTGTGTCAAAACAAACGCTCTCTATACCCTCAAAGCCTATTAGTTGATAGTTAAATATTTCACAATGGGTGCTGTATAGAGCTAATGTTAGAATTGCCGGGCTGTTGTCATCCGCAATTATGGGATTTATTACTGCCGGAAAAGTCTGGTATAAATCGCATCTCATGAATAATATTATTTTACTTCAATTATATTTTTCTGCCCTCGGTTAAAATGTGAGTAATTTATTTTAAGATTGTGGGGAGTCATCAAGTATTTAAATCAAGTATAGTTTCTCGCTTCCTCTAATTTTACCACAAACTTATCACAGATAAGAAAAATGAAAGTAACAGCTAAAATGAATAGCGTGAATAATTTGATCCAGTTTATCACTTTTCCTCTATACATGCAGCTAATCGTATAATAACATTGTTCTTGTAGTATTGTTGATATCCATAGAATCATAATCGATATCGTAAATCGGGTGTACAACTTGTTCCCTTCTGCAATCAACTTTCAGGCATATTAAAAGCCTCTGGGATTGACCAGGAGCCTACCATTTTATATTTTCTTTATAACAGAGAATATAATATTTAAACTTTAAACATGCGCAAAATGGGTTCCTTATAATGGGTTCATTTTATTCGATATCAAAATTTTACGTCAAATAATTTTGTTCTAAACAATGAGACGTTTTAGTTTTACTATTACACATAAAATGTTCTGATTATATTACTTTCCTCTTTCGGACCTAAATTTGTTTTGAAAGAAAATTGCTAGACTTTAATAATTACATCCATTTCTTTTCTAAATTCTAGATATAACAACTTTTTTTTTTAGTGTTAGTTATTTTATTGTTAACGAATAGTTGTTCTGAATCCGGTTGCAACATTCAATGGCTTAAAAAAAATGAATAAATTCAACAAAATATGACGAATTTTGTCTTAGACGGAAAGTTTGATTTAAGGCAACACTAAAGAATCCTAGAGTGGATTAAACATACCTTTCGTTATCGACCCATAGATTCCTTGCTATGAAAAATACTCATAAGTAGAAGTCATCGTGGAAGAACTAATCAAGTCATCCCCTACTAGAAATTCCTATTAGTGATACAGAGAGTATTAATTTGAATAGGAGTCCATCCATTTAATTATATCTGGGGAATCTTATACTTTCAGATCAGTTTAAGATAAACGAATTCAAATTCTTGTACAACATTAAAAATTCGAGATAGCTAGCCAAAGCTATAAAATACAAACAAAAATATATGAATAGCTGTATGTATTCCTAGCATAGATTGCAGCTGGGCTCTAATGAAGTATAAATAGTTTTTTAATGTTTCACGAGAGCACTGCAGCTAATTATACCTGGAATGCATACATGTTCAGATAATATAAGAGTTACTTGCATTAAGGTGTTTCATAACAGTATTTCTTGAAGAGTAACGCTTCCCGTCTGTGTTCTGTTCCTAAGGGATTTATATCACTTCACTAACTACTTTTCTGCACTTAAAGTTTCCTCAATAAGAATGTTTAATAATTATAAATATATATTTAACAAGACAAACAAAAAATCCTGAAATTTTAGAGTATATTTTGTGTTATTTATATATGCATTTATATAAATTTTTGTTTAACATTTGAATTAACGAGTAAAAATATGAAAATACGTGTTTAAAAAGAAAAAAAACTATTGGTCTTGGATTAAGAGCGTGCATCAAGAACTCACACCCAGCAGACTAACGAAAATGAGCTATTTGCCACTAAGCCTAATGGTTCTGACGACGAAACACTGCGCTTATGTTTTATTTAATGATGGCATATGAGTAAAACAAAATGTTATTTTTCTTGCATATGTACTTCAACAGTGTTAGGAATAATGACCATTAATTCACTCTCACATACACATATATTATATATGTATATATATATATGTGTGTGTGTGTGTGTGTGTGTGGTGAACAAAGTAAGAAAAAAAAAGGAGTTATGGAAAAAGAGGGAGGAGAAACTTTCTGGGGACGAGATTCCGCCTCATATGAAATCTAGGAAAAGACTCAAGAGAAGGTATCATTTTAGCAAAGTCAATGGAGTCATTGCGTGTGTTCGGGGTGCCTGCCGAAAATCCACACGAATTGCCTCTGCGTGAACTTTATTTAACTGCATTGTAGACTCATTTAATGTGCGTAACACGTCGTGTGCTACTGATACTTAGCCTCATAAGGATTGTAGGGGGAAAAATGTGGGAGTTGACAAAACTGAGATTGCGCAATTAGCTTTATAAGGAATGTGCAAGGAATAGTTTTCGAAGCCCTAAATGGTTTTTCTCGGTACAGTTTGAGGCTATAGCCAAAGTAATGATGAACTATACTGACGTAAGAAAATTTTTTATTTTAATAGCCAATGTCTTTATCGATACAGTTGTCTTTTGACCCATACAGACCTAAGGGGTGCGGCTCCAGTTTTATCCCTAACCATTCAGTATCAGATGGATCAGGAACCGACTAATATCTGCAGGTAGCGTTCTACCCTCCTCCACCCCCTACAAACGGGGTGCCATTCTAACCTACAGATTGTAATGTGTCTATACCCGGCGTGGACAAGCGAGCATTCAGTGCCGCTTGTTGGAACTAGAACCGAGCACTTTCAGTACCGAATCGCGACACCTGATGCAATTAAAATAGTACAAACATATATAAACGCCATATTCAGTTACAATAGTTTATTCTTAAATATTAATTGATCATGTGAGGATGAAACAAATGTATTTCTTATAGCTTCCTAAATCCCAAATCTCATCTTGAATTTTGGATTGAGAATTTATTTTTCAGATCTGTTTTAACCCATTCCAATTAGTGGATTATAAGCCTGTCATTTATTTAGTCATTTACCTGTATTTCGGAAGATTAAATAAAAAGCAATTCTACAATACAAATATCTGTGTGGCAGTTAAAACAAATTTCATTTCGACGACAACGGTGATAGTCAGTGTTGTTTTAGAAGTACTGTCAGCCTAGTCAGTGTAGATAGTCAGTGGATTTTAATCAACTTTCCAGTAATACATAGTTACCTTTGAAGGCATAAAATTATTTAGGAAGATATAACTAACTATAAAGATTCAGAAATTCCCAGAGGTCAGAACACAGGAACTTAACAAAGAATTAATGAAATGATATTAAGAGGTTTAGTAGTATCCGAGTAAATTATATACTTAATTATTACACAGAGAATACTACTCTAAAAACTCTATTGACAACTGATACCTAGAACGGGATCATACAGAGCTAAACTCGCATTTTTGAATCATCCGCCATTCACGTCAATCATTGCTGGCACTTGCAGATTGTATGAAGTTGTCCTGATTAGCATAAATTTACTTGTTTTGTAACGTACCTAGTTGAGGAAAAAAATTGTGTAAGACATTCCAAAAAGATCTTTCAAAACGGCAACTGGAAAATGAATTCGAGAACAACTGACAAAAATTAACAACACAACAACTAATAGGGGTTTTTACCTAGCATCTTTGTCAAAATCTCTAGGGATCTTCAGTATCTTAGTATCAAATAAATATCATATAGAACGCGCCAGTTTTAGGGTTTTACCGTTTGATTATCAATTAAGTACGGGCCTTTAGAGTGCAGTATACTATTGTTGATTTTTTTAACGTAGGATTACGTTCCTCAATAACGGTCCTCCGGAGAGAAAAATAAATTGTCCAACGTCGCGAGTTATAATTTTGGCAGCTCTTCAAACCCAGTAGCGGTAAACAGTCAAACAGAAAAGTACCAAAATGGGTAAAAAAAAGAAAAAAAACAGAGGTAAGCAACGATAAGTAATCCTACGTTAATAACCTACGGTAGTTTCATTAGAAGATACTACCTGAAATATATATTTTTTTTTTGCTTTGTAGTGCGTAGCCTTCAGTAGAATAAAACAACTATCCCTTTTATGAGGTTTGTTGAATTTTCCCTTTTTTGAAGTTCCTTCCTTTTATTCCATGGTTAATTTAATTACTAGTATGGTAAGACCTGGGGCCTCTTAGGGGTTAGTGAGTCAGATTTTGGACTGAGAGTACAGTTCAAATCCCGATAAGCGCCCTGGAATGCCTTCGTGTTTACGTCGGGTGTATGCATGTTAAATCTGAAGGTCGGTAAGTCCTTCCGTGTTGTGTTAGGGGTTCGGAGGAGGGTACAAGGCCATCAGATGTTACCCCTCGGGGTGCTTAGTCAAAATTGGGACGGCACCTGGATAAGTCGAACTCCCACCCCTGTGGTGCCATAAAAACCGGAGCCGCATACCTTCGCTCCGTAAGCCTGGACCAGATCTGGAATGTTCCTCCCAGGGGCAATAAGCAAGAACAATGACAAGGATGGTTTTATCAGATATTTTTACTGTCCACAGTATAGAATTTTTCAACATATAGTTAACTTATAAAATTTACCTCTTTTGATTTACACTTTAATAAGTAAAAAAAAATTAATTGTGAGTATAAATCCAATTGCCATGAAGGGATTGTCACGCGTCCACAATCTTTATTTTAAGCTTCCGTTAATTATTTTCAGTATTCGGGACAAAATTGTCCCGAATCCTGACTGGACAAAGATGTCGATATATAAGACTGGATCCACAAAGATGTCGATATATGAGACGGAGAAAAGCAAAGTGGTGTAAGTCTCATTTTCAACTTTCTTTTTATTTGAGGGTAAGAATGTAATATCGATGTTCAACTTATAGTGAAATTGCAAATAATTATTATTTGCAATATCTTGATAATTATTATGAATTATAATTTGTTCAATTTATAGTGGAATTTTTTGTAGTTTTTGCAGTAAAACGTCTTGGACTTACACCACTTGACTTACTGGCTTACAAAACTTTGCCTTTCACCGCCTCATATGTAAACTGCATTGTAACCATTTCGCAGGAGCATACTGACGAGTGTCTCCGCATTATGTACCTATGAATGTACACACATGGCGATTGGAAACCCACATACATACTACCCGCCTCGCCACTTCGTTCCCGAGAGCGAGCGTGCATATAATATGGAAAACAGATCACTTCCTTGGGCAAACACAGTGGCGACGTTGTGTGCATACCGACTCTTGGCATCACGCGACGATTACGCACATCACGTGATACGGGTATTAGAAGACTTATTGAGACACGTACTCGGCCATATGTATTTATAGGATGAAATTATAGACCTGTGTATGCGATTCGCAGTAGCCACTCTCTTACTGGAAAACTATTGCAGTCTTTTTTCTTTTCTTTTTCCAAAATCACTTTTGTGTAATATGAGTTTTGCGTGGAATTAGGGAAAACTGACATTATTAGAGTTTTATTTAATTCCACTGCAATTGTTTTCAGTCCCTAGAGGCTCATTTACCGTTCACAGAGATACACAATATAGCACAGTGACTACTTCATCACTCCTTTCAGTCGTAAGTTAACTAGTTTCAGCGAAGCTTATAAAGGAGCCTGGTATAGAAATTTCTCAAATTAGAACTTTTTTTATTTTTCTTGGCGTAACACCTAAAGTGGGGCGTTCTTCACATCTTAACTTACATGCTTCTGGTCATTTTTGATAATTTTCGTGATGCAAACTAGACGCCACAGACAGGCACATAACATATATAAAGGCTTATAAAGGAGTCTGGGACAGAAAATTTTAAAAAAAAGCGCAGTTTTATGTTCTTGGCTTAACACTTTAAGACGGGTATTTTGCTCATCTTAATTTACGAGTTATTTTTGATGATTTCATGAAGTACAATAGACGTAATTGACATGTACGTAGCATTAATAAAGGCTTATAAAGGAGTCTGGGACAGAAAATTTAAAAAAAAAGCGCAGTTTTATGTTCTTGGCTTAACACTTTAAGACGGGTATTTTGCTCATCTTAATTTACGAGTTATTTTTGATGATTTCATGAAGTACAATAGACGTAATTGACATGTACGTAGCATTAATAAAGGCTTATGAAGGAGTCCGGGACAGCAAATTCATTTAAAAAAAATTAAGTCTATTTTCTTGGTTCAACAACTTATGAAACCAAGATGTTTGCGATAGTCAAAAAGGAAGAAAATTGTATTGTTATTTAAACCCTTATATATATTTCCAATATTTACATAATAAAATTTAATCATACATTAAATCAATATATGAAAATTGTTTTATGCTAAATAAAAGTTACATTGTTTATAAATTTTTTTGAATGGCATCTGAAAATGATACTGTTTTTTCTCGAAAAATTTTACTACTGAACAGTTAGGAACACTTTTTAAAAAAACTATAAAAAGAATCCCCTTGAAATTTTGCTTGGTTATCAAAAACACTTGGTTGGATACTGTGAATTTATTTTTTATTTTATAACTGGTACTTAATTATTTAAAAAAAAAAGTAGAAACTTTGCCAATCAAAAAAAGAAAATATTTCCCAAATAATTACTGGCTAACACACACAAAAAAAATCTAGACAATTATAAAATAAAAAACAGGTTCACAGTATCAAATCAAGTGTTTTTAATAACCAAGCAAAATTTCAAGGTGAGATTTTATACAGTTTTTTAAAAAAGGGTTCTAACTGTTCAATAGTAAATTTTTAAGATGAAAAATCAATATTTTGTTTGAGATGACATTTGAAAAAATCTGTAATTAAGATAACTTTTAATTAGTATAAAACTATTCTCAAATGTTATTTTAATGTATGAAAAAAGTTTTAATATGTAAATATTGGAAATAGATATAAGGGTTTAAGTAACAGTACATTTTTCTTCATTTCCGACCATAGCAAACGTCTTGGTTCCCTTGTAGAGAATTCTGCACATCCTAACTTCGTGTTGTACACTATTGTACGATGATTCGTACGATGATTCGTATTGTACGATGATTTCGTGTTGTACACTAGACACCAATGAAAGGCACACAACGTAAGAAGTTGTCACTGGAATTTAATAATTTTGTTATTTATACTCACCAATATCACCAATTTCATATTTATCGGTACTATCGCACAAAATTAGCTTTAATTCAGCTTAAAACATAAACTATTTTAAATAAAGTAAATAATTGTTTTGCAATGCGTCATATATAGTATATAAGCTACTTTTAAGAGTATGGAGTTATCTTGACTACCAGAAAATGCGCAAAAAAGTAAAAACTGATTTTTATGTTGCCCGCAGATTAGCCATGGAAGCGTAAACATCTTTTTTTTCTGTCCATGGAAGTGATTAAAATTTTTGTAAGTGAAATTTTTATAAATCCCAAAGAAAACAATAAATTAAAAAATTACTTATGTACTTAAAAGGAAAAATTGTGCAAATGGAGCAATTATTTTAGAAAATACATCAAAAACTAAACGACTTTAAATTTTGAGCTTGAAGTTTTTTGAAAATTATAACTGATAATTTCTATTATTATTGTTGATAAATTAATAATAATTTCTTCAATTATTTCTGTATGTTTACTTATTTTTAGAAAAAGACATTTGATCTAAATGTAAGTTATTAAAAAAATAATAAAGAATGGGAATGGGGGGGGAGGGAGAAAGTGTCCTGAACTCCCTCAGCTTGTCATAAAATTCGATCTTTTCAACCATGCGGCATTAATGTCTATAGTTCATCCAGGAGAATATTAAAATGCAATAACAATGCATCATTTATTACCGAGTAATTCGACGTAAACGTTTTCGAATGAGAAAGCCGATTTTCTTCAATGAAAACTTGTGTTTTTCTTATGAACATTGGATGTGATTGCAGTCACCTGGCGCCGAAATCTAAAATCCATTTCTCTAGAAAAAAAATTCTTTGTTCATTGAAACAAGCAAGGACAGACAATTTATTCAGTGATAAGAAAAAGATAAAAATGAAGCATACTTTCCTTAGTAATGACTTCTATTTCTATTTATAACAAGGAGGGATCAATGTTGAAGATGAATGTTTAATATGAGCGAAATCTGGATGTGAGAACATATCTCTGATTCAAACGATACCCTCTAGTAATAGTAATTTTTCAAATTTAGAAGATAATACTTTAGTAATAAAACTTTTTTTTTAATACTTCAGAGAGTTTAGATTGCAGAGATAGCTTTAGAACATCCTTTGTTAAAATCTCCGGTGAAAAGAACTGTTTCAGATTGTAAAAAACATTTGCACACACGTAATAGGATACCTTTAGAATGAGAGCCTAGAGAATATTTTTTGTCAAATATATATATATATATATATATATATATATATATATATATATATATATGATACACTATCTACCAATAAGTATTTGAACACCCATGCAAATGACGATATCTGTGATCCTGATATACGTCACGCCCTCCGCCGTTAAATATCATGTACGAAACAACATTAGCATTAGTCGCATGAAAGATGCCACGAAGTGCAGAGTTATCTGGTTTCGAGACAGGTGTAATCGTCGGGTATCACAGAAATGGCTGATCCTTAAGGGACATATCTAGCTAGCTGAGTTACCCAAAATCGACAGTGGCGTATGTGATTCAGAAGTGGAAGGTGAACGGTGATTGTCGGAATGTGCCCCGAGTCAGCAGACCCACGAAACTGGGAAATAGAGAATGACGGGTGCTGTCCAGAGACATTCTGTAGAACCGCACCCAACCGATGGCCTACATACTCCTGGAATTTCAACAGGCATCCGGGAGTGTTAGTTCAATGAATACCATCCGTAAGGAAGCACATTTGCTTGGTTTTCATGGTCGTGCTGCCGCCCATAAGCCTTTGATCACAAAATCCAACCACGCTGCTCGGTTAATGTGGTGCAAAGAAAGTCGAAAAGGGACTGTAGATCAGTGGAAACTGGTTCTCTGGAGCGACGAATCAAGGTTCACCCTCTACCGTTCGGATGGCAGGGTCTAGGTCTAGGGTCTAGGTCTAGGTCTAGGTCTGAGTCGAGAACGCCTCCTGCCAGAATGCATTGTCCCCACAGTAAAGTTCGGCTGAGGTGGAATTATGGTATGGGGTTGTTTCTCCTGGTATAGAATGGGACCCTTGGTCCCAATTCATGGTAAGCTGAACGCCGACTCCTACTGCACTATTTTGAATGACAGTGGACTTCCTACGTTGTGGCAGTTTTACGGGTTGGACCCATGTTACTTCCAGGACGACAACGTCAGCTGTCAAAATGCGAGGTCCACCATGGATTGGTATGGTGACAATGGGGTTAACCGAATGGGCTGGTTTGCCCAGAGCTCTGACCTGAATCCTATCGAGAGCCTCTGGGGCAAGTTGGATCACCGAATTAACGGGTACAACATTCGTCCATAAAGGGTGAAGGAACTTACATGTCTTCTCCAAGCCGAGTGGGAGGAAATATCTCTAGACGTCATACAAGGACTTGTGGAAAGCATGGCCCGGAGGGTTGAGGCTGTAATTGCCTCTCCTGGAGGCTTTACCAACTATTGAATATGAATAAATTTTGTTTCTCTTTTCTGTCACAGTTGTTCAAATACTTATTGGTAGATAGTGTATATATGGATGGGTAGGTGGGGGGGGGAGAGAGAAAGACACTTTATATGCACAGATTGAAATAATATACAAAATTTTTATAATAATTTTGTTCTCGAACAACCTTCGGATGCACTGGGCAGCCAGAAACAAAGAAAAATAGAGGGTTATAACATGAAACACCCCGATATGGAAAATTGTTACGACAAAATGTATAAATCCTACCAAATGGGAGATGATTTAAGCAAAAATATGCATCTGCAAGGTACAGGTAGCCTGGGACCTAGGCTTCGCCCTTGTTATGTGCTCCTCAGAAAGACATAACCGATGAGTACGCCGGGGAGAAAGGAACTCCTAATGGTGAATTTCTCTAAATTTTTACTGATGACTAACAAGCTGCAGTAATCCAGCCCACTTCGGGAAGGACCATTGTCTATCAAAAGGGTTTGCTGCAAAAAGGAGGTAGCTTCACCCTGGGTGAGTTTGGAGTTACACGTGCTATCGTGTGGTAAAAAAAAAAATAAATAAAAATTAAAAATAAACTCTTTCGTTTGATGCCAGAAAGAGGTAACTGGAATCGTAGGTTCTCGTGTTACTCAAGAGATGGATTTGCCTAACTCGTTAGTTATCTCTTTTTTTTCCTTAAATGACTAAGATAGTTTATTTAGAGGAAGATTACACATCACTTATCAACATTGAAGTTTTGGGTTCTAATAATATAATAATGTATATTGTTTAGCGGCAAAATGTAAAGATGTAATGGAACTAGTCCGCAAATGCGTTGCACAAAATGGTTTGGCTTGGTTTGGTTTGGTTTAGAGCGCTACGGTTAATTTTTTGCTGCACGAGGGATAATTAGACCTGGACCTATTGCTTAAAGCCGATTCCGAAGGGCTACAAACTTCCATGCCAAGAATGGGATTCGAACCTACAGACTCTGGTATCAAAAGCCAGCTCTCTATTCATTCGGCCATCGGCCAACTCGTCGCACAAAATGATATGTGGTTTTACGATGGACTACAACCAGACAACGCACCAGATGAGCCAGACATTACAGAGGGGAATGTGACTATTGAAAAACGTGATTTTCTGTAAAGCCAAAACATATGCTGTATTTTAATTGAAGTTTCCTTTTAAGGAAATATTATGGTAGAGGATTGTATTTTTTTGCAAAATCTTTTTCCTAGAAGTAGATAGATCATCGATTTGGTGGCAAGAAAGAGGTAGCTCCAACAATCACACCTGTGTTACTTCATCTAGAACAGATTTTTGAGTGACAATACTGTCCTAATATTATGTAAGAATAATTAAGGAAATTTATCAAAAACAATATTTTCCACAGCATAGAATTTTGAATTTTCAAATGTTCTTTACGGTTTTCCGAAAACTTGAAAAATTGGAGGTAACTCCTTCTTGCACCAAACCCTTCAATTGTGGTGTAATATTTTAGCACGCAAGGCAATTGTGAAATGCGCAAAGCCCGCCAAATGGCCAGAAAACATAAAATTCCTGTATGTTTTATTCCCTGTTTTATAAAGAAAGCCAGCTTCTTTTTGCTGCAGGAGGAGTGGGGAAAAGTTGCTATCCCATTTCGAGAAGAATGTTGCATTTCACGAAGGTCGGGAATTTCACAGGATTTTTTACGACAGTACAAATAACAGCTAGGATCTCGAACGATTTATTTACTGCGGTTTCATTCTGATTTAAATAATCTATTGAATTAGTTAAAACTAATGGATAGCTAAGCTTATCTATCACTCTTTGATTTAATAATCATGAATAATTTATGTAAGTTGTAATCGAAGACTGTCACCTGAAGGAAAACCAACCCAAAGAAACTACTGAAATAGAGATTAATGATAATATCTCTCAGTCACCAGTCCCGTTGTTAATCGGAAGGCTGTATCTTAAATGCGACTTATAAGTTAAACACACCTTCAAACTGAATCAATGAAAAAAATGAAGGAAACAGAAACCCTCTAGAACAGCCATTCTTAACCTTTTAATCTCTCAGGCTACATGCATATATTTGCTACGCGGGTCGCAACAGAGTACACTGTACCTCAAAATAATATTGTAAAAAAAAAATAACTCAAAACTTAAATGTGTTCAAAGATTTATTTAAAAATGACGGGAATTTTTGTTGTTGCGACAAACTTTTGACTATTTTGTACAAATATCCAAGTTTATACTATCTACACGCTGTCAATACGTCACTGAGGTAAGAATCAGTAAGCCGATTTCTATATATACCTTCTTCACCTATTTCATTTTGGAATCGGATGATTCACAAAGATACGTTGATGTGACAACAACGTGAGTATCAGGTGACATATTTTTGTACAGTTTTTTATTTTTCAGGCACCTATTTCCGAAATTATGTTTACAAAAGAACCTACAAACAAACAAACACACACACACACACACACACACACACACACATATATATATATATATATATATATATATATATATATATATATATATATATATATATATATATATATAGCTTAGCTTATTGACATACAAAATAGTTGGGCTTAAAGAATCGGTAGCAGTTGTAGATCATTTCGAGCAGAATTTCGTATTCACCAGGGAAGAATATTTAACAGAAGTTTGCATTACACGAGAGTAAAAATTCTTCCATTGATCTGGAATGATTAATTCCATTGATCTGGAATGCTTAATGATAATGAGTGTGAATATCTCAGGCCACATATAAAAGCTTGGTAGGCCGCAGTTTGAGTACCCCTGCTCTAGAACTAAAGATTCAATCTTTGGAGCCCATCAATTCCATCGGCACATCAGGCGAAGTTACAGTTAAGATATTTTTTCCAATCGTCGCAATACAGCAGTAATGCTTCTGCAAACATCATAATAAACATAAAAATAGTAATTATATGGTATAAAAGATAGTAACTATATGGTATATAAAAATAGTAACCATTTTATACTATACACATAACATAGTTACCATACCATAACAATTTTATATCAAAGGCATAAAAATTGTATGGTATGTAAAAATACTATGGTATATAAAAATAGTAACTTTAGGGTAAACATAAACTTAAAAGTAGTAACTATATGGTATAATTATTCTATTTAGAGTAATTTACTTCAAATTTTTTATTATTATATTTACAACTGTTTTACTAAGTTTTTATCATAAAATTGATGTATATAATTGATTTGATTCACTCACAGGTTTAATGTTTCAGTAACAGATGCACCATTCTTTTCCAGAAAAGTGCCTTTAACGAAAAGACCATATTTTTACATCAGAATTCATTAAACATATCTATACTTAAAATGTTATATTTTAAAGTTGACATGAAAATTTAATATTTCGCTAGAATTTATATTCTTGTACGCTTTACATCCTGTTATTAAAGAAATATATATATATATATATATATATATATATATATATATACATAATCTTATTATACACTTACACAAGAGTGGGGCTTAAAGTAATAGATAGCAGTTATAACTCCATTTCGAGCAAAATTTGTTATTCATCAGGGAAGGATATTTAACATAGTTTGCATTTCACGAGAGTAAAAAACATTCCATTGATCTGGAATGATTAATTCCCTGATTTCATTCTGATCTTAATAAAGTATTAAATTAATTAAGACTAATGGATATTCAGAATATCAATTACTTTTTAATTTAATAATTATGAATAATTTATATGACGGTATATTTTCAAAACCATTCTTCCTATTGACAAAAAATACATGTATAATGGATTGCTCAAGTCGTAATTTCCTGCGGTTGAAGCTGGCCGGTAGCTGGTGGTCATCGTCTTTGAAAAGTGGGTCAGAGTTTGAGCTTGGATAGTTTTAGAATAGACAATGTGCCCTTATTTTTTTAGCTTTTTTTAGTGCTTAATGTGAGTATCGTGTGTGTTGTAAAAGAAAGCTCCGTTGAAGGCGTTTTTCCTGTATTGCAGGACGCCTTTAAACTTCAAAGTTTACTGTCCTTCGATTAGTATAAAAATGACTCTCTTGTAATGTATCGCAAGTAATCATCAAATAAGTTTAGTTGCTACTAGCTTATTATATATTAATACAGCGTTTCATATCTTTAATAAATCTAAAGTATTACTAAAACTCTGAGTTCGTTTGTGTATAATTCAACAGAACTTAAACGTCGCACAGTCACATATTTGTAAAAATATATACAGTATCTTTAAAATGAGAAGAAACAGTAGGTTTTGCGTTGTCAGAGAGTTATTTTTGATTATATTCCATAGTGTCATATCATGTTTATTAAGTTTAGACCATCATGACAAAGATAAGAAAGATTTTAAATTTTGCAACTGTCATCTGCCAGTTGAAAGAAGAAACTTAATTTTAGGAAAAGAAGGCTTACTCAGCAGTACAGATACATAAAACTTGAAATACTACTATTTACTAAAAATTAAGCAACACTGAACTAAATATTTTTTATTCTTATTAATACTCGAAAAATTGATTATAGTATCCGTTTTTAATTACTGATGATCCGTTTAATTACATCTTTAAAGTGTTTTTAAGAGGCAAATTCTTCAATTTTTGTCCTGATTTATGCTACGACACGAATAGGGAATAACATTGAATTGAACTATCCGTGGCATTTATTACGGCACAAAACTACAGATAGAGTATAACGAAGTAACAGCTCACCTGGGATAAAATTTCTATGAAAATATCATTTTCTTTATATGTCATCTTGATAGGAAATTGCAGCTTTATAAGAAGAGTCAGACCTTTTCTCCGGGCTAAACATGTTCTCCTGGAAAAACGAAACGCTTAATGGCTGAATACATAGACTCTTTTGTAAGTGTATGTATAATTTAAAATTAAAATGAAAACAGAACAGTAATTTTAAGCAATTATTGCAGACCAAAATGAGTAAATCAAACGGAAAAATTAAGAATTAAATTGGCCTTACTGATTTTAAAGTTAAGCCCAAATACACGCAAAATCCATTCAGGAATTTATAAAGTAAGTGATGATAAAAAAGAAATCTGATAGAATTTATGAAAACGAACAAAAGAAAAGTGAAGAGTCAGTTATCTTACTTTCTGTTCAGTTAGTGTCAAACGACGTTCGCTTACCTTTGAATAGTTTAGCCTTCATAGTAAAGAAAGTTTGCCGCTTTACACATATTAAATAGGTAAAATAACATACATGAAATAGTTATTTATCTTTACCTTTTAGACATCATGAACCTATTATTTTGATTGACTACATTTCTGACATTATTGAGAATGAAAGAATTCCAATACATTTTCCCACCGATTCTCCTTCACTTCCCCTGATGCATATCAGTTTAATCTTTTTTCATTCTATATAATAATCTGATATGGGAACGAATATCAAACGTAGTAAAGTCATGAGACAATTAACTTCGATGTGATTATTTATCCGAAATATTTGATGAGTTATTGCGACAATCTGATGTTTTATTCTTTAATGTATGAATAATACTTCATTCTAGCTTACATCCCCTTGAAAACTTAATAAGTGCTATAGTATATCACAAAGTAATAAATATAATACAAAAAATTCATTTTATATATATATATATATATATATATATATAATTTAACGCTCCACCATCATTAAGTGTCTCGCCCCACCGTGTTGTCAATTGCCTTTGAAGTTAGCCGTAAAACGAAAAGCCATAAAACGAATCAATTATTTTAATACAAACCCATACAAGTTTAATTGGATCTGTTCCAATTTTTTATAATAATTTAGTTTTTATATCATAAAGCAGTTTATTCTTTTTATTTCCTATAAAAATTCTTGCATAAAAATAAAGGTACAAAGCAGTGTAATAATAAACAGAAATTTAAAAAATAAACATATAAACAAAAAACAAAAGAAATCATATGCACATATGCATACATATAATAAAAAATATAAAATAAAATGTTTAAAAACTGTTTTAATGTGATGATGAACATAAGTACGAAGAATCACTAAGCTATGCTATGCTGCCATCATCACTTTCCGCTGTTGCGGCCGTATAACGAAACATTGTGGGCCGTAAATCGTAAAAGTGCTATAATTAAAAGAAGGCCGTTATAGCGAGGTATATATATATATATATATGGGTAACAATCATGTTGGATTCGCTCAGCTCAATGTTAACCCATGGAGAATGTTTCCAATGATTGTCAACTTAAATTTAAATAATTTTTTTAAAATTGTATCCCGTAATAGAGAAAGACATTCTTTTAATCGGATATCTTACTCATTTTAGAAATGCCATCCACCAAAGGAGAAAGTACGTGCGTTTAAAATACAGTATGCCCCATTTTTCCCCCGAATAGTGTTCATACTTAAAATATTATTTGTGATTCTTCTAATGAGTAAAAAATATACCAGAGTAAAAAATTCCTTTCTCTATTACGGAATACAGTTTTAAAAAATTGCCTATCTTTCAATCCAACTCGACAATCATTGGAATATTTTTTCTCCATAAATCAACACTAAGTTATGAGAATCCAGTATGGCTAGTACCCAGCAGCTTTAAGAGAATAATTTTTCAAGGGAAATTTTAATTTTTTATTCGTATTTATATAACTTTTGCATATATATACATAGGATTGAATATTTATGTTAAGATAATAAAAAAAAAATTATTAATGTTCTTAGTTTTTTCATTCTCGACAGCTCTAACTGAAAGCATCCTTTTTAGATAACATTTAAATATTTCAAGAGCAGTGGCTGGTTCATATCTTTGATTAATTGTTAGAAGGAAAAGGGTTGCTAACTTGGCTAAGATTTGACTTCTGGAACAATATGTATGTCTAAGTTCTTTATAGACCAGACAAACGATATTCTAATGTGTGCCCATCCAATAGCAAAGAGGATGAACTTCACAGCTCTCTGTACTGTCTGTACACATAAATTTAGGCCGGGGCGTCGAAGGCTGACGGCGTACCCAGAGAAAAAAGCAAAAAACCTTCCCGGGCAGTGGAGTCATTGCCGGGCCCATACAGCTCAAGGGATCCGGCATCTCAATCTCATTTGGCATCACAATGGACTGTATTCATAAATAATGCCTAAATATTAAATAAAGTTTTTTTTTAAGCTCGGCTTATCGATGATTAGTAATAACACACTACTTCGATAATATGGCTATCTCATTCTTCGTTCATGCATGAATCAAGTGTTTTAACCATGTCCTAATTTCTACAGTAAATGCTTGAGGGAAAAGTTATAACGATCAAAATGTCTGTTAGAAGCGGAACTTTAATCTTCGCCTTTTACGGTATTCTACCCATCGAACTATCGATGAGAGAAAGTGTTATTCCTCTTTTCGTTTTGAGGCCAATGACACAGGATGTTGGATTGTGCATTTTTTGTGTTTAATCATTTGATGCTGATTCCTCACCCCCCACCCTTGTTAATATATTTGTTATATGCTTTATAATGGTCCATTTCTGCCACTTACAGAAGTCGGGCGCTATTATAACGAACACCTGTAAAAATCAGGATTAGAACCCTCGTCTCATTACTACGAAGCCGGTTTTCAACCAACAAGGACTATCTCACCTATGTGAAAGAAGTGTTCTTTCCACAGACCACCCTCACACTGTTGTCGAGTCCATGGAAATCTCATTAGTGACTTTATTTTCAGTGTAATGACTTTATTCCAAATATTTGCAATTATGACTCTGGATTTCACCAAATTTATTCTGTTGTTGTTGTTGTTGCTCCTTATGCCCCCTGGCTGGAATGTAATTCCAGACCAGGTCCACATAGGCTTCAGGCTGAAGTGTGCGGCTTCGGTTTTGAATAGCACCACTTGGGTCAAGTCCGTCTTAGCTAGTTGCCTCCTCAATTTTGACCGAGCACCCCCAAGGGTGACATCTAAGAGGATCGTACCCTCTCCCATCCTCTATGACCTACATAGAGGGATATTTCGGTCTACGGATTTAACGTGCCCGTATCCAGCCTAGACACTAGCACCCTCAGCACCGAAAGCCAGCACGTTACCGCAAGGCCACCTCGAGCCCAAATTTATTCTGTACTTGTTAAGTTATACGATTTTCCTGTATAAAATAAAATAGTTCGACACTTGAAAGATACGATTCAAATCTAGAATTCAATTGGAGGATGTAAAGTAGAAATACATTAAGGAAATATAGCTACTATCTAGTTAATATAGGCTTTCATAACAACTCCCTTGCAATGCCTTGTGGGTTGTTCCTTTCGATAACCCTCCCACAAGACCCCGATTGTTGGTCTGTTCCCTTATCCATTCTCGCTTTCCTAACAAGGCCCGCACGTCTTGCCTTTACACGCACAGGAAGACGCAGTCTTTTCGATTCCGGAAGCCAAAGGAAGAAATGATAGTAATTGAAAGCTCCTATTGAGTTTCGCATGCGTATGGGATTGTTACGCGTGGGGTCATCAGAAAGCATCCATTGTATTGCTGGCTTCCACGCGAGGAAAAAAATGAGGGGTAATGGTTAGCTTTGGCAGGGGCGTTTGGACTAAAAGAGTATCGCGATTTTGGATGAGAAGCAAGACAGATGATGAGCTAGACGGATCATCTACCTGTTTATCGCTGTATCCTCGCAGAGGTTAACATCTATCAAGCTGTGCGCTCTTCGAAGGGTAAATTGCCATGGAGACTCGATGCAAGCAGGTATTAAGAGTGAATCTAGGGTAATCATTGATAATATGATTGATAAAGGACAGAAATAAAAATTTCTAGCTTCTTCAAGTACTTTCGGCGTCCTTTTTTGGTTTCTAATTAACAGACCTCGCACTTAACCTGAAACAATGGGAATCAAATTGATTCCCTGGCTCTAAAATCGGGAGTCAAATTTTTAAAAACGCGAGCAAATTTCCAAGAAAACTCTAATTTATGTGGTAAATGCGAGTCAAGCGTGAGCTCTTTATTTGGATTTTGATATCTGTGCGCGTGAGTATGTATTAGCTATACTTACACACACGCATATGAAGTGTCATGATCCTGATTTCTTAATGACCTCAGTGGCCCCAAAAATTACTCCACTTCCGACGAAAACGCATTAATTCACGCTTAAGATAACGATTGACATCCATGAATTGGTTGTTTTGTCGGGAGCACTAATGGCTACTTCTGTAACTCTAGTGCAAAACCGAGCACACATAAAGATGATTCCGAACGAGCTTAAACCACGCATTCCAACCTGTATACACGATCCCGTAGAGTCTTGTTGCGTATTTCGACCATCTTCCATCACTGGGGGCAAATCCGGGAAAAAAAGCCAATTAAACTACTGCTGAATATCGTGACATGAAAGGTTTTTACTCCACAACTTTAAAACTTAATCCTGAGATCATATATGATCACAGGACAAAGTTTACACAAGGTTATCATTAATTACCACAGTCAATATACCATGGTAATTACTGGTAATCGAATAAATCAGGATGCTTCTCATTTGTGATTCGGGGAAGGGGGACGTTAGCCAAGCGAAGATGTTTGAGTAGAAAGATGCAAATATTATGAATGGTTTGGTTCTAAAATTTATTTATAATTTGCATTCTGAATTAATATGTTTTGTTAGAATATTTAACTGAACTTACTGTAACTTTAGGCGAGAAATCAGAGGAAAACTAAACCATAATCAGTCGTCCAATATGATATACTAATGCAAAACTGGAATTACCACAAAAGGGTTATATTTTTTTATATTACAAATAATTTTGAAATTTCAAAACATATTTCTTCTGTATACCTTTTTTTTTTAAATTGTATACACTAAATAAAAATAAAAAAGCTATACAATTCAAGAACTTTCTGTAATATTTCTTTTTCTTCTTCTATTTCTAATTTTACACTTTTGAAAAGTTTATGTACATCTCCTTTCTAGAATATGAAACGACATCATTGCAACCATTCTGTTAACCTTAATTATTTTAAAACATATTTGACGTATGCATACGCATTTGAGTTAAATCATATGCAGAGTAATCATTAGGAAGTCCTAAAGCAGTTTGTTAAGAAATGAGAAGCAAGGAACTGGTTAAAATATACTCCGAAATCAATCTATAATCATGAGAAAAAAATATTTAAAAAAAGGTTATCAATAGAGAAATTAACACAAAATATTCTGTCTGAATTTTCTCACAGAAGGGAATTCATCTGAAAAGATAGTAAAAAGAATATGGTCAAGTAAAGCGATTATGACCCTGACTCTGTACAATAGCTGTAAATTACATAACAGCTGTCTTTAAAAAAAAGTAAAATTTCAGAACTTAATGGCAAAGCAACGTAAAGTGGAAAAAAGTACGTAAAGTACCGGGGTCTTAAAAATTACAATTGTATGGCTCTATATTCTGCAGTAGTATTAAAATACTGACTGACGTAAATTATTACCACCTGAAAAACAGTCTAATCACCGTAAATCTGAATGCTCTCTGTACAAAATACTGCGAAACAATTATGTATGACAGCTGTTTATCAAAATATGGTGCAATAAATTACTGTGAACACTTTATCGGCATCCTTTTTTCTAGCACTTTGATTCCATTTTGCATTTTTTTTTTGTATTAATGGATCTTGTATTTACATTCATTAACGTGTCTTATTTTTCCACTGTGCTGAGTATCAGACTAAACATAGTCTATTCTTCCTGCATATCTTCACAGGGACATAAGTTGCTTCGACTGGCCAGATAAAGAATGCTTCGCATTGAATAATGTAAAATGGTAATCCAAATACAAGAAAAACATACACCAAAGCATCACTTCTCACATGGAAATCAACCCGTAATTTTATACCCGTTCTCATCTTTTAGCTTACAAGGCAGAATTAACATACGCCTGGCTTCTTTCAGCTAATGCTGCGAAAACAAAACATCCCTTTTTTACACAATTCGGAGCAGCAAAAAAATCGGGGACAAACAAACAAACATGCTGGAAATGACGTTGTCTTAGGCGTTCACACAGAGATGATAACAATGCAAATCTCGTAACCATGGAGAGAGCGAAGCTGGAAAAAGAGATGGATGATAAATTTCTGCGAATATCTTTTTGCGCCTAACTGAATCCCTACCAAAAAATTTTTTTTTGCTTCTCCTCATTCCGGAATGGTGAAAATCTGCATAAAATATAACGCACGACAAAACAGGGATGCTGCAAAAAGCCCCCCCCCTCCCCGCCCCCGCTTTTTAAGAGGGGAATCTAAAGCAAAAATCCATTGTACTCTTTCTTCAATAGGCGCTCGGCTTTCTAGACATAGAGCAGCGGTTGTTCATTTAACATCATTGTCGGCTTTTTATGCGGGCGTGGGAATGAGTTAAGGAGTTAAGTGGCGTAAGTCAGGTCTAATAAAGTCTCGGAGCCAAACAAACAGAAGGCAATAATGCTATAAATCAGTACAGAAACCAAAATTCAACTCCGGTAGGGAATACATTCGATATTTCGACCAATAAATTGTTTTAAAAGTTATTTATATAGAAGCTGTTTTGTTTACATTAAGGTAAATGATCCTAACTTTGAGAAGAGTAGTACAATCTGGATCACGGCTATATTTGCCTGTACTTCAGTATGTTATAGCAGATCTTTTCTGGCTGATAAAAAGCCTGTGTCATAAAAAACAGAAAAATATTCTATACTTTTCTAACTAAATGAAATAGAAATTCCTTGTGCCTATTTTTTTAGAAAATGTTTTATAGTCTTTGGGGGAATTTTTTGTAAATTTTTTTATTAACTTGAAATAAGCAGGAAAGTAGCTTCACTAAAATTAAAAATATCATTTTTAATATCTTCAAGTAACTTTAGATATTTCGTGTTGTTATTGCTTATGCCACTTGACCGACAGCAATATCAGATCAAGTCAAGGAGTCTATGGGCGATGAAGGTGCGGCTCCTGTTTTGACTGGCACCTCACGGGTCGGAGTTCGACTTGGCCAAAGGACCAGTCCCGTAATTTTGAACCGAGTCAAGTGACGAGACCAGAACACTTGACCCCGCACCTCCAGGGGTAACTTTGAGAACTTGGAGGACATTGCAGCCACGACAGATTTTACGTGCACCATCCGTCATTAGTGTACACGGCAGTGGAGTTGTCAGCGAAGAGCATCGAACCAGTGACTTTCAGATCACCAGCCTGCTGCTCTTGTCAACTGGGCCACTGTACACCTTAGATATTTCGTTTCTCGGTGAACGGGAATTATGCATTCTTGAGCAAGAAATTACTACTCTATCTTGATGTTACGTGAAAGCGTACAGTTATTAGACTCTGTTGAGAAACGGAGTCGATAATTTCTATATTTGATTATCTGTAACCAGAATCAGTAGGGACTGCCGTTATCTAACTAAAATTGTCTCTTATGAGGTAGTTAATTAAATCTCCCAGACGATAGACTCCCCAGTGAATGCATAAAAAATAAACAATTGTTAAATGTGAGCCTTTAATTTGAAGATTTATTTGCTTAATAAACATTTAAACAAAGGTTTTTCTGTGCAGCTATAACGTCACGCATACCTTTACGTGAAATTTACAGAGAAGGATTGGCAGCATTCATGTGTTTTCCTCTGATAATTTTAGCACACACGCATGAAAAATAAATTTTGTGGCCCTTTTTGATTGTATGTATTGGATATATGTTGATCCAAAGTTTGTGAGACATGGTGACGACAGGACATGCATAAAAATTCTGTATATAAAAGAGAGTATGAGTTTAACAAACAGGAAAAAAAAAAATTGTTAAAATTCTTTGCTCAAATACCACTCTAATGATAACACAAAAATCCTTTTAAACAGAATGCTATAATAGAAGCTGCATTTCATTGTAATGATATACTGCTGGCCCCTTTCAGCTAATGCAACGAAAATAAAACATAATTTTTTTTACACAATTCTGTGCCGCACAAACATCTGGGAAAGTAAACAAACAAACACGCTGGATATTACGTTGAGAATGCCGAAAATTACACTTGAAAAAGTGAAAGAAGAAACTTCCATAAAATTTTATTTGCTTTCTTTCATGGGGGAATTAATCCAATAAAGAAAGCGGTATGTTTATCTTGCTTACACAATAAAGTATATATCAGATGGAATTTTTAAAAAAATCGTAAAATGAGTAGAACCACTGTTATATAACATGGAAGTTTTATATAATTATTGACTTTTCACAAATAATTATTTTGTACCTAATCCCCTTGCGGTTCTATAATTATAATTATTTTTGCATCTTCAGTTTGTTTGCTCGAAAGGAACGCTTTTGCCATTCAAATCTCATAATTTGTTAGAACAACTCAAAACACATTAGCATTCAAATATAGTAAGTCAGATCCGCAGGTATTTAGCACGTAGAAGGCCAGTCCATAGTTGAATACCACATTTCATTTTTATTTCTCCTTACGATGATCTGTTTTTATATCTTTAAGCAGAACTGGTGCGCTGACCCTTACTGCAGAAGGTTGATAAATGTTGGCCATGAATAAGATATATCCAAAGAAGCAGGAAGCAAGTACAGATTACGTATTATTATTTTTTTCTAAAAGGCTAACTTTTTTTCTTCCAAAAGTATCTAACAATTGTTTTCCAAAATTTTTCTTTAAGATACTGACTTTCGTTCTTGAATCAGGTTTTCAGGTTTTGTTCATTCATCATAAGGACTAAATAGACTGAACAATATTTATCAAGATTTACCTATTCCTGTAAGAATACATTCCTTCGTAAAGCTAAAAGTTATTTTTGACCTGTATTGAAACTATTAGAAAGTAAAACTGAGCATCGAAGGCATCTCTTTAAATGCTTAGAGTTATTTTTTAAGATCGTGAAATTATAGGCTTAAGTGTTTTCAAACCTGTCGACCAAGATTATTTCATGATCTGGTGCACGTCCTTGGGAAAATTAAAATGAGCGATTGGAAGAACAAATCCCATTGGAGAGCTATCCTGAGGCTAAGATCCTAGTAAAATATCATAAAGCCAAGGAGTTTTAGTAGGATAAAGTCTTTTCTTTTTTGTCTTTGCGAAGTAAAACAACTGGCAAAATCACACCACAAAATCACTAGAATTAGCTAGACTTTCGATAAACTTTTCCTCTCCGTTACACATCTTGTAAAATAATTTTCTTAACGGTTAAGGTTGTTAGAAGAAGATGGTAGAAGAAAATTTTTTTGCCCTCCTTAAGTTATAGATAGGTAGAGATATCAATTAAATTTTTTTATTTAATAGTACTTCCTATCTGACACATAAAAACTGAAAGATGTGATTGAAATCAGTATTCTCATTAAAACTATTTTCGTAATGCTACTGAATATAATATTATTAACAGAAATGTCTTTTCAGAAATAAAGACGCCCAATTTAGTGTAATTTTTAAAAAGATCTGCAATCAGAATCTTATTACTTTACTGTTTTTTTATTTATTGATTTATTTATTTATTTTTATTTATTCGATCTATGTTTAATAAAATGAAATATGTTATAGAAAAAAAATCCGTGTTTTAAATACGTTTTAAATGGAATAAAAATATTTCGAAATACATTTTAAAAACTGGCTATAATATAATGCATTATATAACTAGAAACCCAACATAGGCTACAGACAATTTTAAAGCTAATTTTAAAGTTTTTTCTAAAGCTTAGATTTAACGGTTAGTATGATAGCTACTTTGACCTAAAACTTGAATTTTCTTTTGGATATTTATGTTCCTACACTACTTCTTTAAATTTGGTAAAATTTAAAGTTGTTATTATTCCATTTGTTATATAAGATTTGCTGTATTGTATTTGAATTTAATTACGCTGTCTTTTACTTTATGGTTTGCAATTTCTGCAAAGATTTCAAAGAGAGGATTAATAAAGGTTTTTTTTTTGGGAGATTTATGTCTTCCATCCACTTAGCTAAGCAACTCTCGATAACTATTTATATCAAGGGGTTTTTCTTACCACCGATGAAATTTGGGCTATTCCATGGTATATTTGTATTTTGAGCTTTTAACGCGCCAAATGGAGCCAAATGGAGCTGAACTTTCTGATCGCTCTGATTAGGTCACTACGCCAGAAATTATTGAAATAATCCATTACATGAGGATGAAGGATAAAAGTTAAAAATTGTGTGAGATTTCTAAGGATTTTGGCATCTCATCAAAGAGTGTAGGTATATAATATTTTGCACGAATATTTGGATATATAAAAGATGTTGGCAGGGTGGAGGGGGGGGCCCTCGTTTGATCAAAAACGTGAAAGATTGAATACTTCAAAACATAATTTGGAGATGTTTTTAAAAAAATTGAGATGAATTTTTGCGTCGTTTCGTAACAGTTCATGCAACAGGTATACCTCATTACCAGCCAGACACAAAAGAACAGTGGGTTAAAGAAAGTGAATTGGGACCAGAAAAAGCGGAAGCTGTGCCATCAGCAGGAAAAGTTATGACCACTATTTTTTTAGACGCGCATGGTATGAGCTTTATTTACTAGTTTTGAAAAGGGCAAAGCAATCACCGAAAAGCTCTATACATCTTTACTGGATCATCTAAATTGTTAAATTGAGAGAAAAAGTTGAACCTCAAAGGAGATTATGTTGAAAAATAAATAAAGCATTTTCAAAAAATGTCATTTTCAATTTTTTTGCATGGACTTATTTAACGACCATCGTATTTGCTACATTTGATATATATTTAATATGGTTTATTAAAATGCATGCTCATTCAGTCGGAAGTGAGTACACAGGACGTGTGTAGTATCTATATTCATTTGTGGTAATTTCCAACAGACACTCAATTAGGAAGACAGAGAGAGAAAGAAAGAGAGAGTGACATTTAAAACTAACACATGAAGGAAGACCAAATTAAGGTAACTCAAATAAATGTTAGAATCTCTTTATGTAGATTGCTTAATTTATTTCCTATACTTTTATAGAGTAAGTATAGACAAGAAAAAAAAATAAATAAATAAAAATTAAAAGGGAGTGTTTAAGGTGGGCATTAGTTAATATCGAAAATCTTCAACCATCATGTTAAGCTACGGGGAATCTATACTGTCTAGAAATGTATCAGTCTGTTGCATGCACGTATGTGCAATTTATATATATATATGTCAAGAACCCTTTTTTCACTTATCTTTTCATGTTTTTAGTTCCTGGCTGTAGTAGTTTTGAGCATATACTGGTTTTTCACTTTCAACTTTGTCATATATATATATATATATATATATATATATATATATTATATATATATATATATATATATATATACACTGAAGTGCCACTGAATTAGGGATAGCAAAGCATATGCAAATTGTGTAGCGATGCGCATCATGTATGCGCAAGTGAGGGCGCTATGGTAACTGCATATATAGCGCGTACTGTGGTTGTTCTGAATTAGTTGTTGGAATTGCCAGTATGGGTAAACTCCCTGATTTAGACTCCTTCGATCGCGGACAAATCGTAGGTGCGCAACGCATGGTACATTCAATTTCCGATATCGTCAGACAGCTAGGATTTTCAAGGTCGACAGTGTCAAGAGTATACCAAGAATACATGGATGGTGGGAAAAAAACTAGCGATCGGACAAACTGCAAAGGACAATTAGCCTTGACAGTGCGTGGTGAGAGACGGCTCAGGCGTATTGTACGTAGCCAGCGAAGCCAAACATTAGCTCAAATTACCACCCAGTTTAATGACGGTGCCAGTCGTACAGTCAATAAACGGACTGTGCAACGCTCGCTTCACCGTATGGGTTTCGGGAGCCGTCGACAGAGGAGAGTAACCATTGCTCTATACTCGCCATCGAGCTGCATGTCTTGCCTGGGCAAGAGAGCACAGAGACTGGAGTGTAGAGGGCTGGAAACGAGTAGCATGGAGTGATGAGTCTCGATTCCGACTACTTAACGCCGACGGGAGGCTGAGAATATGGCGTCAGGCTCATGAAGCCATGGATCCTGCATGCCTGGCTGGAACTGTACTAGGGCATGGTGGCTCAATCATGGTCTTTGGTATTTTTTCGTGGCACAGTTTAGGATCTTTGGTGCGTGTACCAACCTCCCTCAATGCAATTCGGTACGTAGAGTTGCTGGGTGATCACCTCCATCCGTTTATGCTGTTCTGTTATCCGCACGGTAATGGAGTTTTCCAGCAAGACAACTGTACCTCTCACAAGTCCCGGTTGGCTACTGGCTGGTTGGATGAGCATTCCCCTGACTTCTCTGTCATGAATTGGCCACCCAGAAGCCCAGACTTAAATCGTATTGAGCATCTTTGGGATGTTTTGGAACAAGGCGTGAAAGGCCATCACACAGCACCAAAGAACCTTACTGAATTATGAACAGCTTTAGCCAATATTTGGCAAGCCATTCCCGTGGAACGTTTCCAGAAACTTGTTGAATCTCTGCCTCGTCGTGTGGCAGCCGTTATCAAGGCCAGAGGAGGCCCAACTCGTTACTAGGTAGGTATCCCTAATTCAGTGGCACTTCAGTGTATATATATATAATTGACAAAGTTGTAAGTGAAAAACCTATGTAAGCACTAAACCACTACAGCCAGGAACCAAAGACATGAAAAGATAAGTGAAAAATATGAATAGAAATGGGGAAAATAGGTTTTTAGACAGTACCTTGTCTTCAGCGGTACCAATACTGTCTAAAAACCAATGGATTGTTTCAAAAAAGTATGATCTGAGCAATAAACACACTTAGACACCGTACAATCCATATGAAACAGAAGAAGGGTTAATCAGTGGCTTTATCAAAGAAAACCAAAATCGGCGCCAGACAAAGTGAAAGTTAAGTTTAGGTGAATTGCAAGTAGACTGACGTCACAAACATTACAACCAAGGAGCCAATGGAATCACTTTAGTAGACTTACTATGTTACTGTTTTATTGGAAACAATAACCTAAGTTAACTTACTTATTTATTATGAATAAGAGTTATTTATTATTTTTATTACTCTAGTTTTTATTTACTTTTTAGTAGTTATTTACTTTAATCATTTATTTTTGTTTTACTAATTTTAAGCAACAGAACATGCTATTCATTAAATCTAAAACAATCAATTATGTGTTTGGAAAGACTATATATATATATATATATATATATATACATGGATTGTATCTGAAACATCATAATGTTTAAACATAAGGATGCCACTATTTTTAAAGACATGTTGGCGTTAGACATTATTTTACTGATATTCTTTATTTGGTTTTCCTGCATGTGTTCGGTTTCAGTCTCAACTTTTAGTTATTTTTCTTTTCTTATTCGTGATCCCATGTGTTTATAGCTTTACTATAGAAGTAACTTATGATAAAAGCCGCTTCTACGAGCTTTGTCTTTGGTTCATATTTGTTAATTACAATTTTTTATATGCTTTCCTCAAATTGCTAAATATGTGTGTATGAGGATACACATATATATAAATATATAATTATTGTTACTATTATTATCATTAAAAACTTCAGAAATTCTGTCACAATATTCCTGCTCATTGCAATTGATTCATTACGCCTTTCTCATGTAAGAAATCATAATTCTTGTATTTATTTCAATATGATAAATAAGTAGTTCAATATAGATCTACTTCCAGTTAAAAACACTATGAATTGAGACATTTGCGTCCCGAAGAGAAAAGCGAAATAACGTGTTCTTTCTTTTTCAACCGTAATCAATCAGTACCCCAAAACACTGACTTATACCACTGCAACTTCTAAAAATACGTGCATTACGATACAAAACACTGTGTAAAAACCCTTATTGACGAATTTTTTCACTAAGGGAGTCATTGAGGGGGGGGGGGGGGATGTGAACGGAAACGCTTGTTCTTTATGTTCAGAGCGGAGTGGGGGGTGATAGATAATAGATGTTGTTGAGTGGGGTTGAGATATATCTGTTGAGGCGTTTTCCTGGGGAGTCAAAAGCCCCGACGGCAGACGATATTGAAACATGACCGATTGGCGGCAGATTCTCTTCATTTTGTGATTTAGAACGAAACGGGGGGGAACCTCGATTCCCCCCTCTCAGGAAATCGGCGATGAGATTTTTGGAATTCGAGGAGCTCAATGGGGTGTAATGTTATTGCGGGCAGAACAAAAGACAAGAATTGGATTTGAAGTAGCTGCGTTTGTATGATGGATTGCCTCACATCAGGTCCCAACTCGGTGATAATGATTTTGATCGTCCGAGGCAGAACGTCTTTCGAGCGCTGCTAATCTGTCCTGCAATCAAAATCTGGAAAAGGGAGCTTTTTTTTTGGAACCTCAGCGTAACAGTTTTAGATGTTAGATCTTTAATATGAAGAAGTGAGAAGCATTAAAATTCTCCGAGAAACATTTAACCAATTTAGGTCGTGCTAAAATAGCTGACTTATTACGATTACTTTATAAAATATTAGATAAGGTTATTTGAACAACATGATATCTAGACGATCGATGTAAGTCAGGGGCATAGCAGCTAAAGTGGCCAAGGAGCAGTTTGGAGAGAGAGGGGGGAAAAAATTTATAGGGGGGGGGCTGTGAGAAGCAACTACCTTGAATACTGACAGTTATAGAATTAAAAGGGATCATATAAAAAAATCATTATATAAATTCGGAAATCATTTAAAAGCTTGTAAAATTTATTGTACCATACAAAAGGAGTTTATGATGGATCATTTATCTGCTTAAACAGTGATGCAACATAAAAATCTTCTTAACTACACACACACACACACACACACACACACATATATATATATATATATATATATATATATATATATATATATACAGTCGAACCTCCATATATCGAAGTAGCAAAATGCCGGAAAAAAATTCGATATATAGAATTGATCTTAGTTTTATCATAATTCTCCTAAAACATTAAAATTAAAGGTAATTATCGTATACGAAACTCCATTTCCAATTTATATGCGAATCACATTAAATAAAAGTTAATAACTAAAAATTGAATTCATATTAAAGATTTATTGAGTACTATATACCTTTAAAAAAACAATCCAGACAGTACTTACAGTGATCACAGTTACACTCTTTTTAAAAAAAAACTACGAATATCTTGCTGAACAGCCAGTTTTGCGGAAAGTTCATCAAAGAAATGCTCTCATTTATTCAGTCCATTAAAAACTTCATCAGGGATGTTTTCCATGAATTGAAGTCCACAAAGTATTGTTTCAAACGCCAAAAATTGGGAGATTTTATTCTAAAGTGGAATAAAATCTCCCAATATGTCGTGAAAAAAATTTCGATATATAGAGAATTTTTCGATATATAGAAACAGTTTTTCTATGTAATGAACATGGAGATTTGCTAAGAGTTCGATATATAGAAAATTTCGATATAGGGAAGTTCGATATATGGAGGTTCGACTGTATATGCATATAATATATGTACATAATTATTTAATATCGCTTAAGAAAAAATCTTTTTTTTTTAATCAGTAAATGTAACGCACTGTGATAAATATGGTTACGATAGTTAAGGTCCGGTCACCATCTACCGCAGAATAATATTTGATTGATAAAAAATGAGAAAATTTCCGGACAATTTGCAATTTAAGGAGGCATTGAGACTCTTCTCTCTTATTTCTTTCACTTTACTTCTCCCTATTCCGGAATTTAAACTATACTTTCTGAGAATGTAACGGTTATCTCAACTCATCTGTGTCAACAGAAGTTGCAGGATGAATTCCTTGGAATAGAAGAGGTCTCTTGAAAGGTAAAAACAAAATAAAATGCAGGCTCTTGTGATTTATATTGGCAAATGTATGCTTTTTATCACTGTTAGTAAAAAATCAATATTCTACCTAAATGCATAGTAATTATTTTAACAACTCTAGGAAATTTAAGAGAAAAAAATATTTTTCATCTTTTTTAGATGTTATAAGAATCACATAATCTATTCGATCAAAATCGAACATACTATTCAGCCCTTCAATGAATGAAATAATAAATAATTATTCCTATGAAAATAGCTTTATAATTAAGGAAAAGTGCTTTTGAATAGCTGGAAGAAGACGCAAAAGAAGAGAAAAAAGAAACATGGGTTTTTTGGGAGAAAAGACTCGAATGTATCCGTAAACAACAATGGAATATGCCAACTTCCCAGCTGTTATTAACCACTATGATTAAAAGAAATTCAATTACTTCCACAATTTCTTAAAGCTTCAATCATAAAATAGAAGAATGAATATTGAAATAATACATCTCCTACCTATAATTTGAGTATCTAATAACCTCTCGGATTGCTCTATAAAGAGGATTTTGACACGGAATTTGAGTAATTATTTACGACAAAACTCTTTGAGATAAGAACCAGCTTCCTATCTTACACTCCCGAGGTAAAAAAGAGGGAAAATATCCGGTTTCCCGATTGTTTTCTAGGTAAGGTAAGGCTATCTACCTCTCTAACTGTGGGTGAACTGGCGGGCTTTAAGTGCATAAACGTCACCACTTATCCTCGATCAATAGGAGAAGGTCCAATAATAATCCTAAGCTGCACTCAACTTTGCCATCAGTCACTCCTTGTTTATAAGACCATATCTCCCAGCTACTTTCTTACGCTTCCAGTCGCAAGGTTGAAATAATAGCCCCCATTTTAGACCACAGAAAAACCCTTCTATCACTTCTTTTGAAAACTAATGTTGTCGCCTAGCTAAAGTTATAAATTTTGAGTATTTTATAGATAATTTTATTTGGAAGTTTTGAAAAGTCAGTGGAGGACCAATATTTAAGTAAACCTATATATGCCTCTACATTAACAGGGAGAAATTTTAAATATAAAATTCTATACGTGGTTATTTAGTGCCATCTTATGTTTCATAATAGATCACTCTAATATCAGCGTTGGACTGGCTCTCCGAGGAATCTGAATTTCCTCAGTAGACTGTGTGCCCAGTGTGCCAATAATTTTTTTTCCATATACGCTAAAATTCACTAGAAAAAAATAATTAAATCACTTCAATATTGTGGCATCTTTTAATCTTAAATACTCAGTTAGGGTGGATCAAAGCAAGTTAACAGCAAATTTTGGAAATGAATAATATCACCAGATTAATGACACCAGAATTTCCGTCAGGCAAAGAAGAAGGGTACATGATGGGTTCGTTGTAATCAATAAGAAGAAGCAAAACGTTATTTAGATAAACCAAATTACATCAGCAAGAAACTTTAATATTCAAGCATTCATTTGAGCTGTAATTGAGAAACAGAAAAAAGCGGAATTAAGATATCTTGAAGGGGAGGATCAGTAATAGACCTACCACCAAAAGTTATGCATAAGAGAGTATGCACAGCCTGTTGGTGATATTCTGACGGAAATATCCTCTTCCCTTTCTAAAAATGTAAACAACAGATTTTGTAATTGCCATCAAGGGTATTGTTGTCCTGGTTCGAAGAGACAATTTTGGGATAATATTACGCATTTTACTTGGAAGGAATGCGTGTGTGTGTTATATTATACATGGGCTTGGGACTTTCTAGTGGTTAGCGAGTCAAGATTCGATACTGAAGGAGTTCAAATCAAATCCCGATGAACGCCACTCAATGCTCTCGCATCTAAGCAAGGTATGGTCATGTTATATCTGTAGTCCGGAGAATCCCTCCGTGAGGCTTATAGGGGTGGACACAAAATTCTCAAAAAAAACACTTTTTGATTAGCCAGATTTAACACGCTTACTTTAACATTTTCCTTACGGGGTGGGATAGCATGTATTCCAAGAATGAATATATATATATATATATATATATATATATATATATATATATATATATATATATATATGGAATCGGAAAAAATGAGAACCCGTCAGCTAAAGGTTTACTATTTTTTAATAAAATAACACAAACCGCATGCTTATAAGATCATTACATTGTCAGATACATTTTTTATGCTGTACTGTCTACGCATATCCCAATGTATAACATCAGTAGTTATTTAATTATCTCGGAATGGAGTATTTCGGCATTTGCCATACTTAAAAGGCGATATCGAAAAGGATATATTTAGTCCTTACCAAGTTTCTCAAGTTTCTGAAATTATTGATAGGGCTCCTTCGTTTACAGCTCTCTTCCCAAAAATTACACTGGAAAAAAACTTTTTTTCTCTGTCTAAAAGGAAAAAAAAATCAGTGAATGAAATTTCTTATAAATCCTGGGGAAATAAATTAAAAAGTTTCTGCAATGCACTTAAAGTAAAAATTCATGCCAACAGAGCCATTGGTTCATGAGATATATAGAAAACTAAACATGTTTCAAACTTAGAATTTAAAATTTTATGGGCCTTGTTTATTTTTACATGCACATAAAGATATGTTAAATGAAAAAAAAAAAACATTGCAAAATGAGAGTTAATAAAAACAATAAAACTTTCTACCTTGGAACTCCTTAAAAGATGTGATCAGAGATCCCCCAATTCATTTCTGAAGAAGGAGGTCCTTAGCATTATACCCAAGCATAAACGGTGCAAACTATTCGCCTCTTAATTTACCCCATTAACAGATTTAACAGTTTGTATCCCAAGAAGAGATAAAGAATTTGAGAAATTCTTTACTTAAAAATAAGATGTAATTTTAAGCATATAAAAATTTAACTAATTAGTTAAGTTCATAAAAATTAAATATTATTAACGAAAGGGATATTTGTTGCATATCTGCTACAGAGGCTGATTAAAAACCAGATACTGAAATGAAATTGTCTTATTGTGCATGTTACAGATGTACGATACAGTGATACAGAAGAACAAGTGCTTTAATGTCGTTTATTAGTTTCAAAATAATACTTGCATGCAATATCACTCGCTCACAGAGTACGTGGAATACAAAATTATCCACTCATCGGAAAGAAGTTATATACACAAAAGAATTAATTTTCAATCACACATTCAGCGCAATCAGATAGCGTATTAAATATCACGGTTTTAATATAGATAACCTCAATAAAATAATAAATATACTTATTACTCAATTCATTCAAAACCATGCATCTACGCGCTTCCACTATCCATAATTCTTGTAGATAAGATTATTCAAGAGATAAAACGCATATGTTTCTTATTTAAATTCATAACTCTATCGCACTGGCCATAAATTAAAATTTCTAAGAGGAAGCAGATGATTGAAGTTCTAATGTATAGGCAGACCGGAAGAGGATTGGTTATATTCCGACTTAGAATATGCAAAGAGTTGGGACCCCCTGGGTGGCCTTTTATTTTTACGGATATTATGATGATTCATTTGTCCATTTTGGCAGATTTATGCTCGCGTCCAACAGTTTGCTTGTCAAATAGCTCGCTGCCATCTGCCGTAGCTATTACAGCCACGCTGTCAGGATACATAGTCATATACACTTCAATGAAAAGGTGCGCTGACGCGAAAAAAGTAATACAAGCTGTAATAACTCACATGCAAAGAAAATAACGCACGGACAGGATCTGGGAACAAAAGATCTAGTTAATTTACAAAGAAAGAAAAATCAGTGAGCATGTAATCTTTTGAAATTTAATTAGAGTTATAAAAATAAATGTTTATTAATATGGATAAGTTTCATTTATATAACCAATAAAAAATATTAATTTATACAACTATGAAATACTTATAAGAATAGTTATGTAACTCTAGCTTGAAGTTCTTCAAATTATTGCCTTTCTTTCCACATACGTCACATTTTTGATGTACCGTATATTTCGAACCGTAAGACGAAAAAAAAATCGACTTAAAACTGGGATGCGTTTTATGGTTCGAAGGTTATATATATATATATATATATATATATATATATATATATATATATATATATATATATATATATATATACTATATAAGGCAAAGTTGAAAGTGAAAAATCAGTATAAGCTCTAAAACTACTTGCAGCCAGGAACTGAAAACATGATTAGATAAATACTAAATAGGTTATAGACAGCATCTCTTCATCAGCGGTGCCGATACTGTCTCAAAACCAATGGATCGTTTCTGATAAGTATGATCTAATCAATAAACATACTTAGACACCGTACAATCCATAAGAAACAGAAGAATGGAATAAAAAGTTGCTCAATCAAAGAACACCAAGCCTGGCGCTAGATAAAGTGGAAGTTAAGAGTAAGAAACCGCAAGAAGACTTAACACACACAAACCTTGCAACCATGGAGTTAATGGAAACACAGATGCAGACTTACTATGGAGACTGTGTTATAGGTCATATAAATCTAAATTAAATTAGTATTATTTTTATTACTAAGAGTAAATTGTTCTTATTTCTTATTTCTTCTTATTATTTTTTTTACTTAAGAATTTAATTATCATTAATTAATGTTAATTTTTAGTAGTTATTTCCACTAGTTAAACTTATTATTTTTACGTATTATTTTGTATTACTAATTAATTGTAACAGAACAAGCTATTCATTAAATCTAAAACAACCAATTATATGCTTGGATAGACTATCGAGGTAATGATTACGTTTTAGCACAACTAACAAGTCTAAAATTTGCTTATTCCTATTGTCTTTAGTACAAAGCCTATTTATACGTACTAGCTGATTTAAAATAATGTTATTGAAAACAGATTTGTGTAAACAAGTTAAGTAATTTTGAAATTTAACGATATTAAATTCATAATCTGATCTTTTATCATATAAGTCAAAAGTAAAATTGCAATGAGAATTTAATTTGATGTTAATATCTAAAAAGTTTACATTAAAATTATTTTAGCTACTTTGTATTAGTTCCAGATTATGTGGGTAAAAATTTAAGGCTATATTATTGCTACTTTTATTAATTACTATTATATTATCAATATATCTAAATACTTTGCAATTGCTATTATCAATATTATCAATATTATCAACTTCAAAAAAATGTAAGTATAAATTGGCTAGCATACTGGAAGCATTTCCACCTTGTGGTACACCTTTAGTCTGTAAGTATATACTATTATTGTGTATTATATAATTATGCTTAGCAACAAAATCTAAGAGCCTATTGAAATGAGTAAGATTAAAATCTTTCCTTAAGTATTGAATATTATTATGTACTAATGTTATAATTACTCTATTTAAATCATTTATATTGATATTATTGAATAAATCTTTAAAATCAAAAGTAACTATTGATTTACAAGTATTTATTGTTTGTAGTTTTCTAATAAGACTAAAGCTATTATCATTTATACCACAAACACCATATAAATATATATATATATATATATTAATTAATTAATTAATTATTATATGAAGGGTGTCCGGGTTAAAGGTATCCAAAAGTCATGATTTATTTTTACGGAACTACTCATTAGAATTTAAAAAAATTATTTAAATAGAAAGAACGTCTTACCAAGTTTTAATAGCAATCATAGATTTCTATCATAGTATCATAGATTTCGATGTGTGCGCCTTTTGTAGCACGACTAACGTCTTAATGGTAATCCAGTTCTCTCCAAGTGTTTCGTAGCATATCAGGCGTTATTAGACTTTTTTGCTTGGGGATTCACTAAATCCGTAGTGTATAGACACAAAATTGAAACTGTGGATGAGTTGAAGAAGCGTATCATTGAAGCAATTCGTGTAATAACTCCTGATATGCTACGAAACACTTGGAGAGAACTGGATTACCATTTAGACGTTTGTTGTGCTACAAAAGATGCACATTATGATACTATGATCGAAGTCTATGATTGATATTAAAACTTGGTGAGATGTTCTTTCTATTTGAATAATTTTTTTAAAATTCTAATGGGTAGTTCCGTAAAAATAAGTCCTGATTTTTGGATACCTTTAGTCCGGACACCCTGTATATTATATTTTTTTATCTTTATTAAGTAAGAAATTAAAAATATATTTATATGCCTAACAAAACACAAAATATTCTTTTCTAGAAATCCTCCCATAAATTTGAGGTGCGTCTTATCGTCTGGTGCGTCTTATCCGAAAAATATACGGTATTTTTTTCCTATGAAAATATTGAAAAACTTGGAGAAATTTAAATAGCAAATAAAGACAAAAGCTAAAAACAAAATGCATGAAAAGCAAGCAGCAGTGGATGAAATAAAGTTTAATGATGTATGTTTCTTAATAGTGTCAACATTAGCAGAATTAATAAAGGATTAGTGCCTGAAAGGTGTAATCATGATGGCAAACACATTTATGAGCAGCTACTTACCTTCTTGATCGTATCTTTCGGGAACACTAAAATATTTAATTTTTTTTAAAATTTTATCACAATTAACATTTTTATACCTTCGAGATTTTACATTCCTCTGTTTGTAATACTTTTGTTTTCATTTTTCAACGATACAGAGTCGTACTTTTCCTCACTTGTTAAGGCGGCTGCTGAGCAGTAACCCCATTGGACACGCTATATTAACCTATGAAAAACATATTTCCAGTGATCGTCGGCTTAAAAGCTTTTTTTTCTTTCTTTTTAACTGTACTTCGTAACAGAGAAGAAATTTAAAGCCTTTTTTTGTCTTTTTAATTGTACTCTGTAATAGAGAAGATTTTTTTTTGCCTTTTTTCAACTGTACTCCGTAATAGAAGATTTTTTTTACCTTTTTTTCTTTTTAATTGTACTCCGTAACAGAGAAGAATTTTTTTGTCTTTTTTTGTCTTTTTAATTGTACTCCGTAATAGAGAAGATTTATTTTTGCCTTTTTTTTCAACTGTACTCCTTAATAGAGAAGACATTTATTTACCTTTTTTTCTTTTTAACTGTACTCCGTAATAGAGAAGAATTTTTTTGCCTTTTTTTGTCTTTTTAACTGTACTCCGTAATAGAGAAGAAATTTTTTGCCCTTTTTTTCTTCTTTTCAACTGTACTCCGTAATAGAGAAGAAATTTTTGTTGCCTTATTTTTTCTTTTCAACTGTACTCCGCAATTGAGAAGAATTTTTTTTTTGTCTTTTTATCCATTTTAGAAATTTCTGCCACCATTGAAAAATTATATGCGTTTAAAACACAGTATACCACATTTCAAATAATTCAAATTTTAAAATACTATTTGCGTTTCTTTTATAGAATGAAAAATATACCGAATAAAAAAAAATTACTTCTCTGTTACAGAGTATAATTTAGGAAATAAAAAAAATCTTTAAATCCAAGTAGGCAATCATGAGAAAATTTTTCTCTATAAATTAAAATTGAGGTCAGGGAATGCAGTTTGGCTAATTATTTATTTCATTTATTTTATATCCTGCAACCTCAATTGCCATTTTACGTTTTACAAGTCATCAGCACCCACTGAATTTCAAAACTAAGGCGAACTTCTTGAGACATAAATTTTCATTTGTTCTGCTCACAGACATTTCATTTTACCACATAAAACTCAGATGCATAACAATCATGTAACTTAGAAGCATATTCTACACGCTGATAGACTGAAAGATTTTAATATCATTATTTGAAAAATTTTTACTTGTATATTTCTGGGACACTTGTATCCTGTTTTAAAATCTATTTAAGCCCCTCCCCCCCCCCCCACACACACGCACACACACTTTTTTTTAAATCTTGCACTACTGAGAAGAATCAGTTTTGTTTTTTGGAACCGTGGGAAAAGTAAAGGTAATGCTTCATAGATAAGTGGATCAGACACAAAGAAATGTTTACAGTTATAGAGAAAAATATAAATTGAAAAAAATTATTGAAATATACATTTTTCTCAGCCATAGATTTAAAAAAAATAATTTTCTTTTTTTTTTTTTCACAAAAAAAGTTTCTGGCTGGAGTTTTGTAATATTCTGACAAAAGTGAAGCGTTAAAAAGTCTGCTGCATGTTTAAATATTTATTATTACTTTGGAAACTCCGATCTATCCAATTTTCATACAGAACTTTAAATAAACATCATTATTTCACTGAATAATTTTTTTAACAGAAATCTGCTGATTTTTATCAGTAAATCAAATATGCTCAGAGTCAATTTAATATTTTATTTTTTAGGTACTATTTAAGGTCCTAATATTAGTTACCCTTATAAATGAGAAAGTATCTTCTTGCATCTAGACATTCAATAGGATAGGAATGGAAGAATATTCTGTTGAAAAGACACATGGCTGATCCTGATCTAGCACATATTGTTCTGTAAATCCTGAATAGAAAATTTCTGTGTAATGTATATCTGGTTGACTGTTTTCTTTCATCATTCATCATTTGAGCTATAAATGGTGCCAGTGAAAGTTGTCATATATCTGAGTAGCACTCTACCAAGTATGACAAGTGCAAAAAATCTCCAAAAAGGCTAAGAGGTCTATGCCATGAGAGGATTATCTTGATAAAAATTCTCTAACAACTTGTCTTGGTTTACAACCGTTTCTCCTCAAAGTTGACCATATTATACTTCAGGACAAAGATGGTCACCAGGCAGATACGATATTAATTTTTTCTTAGGCTTGTAACTATTGAATGACTTATAAGTCCTGCCATTGAGTTATTTTCCAGTCATTTAACTAATAAAATCTGTTGGTTCTCCAAAGCTAAAGTCATGTATGAACTTCCTTTCCTTTTCAGTGTTCTCACTAATTTTGGCCAATCTGGCCTACATTACGAATAGAAGATCTCGTTTTCTACAGCATTTCTCCCTCACTTCTATTCCAATGTTCAACTGAACAACAATAATTGTCGCCAGGGATGGCCAAATGGCTAGGGCGCTGGCATTCGGTTCAGATCCTATGGGTTCGAATCCCACTCTTGGCATGGACGTTTGTAGCCGTTCGGAATCGGTTTTAAGCAGTAGGTCCCGGTCTAATCAGCCCTCATGTAGCAAAAAGTTGACCGTAGCGCTCCAAACCAAACCAAACCAAAACAATAATTGTCTCTGCTAGTCTTGCTGATCTCCCTGACACATATCCTTTTCACTCTGGTGAGTCATTCGCAGTTTGTGACTTTATTAGCAGACTTGAATATGGTGATGCTACAATAGCTACGTGTCAGTGGTGCAACTATATAATAGGGAGAGGTAGTATTATACTCCCTAACAAGTAAAAAAAGATAAATCCAGTGTTCCTCCTCCCCTCTCACAAGAATTACACTGATAGCATCGTGTGTCAGGAATCTATCTTGTGCATTGAAGCGTAAACTTACCTGCTTGATTCAGTCTAATTGCTCAAACTGCGAGTGATATTTCTCTAGAACATTGACAGAACTGTCCAATTCCTTGTGAATGCTGAAGTAAATATTTTTAAATGTTGTTCAAAAGTAAAGGTCCTTAAAAATTTTGATGTTGATTATGGGGATTGATCAACATTCGTGTTATTTTAAAAAACCTTTTTGAGATTTTATGTTAAGTATTTTTAAAATACATTTTCTGTAGTTAGAAACTGTAACTGAACCTAGTTTATATTGTTTATTTTTTACCCTATTTTCTCAACTTGCCTTTGATATAACCACGATTTTGTGGTAAAAATTAGCATGCAAAGAATACTGTAGGAAATGAATCAAATATATTCATTCGGATATGGAGGTAATTTAATCATTCCATTTTTTTAATAACAGAAGATCATCTGTTAAAAAGTGTCAAATATAGTAAATATTTTGCGCATGTAATGATCATGGCCGTACCATTTTTCTTCGAGGAGGAAACATGATGTCCTGTCATAGCATAATATGAAATCATTAATTCATTTGGTACCGTCCCATATAGATATTCATGAATCTCTAAACACCCCTTTGATATGAATGATTGAGTATATAAGCAAAATTACTAAAACTGTATCGAAATTCCTCTACACCATAGAAATGTGCAATTAAATGTATTATATATTGCACTAATAAAAAAAAATTGTAGCATAGAATACACATTTTTTGTGCATATTTATCTGTAAATGAAAGAAGTATACATTCACCCCTATAAAAATAAATTTATGTTCAATAGCTTTTCCAAATAAACAAATTTTCCCACTTACTTTACTTGGAATATCGCTTCAGTAAGTAACATCACGTACATTTTTTACGACATTGTTAATAAATGTTTCAGATTTAGAAAACTGCGTAAATTATATTTAAACAGCGCAGGCTTGAGGATATTTTTCCTTTCCTTTCCGTTCCACCTTACTGAACCCCAGAACCATTGTTTATACAGAAAATTGTTAGGAGTGACTGTGGGTTTTGAACTTATATCCTTTTTCTACTGCATTATTTTCGTGGTAGTACCATGAAGACGCTATGATTTTTCTAGAGTATCTATTTGACAGATTTTCTCTTTCTTCAGATATTTTTATCCATTGATATGCCATTACGTTACGGATGTAAAAAACATTTAAAGCGATTCCAGTTCGTCAGAGCGATACTTAAGGTTTTCATTGTGCTACAACACATGTATTTATTTTGCAATGCTTCTTGTTGCAAAGAGACAATAGAGTATTTTAAGGATGAAGAATCACTATACATACTGTTTGGCACAAATTATAGACCGAAGCAAATTTGATGAATCGAAATAGGGCATAATGATATTCATCCCGAGAAAAATATTAGATGCTACCAGATTCGTCACAGTTGATCTTGAGGCGTGTATTTTTCAACACTACAATATTGCTTCTGTTTTTCATTGGCTACGTCAAAGAAATGTTGTATTGTTTTGGTGTTCTTATAAAAACGACGCCTCGACAATTGATAGTTCATAATTGTTATAGAAACAGTTTAATGTGTATTTGTTCTGAAATTTTTTGGTGTTCATAGAATCAATTCCCCACAAGAAAGAAAAAAAAACCCATCAAGGATGACTTCTCACCCCCCCCCCAAAAAAAAACCGCTCCCTAAAAAACTAACAAGCAGAGAGCCATTTTTTAAGTCACCATGTTTTAAATGTATAAACATTCCCACTTACAAAGACAGAGGTTTTTAGATACAAATGTCTGGCTGAAGTTTTAGTTCAGTAATAATTTTTACAACATAATTTTTACAAGATATTACAGAAGTTTACCTTGAACATGCTTTAAAAAGCTTTTTGGTCTATGCTTTATAAAAGTTTTTTAAGGCATACATATTAAAGGAAAATATTAATTTGCAATAAAATTTTCACAGCTAAAAACATTTGAAAAGTCTTTTTTTATAACATTTATGTATAAAAAAAGTTCTCTATACCTTCTTTCAGAAAATTCAATAGTTAAGTCCTGTCAACATTTTTAGTGAAATACCTTTACTGAAAGGTCTTAGAGACTGCTTATTGACATCTAAGCGCGAACTATGAGTGTAGTCTACACTGAGTTTCTTTTCAACTAGCCATATAATTTTACGTTCAGTTGTGCATGTGTCTTGTGTACAGACTACATGCTGAGTTCCTTATAGACATAATTATATACCCTTAATCTGTCTTCAAAATTAAATCTAAAATTTCTAACTTTTGACTAACGTTATTCGTTATTTCGTTTACTCATACACTGCTTTTATGACTTTTGTTGCTAACTTACACTCCATTATTCCACTCGGTTGTGCTGGACGATGGCCGAATGGCTAGAGCGCTGGGTTTCGGTACCAGAATCTGAGAGTTCGAGTCCCGCTCTTGGCATGAACGTCTGTAGCCATTCAGAATCGGCTTTAAGCAGTAGTTCCCGATCTAATTATCCCTCATGTAGCAAAAATGCAGTGGCGTAACGATCGTGACTGGCTCCCGGAGTACGACACCTATTTGGCGCCCCTCTGCGAGTGGCGCCCGGGGCATGATAGACCCCCCTTGCCCTCCCTCGCTATGCCACTGCAAAAATGAACGTAGTGCTCCAAACGAAAACAAACCAAAACACTCGGTTGCACGCATAATTTAAAACAGTATGTTAATCATCATCTCATTGATGCTAATAATCACCATCTCATCATGTTAAGCATCATATCGATCATATTAATTATCTCCCTAACGCTAAGTTGAGTAACATAATCTTCATCTATGATAGATATTTTGATAACATATGGGCCGGATCATCCGCCAGTTTATCTTTTGCTTCCAAATTTTTACATTGATTTATTACAAACTACGCATTAAAAATGAAATGACTGAGACACACTAAATTGACGAATGCTAAAAGGTGATTTAAAACGCTAAATCTCCACAACCCCTGTGGGCGAAGATGGAGGCTGAGTTGGAAAAAAGGAATTCTTGGTATAGTTTCAGAAGCTTGTAATCAAAAAGACTCCATTAGGGCTCGTAAAACAGACATTAAGGCTCCGTAAATCATTCGTAGGCAGACATTGAACAAAGACATCACATCTCGAATCGTGTACCTTGCCATCAACCATGCGCGACGTTTCACGTGGTTCAGGGCAGACTTTTTTGTTACTCAACAGCTCGAGCCGCGAAGCGTTCGTTAACTGGACGCAGAATCTTTCCCTCAGGAATGGAGCTGTAACTCTCACCACCTACGTTCACTTCCCTTTATGATCGATACAATAACTGCTAACACCTCCGATGGACATCTGCAACTTGTGACTCGGAATGAATAATAACGGCCACCGATTACATTTCTGTGAGAAAAATGCCAACCAAAGTTAGAATGAGTCCGTCCTACAAAGAGAGATGTGTCAGGGAAGAATAAATTGTCTATGCCAATCGATTGTCAGATGATTAAGTTGAAAGTTAAAGAATGCAATACATTTAAAATCTGCAGGTATTTTCAGCATCTGCCGTGGACTGATTATCTTTGAGTAGAGGCGAGGTTATTATAAAATTTGTATGGAAAGTTCACAGTGATGCAACGATTTTGCGTGATCAAAAATGAATAGCTCTTATGGTTTCTAAGCAAATCAAAACTTACGAGACCTCACTAGCAGAACTATTTTGAAAATGTAACTGAAACTGTGCATGGGTTTAAAAATCACTTAGGGAATTTTTAGATAGGTTTTTGATGGGTTAGAGTAAATACTTAGACAAATCTTTGATACGTTATTTGTTATTATTTACCCCTACATCATACTTGTATATGCGTTTGTAAATGTCTAAAATAATTCGTGTAGAAGTGCTAATTGGTATTTTACCGAAATCTTACCATGACGATATCAACTACAATATATTAATAACTGATTGACATTGTGATTTTAAAAAAATAAAAAGGGGAAAATGAAATTAATAGTTTGATGTAGTCGTCAAATAATATTCAGTTTTCAAATATTGGTTATGTTGCACGGGAGGAAAAAACAGACCCATCGAGACCTGTTTTGAAAAATTTGGTTAGAATTCCTAGAATTAAGTTTGCTTTGCCATTAAAAATACTTTTTTTAGATACAATTTATTTCATTGTTAATCTTATCGAAATATAGATTTTTATAATATGTAAATCATATTGACGACAAATATACACGCTCTATCACGTTAATAAAATTTATTTTGATCATGCTCATACATGTATTAATGTTTAATATATATCTCCACTTGTAAAACTTACAAACTTACTTTTTTTTAACTGTCGGTAAAATTTACTAATGATATATTTATATTAAATAGAAAAATACAAACAACATATTATAACATGCAATTGGTATAGGACATATATATATATATATATATATATATATATATATATATATATATATATATATATATATATATATATATATATATATATATATATATATATATGTGTGTGTGTGTGTGTGTGTGTGTGTGTGTGTGTGTGTATATCTAAATTTTTCAGCAAAAACATTGAAAGTTTTACCTTAAAATTTCTTTTCGAAGGTGGCCGAAATTTCTGTTCAGAATTTAAATATAAATCAAAAGATGTTTATCCACATTTTACAGGATTAAGTTATGATTGAACAATAACATATTTTTTTCAAACTTCATACAAAATTTGCAGCTTTTCTCGAAAATTAAACATTTATAATCCACAGATATTATAAGCAAGATTCACTAAGAAGTTTTATTTAATAGAAATCTGAACATTAATCTGATGGAAAGCTGTATACTGTGAACTTGCGAGAAAAGTCTATATGGGAGAAATGACTCTATTTCGGGGATAAAATTAATGATTTATAATCAGAATCGTAAATACTAGGACTAAGGCAGAATAGTTTGGGAACGAACCGTCGGTAGCAGTCTCTGGACTCGATTACCGCTGTATGAATGAGTGTTTGTAGCCTTTCGAAATCAGTGGCATAAGAGTCGGTCTTGGTCAGTTTAGCTCTTGCGATGCAAAAGATAACCAGGACTCCCAGACAACCACTGGATTTCCAAATTAGTGCGGTGCTTTTCATTAAATATAAAGTGTCGATATTTTATAAAATAAATATTGTTTTGTGCAAATGGCGGAAATTTAAACGATTACCAATGCAGTGTTTTTTATAACAGCGGAATTTCAAGAAGATTAAAAAAATACGGTAAATACGGTAAAATATATACGGTATAATACGGTAAAAATCTGTAAAATAGTTACATTTACATAGCTTCAGGAGTGCAAAAGATAGAATTTTATGCATAAAAAGATTAACTCTGTATATATTCAACTTATCACTTTTGGTGACAAGATGCGCATTACATGTCAAATTATTCTAATATGTATTTTCTAATTCATGTATTTTAATAGTAAGGTTAATATAAATTTAATTTCGGAAAGACTTAAAAGTATTGCATGAAATCCTACAATCATACGATGAACGAACAAATAAATAAATAAATAAATAAATAAATGAAAATAAAATAAAATAAAATAAAAAGTTTTCCTCCACAGAGTAAAGAAATTTAAATTCTAAAGCATACAGATGCAGACAGCAACTTGAAAAAATAATTTAAATGATTTATTGTGAAATGCAACAAAGCTTAATTCTGAATTCCCAGATCCCCTCATAAATTGAATGAAAATAAAAAAATGTATAAAGCATGTAAACACATCTCAATAGAATTATTCAGTGGAATGGATGGATTTTAAATAAATTATTAAACTCATGGCTGTAAAAAAATGTCCATAAGAAAAAAAAAGAAAACATTCTTTAAACATGTTATTACATTATAAATGTATCATTTAACCCAATCTCAGTCGGGTAAATAACATCACTCGAAAGAAAATAAAATCAGAGACCAGAGAAAGAAAAAAAAATAACACATCTCGAAATCACTTTGAAAAGAATTCTTTTCTCCCTCCTCTCGAAGAGTAAAGAGTGCACTTCTTAAAACCTACGTAACGTAAAATCTCTGAAGTGATCGTTTTTATGTTCAATCGTTTGCCTGCCCATTCGAAATACACAACTCCAGATTCCGTTTGCCTCGCTCACAAAGGAATGTCTAATAAACAAATATTTAGCTCTACCTCTCAAAAAGTGGCCCTCAAAAAGCCACCGACAATCGGACAAATATAATAAGTGGGCCTCCGCAGATCGAGCGGAACTCGGGGCCCTTCTCTCGATTCCATCCCATTCATCGGAATCGAACAATGCCCGACGCGTTCTCTCGCCACAATCGAATCAGCAGCCTTTACAAAAATGTATTAATACTGCCCATAAAGAGCCGATGCGATTGAAAAAAAAACGCACCAAAGGATCTGCCGACAAACGCCCCTTTTCGGGTTCCTTCACGCCCGGGGAGGGGAGGCGCATCGCCCCCCTTTTATTCATTCGAACCCTCTCCGATTATTCAATAGCAGTGCGTGTCCGACGGATTTTAGTAAACTATCCCCCTATACGGCAACCTCTCCTATTCAAGTGGGGCTGAAAAATCACACACGCAGGGGCTGCAGACCAAGGAGTGGGCTATTGTGGGCTAACGCGAGTTTAGCCCACCAGCTCCATTGAAATGGTGGAAAACGTCGCTTTCGCAGAGCTTGCTCGCAAAATGGCCGGCATTGTGCCTTTGTCAACATTTGACTTGACTTCTATGGCAGTGGCCTGCCTCCGCTACACGAGGTTTCACTTTTTGCCGAGTGGATTTATTTATTGTTACGCTCGCGTTATTATGAGACGTGTTTGTCGAGCGAATGGGGACTCAAGTTTCAATGGCTCTGCGTCGAATTTCGACACCTCTCGCTGAAGAGGGTGCCTCTTTTTTTTTTTTTCTCCCTTCTTCCATATAACCCCGGTCGAGTGGCCCGTGAGATCTAATACATAAATTATTCCCTTAAAGCTACCAACAACACTGCGGAGATATCGATTACACCAATCCTGCAGGGGGAAAAAAAATTACTTTCATGCAAGCTCTTCCTGGAGGACTCGACTAGATGTTTTAAGATTTGAAAATTAAATGTTCACATTTCCCAAACCGGGATTTTCTTGTTAATCAAGCAATAACTGAACATGACTGTATAGGGGTCTATCAAAACAATTTTTTTCCTATAACATCTTTATTGTGAGTGTGGCAAACTATAAAGTACTGTATATACAATTGCAGCAAATGGGCTGAAGCACGAAAAAACTTACCTTTGGGCTTTGAAGATTGGGCTCCTAGTAAATTATTTACGGATTATTATTGTAGAAGGTATATCTAGAATATTATGCAGGAACTTATGAATATGCACTTCCCCCTAGAAGGGAAAGGTGGATAGCCCCTCAGTTTGAAAAAAAAAAAAAAAAAAAGACACGTAAACAAATTGTAAAAAGAAAAACTTCGGGACCCGGCTGGGCTGGATTGCCGTCGGGATGATTAGTTTTTATTACTGAAGGACCGTATAACCTTCGGGTGTGGACAGTGGCGATATTTCTTGTCTTTTCAAACCAGTAACCACGGCCTGGTCCCGAGAAAGCAAACAACCAAGAAACATCCACCATAGAAAATATTTCTGGGAATAACTCTAGTTAATGCAATTAAGATGATGTACATGTACGCTGGATGTTAATTACAATCAAGATATTTTCCCACGCGCATCATACTATGCGTGTGGAAAAATTTCTTGATGCGTTCAGGTTCATAAATAAAGCTAACCAAACCATAAAAATAAACGTCTTGCTCCATCTAAGACTGATGTTTTCTCCCAGATTAAAAATATTAAGTGTTATTGTCTCATTGTTTTGTTACTATAACTGGAATTAAGGGTTTAAGCTGCTGTGTAGTAACTCTACCGGACAAATTGTGCGGTAGCACTCTGGTGTAAATTGTGCTCAGTGTTAACCTATGAAAAAAAATTGTCTACTATTTATAGCTACATAAATGCTCATAATCCAACAAAAATGGCATTTTCAGATAGCCTGAACTTTTCTGCATCTTGCAACAGGATTCATTTTATAAATTTCGCCCACCTAAAGAATTGTTGAGCGTTTAAAACACACTAGACCAGATTCTCTCCCTCCCCCAAATAATTTAAATTTTAAAATATTATTTGCATGTTTTTAAAAAACGAAAAATGAGCCAGGGTGTAAAATTTCTTTCTCCATTGCGGAGTACAATTTTTAAGAAAATCTTTAAATCCAAGTTGGCAATCCTTGGACACATTTTCTCCACAGTTCAACATTGAGATGAGCGAATCCAATAAGGTTGGTACACAGCAGTCTTAATGGATGATATTTTAATTTCCTCAGTTTTGAAAATCACTCTTATTTAGAACTTTTCTCTCTTGAAATACTTCTCCGTAACCTTCTACTTATTTAGTAAAATTTTCTCTGTGGGTATACTAATAAAGTACTATTTGATTGGTATAATAAATAGTTGATTTGCTAGTAATTATACTACTCATAAAATACACGGGGACGGTACCATTTAGAAAATTTATTTCCCCTTTTCCCTCGCTGTCCAGATGCCCAAAATTCATTCTCCACAACCCTCTTACACAGCATGAAATCTGTGCCGATGAGTACCGTTCAACACGTGTTATTCACATGAAGCCTGATGTAAATTGTGCTGTACTTAATATTGTTTACCCCCTCATCCAGGAAGTTTATAAAATCACTTGAAAAATTGATTTTTAATTAGTGATGCTGACAGAAGTATTTTTAAAAATTATTTCACTGCTTTCATTGTTTTCATTCTATCATTCCAACCAAAACGAGAAGATCAATTAATGCAGAACGTTTAACATTTTTTTTCCTATTTTCTATTATTTATTACGAAATTCAGATCATATATAAGATTTTAGAAGAAGCCCCAAGAAAAAATAAATAGCATAAAAAACGACAAAAACCATTTGATATAAAAGGGTTGTCATACTTAAACCGTAAGAAATCTTAATTCAAATATATATATAGATGCATTTCTAAAACAATGATATAAAATATTTTTGAGAGCATACCTTTGTTTAATGATGCTGACAGAAGTATTTTTAAAAATCATTTCACTGCTTTCATTGTTTTCATTCCATCATTCCAACCAAAACGAGAAGAGCAATTAATGCAGAACGTTTAACATTTTTTCCCTGTTTTCTATTATTTATTACGAAATTCAGATCATATATAGGATTTTAGAAGAAGCCTCAAGAAAAATAAATAGCATAAAAAACGACAAAAAACATTTGATATAAAAGTGTTGTGATACTTAAACCGTAAGAAATCTTATTTCAAATATATACATAGATGCATTTCTAAAACAATGATATAAAATATGCCTGAAAGCATACCTTTGTTAATTCTGCGACAAAAGTAAATAAAGATATTAAGAGGAGAAAGGATACAAAAAGATTTGTTTATACATTGTGTTTGAGCCATTAAAAATTCTAAAATGTGCAGAAAGTTCCGCTAGTGGAAAATCAGAGAATTAACTTTCTTTTGCAACCTTTTGTTTTTGTTTTGTTGTTTAATTTGTGATGCTATATGCTGCTCTCTGCCGTCTAAACAGGAAAATCAAGCTCTCCATAAAGAAAATAAATCTCTCAAAATCACTGTTCAAATGTATCAGGCAATATATGAATTCCAAAGGAATAACCAAAGAATTATAATTTCCAAAGAATTAAAATTTAAAGATTTTCAGTGTAAATTTTATTATTGAAAATTATGACCACGGTAAATAGAAGAAATTATTATAGATTTATAGCAGCCAGTTTGTTGCGTGATGTTAAATGTTAGGAAGGTAGTGAACACATTAGTAAAATTCCTCGCCATCAAATCTTTTCCAGAAAATTTACTCCACTTTCATTACTCTTAGATTTCATGCGTGTTATAATACAAAAAATAGAATATAATAAATAAAAAAAAATTATACAATACTGAAAGTTATTACATCCCATTTAATTAATATAATTAATAAAATACAATTATACAATACTGAAAGTTATTACACCCCATTTAATAAACGTTAGTTTTTTGTGTTTAAAAATGTTATTTATTTATTTTTTAAACAACAGTGTTTTTTCATTTAATTTATAAGTCGTTAACAGCTGAAAAAATTGTGTTTTCAAGATTTGTTTGTAAAAATTTGTCAAAGTGAAATGAATATTTAAATCTAATAAGTTTGAAGTATATAGCAGCGTTTTTATAATAACAATATTTTATAAATTTTGGCTATTTACTTTCCAAGTAATATAGTTGCTTACATGTTAAATAGATTTAAAGATACAACTGTAATACAAATGATAACTGAAATAATACACGACATATTTAGATGTTCTCAAACGTATCTGAGCACAATTTTTAAAGATGTTTTTGTGTTATTTTCATATTTCAAAACTTTTAGTATATAACAATTTTTTTTTTTTTTTTTGCATTTGTATAAATATTCAAATAGAATTCCTACTGGCTTACATTTCCTACTAATAAAAAGAGGATGTGCAGATAAAACGATAAGAACAATTTGCTTCGTTACGCATAAGAATGTTTTAAATAGACCGAAACAGTTTATTATTGTTTCTTAACATAGCAAGATTGTCCTTTGATATTAATATCCGCTGTTTCGTACCATTAATCGAGATCTAGTTGATTTCATTGTGGTATAAGAATTAAATTGTTTTAATATAATATTGTAAACTTGCTTCTAAAAGATTAGCATGTTCTAAATTTTGTTTTGAATAGCAGTTATGAAGATACATTTGGCAATATTAAAAATACCTTAGTTTGAAAGCTGGGAGTCCTCTATGCTTACCTTTGCTCGTGTTTATGTGTGTGTGTATATATATATATATATATATATATATATATATATATATATATATATATATCTGTGACTTGGTACAAGAAGTGCCTAAGTCAGTTTTCTACAAGATGACTTTGTTTGCTTATGTTCCTTTAAAAATATATTTCACCGTAAGAAGTACCCAAGTCTGTACAATGGTTTATTAAACACTTTTAAAGCATCGGGCAGATTTAGGTATTTCTTACATTGGAAATAGTATGTTTAAAGAGACACTGGCAACCAAAGTCATCTTGGAAAAAACTTACTTAGGCACTTCTTGTACCAAGCCACAGATATATATACATACACACACACACACACACACACACACACACATATTATATATATATATATATATATATATATATATACATATATATATAATAAACACTATATATATCTTACTACATATATCTTTATCTATACATCTATATCTATACTTCTATATATTTATACATCTTTATCTACATATATGTGCGTAAACATTATTGAATCATCAGCCATTATGCCTAAGACATTTTTATTCTCAATAATTTGAATTACTATTTTGCATCTGTGTGTGAGTATATATAGCTGAAACAAGATAAGTGGAACAAGTGGGTAGACATAACAGTTCTATGTACATTTTATTGATGGTTAACTTTCATAATATTTAAAATGATATCGAAATCCAAGGAACTTTCTAGGAGTAGAAATATTAAATAATAAGAAATAAAACGAACCTTATAAAACCAAACACGAAGAATATAAATTCCAAAATAAAATTCGCCAAAATAAAATTTAACAGCACATATAAAGGTCCTCTGGGCTCTTAATTTTCTGAAATAAAGGGTTTGTAAATGTTAAGGTCTCACATAGCAAGAGAGATGATGCTTCTTTGTTCTCGCAATAAAATATATAGAAAAAATAGAAATATCTGAAAATTATATATATTATCTATATATAAATACAAATTTAAAAGCACAAATTAAAAATGCGTAGCATGTGCTAGCTTTTATTAGAAACGTTTATCCCCAGAGAAATTTCTTATTGAAACTGAACCTAAAGGATATCTGGAACAAAAATATGAAAACAGTAATTTATTTTTTTAATGGGGGTTACGAATTATTTTAAAAAACAACTTTCAGGTAGAATATAATGACCCACAATGTATTTATATCTAGATGCATTAAAACGAGTTATTTCGAGAGAAATGAAAAAAAAAAAAGGAATGCTCCCGACATTATTAATTATGGTTTGCTAATTTATCAAAACATTTTTACCACAGAACAGCGTAATGTGGCAAAATTATAAATCAAAATAATTTTATTATCTACTACATTTCATAAAATTTATCATACGAGAAATTCAAAATACGTACTTCATGTGAAATTGAAACATTTCATAACGTCAGAGTAAACAATGATTATGTTAGCTTTCTGGATCTTTGCGTTTCACAGAGCTTGAAATCGAAGTTAAAAAATTTATAGGCAAATAATGAAAAAATATCTGCGACACAAACTAAGTCAATAAGTAATCGTAATTACATTACGGACAATTGGTACATAATTGTCCTCTTAAATTCTTCGAATTCCTCTTAAATTTTAAAAAATTCAATCGAATTTCAAATCTGTCATAGAAAAGATACAGAAAGAAAAATAGCCTTTATTACTATTAATATTACTTACCAACACGTCACTATCGAAATATTACAGAAATATATGTTATTTATAAATGTGACAAAACTTGACTATCTAAATATAATCAGAAAAAGGTTAGTAATTTAACATCATTTATTGAAGCTTTTTGGGGCACGATAATTTTATATCTTAAAAAAAGAGGATAACTGCCATCATCAAAAATTTGGACGCGTTATCATGCCTAAACTTAATCTTTGTTTTTCTCTGCAAGGCTGGGAGATCCTCAGATTTTAACGAAAAGTACCTGATTTTTGAAAGGCTATTATGAAATAATTTACCGGCGTGTAATTAGTATCAATTTTTATTTTTATCCCCATATAACAAAAAAGTCATCATCATTGAAAGGTAATATGACAGTAGATTAGATGTACTGTATATAATTCTATGATACTCACTTTAAGATGTAACGAAGAAATGTGATATAGATATTTTCATTAAAATGATACAGATGTAAAAACTACTAAAAAAAACAACGAATTACTCTTTAAATCTGTGTCGTTATGACAGTAGATTAAATGTACTGTATAATTCTATGATACTCACTTTAAGATGTAATGAAGAAATGTGGTATAGATATTTTAATTAAAATTATACAGATGTAAAAATTATTAAAAAAAAAAAGAATTACTCTTTAAATATGTGGCTTTATAACGGTAGATTAGATGCACTGTATATAATTCTATGATACTCACTTTAAGATGTAACGAAAAAATATGATATAGATATTTTCATTAAAATTATACAGATGTAAAAACTATTAAAAAAACAACGAATTACTCTTTTAATCTGTGGCGTTATGACAGTAGATTAAATGCACTGTATATAATTCTATGATACTCACTTTAATATGTAACGAAGAAATGTGATATAGATATTTTCATTAAAATGATACAGATGCAAAAATTATTAAAAAAAATTAATTACTCTTTAAATCTGTGGCGTTATGGCAGATGTTGACATGTTCGAAAAATTCAATTTTATGTTTTAAGTTGATGTGTCACACTTAAAATTGGTTCTTTAATGTGGCAAAAGCTGATAGTGGAATTATGAAATAATACTAAGTTATTCGTATTGGCAAATACTGTTATGCATAAAAGAGGTAATGCTTGGTCCCCAATTGAATATTTTAGTCTCTAATTGAAAATTTTCATTGAAGACCAGCCATAAGCTTGAGGTTGAATATGAGTAAAGAATATTTGGATTTAAAACCTTAATTGAGCAATTTTATATTTCTCAACAAAAGTTAATTTTCTAATTTTCCGAAAACATGGAAAAAATGACATATCAACCATCTGCCACAGAAATATCATTACTATAATGCAATTTCATATTAAAAGTTCTTTTAAGGGTCAAAACTATTATTAATTAAATACTATCTATGTGAAAGCATAACGTTTACGACACTTTATTAATTGGTGAATGTAGAATTTGAAATCCGAGTAATTGATTTAGATTTTATCCACTTCTGGTGATAAAGTATTTACTACCTTACTTTTGATTAAGAACTAATTGAATTTTCGAGACTGGACACTAAATTACTTTGATTACGCATTGCATTCTTTACTTCTTATCCAAATGAAAAAGTTGAATAGATAGTATAATTTTTTTTTGGTTTTAATTAAATAAAAAATCGATATCTGAAAAAAAATTCGTTATGGATTGCAGCTAAATTTCTTAAATCCTCAATGACATCTTTAAAAGTACTATTTCATTCAAAAAATTATTTATCATTTAAAAAAAAAAAAATTTCTGAATTTTTTTTAAAATTCCGCCTATTTTGTCCAAGAGCAAAATATTCTGCTCCAATTTTTTGTTGTCCTTTGAGGCATTCGTATAAAGTAAAGTACTGTCATGCACATTAGGAGAGTAAATTATTTTAACGCTAAAAATTATTTTTATGCATTTTGAAGGATTTATAAAAAGATCTGAACCATACATACTAAAGTTCTCACAAATCTTTAGTTTAGGAACAATTACCAAATTATTCGAACTTCGAAAAGTGGCACAGAATAAAAAAGAAAAAATTTAAGTACAGCTCGGAACAATAAAAAAAAAAATCTTTAAAATCGGAATGTTTCCAAACACATATTCCCCTCAAAAAACCAGCTTTCAAATATTGTTTATTCGACGTGCCGTTCTCCGAAGAAGTTCCATAACAAAAACAAAACTTGGGAGAGGCACGGCCCCGTACTTACCAGAAACTCTCTCCGCACGCCGATTGGTCTAAAGCTTGGCGGTGGGTGTGACCAGAGATGCGCGCTTGGGGCGGAGGCAGAAAGAGGCGTGCCCCGAGTTGCTTGCCGTCCCTTCCGCGGCGGGCCAGTCGGCAAAGAGGCCGGTTAACCGCCAGAGCCGGCACAAAGTTTGCTCGATAGGTGTGTGCGCGCGCTGTTTAGCTGTGTGCCTTTCGCGTCGGCGTGTGTGTTATTGCTTGTTCTACATCGTCGTCCTTTTCTTCCACCCCCCTGTCCACCGCCACCTTCCCCCTTCCCTCCGCGAAGGTATGTGAATCGGCCCAGCCCCTTCGAGAAAGAAAGGGAGGTAGCTCCTGAAGCGGCGAGAGTCAACGTGTTCGGGGTGGCTGCGAACGTTGTGTTTTGAGTGAAAAGCGGAGCTCGGGACTTCTCCTTCCCATGGACTCTCTAGCCTTGCTGAGGTAGGGCCCCAAACATGCCACGGCCCGGTCGCAGCACGTACGGCGACCAGAAACCGCCGTATTCCTACATCTCGCTCACATTCATGGCTATCCAGAGCTCGACAGAGAAGATGCTCACCCTCAGCGACATTTACAAGTACATTATGGACAGGTTCCCTTACTACCAAAAGAACACGCAGCGCTGGCAGAACAGCCTGCGGCACAACCTCTCCTTCAACGACTGTTTCATCAAGATACCCAGGCGGCCCGACCGGCCGGGAAAAGGCAGCTACTGGGCGCTGCACCCGGCCTGCGGGGACATGTTCGACAACGGCAGCTATCTTCGGCGTCGGAAGCGCTTCAAACTCAGCAAACAAGCGAAAGATGCGACGGCGGCGGCTCTAGCGGACCTCAAACATTACGAGACGGCGACTCAGGCTGCCGTCCAGGAGCACGCTAAGATGAGGCTGACAGCCCTGGCTGCAGCCCCGAGTCACCTTCAGCCACTCGGAGAAAGCCTCCTGTCTTCGGCGGTTCCTCCGAGCTACAAGCAACCTTTCACCATAGAGAGCATTATCGGACCGGACCTGAAGAACGGGGGACTTATCGGACCCCACGGAGCTCTGCAAGCACCGATGATGCCTCAACCCATGCTCGATCCCAGGTCGCTGGCGACCTTCCCTCAGCTGGGATGGCATCCGACCTACACGTCGGCTGGCATGACATTCAACCCAGTGGCCGACTATGCTCACCTGTTTTCGAAACCTCCTCAGACGGCGACGAGCGTCTTCAGCTTACCCTTGCACCCCATGCACCGAGGGCTGGGGCAAGTGCCCTTTCCGGGAACTCTAGGACCTTACAAGCCAACCTTCATGCCGGCTGCTTTTCCTAGCCTGCCAGACCACTCGCTACTCGGGTCTGCGGTGATGCCGCCCTGTCTGAACGCGGGCATGTCGCCCCCGGTGCGAGTCGACTCTGTGTCCAGCGATATCTCTTCTAAGTCATTAGACGTCGTTTCGGACGATTCCTCCAAGTGAAAAACCTCCCGAGAGCCCTGCGGCTGTGATTCTCAACCAGTAAGCCAAATCTAGTTCTATCACAACAATGCTCCTTTAAATCCTAGTTATACATTAAAAAAAAAAAATTCTAATTTTTTTTAATAGTCCCAAGGTTTTTTTTTTTTTTTTTTTGACCATAAGAAGTCTGAAATTTTCATAAATCATATTCTATTCATAAATGAAAAGTATAATGTCTTAAACTTAAAAAGATTCCAAATTATTTGAAAACAAATTGCGTATAGGACATTTTTTGCTAATACATTACTGGTGGAGTTTCGTAAGAAATTCTAAGAAACTATTTTAATGTCTTTCTGTGGTCTAAGTTTTATTTAAAGACAAATCGAATCGTTGCATCGCAGAACTAACTTTTTGCAATGTGTGCTTAAGAGTCGGTCTCTAGAGTCTATCTAATAATTCTATTCTGAAATTTAAACGTATATAGTAAAATATACTAAAGGTTAATAACTAAATCAAACCTATTTTCTTTTGATAGTTTGGTTTCATGACACTCCTTGTACAATTCTTTGTAAATGGACAGATAAGCTTCAGCTCCTCTGCAATCTAAATTTATTGGCCTGTTTCAAAACGAAGAAATTTTTTCTTTAAATTACAATTTAGAAAACTCAGATTTATCTTTGAATTTTATACATGAAAAGATTTAATGCCCGATACAATAGCCTCTGTTTCAGGGCCAATAAATTCGAATAAACTTTGTTAAATGCATTTTCAACTGTATATAATACTCTACTCTTAGATATTGCTTCATATGGTTCTTAGAATTCCGATAATTCCTCATCTTACTCATGCCTAAAATTCTATGGAAGATTTGTTGTTGTTAAATTTGCTGTTTTGTTGCTATTTACCTTAAAAAAAAAAAAGAAACAAATCAAACGAAAAGTTCACTTAAGTAATCATAAATATAACATTCAGGAATGAAGTATGTAATCCTTTGAATAGTAATTTGAAGTTTAAATTAAGTTCAATTGAGTTACCCCGAACGAATAATGTATAAATTAATTTACCCTTGTGTTATATAGTATTTGTCTAACTTAGATTAGTATTAAAAAAAACTTAAATATTTCTTCATACACAAGTTTTATATGTAGTTTGTTAATGTTTTGAAGTGTGGTGCTTAGTGTTTATTTGTTTATCTGAGAAAAGAAAAAAAAAAAGATTTTATATGAACAAAAGGTTTAAATTCAGAAACAGTTTTAAATCGAGTCTCTCTTGTATGCTAGACATTTTCTAGATAAATTAGATTATTAAACATTGTTACAGAAAATTTTTAAATTAAACGATAAGGTTTTATTCCGTCAACTACAAACGTACTGATTTTAATCCTGTTATATAATACTGTAGATATTATATAATCCTAAGTACCAATAGATTTCAAAATTTTTACATGTATGCTAAAGGATCAATCCAACCAAATAAAATATCATTAAACTTTAAAATACATTTGTTTAGCTGAAAAAGTAAAGTTCCAACTAATAAATATACGCAAATCTTTTTATGAGCACTTTTCAAAATTATCTGCTTTTAAAAATTGAGAAAAATCATGGTGTATAAAAAAAGGTTATTCTTGTAATAGAGTATCCCACGCATACTTTTATTTCTATAACAAATTTCAATGTCGTTTAGGAAATTTTGAAATGATTTTAACATTTATATTTGAAACAAAACCCCAATATTTTAAAGTGACGAGACACTGTGACAATCCATTGATATTAGAAAATTAACATGAGATTTTAGGCATTCAGCAGATAAAAAGTATGATTTTCTAAAAGCACGTTTTATTTTATACCTTCATTTTTTTCTGACTTTTAAAACAGCAGAGAGAAATTAAAATAAAAAAAATGTAATAACTTTTTTGCTTTTATTTAGACAGATATACTGATAGATAAAATAACTAATATGTTATCATTTCAGAGAATACGTGTTTAACATAGCTGCTGAATTGATTGATACTTTAGTACTTCATTATATTTGTACACAAGTCTTAAGTTTTATAAAAATGATATATTTAAATAGAAACTTTAAGCTCCTAATTTTAATAATAGAGGAAAAAACAATCCTTAATAATTCAAACCATGTTTAATTCCCAATTCAGAGTAAATTAGCACATAAAGAATATGACTCCAAGAGGTGGGTTTTTTCCCCTATTATTGACATATTTTACTGTAAATCATCTGAATTATTCAAAAGCTTTCTGCATGCTGTTTTCTTTGTTCATAATCAATAGTTTCGTTACGTTTCAAAACAAACTATGAAAAATTTGATAAAATTAGCTGAAAAGTTTGAAAGTTGAACTGATAACTAGACTTTAATTTACAAATCTATTTTTTTTTAGGTAGTGTTAACTCCATTTAATGTCGAGAAAATGTTTATCTCACGTAAAGTTTTCAAGAGTTTAGGAAATTAATATTAGGAAAGAATTTTAATATAAAGAGAGTGTTTTTAATGTATAATTTTAATATTTAAATATGAATTTATGAAGTGATATTTGGTTGTATCGTTGTTTAATAGACTCGGTCTGTTAAGGGCAGGAACTAACATACCCGAAACCCTAAATAAGGGGTCCTCTGCAAGGAGGATGGGAGGAGGTATAAGGAATTACGATACCCTCAAAAAAAAAATTTCAAAATCCCTGCATGTTCAATAAAAATTTTAAAATATCCTGATCTCAAAAAATATGCAGTCTTTAAATAAAAAAGTTTAATTTCTGGGTATCTAAATATCAAAATTTAATTTCTACCTGCATTTAAATAAAGTTTAAACAGTAAATAAGAAAACTGTGGTAGTTCCAGAGTTGTTTGCCTGTCATAATGCTTATTTTACACCGCATGATATTAGGATTTAATAAGTAACTTTTTTGTGGTATATAAATGTATGCATTTATATTATAAAAGCGTATGGATGATTGATAAATTGAAAGTTATCGTCTCATATAATTCCATCCAATTGACACATTTTTATACTAAATATAAAATTTGTAGGAACAAATGAGTTGGTAAATATGTAATTTTAAACTAGCCTTAATAAAATTGCTCATAAATTTAACGGAAATTTTAAAGTGGGGAAAAAATATAAACATAACAGTAAAAATACAAACCATTGTAAAAGTCGCAATTAAAGCATTTTATATCACTTTCTTCTTAAATATATTACCATACAGCATACATAATTTTTTTTTTAATTAGGTTTATAAAACTCTAATATATGTCCGAACTGTAATATGTGTTGGCCCTATGTCATAACTAAACATTCTCTTTAAAAAAATTGTAGCAAAATGCAGTCTTAGTCTTTTTTAAGACGATATTTCACAAATATATAGAAGATGTCAAATTATTTATTGATTATTGAAATATATTGGATGGCATGACATACATGAAAAACATTATTAAATACAAAATTAAAAAAATAAAATAAAAATTTGCTTATGAAGTCAACACACGTCGTAAATGTCTATTTTTATTTCTACATGCGTTTTAGAATGTTATAATGCGGAATAATATACAGGAACCCTTTAAAGATTTACATTTTTATTACATTCATATGTGTATAAGGAAAGAAACGCATAGTTACCTGACCGTTAGGTAACAGTAATGCATATTAAGATGCATATTGTTTATACGTCCCATGAATATAAATTTTATAATGCCCCATGGAATACAATGAGTATAGTTTTTCTTTCTGTTAAAGCGTGTTTACTTTTACTTTATCCTAGTGAATGATTTATTTGGATGGGGTTTAAAACTGGTGTAAGGCATATCTGAAACGCAGTGATATAATATAGATATTGTCTGATATAGGTATTTCAGTTCGACGTAACAGTTATTAATTATAAATATTATTGCTAAAATTTAAAAAAAATGTCTAACAGGACTTTCAAAATTTATATCGTGAATCGTGTTATACACACACAGACATTATATATATATATATATATATATATATATATATATATATATATATATATATATATATATATATATATATATTAGATTTTAGCTGTATAATGCGAATCAGCACTAGTAATAAAATTATAGAGTAATGCTAATTTTTCACTAGTTTAAATCAAATTATCGTTGGATTAGAGCAGCTGGTGTTAAAGACGAAAAGATTTTCATTGCTTAATTATTCACAATGATCATACGTTTAGGGAGATAATAAATATAAATAAGTAACCTGTTATATTAGTTAATCGTAATCATATTAAACCTAATTAATTAGCTAGTTATATTAAAATTTTAGTGGTTAATCCAAATGCATTTATAGAGATAATAAAATCTCTATATAATTACGGATTCTTAGTATATTTATTCATTGTCTAGAAAAAATATGAGAATTATGTTAAGGTTAATTTAGTACAACGAATTTACATAGTTTTAGATGTAGAATTAGAACTGATTTTAATCTTACAATGCATGATTTCTTTTTTCTTCGAAAAAAGCAATTTTTGGTTCATAAAAACGCAAAAAAGTATTAAAAATTAATATCACTAACAATCATATTCTGATGCATTTACATACATTACTTTATTTTATGTATGCATGCTTAGTTACAATTTTAAAGGTATAGAAGAAAAGCTTTTATGGACCCAAATGGCAATGCCATACAGTGTAGGGTTAAATTACGTAAAGCTATCTAAATTAATTTAAATCAATATATACGGCAAGAATGAGAATATTAATTTTCCTTCAATAATTTATGGTACAAATTACTGATAATTTTTATTTCTTACATATTCTAGGGGTTATTATTATAAATTGTGTTTCTGTACTTGAAAGAGATAAAGGATTCAAATTAGAAGCTTGATTTATGACATATTGCTATCTTATGGAGTTAAATTCAGCCATAGATACATGTGCACATTTATCTATCAAATAACTCTAATAAGATATTTAAATATCAATTACTGTTTAAAGACTTAAATGCGTGCAATGAGTTGCTAAATGGGAAAGAGCCATCGTCCCTGACTCAGCGAAAGGGAAAAACGCTGCCGTGTCTGAGTATGGGAAATGGATTGCTGCCGTCGTCTCCCGAAATAATCGCGTCGGAATTAATTTTCCCGCTTTTGTAACAGAGAATAACTCGCTGGCCTCTCTAATCCCTTCATGAATCAGGGCTCTTGCGCAATATTTTGTCCGAGGCTTACATCAGTCGTTGATTTGATAATTCACGAAAAAGTTGCTTCCAGTAGGCTGTTAGGGATCGAAGTTATAAACAAAGGGTATTTCACATGAAGATGATCACAATGCGTTTGATAGTGAGGGACTCAATTTTCAGGGTGATCGTAATTTGCAAGAACTGTAGCGTCATATTTTTTTATTAAATACGATTACACCATAACTCAAAGGATGAAACAAAACCAAGAATCATAATATTTTGCATCGCTTTCAGTCTCAGTGTTTTTGTTAATGTTAAGCTATGGTCTTTGTTACTAATAGCTTTGCTAATTTATTGCATTATCAATTACATTTACAAAACTTATTCCATATTTTTATTAAAAAATTTGAAAAAGTAATCGGTAAAGTGTTTTCCCGATTATTGTTAATTAAAGGCCTACGATTAACAAGAAAAAAATAGATAATAGTTATAATAATAATAATATAAATATTAATAATTTCACCATTAATTTTATCATTCAAGAATACACAACCATAGCAATTTTATCAAAGTTCTGAAATTTTTCAGAACGACAACCGAGCACATTTCGTGAGACTTTTTTTTATAATGAATACTAAAGAAATCAAAAGTTTATAAACTCCTGAAAGTATTTTGTGGAGTTAATTCCTATATCAAATTCCTGTTGTTCAATAGCCCATGAAAGTTTAATGTTCCTTACTGGGAAAAGTTTTATCACCGGCTCTTTTAATGAAGTATTGGAAAATAAAATTATCTCTTGACTGAAACGGAATATTGCATAGTAAAATGGATGAAAGTTGTAAAGAAAAGTTTTAGGCCGTGTTTCGTACAAATTTTGTGGGATAACTGTAATTTTTGATTTTCTTATTAGTGGGATAAAATACATTTTATTCAAAATTCTGTTCTCTTTGAAAATCTTACACATTTTAATTCTCATTTAGTATAGATATGCATACAAAACACATAAAAATATTTGCAGCCAATTTTCATGCAGGTATTATATGGGTGTATATAAATGGGTATTATATAGATGATGAAAATTAATGTGCATCATTAAATGCAACCAATTTTCCTGCAGCTTAATTGGCTTGCCTCTATCAGAAATTTAATGCAAATGATTAAAATTATGTTTTACATTGGTGCCTAAAACTCTGACACTTTCCAATAAGGTGATCGTAAGGCTCTAATTTTCCTATCGTTAGGTTTAAGGGTGATTGAAATTTTCTCTGAGTTTGACAAGAATTGTAGCCCACAGTTAATAGCTCTGTCTAAGCAATAATGTTTTATACATGCTAATCAGACATCATAGATAGTAAATATTCGTCTACCTTTTCGTCTTTTGGGTATTATATAAATGATGAAAATTAATGTGCATCATTAAATGCAACCAATTTTCATGCAGCTTAATTGGCTTGCCTCTATCAGAAATTTAATCCAAATGATTAAAATTATGTTTTACATTGGTGCCTAAAACTCTGACACTTTCCAATGAGGTGATCGTAAGGCACAAATTTCCCTATCGTTAGGTTTGAGGGTGATTGAAATTTTCTGCGAGTTTGGCAAGAATTGTAGCCCGCAGTTAATAGCTCTGTCTAAGCAATAATGTTTTACTCATGTGAATCAGACATCATAGATATTAAATATTTGTCTACCTTTTCGCATTTTGGGTACAATATAAATGATGAAAATTAATGTGCATCATTAAATGCAACCAATTTTCTTACAGCTTAATTGGCTTGCCTCTATCAGAAGTTTAATGCAAATGATTAAAATTTTATTTTACATTAGTATCTAAAACTCTGTACCTTTCCAATGTAGTGATGGTAAGGCTTTAATCTCCCTATCGTTATTTTTAAGGAAGATTGAAATTTTAATGTGAGCTTGACATGAATTGTAACCCTCAGTTTGTGGCTCTCTTAAAGCAATATCGTTTTATACAAATTGATCAGACATCATAGATATTAAATATTTTTCTATGTTTTCGCATTTTGGATATAATATAAATGATGAAAACGAATGTACATCATTAAATAAAGAATTCCGGACTAAACATAACGGACTTTAAAATTTGTTAACGGAAATTTTCATTTGTACAAATTAAGCTGACAAAAGTTACTTTCGACTTTCCGTATCGTCACTGGTTTATTACGTAATTCGCTCTCCGCAGTTCCTTTCAATTTAAGACCAAAACTGTGGAAACAAAGAAGAAAAACTGAATTTAGAGGAAAAAATCCGCTCTTATTCATATTTCATTTCCAAACACATTCTTAACTATGCTAATATTAGTATAAAAAGGGATCATTAAATCTTAAATCATTGTTGGATCGAAACTTAAGCATGCAATTCGAAAACTAGAAGAATAATCTGCCGGTGTATAGCTGATCAAACGAAGAGGAACGGAAATGTAGATACCGGTTTTTCTTTGATACGACTCAGTAAGCTTCGATGTTACGAAGTCATAAAAGTGTTTTAAGAGGGCTGGTTATAGACATACGCTCATGCATTTTAAATTTGAGGGTAAAATCTTAATTTTTAACTTAAGGCAATATATAGGTTGCTCATTTTTTCTGCCTTTTCAGGTTTTGGCCTTTCTTTAGGCCGGTACGATGTTTCAATAAATTTAGCTACACCAAAGCTTAATTCTACCTTATATGATTAAGTGTCTAGCTTAGTGTAGCTTAAGAATTGAAATTTCTTCTACAACTAGAAAAAGTGCCAAATTGCTGCGGTCCCTTACAAGGCATCCCCCAAATGACATATTTTAATAAGAGACTTCAGGAATAAGGGTTTTTTTATTGATGTTTCTAGAGGGGAAATTTAAACTTAAGCTTTCACATGGTTTAAAGTTATGATTCATATGATCCCTTAATTCTATTTAATAAGAGTTAATTATAATTTAATTTGATGATTGATCATTTCGGCAGCGCAATTCTGATTTAAATTTTCTTATGTCTGTCGTGTCAACAAGGTAAGGAATTATTAAGAAATATTCAAAAAAAAATTTATTATTAAAAACTAGTTCTTGATTTAAGAACTTGATTGCAATTGATAGTTATAATATTCGTAACGTACAATAACACTGTAGGATCCATTAAAGGAAAAAGTTGAATTTCTGAATCTAGACTACATTACTAGACGGCAGATAGGAATACCTTCTTTCTAACAATTTAAAATTTGCTTGTTTAACTCAGTTAAACCAATTTTAGGTAACTTTGTCCCAACATTTTATTTTAAGATTTCTTAGAATAATTGTCACTGAAATACAGACGAAATACCTCTCAAAGTATCATATTTTCTCTATTTAAAGGTCCTTTAAAAATAGTCAAAATGGGAAATACAGAAGAAGAACGTATTGAAGTTAAAAGTTACTCGATTACGCAAACTTAATAACTAATGAAATTTTATGTACGTTATGAATTATTCAGTTAAAATTAGTACCATGATTCCATAATGATTCATAACTTTCTGTTCTTATCACACAAAAAAAAGCTTTCAACTGGTTGCTTACGTTAATATGGGTTTGAATTCAGACCTCAATTTTTCTAGAGTTTTACATGCCATTTTATCACAGTTTATCTGTCCACGGTATCTGCAGAAATCTTTTGTAGTTTTCCAGTATCAGTGCCAGTTGATTTATTAAATATAATTTTCTGTGAAAATTCAGTAAAATATATTTCATTTGAGCATAAGACCGTCTCTCTCCGAAATACTTTCGTTTAGTACATGCAACTACTTACGTCTTGAAATACAAGTGATTTTAAATTCATTAACAAAGTTAATTTTAGTCTATTTACTATTCATATGCTGATGACATTTAATCCGGAAGTTACATAAGTTGTCTGGTGTAAAATGTGAAAAAAAAATAATGATTATCAGATAATAGTTAAAAATAAAGAAGTAAATGAACATTTAACTCTAAATTAAGTTTATTAGACTTCTAATGATAATTTGAGAATGTTGAGATGGAGAAAAGAGCTTGAGAAAGTTTTGTAAGAAGTTTTTTTTCATTACGAAAGCCGGAGAAAGTGATTAAATTTCTCCCCAAATCAAAGGTTATACCTCGTAACACAATGACTCAAAATCTTTATAGATCCACTGCATCAAAATAATTTCATTTGTATGGGAAAACTGCATTGATTCTTATTTCTAAACCAATTATTTCCCCTAAATTTTTTAAAGAGGATTTTACGAAAATTGCTTAAGATGATTTTACGAAAATTGCTTAAGATGATTTTACGAAAATTGAAAGTATGATTTACTTTCAAAATAGTTTTAAATGAAATCTATAGAATTTAAAATGAAACAGTAATGATTTTTCTCGGCTTTCGCTTTAAAATTTAAAATTTTAATACTAGTTACTTAAAAAGCTATACTTGCATGCGTCTATTTCAATGTTTTATTTCGTATGAGGTTAATCGGTACTACATGCGCATTAATGATGTATCAAATCATTAAAAAATCGATATCCTTATCCAGTCTCTATTAAACAGGCGATGATAAATATTTCCTTAGTTTAAATCAGTTATTTATCACCGGAATAACCACATTTCCGACAGATCGAAGTTTAGTTATTAAACGTTCAGTCTTTCGGAGAAATACTGTTTTTTGTCCGTTATAATGCTCTTGAAATTGGATTTGAATAAATTCTCATTTATTTAACTGAAAAAATGTTTTTGTAGGCTTTCAACAATGTTGGCATAAGTCAATTTTTGATTCATTGACTGCAAAGTTAGTAACATCATTTTGACTGTATCACATTTCAAACTCTTAATGAATTCCTGATAGAAGTTCATACACACATTAAATCAAAAATGTGTTTATAAATATCAAAACTATCGATTGCTTCCAAATTATCCTAATTCAATGTTCCCTTTTCAGTTCATATGAGCAATTAAAACTACACATTTTTTTCATATCTACTTTTGCAAGTTTTAAGTAAAAATTTACGTTTTACGAGTCCCATAAATTTTTCAAAATATGCATAATCTAGCAAAAAGTATTTTCTCTCAAAAGATTCCGTTGCATAGAATGCATAAGTTTAAAGAAGCTCTATGCTTTGAAATTTCTTTGTAAGCAACACATAAAAAAAGGGATTAAAGGCGTATGCTTGTTTTGATTCCCAGAATTTTTTTTTAATGAATGAAGCTGAATACAAAGAAGAATTGAGTTTCAGAAAGCATATCTACATTTAATACATTTATATGAGGTTGTAGAGCAAAGCTGGTTTCAGAGAGGCTTGTTTTATTCCGTATTTGCTCATTCAATTAAATCTCATTTGCTCATTCAATTAGTTATATAAGATAATTATAGTGTATTTGGATAAATATTGGTTCTAAAATCACTTCTTCAAATCATTTTGTTTTCAAGCCATGTAATATCTAACAAATTTACACTGAGACTGACCATACAAAACCGGAATAGAAAATGTACTTCAACAGGGATGCATAACTTTTTTATAACACGAATTAAGTACAGAATGATAGACTTCTATTCTTTCATGGGAATGGAAATTTTAAATTAAATATAAAGGTCTAATAATTTTGATGAGAAAATAATCGTTCCTATCTCCAGTGATGTATGGTTGGGAAATACAATTTTCAGTTCTCTTGAAAGAATACGGTATTATAAAATAACAATTGAAAGACTTTAACTATCAATAAAAACTTATTTTTAGTAAATGTTGAAATCAGGTAAATAATAAAGTGCTCAAAATACTCAGATAGTGTATCAGTATAAATTTTTGATGTATTCTTTCAAATCAATCTGATGGCAGGAAATTATATTTTAATCATTAAAAAACTTTTAACTTTAACAATGATTGATCAATTTTTTTCTTATTACTGAGGAAATATAAATGATTTGTTTCAGTATGAATTGCAACTGTCTATTCTTCAATAAGTTTTATATCATTTTAATGACTGTAATAATAATCTGCATGGCATAAAACGGGCTGATTTCAAAATTTCCATAAAATTTAAACTGGTAGAGATATAATTGCATTTAATTCAAGTAAAAGAGATGACCGTATTAACTGGAGGCATAGTTTCCTATTATCAATTATATCCGCTTCTAATTAATGCGGGTGATTAGATTATCAATTAGACTATACCCTTTAAATAAGGAATAAAAGGTAATAAAACTCGAGAGTTTAGTTAACATATATAATTAGATTCGTAAACTTCACTATGAAGGAAATTAGAATTCCTAAATTCACTGGACTAATTGTTGAATATATATATTGTTATTTTAAACTTTGCTTGTATTAACTGTTACTTATAGTGCATATCAGTTCATATTTTTTAATTCATCTTGAGCATACTTAAAATACATGCATTAGAGTAATGACAGAGTAAAGACTAGCAAGTACGCATAAGAACCATTTTATAAACTTTAATTCTGTTATAGCAACAAAAATTAAAATTGTTGTATAAAACTTCAATTTATTTAGGAAATGAAGCAATGAATTACAACCCCGTAATCTGTGTTATTGATTTGCTAGAGACATTTATAACTATTTTTATCCTCGGGAAATCTTTTATAAAACAGTATATAAATTCATATACTCTCAAAAATGTAACATACAGGTAATTTACATGACCGGTAATTAATTTACACTACCATACATTTTTACTGATATGACCGGTAAAGGAACATCCAGGAGTAGTGAAACCTAACTTCACGAGAAGGAGATTAAATTAAAAAAATGATTTTCTAAAAGCGTTCCCTAACTTTTTTGAAAAAATTCTCAAATTTTCAAAACTTTATCAGAATTTTTTGTTATACATTATTTCCTTTCTTCCTACATTGCAGATGACTTTAATAAATCACTTCGATTCAGAATTTCTTACGATTCAGAATTCATCACAAATCTGTACGTAAAAATTACTGTTCACATTAACCACAGTTTTAATATTAAGGTAATATTGGAGCAACTCTCTGCACTATAGATATATCAATTGCTATTTTAACATACATATAAGTTACATTTTATGTTAAAGACTACATGCTTAATTAATTCTAATCTGTTATGGCATCTTTATTTTTATCAAAAAATACACTGAAACTAATATTGTGTTTCATAATAGACCCTTGCAGGATTATTGCTTAAAATCAATACTTTTTTTTCTTGATTTGTCTGCAAAATAATGTGCAATGCAATGAAAGTATATTCCGCCAACACATGCTTGCATTTATACCCACGAGTATTGAAGAACAAGCTCATCTGCACTTTAATTTATCCTTTGTAAATATTATTTGTAAATATGTAATAGTTAAATCAAGTGCTTTTCGAGCGGAAACCTTCAAATACTTTCCTTTCAGACTGGTTGAGAATCACAAGGGTACGGCCAATGTTAGTATTCCTAAAACTTATTTATGTTGTGATGAAATTCTTCATATTGACACTGTTGACCAGTGCCACGTATTGCTATTCGATTTTCGCTATCGATTCATCATCTTCATCGAGCGTCATCGTCATCATCGTCATCCAAGACCATCAGCAAAAAAGGTAAAAATGTTACTGCTTTTCATCCATTTTGTGTTGGTGTTTCCACAAAAAAGAGGGACTTTTCCCCAGGAGAAAAAACAAAGCATATTTATGTCTGTTTCGACCTGGATGCGAAACTTGTAAATTATTGTATGTTTCTTCATTTTTCTCATGCCGGTGTATATAAATTAATGTGTCAGATATTGTACATATTATTATTATTATTATTCGTTATACTTGCTAGATCAAAACGTGTAATAAATGAATTTATAAATCTAAATACATGTTTCGGTCATTTTATTTCAATCTAATTAACAATGATTTTAATGGTGAAAAATACATGATAGGTATTATACATTATTTTAAAATGGAATTTTACTTTCATGAAAAATTATAAAAAATGGGGTAATTTTCCATATGAACAAAAATCTCTGCTGAAATTTACTGTCAACAAATGCAATATCTCTTGAGACTTGACAGGAAATTTAACATAGTTTCCCCTTGCCGTATGACTAGATAACGGAGTTAAAGAAGTTTTAAAAACTTAATAATATAATCTCTAACATTCTTAAGGTTTTTTAAAGGTATAGGGAATGATTTTCTTATTAATAAATAATGTATTAAGCTTTATGAAAGCTAATTTATGTGTTGGATATATAAACAAGCTTTTTCGTAAACTTATTTCTTTTACAATCTCCTATTAATCGTTATTTTAGAAGTTGAAAGAAAAAAATCTGAAAGACAGTAGTCAATAGCAGAATCGACCGAGAATTTGAAACAGAAAAGTATTACACAATGAGTACTTTAACTAGAAGTCAACAAAACAATTTATTATTCCCACTGTAAAACTTTTTAATTAAAAACTGACAGGAAAAATATAAATTTTGGGTTACAGTTTTAGTACTAATTGTTGATTAGTACAAGTTTAAACGAATTAAATTCAAACACGCAATATAAAACCATATACTAAATGAAGTAATTTGCGAAATATTAACAAATTACTGACATCTTCCCTGAGATAAGGCAAAAAACATCTGATTCATTTCATGTTGAGTTTTGATGTCCTAGCTGAAGAACTGATATCCAGTAAGAGAGAAAGAAAAGGCTCCCACAATGCTCTTCAGTTTAATCAACTTCCTATCTAAGCACAGAAGGCAGTTTTTTGCGAATATGAACCTATATAATTAGTAAAAATGTAATGAAATTTGCTTAGTAGAATTCATAGCCGACTTAAGGCAGCAGTCGATATCGTAGATATTCAACCCCGATGTTAAGTAAGCTACATGAAATGCTTCTCTCTATATTTTTTAAATCAGAGTTTAGAGCAGGGATTTCCGACCTTTTTTATGTCTGCGGCATATTTGGGAATAAGATTTAAAACTTGGAGCTCCCTTCTTAAAATTTTAGCTCTTCAGGTTTTAATCTATTAAATCAAATGGAAAACATATCAGGAATACGTCGAATTAACGTTCTTATAAATACGTACTCCATTGTTGATATTATTCTTTTATTAAAAGATATCAGGAACAAACATCAGAATAACAAATATTAATTCAGTTTCGAAAATAGCCCATGGAAATCAGTATGGTAATACACTATACAGAACTTCACTGGAAATCGCTAAAAAAAGTTTTGTTTTGTCAATGTGAGACTTGCGATGGATGCTTTCTGAGAGCACAAATGTTTGATATCAGGCCTAACAGTTCTGGGTGTGAGAGAGCATCCTCAGAGTGAGTGCATCGATCTGTGTCACAATCTTTCGGGCATGAGAGTAATTCAACTTAATATTTATTTTACTAGTATTTTTTGTTTATCCACCAAAAAATCTCGCGGCATCCCTGGCCGATCTCACGGCATCCTAAAATGCAGCGGCAGACAAGTTGGGAATCATTGGTTTAAAGGATGCATCCTTTTTTTTTATTATCTCTCTTGTGTGTGTTTCTCATGTAGCGCAATCGTCCTTCAGATATTATTTAAGGTGTCAGGTATCTTTTAAAAGCTAGGAGACCCGACAAAGATATCCCTATTTTCAATAATCAGTAGTTATGAAAATAATTTATTCAGGAATATGAAAATTTTACCGTGAGTTAAACACCCTTATTTCTTATTTATAAGTATGACTCTAAACTTTTACTAGCTTGAAGATAAGTTTTTTAATTTTTTAAAATTTCAACCATTGTTCTTTTAAATGTTATATCACTGCGCGCAGAATTTAATCTGTATATTAATGAATATACAGATTTATTTTAGTTTCAAAATTAAGTTATATAATATATCTTTTTAATGACCAACTTTAAAATAAAAGTTCTTAGTTCTTCACAGGAAAAAATGTTTTTAAGAATTCTTTTTTAAAATTTCAAAACGTTTTTGATAAATTTTACTGTACTAATTATAATTTTTATAATAGGAATGACATAATGGTTGATCATTTTAATTATACATGTTTATATTGCAAGTGTATAAAATTTCCTGGTATTCGAGCCAACTGTTCTGGTAATATCATGTGCGTAATGACATAACAATGTAAAAAAAAATAGTTGAAGTTTGAATCAATTAAAAACCTCCTCTTCAAGCTTGAAAAAAATTGAGAGTTATATTTATAAAGAAGAAAGAGTGTTTAGCTCACCTTAAAATTTTCATATTTCTTAATAAATTATTTTCGAACTTCTGATGATTGAAAATAGGGATATGTTTTTCGGGTCTCTTGGTCTTTAAAAAGGTACCAAACCCCTTAAGGATAGTAATTACATGGACTTTCTTCATGAAATTAAGCTCTAAATATCACCCTTCTTGCTTAGCACAGTGGGGAATGGGGGCTTGGGATGAAATGAGACGTGAAAAACATGCTAGCATATTAAGTGAGAGTTAAATAGTGTTTTAAAGAGTTAAAAGTATTTTACATACTAAAAATTTACAATGTATTTTCTCAGTGCTAAAGATGTGAAGATGTTTTCATACAAATGAACTATCATAATCAGGCATTGTTTTTAAAAAAATCGTAAAACACGTTATCGGGTTCATTCGCATTTGCCATGTCAAGTACCGCCCCTTTTTCAAAAATTTCATAAGTTTTCAAAACTCTAATGAGCGAGTCGAATTTCTCTCGTAAAAATTCATCCACCTGATCTCATAATTCATTTTCTAAAAATTTCCTTTTCCATTTCTTCTGTTAACAAAAATCCTGTTCTTTCTTGAGCCCATGCGGGTATTTCCTTTGTTCACTTAAAATTGATTTTGATTTAAAAAACAAACATTTATAGTTTTAGAAAGTTGGTCATTGATGATTGATTCTTTGACTCACTTAAAATATTTTGCATTTATTTCATTTTTTAAATTATTAAATTATTTTAAAGCTTTTCTATGTAATATTTTTACTTAAATAAATTTCGACGTATTTTAATGCAGCAAATTACATCCATTTTTAAATTAAATATTAAGTAACTTTATTAATATTAATGTACAATTAAAACTTTTAATATAATGCGCAACATCATGGAAATAACCAAGTTTTTTTGTACATTATAAATATAATGTAATACATATTAAAATCAGAAAAGATAATTAGAAATAAAAAACCTCGCCATTTTATTACCTCGCCATTTAAAAGTCGCCATTTTATTAATAGAATTAAATATAGTTTTAATTTACTGAATTTAAGTCTGAACACTGATTCACTTGAAAAAGGAACTTGGCCTGTTTAAAGTTTAATTCTTAATCTCTTGAAGTAAGGGGTCAGTTAGTCTACTTGATTTTCTGATCATGTGCCATCTCTGTTAAATCAACCTCTCTGAATGAGCTATCCCTTAACATAGAATTCAATTGCATATGCTGAATATATATACAATAAAAGGCAAATATTATATTTTATTGACTGAAAATGTAAAGCTAGAATATACGATGGTACTTATTAAAAAAATAAAGTATAGGTGATAATAGCCCCCCAGACAGATATATAATAATTAATATATATATATATATATATATATATATATATATATATATATATATATATATATATATATACCTGTAGATTTATGAACATATTCATACACATTCATGTATACATATGCACATTAATTTGTATAAACATGCATAATTTCATACATACATACATATATATACATACACAGACTTTTCTTTAAGCATAATATCTCATTTATTTGAAATATAACCCACTTTAATAAAATAACGCACCACAGAAGAAAACAAATGTCTTCGGCTTAAAAAAAACAGACAATATAACATTTACCACTATCTTTTTAGTGTAGATTAATGTGCATAAATTAATGAGATTTTTCTTCCCGAATGAAAAGGAAAATTATGGGTGTATTTTCTGCACACACACATACGCATCAGTTCACATCTGTGCACGTGAATGTCATTGTACAAAAGAGTTGTCTACCCTTTGGTAAATCATGAATTTTTAATAAACTGGGTGATATAAAGATGTTTTCAGCAGTCCCATTGGTGTTTCTCTATGATTATCATACAGATGTTTTTAAAAATAACGTAGTGGAAATATTCAGTTCACGAACTAAGGTGATGTCCGAAGTTTAATAACTTAATGCACGGTGTTTAAGTGATTTGAAAATACAGGTTTGATACACAGTATCTATTTCATTGATCTTTCAATAGTTGCTTGATTGAACTGTTAAATGTGTTTGCAATTTGCATAGGGTAACACAAAAGACAGACCACAAATGGTACTGTAGAGAATACAAATTAGAGAACTAGAAATATCAGAGAATGTAGAGAGTAAAGAGTTTATCATGTAGAAATTAATATAACATGAATGGAGAAAGTAGAAATTAATATAACATGAAAGTATTAAAACTATCAAATAAAATTACTAGTATAACAAAATTTATCACTTAATGACAATAAACTAAAATTTCTAATTATTTTGATTCTCAAAATGTAGAGAATTTGAAACTAGTTTTCATAAATAAAAACTGGACAAAAAATTTAAACACTAAATAAATTTGAAATTACCTTTCGACAAATATTTGTTTTAAACACAGAATGATCAAATATTACTAATTATATTAGATATCATTAACTACTATGAAAGGCTTATTAGTGAAGGCTATTCTATGAATCAGAGGTGTAATTTCAAGAAAGGAGAAAGTTCCGTATTCGATTCCCAAACAAAATTGCTAAATATTAAGTACAGAAATTTTTATAAATGTGAGAAAGTATCACAGAGTGGCTTTTAAACTATTTTGTGGGTATCAGTTTTTTCTTTGTTCAAAGCGCTTTGAGCGCGGAAAAGCTATAGCAGATTTAACGTGAACCAGGGTGCTCCAGGGTATGAAGGACTGCTATACTACACTCCAAAAGTTCCCTGCACTTTTAAATTTTAATTCCCGAGTTTCGAAATATTGGAAACATCGAGGTCTAATGGCGCAGTGGCCAATGACCAGCATTTGTCAAACAAATAAAAAGTAATTTTTTTTCTATAAGTCTATGAATTATGAGTTTCAAAACCGTTGAGAATGCTTAGAAAATTTGCTGGAATTCTCAGTTTACAACTGATCATGAATGAAATATATTTTAGCCTTTTAAGTCTACAAAAAATATTTTTCAGAATCGATACTCCTTGTACGTCATGAAGCGCCTGCGAATCACATTTAAAGAATACTTATTAAATAGTTATCATTACAAAAACTTTTCTAAATAGGAATTTTGAAATTATTGGAAAGTTTGGGGAATATAAATTAAGGAAGAACAACATTTCTGCCACGAAGTTTGCCCAATTGAAATTAAAAAAATCCCCTCTCTCAAGATTTCAAGGTACTTAATGAAGTAAAAAACTTAATATGTATTGTTTTGCTCATAATTTCATAATTTGACAAAAGTTGGACCAACGTTGGAATAAAAAGAATGCATTCAACCGCAAAACTTTTACCTATTAATAATACAAATTATACGAATAGAATGTAGCATTAAATGGGTTTTAATTTAGAGGAATTCTTTGCGAACTTTTCTTTACCTAAAACTCTATGAATTGTATAAAATTAATAAGAATAAACTCCCTTGATAGTAATTAAACTCCCTTAAGTGTAAATAAAAACACCCTCGAATATTTTCAGATAATAATGTTTACAGTTAGCTCATTAGTTTAAAAAATTTAAAAGTTTACATGATTAATTTCAATAATCAATGTAGTACTTTTTATGTCTTCTTCCACCCTATGTAACACGTATCAACAGAGAGGAAGGAAGAATGAATTACAATATCCCAATAGATATCCTTTTATATCTTTAATGCAATATAATGACCACGAAAAATGCTGTTAAATTAAACACTGTTATAAAGATGTGTAATCTGTAAGTTGCCGCTAAGTTTTTAATGAATGACGGATATTGTTTACGGTTTGTGCCCTTAAAAAAAGTTGAGAAGTTAAGAATAATAAACCAAAATAAACAGGTTGAAAGAAAATATTTAGCCTCGGAATTCTATAAAAGGTTTAATTAAAATGCTTAAAGGCGTATTCGAAAGTCATTGTTCTTCATTTAAAAGAGTTGAATCTAGATTTAAAGGGTCACAGAGATAAGTTTTGGACTTCCATAACTGAACAAGGAGGATAATTTTAATTGCTAAATGCGTGCAATTTTTTTGTACTTTAAAATTAAAGAATTAGTGATTAATACTTTGCTGTTTGGAGATTACCGATAAGAATATTTGCTTCAATGTTTTAGTTTCAGCAAATTTTAGTTGATTGATTTGGAATGCTAATTCCCTTTTTTTATAAATACGATGATCTAATTCGAAATCAGAGAATTATTAAAAATTAGCATTTGACTTAGTCCTGTCGCTACATAATTTGTTATAAATTTTTCTTATAGACAATCCTCAGACAATCGACAACCAGTCCTCTTTTCTTGTCATTTTGCTCTTAAGCATTTCATCTAGATTTTTATTTGCTAGAATTCCACCATCTTTATATTCCTGCAGTTAATATAAAAAGAAACCAAGACTTTGTATTCACCTACAGTAAATGAATTACCCTACACAGGAACACTCCACTGAATTTGTTTGCTTGACTGCAAGCTTTCTCGATGTCTATATCTTGTCATATTGCAATTCGAACTGATTTAGCTCTGATAAAGAGTTACCTGACTTCTATTCAGAGCGGAAGTTTTGCAAACGTTTATAAAATGTTTAGAATTGCATTCTTACATAGAGAGAATTAAAGCAGACGCTCTGCTTTTTCTTAACGGTGAAACCATACCAGTAACGAAAATAAGTTCAGCTAAAACTTATTTCATTTTGAAATTAATCATATTATCGTAGGGAAAACAAAGGGACTATTACACATTTGTTCTACCAAAGCTTACAAGAAATTTTTTTTAACTTCCCTATGACGAAAAAATCTCTTTTCAAAAAATATAAACCAGTATTAATAACTATATCCAAGTTAGCTATGTAGTTACAAGTTTTTGTATAATATACTCCCCCCCCCCCCCACCGTCCCCATCTGGTATGCAGTGATGAGATAATCATTCCTTCCCGAAACATTCCCCCTCTCTGAGGGGTAAATGAGTTGTGAGAAATGATCCCATTTATTTAAATACGAAGTACACGCAGACGATGTGAAGAATGTTACACTCATAGAAAAAAAAAAGAGACCCAGTGTCAAAGGTTTTAATAATAAAAAGTGAGCTACACAGTTGTAGTCACACTATTTAACATAGTTGAAGTAAAAAGTCTCATTTATATCATGATCTTATATAACTTTGTTTAATTTAGAGAAAAGGGACAGCATAATGTTGATTTTGGAAGATTGTTTGATTAATTTGTGTCGAAAGAAATAAGATTTAAACTTGTTACCTAAGATGGAGAAATTAACTGATTTCACTCGATCATTTACACTTATACTTTTATAACATTTAAAAATTTATCTTTGAGAAATTACTATTTAGAATAAACTGGCTTTAATTTATACCGATTTATTAGAAGGCAAGTGGGAGAAGCTAACTAAATATGTTATTAATGAGAAACTCTTAGTTCATTATAGAGGATGCAGTTAAAAATAAGTTAGTGTACATATAAAATATGCTTCGGTAAAAATGAGTCAAATTTTTGAGGCTCTACATTTTCATATATTCTGTATATGAAGAACAGATGGAAAGAACATAGTTCATAGAATTATTCCATAGAAAGAACATAGAAAGAACATAGAATTATTCCATATAATTTTCCACAGTTAAATATAAAGAAAACAGTTTTCAGCCTTGACTAACAGAATTGAGCTTTAATACGAACAAATCCATGCCAAATCAGTATCATATGAATACACGTGCGAAGTGTGGGATTGTGTGTAAATATGTTAAAAATATGGAAATGTAATTTCAAATTTATCCATAGGATTAATATGAGTATATTAAAAACTATTCTCTAATATTTTAAGTTTTCACAATGATTTAACAAAAAATCTTTTAAGAAAGAGAGGGGAGTTTACTAATATTTTTGGAGAGAATGATATGAATAGTTATGCTATGAATAGCTGCAGAATTTAGATCACTTTGTTAAAGTTCTCTCTCTTCTATTGATCCTTAGGTCTTGCAATTTATTTCTAGTGGATATAATTGCTACTGGTCTCCGTTGATCCCCTTTAGCAGATTTTACTCTAAAAAGTCGTTCAAATTAATTCTTCCTTCTTTCAAACATCCATGAAGAATTAATTTTAGGCACATACCTAAAAGGCGATTTTTATAAAATTCAATTACTGCGCACTGAAATCCGATCTTAGACACTCCAAGGAAATTTCGTAAATGCAATAACATGCAAGCACGGTCTTTCTACCACCAAAAAATTATTGTTTAGTATATAGAGCATCTGTAGGATACAGTTCTAATTCCTTAGCACAATCTTTCGTAATACAACTTCTCTGTGATCCCTGTGATCCCGAATCGCGCAAGATTCTAACTTTATGCATTACTCTTACTTTAACCACATTTACAAATAAAGTTTGTAAATTAGTCACGGTTGCTCTGTTATGAGAACTCGCTTACAGGCTAACTTGGAAGTCAAGTTTTCTTTAGAACAATTTTCTTTTCTAGACAATAATTTAATGCAAAATATCAGAAAATGCTTTCCCTTTGCATACCGCGCACTTCACGATCGCTTCATACATTTTGAATTAAGATGTCCCCGTTTGAGACAGAAAAAGCAAGCTCTCTTTATTTTTGACTACTAGCTGTCTCTTCTAATGAAGAACCTATAACAGCTGCACAGTCCCGAGAAGAGTGTGTTGACTTGTAACAATTAATGCACACCACTTCTTTATTAGCGGATGGTCAACATAAACAGTGTTAAGAGCCGTTTGAGAATGTCTATATGATTAGAAGAGCCAACAACTGAAAAATGTTATATTTGATATGAAAGTTGTTTTAAGAGTTATTTTTTTTCTAATATTTATATTAAATATATAATTCTCCAATGGTTAGAATAATTAATTTTTCTAAACAATGAATAAGTTTTAGTAGTTTTGATGATTATATTTCTTTTAATTATTTTGCCAAAATAATTAAAAGAAATATAAATTTTAATTATTGTGCCAAATAATTACAATAATATCATAATGCCAAATAATGCAAAATAATCATAATAATTATAAATTAAATTTTTATGCCAAATTTTTTATATTTGGCATAAATTGAATTGTATCAATTCGTAGCAAATTAAATTAAAAATAAGAAACAAGAAATTTTTTTTTAAATTAAAGGAGCAATTTATAAAACATTCTTGTACAAATTATTTGAAAAATTGGTCAATGAACCAAGAGCCACAAAAAAGGAAAAAAAGAGCAGAAAAGAAAGTGATAAAGAGCTGCAGTTTGGCCATCCCTGACATAGTTATTCTAATTAGTAGATACTAATGCTGTTGCACTCGGAAAGGTATTTGACCCTTTATTTTTGTTAATTGATTTTGCGTATTGTTTATGCTCAGTGATTTTAAACGAATTGCATCTAAATTTCAGCCGTTCCTCTCCTTCTACCTCTATTTTGGAAAATTCCAATAATTTACATAAGCAGTCGTCAGGAATTTTAGTCGATATATTCACAGTTATACCCAATGTTACAGACCTTAATAATGTTTTCTGGTACTGTAAATTCAACATACGAGAAAAGCATCCCAGCTTATTTCATTTTCGTTACCCCTAACGAGTCCAAAGCACGTAACTGAGATTCTAGCTTGTCATACAATTGTGAAATCAGAATATTTTTCCTCTCGTACAACAAGAGGCAACAGTTCAGGGACGATGCAGAATTAATTCTATTAGAAACTCGTCTATTTTATATCTTGTTTTAAAGCTATAATTTTCCCCTATTTTTTTTTTTTTAAGATGGAAATTCATCAATAAATTATGTGCCGGTGACCCAGGTTTCATAGTAAGCCTTTAATATTCAAACAAATCTCCGGGGGATACTGAATTATAATGAATTTTAATAAACTGGCTCCAGAAACCATTCAAGTTTCTATTATCTCCATCAAATTTTTATATTCTATTTTTGGCAATGTTATTTGAGTTTTGTTACCAGCCTAACTGTCATTCTCATCTCTTGGCTTTTACTATTCAGGCATAATTCTTTAATTTTAAGAAATCTTAATTCCTACTCACCCCATTTAGCCATTTTTTCTTCAATTTTCTGCTCAATTACCGCTTCATCTATCTGTATTTCCTTTAAATAAATAAAATTCAGAGCATCTATTTTCTCAAACTTTAACACCTTCTATCTGACTTTAAGCTCTATTTTATTGCTCATCTTAGCGACCAGGTCCTCTGCATTATTCTAATCTACAGTAAACAGCCGCCTGAGAAATTTTCGCATAGTTGTAATTATATTTTTATTTCGTTGATAACAGAATTACAATCATCCTGTTGCAGGCACCAAAAATATCGGTTCAGGAATAAATAATTACTAGAAACTGAATTTTAGTACAAAACAACGTATTTATTCACACGAAGCCACATATGATAACAGTAATAAATTGTGGTTAAGTCAAAATTTCAGCAAGGGTAGGCATCAAAACATTTTTTTTATATACTGTTGTCAGACAAGGCAGCGTAAACTCCTTTATACTGCGGCTCATGAGTTTTGAGTAAAATACATTCAATTCACAGATTTACATCATATATTGAGGATATTTATACACGATCTACAACTTATATATGAAGGGCATACTAAAATTTTTTAAATAAAAATATGCTGTATGTATTTTGATTCTCTGTCTGACTTAAAAAACTAAAGCAATTTAATAACAAATGAAAGAAAGCAATGATAATATAAGAGTGATCAATTTTTTTTTCAAACTGCCTTTGTCTAAGAGGAAAACTTAATGACTGGAAAGTGAGATGTTCAAAGCGGTTAAATCTGTTGGCAAAGTGCTTCATTGATCATTGAAAAGCATAATATCGCAAGTCAATTCAGATGATAAAAGGGTTAAAGATAAAGAAAGTAAATTTTCCTGAAGAACAAAGAGCGACGCTATTTATTTTCTATAATGTGAAGTTTAAATAAACAAACGCTAAAACAAAAGGGTTAGTTTGATTGTGTCCTTTACTTTTCCTTCGCATGGAATTTTTTTTATGTAAAGGAATTCAGCTTGTTATAAAGGAATTGAAGGAAATTTTCGAGCATTTGTCATTTTTAGCGACACGGAAGTTTAATTTGTGATTTTGTCAGAAAATCGCTGATACAGGAATAGGAAAGTTCCAGTGCGAATAAGGAACTCCTCTTTTAGAATTCAGATTTTGTTTTGTTTAATATAACGGCTGATACTTATTTCAATGCAATAATAAAAAAAGCCTGAGGATTTATATTTCGATTGAGGAGAGTTGAGTTAAAAAAAGTGTATAAATGAAGGAACTATATAAATACAGAAGGTCGCTCACAATTTATCGTAACGATTTGATAGTTAAGTTTTATGTATAAAGGCCTTATTTTTTGTGGCGATTCGTTTCTATCTGATAGCCATGGTTCTTGACAATAGCTCTAGCTTGAATTTTTCATGAAAGTAAACTTTTTCTTAGTACTGTCATGTTAATTTTATCTCATTCCTCTTGGACCATTTTCCGAAGTCCGTTCAGTGAACTTGGATGCCGTTTTCCTAAGGCTCGTTTTAATAAACCGAAAGCTTAAAAGTCCATTGGAGTATCGTCAGGTGAATTTACAGGTATTTCATTAAATGGGATACACTTTATTCCTGTTTCTGATTCTTTTTTGTTAAATAAGTGGCAGTTGATTTAGACGTGTGACTAGAGGCTTTGTTCATATGAAGCTCAACTTTATGAATGTCCTTTCCATATGAGGCTGGAATTTCTTCTTCAAAAATTGGTTCTAAAATATTTTGCTGATAGGAGAGTGATTTAATTTTGGCTTTACTTGAGACATTTTTGATTTTTAATTTGCCGTTTTTACAAAATCCTACTAAACTTTTTCTGTACACTGCCGAAGCCATTTCGTAGGGTCATTCCCGTCAGTTGAGCAATAGAAAATTGATCTTTTTTATTACAGTCACTTAAATACACCCATGCCTCACCAAGTGTTACCAAAAATTTCCATTTTTCAGCAACTAGGTGTTTTTCGGATAATTTTCTACAATTTGTTTTTCTTTCAGCAGTATGCTTTGGCAAAAGCAGATGAACTTTAGGTACAAACATCTTTTTTAACTTCAAATCTTTATGAATGATTTTACTTAGTACCAGAAGACATTCCTTGTTTCGATGCAATGGATCTTTGAGTTGGCGGATTTTCTTTTAGGATCAGAGACTTCACTTTCTTGATATTTACCTGCGTTCGAACAGTCTTAGGATAAGATTTCACGGTCATGTTTTCATTTTTACTTTTAGTTAGACGTTCTTTTCCTTTCAAATTTAATATATTATAATTTTGTTTTTTTGAAATGCCATAACCACGATTTTTACACCGCTTTATAATTTGTTGATACGAATATTTCTCCTCGGAAAGCGCAGTTACGTAACCTTCGAACCATCTATCAATTTTAGGAGCCTTTTTTTAAATAAATCTTTTATTTTACATTCCAATGAAAACAAAACAGTAGCCAATGATTATTCTGAAGTTGCCAATTTTTTTATCTCAAAATGCAAACTACAAAAATAAATTGCAAAATCGTTTCTATAAAGTGCGAACGACCTTCTGAATTTACTGCATATAAGATAAAATTCCCCCTAGTGTGATGAAATAGGTCTACAGGAGGAAAGAAGAAAATGACTGGGTAGGGTACTAGTGTTCGGAGCCACAGCCTGCCGGTTCGAATCTCGCTGTAAGCATGTGTGTTTGAAGAGTTCCGAATCAGTTTAATGCTATAGATCTTGGTCAGTTCAGCTCTCTGCTGCAAACGATGATCATATTACTCCAAATCAACCAACATAATTGAAAAAAGAAATCTATTTCCTCTCTAAAAACTCTTAGGAGACATTTAAATCAGTTTTGAATTTGCTTAAATTAAGTACTTGTGGCTTTGGACAAAATCTTCATATTTAGTGTCATTTAAGTCTAAAAAAAACACTTTTGCACCTAATTTCCTAAACATGTTTTTGTTCTCCAAATGTATGTAATAAAAAAATGTGTTCACACAGAATTACAGAGTTATTGGAGCACGAGTTTTAATGCAATATGTTGATTATATTAAGTTGGTTTCATTTAAACTTCAATAGAAAAAAAAATAATTTTTTTTTAAAATTTGGGATTTTTGTTCCAGTTGTATTGACAGCACATCACATTTTGTAAAAAAATTCCGAAATTATTTAAATACAAACTGGCTTAATAGGTGAAAACATTTTTCTTCAACTAAAACTTTAAATTCCCTTTAAAGAATTGTATCTAACGCTGTTTTTCCTCGCTATGTCTCGTTAAAGAAGTCTTAATCCCTAGAGTGAAAAGTAGGTCCGACTCATGTAGAACACACTGGAAGTTACTTACCTTTTTGCATGGGATTTATATGGGATTTTCATTTACCCACAGGGTGCAGGAATTCAGTACCAGAATAAAATTATGGAATGGATCTACGAAATGACTTAACATTTTACACATCATTGATAAAAAGCGTAGCAATATGTTTACAATTTACAAGTTTCGGAGCAAAATATTATGAAACTTTTCGTTTAAAAGCAATTACTTTCACCACCTCGTTTTAGTTGATCAGTTTTCAGATTGACTTTTGTTTTATAATTCAAACATATTTTAGATCTGGATTTAAAGGATGTTTCTTATACGGTCATTTCTTTGAGGAGGGGCAAGAAAAAAATTTTTATATGAGTATTTTTGATGATAAGTTACAGCAATTCAATGTACCGAGAATTCATTAGAAACTTTCCTTAGAAATGATGACATGTTTGATTTCAAATAACTCGTTTAGTTCTTCACATTCGATTAGTATTATCATTCTTTGTAATAACCGAAATATTTAAGAGCAGGTCTGTAATTTTGATATTGATGTGTACTTAATCCTCCTAACATTGAAACTTGAATTTGAAAGATATTGTAACGCATTTTAAAGAGTGGATCTTGCTGAATCCTGAAAGACCATTTGAACTTCATTTCAAATTATATCTATACTGCAAGCTGGTAAATATATATTTATTGAATCAAGTGATTCATAGAACTCTTTTTAAAACGTTAATACATCTATTCTGGGTTATCAAAGCATTTTTAAACTCATTAATAATAACGAGAATGCAAATAAACCGTTTAAATTTTCCCCAACAAACAAACAAAAAAATCACGATGCCACAAAAATTGTAAAATTAGTTAAACCATTAGTAGTCTGTGCAACACACTATAAAGACAAATATTTGCAAAAAAAATTCTTTGTCTTATTTTTGATTGTTTTGGTTTGGTTTGGAGCACTACGGTCAACTTTTTGCTACACGAGGGCTAATTAGACCGGAACTTGCAGGTTTTATTTTTGAATGCATACTTTTAAAGAAAGTGTGAAGAAGGGAGAGGACATCTGTTACGAGATATCTGCAACTGATACATATTTCCTTCACTTGTTAAAACTGTCAAACAAGCAGGTTTTCAGCACATTAAAAAATGGATTAACTTTTAGGTAAAACAACTTACTCCAATTGCTAATATATGAATGAAACCAGTTTATTTCATTCATATATTAGTAATTAGATTCAATCTGTATTAGGATGGAATATTATTTTTTGATGTATGAGAAGAAGGTTTAATCCTTTAATGTACTTAGTGCTAATGTTACTCGTGGTGTACAGTATTGGATTAAATCTACATGCTATCTGGAAAGTATACACCGCAAGTAACACTTGCGGTGAGTACATTATGTTATTAAACCTTCTTCTCATACACCAGATAATAATATTCCATCCTTATTGACACTTGTTCAATATTATAGAAATATATTACCCCCTGAAGAAAAACTACACCTTAAAAATTACAGGTTGTTTAGTAAGGTTTAAAATGACACATAAGTAGATTTAGAGACTCGTCTAAATGCTTAATCTTCTCGTTATGATCTTTGGCAGAAAAAGGAAATCAAGTATACAGGTTTAACAAGCATCCTTGATGGTACGAGGTGGTAAAAGAGATTGTCCTCCTTTGAAGTCTGTGTACAGACTCTACCTAACAATTTAGATTACAACTACGCACTCTACACTGTCTTACAGGTTCAAAACTCTCCATTGAAAGAGAAAACCCCTTCCAGTTAACGCAGATAATTTCAGATAATCTCCGTTTCTTAAATCAATAAAACCCCAGTTTCAATAATCCTTAGTTCCTTTTTTTATGTATGGCCCAGTTTAACCATATCCTTTCGTTTCTTATCACTAGAGACCATAAAAATGGCTGGTTTTTTTTTTCTGAGAATTTACCCGAGTCTGAAGAAACTGCATTTAAGCGAGCGGAAAAATAGATGAGATGATTTTGTCTCGCTTGAGTACTTTAGGACCGTGAGTAGGAATATGGTTTGATGATAAAAATTTACAACCAGTTTATTTCATTCATATATTAGGTAAGAATTTCACTGATGCACATTGAACCCTCCCCAAAAATAGAAATTTTTTTGTGGTTTTATTTCACTGGAGAAACTCTTTAAACTCCATGGTTGATTAAAGCCCATTTATTTTTTTTTTTAAAACAACGTATCTTTTTTTGTGTGTACACATGTATATTTAAATTTTGCTTCGATTTGTTTTAAATTAATGAGTCTAAATTTCAATTCACTCAGAGATTTTGTTATAAAGAGTTCATTTCATTTATCATTTTAAGCTGCAAATGAAAAAGGAAAGCTTACAATGGTAATAATATACTAAATCCAAAATGAGTTATCCGAGTCTGATGTCTTTATATGCACAAAGAGGATTCAGAGGAGTATTAGCTCCACGAGGGTAAAATTAACACGGATCTATATTTTAAAAGCAATAACTCTTGGCTTCAAAATCCCATGCATCTTAGCTCCTGATACTTATTTCTTGGCTACTTTAGTATGGGAGTATCCATTGGGTGAACCAACACTGCTCCCTATGAGGATAGGAGCTCAAGAAAGTCCATGCCATGGGGAGGAAATCGAACCGGAACCTACTATAGAAACATATTGGGTAACCTCGCAACACTATTTTGCTCAGCACTGGTGATTTGCCCCATGTTCCTGTATAACTGTTATATTTTAACTACCTTGAAGATGTCCCCAGATGAAACCTCCGTTATTCAATGACTTTTCGCTTATATGTGAAGCTGATGTCCAGGAGTTCATTTCGCCCAACATGTGGACACAAAGACATTACTTATGTAATACGTCTTTAAAAACATTTTGTTTTTGATTTGTATCCCTTACATAAACTTGAAATTACTGATAGTGATGCAACTTAAAGGCAAAATGAGGGTTTAAGGCAGGAACATCTCTTGACCCTGCTAATCTTCTATCCCCATGTGTTAAGAAACCGTGAAGTTTTCGATCATTAGCAAATGCATATTTTTGTTATTGGTTTTTTTAATCTTTAAGTAGAAATCAAAATAGATAAGCTTGTAGTTCTAGTAAAAAAAAAGAAGAATTATTTTTTTTACTGGACATACTATTAACTTTATAGGTAGAAAATAAAAATGCTTTACAAAAAATTCAAATAGAAAAAATTTAAAAGTACTTGCTCTTCATTTAAAGCTGTACTTTCAGATGCAAATAGCAGAGTTCAAAATATTAATTTTTTTCCATAACTAGAACAATTCCAATAGGAAAATTTGCTGTACACTAGAATTAAAGATTAAAATGAGATATCAAACCAGGCATGGTTGAAAAATCAAGGGCTACTGAAAGGTACAGAAAGCTAAGTCTAATTCCACTCCTAAATATTTTTATTCATCAGTGAAAATTTGAGATGCTAAGTCCAAAATGGGCAAAAATGATTTATCAAACCAGGTATGTTTGAAACATCAAGGTCTACAGCAAGGTACAGAAAGCTAAGTCCAATTCCACTCCTAAAAACTTTTATTCATCAGTGAAAATTTGGGATACGGGAAGCAAAACACACACACACACACACACACACACACACACACACACACACACACACACACACACATATATATATATATATATATATATATATATATATATATATATATATATAATGCCTATTCTGTAAGAAGGAAAATCTAAGAAGAATATCTCTTTGTTAACAGATAATATTGGCCTTGTCGACAAAGAGATATCCTCAAACAGTTAATTTCTGGTACTCTTGTTTTAGTTCATATTGACGTTTTGATTTTTTTTGCAAATTTTATATGTACGAGGCATTTAGTTTCAAAATTTCTTTATGCACTATATGTGATTTTCCGTAAATCGCCAAATACTTAAAATTCTGTCTAGGCCGTTTTTAAGGACTTTCTTGTACCTAGAGCGACAAAACTTTATTATTGGAGCAAAAAATATACATTTAATATAAATCGTACCACAAATGCTTGATTTATCAGTGACAATAATTTAAATAAATAAACAGTGAACTGGATAGGAAGTTTTGAGAAAAGAAATTTTATATTAAAAAATGTGGTTAAGAAAATAAGAGTTTTGTTTCTTAATTCAGCTATATCTACATGCAGGAATGTCACCTTAGTCAGTATCTAGTGCTCACTAATATTTTAAAATTTTTTGGTAAGGACAGCTTTGAAACCAACCGCTTCTAATATAACTAAGGTTTTTAAAAATTGTTAGTTATTGTAATAAATCAGTTAATTTTTGCATCAAAAATTATATTAACTTACTTTTCTGTAAAAAAGTTTATGTATTAAACTGAACACGAATCATTATAGCGCTAATATTTCCTTTAAAAGAGTACATTTTCTTTCTATACTATTTCAAGATGCTTCTTTCGATCTCCATATTTTGAAGTGAATGGAAAACACCCAATACCCATTTATAACCCTATAATATACTTCTGTTTAATACACTAGATAACGCCTGTTTAATTTCTTCCTTATACGCAACTTTAGTTTTCGCAGTCTCTACCTTCTAGACACAGCCCGTTGTTTCCTGTAGCAGTTCATTACATTCAACGCGCGATGCTTAGGTTTAAAATAGTTAACACCTTTTTATACAAACGTTCTACATCTTAGAAACAGAATAATTATGTTAGAAGATTAAAATCACAAAATCTTCAATCAATCTAATGCTAAGAAAAGACTTTTTAATTAACCGTCATTGCTTTTACGTGACAAATAAATAATCAAAGATATTTATCTTAGAACTTTTTTATTTGTTATTGAAATGACACAAAGAGTGTCACACGGCTTCTCTTACAAGCGTTTATCTCATGTTTTTGCATTGTGTCTACCACAGCTCATTTAAAAATCTTCGATTCAAATCACGCTCTCTGTTAACACCACCTGCAATTACTTTCTCCTTCGGACTAAGGGAGATTCTTTTACTTACAAACAATTGCAGTCTTTTAGTCTATTTTTTAACATTTCTGTGAAATTTCAATATATTTCCCTTTGCAAAACTTTCCATTGGCCAGCTCTGGTGATTTGCCCTATGTCCCTGTACGATTATCATTTTTTAACTACCTTGAAGATGTACACAGATGAAACCTCCCTTATAAAGTGAGTTTTCGGCTCTACTTCACGCTGATTCAAATTCACTTACTTTAAATTATTTCTCCCAACGTTTGGCCATATGGATATTACTTATGTAATACATATTTAAAACCTTTTAGCTTTTGATTACTATCCCTTATAAACTTGAAATTACTGTACGTGATACATGAGTGAAGCAACATAAAGGCAAAATGAAGATTAAAGGCAACAACATCACTTGACCCTGCCAATCTTTTGTCCCCATGTGTTAAAAAACAGGGAAATTTTCAATCTTAGCAAATGCTTATTTTTATTATTGTGTTTTTTCCAGCTTTAAGTAGAAATATAAGTAAATAAGCTCGTAGTTCTATGCAAAAAGATTAAGAATTAATATTTTCTACTGGACATGAGACTATTGAATTTGTAATTAATTTTTAACACCACCTGCAATTACTTTCTCCTTTGGACTGGAGAAGATTCTTTTACGAACAAATGATTGCAGTCTTTTAGTCTGTTTTTCAACATTTCTGCGAAATTTCAATAAATTTTGTCTTTGCAAAACTTGACTTTTGAATGCAATATGAATTTCATGAAATGACAAACGAAATCAGTTTTGAAAATTTTTGGAAAAGGAAATAGAAAAACATTGTTTCTTAAAATTTTCTATAGAAATGAATTCAAAGCATTTCATTCGTCAATAATTATTTTAATGCATCGGTTTAATACATTATCGGGGTATATGTATTCAAAACAGGATGTCACATACGCTAACATTTTTAGGCAAAAAAAGGGCTAAAATTGAAAGTAAAACGTTTGTTATTTACACCCAAAATGACAAATATTTGAACTCACATGAAATATTTAATATTTAAACTTATTCAATTGAAGTATAAACGATCAAGTAATTGTGATTTGTTTTCATGGATGATAAAGCATCCTAAGTCTCACAAAAATTTAGTATTTTAAGGATTTATGCTTTCACAAGTATAAATATTTGATGATTGGTATCTCAAATTATGTAAATAAAGTTAGTATCCCGCAGATGTACTATAAGATACATGTTAGAAAATTAATAGGTATTTTCCAAATTTAGCACTTGCTAAATATAATTTTACAATACAATTAATTTTTCAATTTGTGTGTATCATTCATACGATTATAATTAATCGTCTTTTAAATTACGGATGGAAGTCTCAAAATATTTATTCCCTGTGGGATTTACTGTTAGAGATAACAAAGGTTGTAAAAGATAATGAAAATTTTCTTCACCGAAGTTAAACAAGGAAACGAGAGCCTTCCTTGGTTAATTTTAATGAAAATTTAAATCAAAGTTAGCACTTGCTAAATATAATTTTTCAATTCAATTAATTTTTCAATTTGTGTGTATCATTCATACGATTATAATTAATCGCCTTTTAAATTACGGATGGAAGTCTCAAAATATTTATTCCCTGTGGGATTTACTGTTAGAGATAACAAAGGTTGTAAAAGATAATGAAAATTTTCTTCACAGAAGTTAAACAAGTAAACGAGAGCCTTGCTTGGTTAATTTTAATGAAAATTTCTTAAAGGAATTAAAAATCAATTTAATTAAACATTTAGTAAAATATTGCATTTAGAAAGGATGTTTGCTTGATTTTCCTTTTGAAAAATTCAGAATTAAAATGCCTAAGTTATCAGTAAAAGACTTGCTTTTCAAAAGTAAACTTTTTTGCTTTACTTTTTAAAGGTATTAACTTAAATTAATTTTCGTAAACTTTGTCTCAATGTTCCAAATTTTTCTTAATCGCGTCGATTTCTTACTGACCATTGGAAGAAACTCTCAACTAAGTCTTTCTACAATTTTATACAGGTGAAAATTATAGTTGCAAAATCTCAAGTACAAAATTTCTCAGTATGTGCCATTGGGAATGAAACTGCCTGTAAAATTTAATACTTTTTTCACTAAATAGTAGTATTTGAGTATGAAAACGTATATGCCTTAAATCTCTCAATACCCAACTTAAATTAAATTATTTTCTTCTATTTTCACTTAAATACAAAATATATTAATTTTTAATAGCAATAATAAGAACACAATAGAACTTTTATTTAACGATGTCCCATAGTTTCATTTAAAATCATCGTTATTAAAAAATCATTGAAAAATCATTAAATAATCATAAATCAATAAATCATTCACATAAATCACTCACGATGTGAAAAGTTAATTTGATTAAAGAAAAAACGTTAATCTAAACAAAATTCATATTTATATTAAAGAAAAAAATTAAAGTAATTTATTTTATTAAAGGGAAAAGAAACTGTTACTGAAGAGACAAAGTTAATAAAATAATAACTATTACGTACAAAACTTTAAAAAAAATAAAATACATTGCTAACATTTCTGAAAAACTCAAAAGACATGAAAAGATATAGTATGAGAATTATACACACAGTAAAGAGAAACTTGTAATAAAAGAGGCAGATTCCAAAATTTCATACACGAACTGTATAGATTCGCATGTTATATAAAGTTAGTAATGTATATAAAATATATAAGAAAAATTTACAGTTCACATAAAATCTTTTTGCTTATAAAAGTTTCATCTTTATCAGTAACATATCGTAACACTAGCTATAACGCTTTTCTGAAACTAAAATTACTTATAACTGAATTATTTTGAATCCTGAGCATCGAAACAAAACTTTGTTATCAAAAAAATTCGCAATTATTGTAAAATTTTCGTTCGTTATTCATTTACATGTAAATGTCTTTCAAAGTCATGGCCCTACAGAAAATATCCTTAAATAGAAGTCTATAATTAAATGTAATAGTAATTAATTAGTTTAAAAGAAATATCATTAAATGTAAGTTCTCTATATGGAGACTCAGCTATATTTTTATATATTTTTTAAGTACAGCCTAGTTTTTCAAATATATGCAAGCAATGCTATTCTACAGGACGTCACGTAAATATTTGCTCAATTTTTTTCCACGTGAAAGTTACTAAAATAAAAAAGACGAAAGAAAAATTACATCCTTATATCCTTTGTCTTGAATTTTATTTCTTTTCACAATGATACTCTCCATAAAGCTGGGAAGTCTATGAAGCAGACTAGACTCGTAAATCCGTACATGAAGGGTTTTAGCTATTAACGGCGGAAATTATAATCACTCTCGTCTGTGAAAGTTTCCCTTTCCTAATGTCTATTGTCACGATATTCACGTATAAAACAAGTTACTTCTCTCAGCTGAAATACAATTGTTCACAGTTTGGATACTGAACTTTCAGAAAAAAAAATTTACGTATCTTCCCTGCTGGCATTATCATCATCCTCAGAAAGTATGATCTTGTCCAGAGCTACAAGTCCAGTGTTCTTTCTGAGTCAACTTTTCTAAATCACACCTGGTAAAAAAAAAATCTTAATAATCACCTTAAGAAAATTCTGTTACAGAATTCAGTACATTAATTTTCAGTCAAGCTTTTGTTTTTTAAATTGCAAGTACATTCCGTGGATTATAAAGTAGTTTTTCAAGGGTTAAGTAAAATTTTTTTAACGTGTTTGGGTGAGAATTGGGTCACTTTAACATTATTCTAAATTTGTAATGGAATTAGTACTCGGTACTAGCTTCCTTAAGAAATAGGTTGTATAAAAGGAAAAGAATATGGTCAAAATGATACATATTTTTAAAACTCTTGACGAAGAAATATCTTTCGCACCTCCTATATCTCATCTCGCAAAATGAGACTCAGTATTTAAGAACTAATGCAGGAAGCCTATGTGGTAGAATTATCCGTCTTGATGTATTTTAAAGTTATTAGATCTACCTAATGAGCAACGTTATCATGACTATTACCTGTATCTCATCTTACAAAATGAGACTCAGTATTTAAGAACTTATGAAGGAAGCCTATGAGGTAGAATTATTCGTCTTGATGAATTTTAAAGTTATTAGAACTGCCTAATTTGTAACTTCATAATGACAGATACCTGTATATCATCTCACAAAATGAGACTCAGTATTTAAGAACTTATGCAGGAAGCCTATGTAGTAGAATTATCCGTCTTGATGTATTTTGAAGTTATTAGAACTACCCAATGAGTAACGTTATAATGACAAATACCTGTATCTCATCTCACAAAATGAGACTCAGTATTTTAGAAGTTATGCAGGAGGCCTATGTGGTAGAATTATCCCTCTGGATGTATTATTAACGTTATTAGAATTACTTAAATATAGTAACGTTTTAATGACGAATAGTCGATGAAACCAATTCAAGCATTTTTCCTCCCCATTGAAAAAAACTAGTTAGGCCGAGGAATGTGCATGGAAGTTTTCCGGAAACCAAGCCAAGTCAGGATAACTTCATACAGCTATGGGAGAAATATGATAAAAATCGATATAGATAGATTCGATATTTTAACTGAAATGTCATTTTAAAGCATTTCATGGGGGGGGGGGCATAATAAATGGATTGGTTTGCCAACCAAATGATATTATAAATAGGAATAAGCAGATGGTTTACAAGCATCAGAATGTTATGAATTCAATACAAGACTCTTGGAAATTAATTTCTCCTCAACTTAGCTTGCAAGTAAATTGACATCTATATCATGTATAGTCTCTAATTTTATCAGTAATTTTTCAATTACTTAACTATCTTTTATTACCATAGGACTTTCATAGGATCGTAAGGTATGATTAAATATGGATGTTTTCATGGCTGGAATTCAGATATAATAGTAATTAGTTGGCGAAAATTCATTCAAAGTGGGGACAAAATATGCAAATTTTTTAAAGTTAATACATTACAGCCCTGCTAGAAAGACTTAAATTCTTGGAGGCTATACCTCTTTAGCTCTTTCCACTACAGACCCATTTGTGCTATAGGATGTCCATTTTTTTACAGTGATGCTGCATTAACTGTTTTTTTTTCGCTGATGGATGTAATGCATTGACAATAACTCTAATTTTATCATTAATAAATTTTGATAAAACTATGGCACCATAACGCCTGAACAGTGAGAAATTCCCTCATTCCAAAGCTCATGTTCAATCGCTGTTTGGACATGGAGATTTCCTTCTTAATATTTTTCACTGCACAAATGTTCTGCTTTGTGCAGATTAAAGTTTGTGGGTTTTGAAAAAAAAATATTTTTCTTCTTTACTGCTCTCTCGTGAGATGCTGTATACAATTTCCAGCAAAGGCATGTATTTTATATCCTTGAATGCTGCAATCTCATCTTCTGAACAAAGCGTATTATTACCCTGATGAGAAAATAAAGGAGAATGAAGAATAAGAAAATCTCATTTCATGTGTGTTTTCTGTGATTTGCGAGTACCTGTATTTAATGCTAGGGAAACAAAGACAAAGTTTCGCGTAAAAATGGGAACAAAGGTTCACTTTTGTGAACACCGTATATTCATTAATTTCTAAATTTTCAGATTGAATATTTCAAGGACTAGTACCATGTAATTAAGAGCTATTACCAAGGGACGTAAGAAGAATTGTCAAGATGACAACATATTTACAAACAAAATGCTCTTTAAATTCCAGAAAAATTCCGCTTCAGATAGCATCATTACAACCTTCAGAAAGATTAGATACAGAAAATGGCTTCTCCCTTTTTGATACGGAACTGAACTACGTACTCAGCTGGTACAAATTTTCCTCTCTCTCTGCAGATGTTCTCCTACAGTAATACAAATTATTTTCCTATTGATATTTAATCAAATAAACACACACATATCTTAGCACTTAACATACGTATACTGCCCTACATGCATGAATACACAAATGTGCCTGTTTTATTGTGCCTGTTTTATTAGCAATTGTTTTATTATGTGATGGCCCCGTTTGGCACTAGGCAGATGAATTTCCTCTCGAGCTGAGAAAAAAAAAGGCCTCAAATGTAAAAAATTTTCAGGAAAGGATATTACTTACCTCTATGACAACATTACAGTTATTAAAATTCCGCTATACTGCTTAAGAATTTTTTAAGTTGAATACGGTTCTTTTAATTATTCGTCCGTATAGGAGTTAAGAAGTTCGAAAATCAAAATTAAGATCATGAAAAAATCATAACATTCTCATTTCCTATAGTAAAATCGAATTTTTACCCTAGACATATACCAATGGGGGAAAAAAAAGGTATGTCTCGAAAAGGATATTGCACGGTTTGTTGAACTGATAGAAAACCGAATTAAAGTTTAAGGAACCCGGGTTCTGTTTCTGATTGTAACATTTAGTCGCTAGAGTATTGTCGAAATACTAAAAATAACGATTATGTACCTGGAGACAACCCATCCAACATACATACAAATGGCAGCTGTGGAATGGAATGGCGATATGGGTAGAATAGTACCTATATCAGTCGAAGCCATGCTTGGAGACCCCTTCGCGTGGCAACTATCCCAATCAGATAAGTTACAAGCATAGCTGTAGTGGAACGGAGAGGAGCTCCATTTAGTATTTTCGATATACACGCACATATGCACGAGGCTGTTGGAATTTGTTACCTAGTAATTGGACTATTGGTCTATTTGTTTACTTAATAAATGGAAATGTTAGGGAACGGTTTTTTCTGCGAGCATTTCAAACGTCTTAAGCTTGATTACCTCAGGCATTAGTATCCGGTACCGATTTTCAAACGTATGGCATAAAATTCATCGTGGAAGAAAGATCAGTGTCGACGGTAATAAATAAATGTGATGGATTCAGGCCAATATTGTATGTTGGGCTCTTTTTTTTTCAAGGTGGTAAGGGAACAGGACGAATATCATTGAAAATAACCCTTCTCCAATCCATGGGTATATATGATAATTCGGTAGATTAAAAAACCGGACTCTGGGTTCGAAACCCTGGTAAGCAGCTGCTACAATAGCTAAAATGCATTTTTTTTCATGCATATTTAAACGTGATTGCTTAATTCTTATTGATGAACAACCTCTAATATCTAAAGTTACTTGATATATGTTACTTTGTATCCGACAAGTATGCCTTAATTGGATAATTAGGGGCAGTACCGACTCCTGATCAATCCTGATCTTGTTTTATAATAGGCAAATGGTCTAGAATCCCTCTTTCATTATATAATTCGGGTGAAACTTTGTAGTCGGGGCATAATTTTTACTTTACCCACCGCAAATTGTTTTATTAGCAATTCATAAGATGTAAATTTATACAGGAAAAAAGGAACTCTTTGAGACACCTGGTAAATGTCTGGGATCATTTACAATAAAGACTAAATTCCGTAACACTGTCTTGTTGACTAAAATAGCATTAATTGTAGTGTAAGGGTATTAAGTTACCGCCAGCATTAGCTGGTGAGTGATAAAATTATTAGTGGCATTCATCATACATATTAACACTTATATAAGTTGATGATAACATTGAAAGTGAGTTCTTGTCATTTGGGTGAGACGTATATTATTAATTGTAAAAGATTACAGGTGTTTGTGTAGAAGGTTTCATAAACAGGGGAGTCAGACCAGGTCCAAAGGGTTCATACCGAACACTATCATTTTCAAACAATTAACATAGGCGTCACTTTAAGAGAAAATAACTTTAAGTCCTTTACCTAATCACTAAGTCCTTTAATGATGACCGGGATAGAATCTCCATAAGTATTGCTTTCCTACGAAGAGAAGATCCCCCAGAAACAGGCCGGAAAGCCAGTGCCAGGTCTTCTTTCAGGAGGTCAACTAGATGCCCGAGTCGTCAGATCTTGCATCGTCTTAAAAACTTACTAATCTGCACTACCTCTCTGAAAACTGAAGGTCTAATCTCTAAACACAACTTCTCTCATCTATTTGCTTTTTAATTAGTTTTATTTATTAATTTTATTTGCTTATATTAGTTTATCTTATCTAATCAATGCCCCATCCCCCCCCCCTCTTCAGTCCATGGAAAAAAATTTTAGTCCATAAAAAAATTTAAATTTAAACTTCAGTTTTTATTTTTTCAAAGAATATATTTTCTTGTTTCTGTGTTTTAGTTTTTGACTTTACTTATAAAGAATGCAGTCAATTAATCAATAATATTTTTTTGCATTTCATTATTTTTTAATAAAAAAATAAGGTTGTGTATTATCTTATTCTAATTTGGGACAATTACTTACGGACAATCCCAAACGGAAAAAAAGAAAACAAGAAAAACATTGCTTTACCAATTAGACAGTTCCCTGCAATTTTTTTTTTCTGTTTAAGGGGTCACAAGACCTTCAAGATATGACTATAAATATGGTCTAATTCTAGCCATAAAAACTCAAATAATATTAGAAAAAGAAATTTTCTTTCATTATACATATAAAGTACATATCTTTAAATATATCATACATAAAATTGAAAATTATAAATCTCTAAACAATTTTTAAATTAGCAGTTTAGAATTTTATATGATCAACTGGTGATTAAAAATCCTAAAGTGCTCTGCGCATCATAAAATTGAGATATATGCTTACAGAAAGTAATTAATGGTCAGAATACAGTTGTAATATATTTACCTGTAATGTAAAACCAAATAAATTGTAATTAGTATTATTTAAATTAAAAATTTAGCATAAAATTTGAAAACTTTAAAAATTATCACAATTATTCGCATAATTTTCCCACATAAAAAAAAGTATTCACATTTTTCTGGTTTTAAAATGTAGAGTACCATGTAATATACATATGAGTGTACTTTTATCAGTTTCCTATTGATAGTTTAAATGAAATACTGAACTCAAATTAGCAGTTAATCATATAAAATTCTAAACTGCTAATTTGAAAATTATTTATAGATCTATAATTTCCATTTTATATATGACAAATTTAAAGATATGTACTTTATATGTATACAGAAAAAAAATTTCTTTTTCTAGTATTATTTGAGTTTTTGTGGTTAGAATTAGACAATATTTATAGTCATTTCGTCGAGCTTCAAGGTTCTGTGTCTCCTGTTTAAAAGTTTAATTATCCGTAATTCAAAATTTCAGTTGTCTACTATCCTTTCAGTATTTCAGTTTAATACAACTTAATCTTTAGCTTACGGCACATATTTTTCCGATTTCCTTTTTAGAACGGGAAATTTCATAAACCCTTTGTAAGAATGACCATTAAGAGGGGTTATATATATATATAATAAATACGATGATCAATGTATATAATTGATGTAAAAGAAAATATATTTATAAAAAAATCGTAAGGGATATTTTTATAGACAAAATGATGTAGAAGAAAATATTCAAATTAAATCTAAGAGGCCATACTAAAGAATATAGTGCAGTTAATATAGTACAGTTTGAGGAACATATATTTTACTGTATTTTAATATTTTTTTGGATAATGTCCAATCGTCTGCCGCATTAGCAAGAAAAAAAAATATTTTTTGTCTATTTAGTTGTTATGCATGTGACGATAAATTTATTTAAAGTACTAGAAAAAGAAATCACGTAATCAGCATTTAATAAATTAAATTCTAAAAATTAATCTTTAAAAATCCACCAAAAATCAGAAAATGGAGGCAAAAATTCGAAAAAGAATTCATTTTAAAGAAATTTTATTATCTTTCTCGTGATATAAATTTTATATCCTTCAAATAATTATTTTAAATGCAAACTTAAAAAAAGTTACTAAAACAGCTTAAAAATTTAATTTAAAAAAAATCTAAGAAGAATTTTTCAAAAATCTTTCTTAGTACACCCCTACACTATAAGAAAAATCGCCATGCAAAATTTCAGCCCTTTAGGTCCAGCGGTTTGATCTGTGCGTTGTATGTCAGTCAGTGAGTCAGTCAGTTACGGAATTGTTATATATATATATATATATATATATATATATATATATATATATATATATATATATATATATATATATATATATATATATATATTTATTCATTCTTGTCCCGTAATCTTGGGATACATGCTATCGCACCCTGTAAGGAAAAGGTTAAAGTTTGCGTTACCTCCGCTTTCGGTGTTAAAAGAAAAAAAAAAAGAGTGGTTCACCTGACAGACACGGTGCTTTCTCTGTTTGTGCGGAGTAGTTTGAAAAAGTTATCCCTGCAGAGATTTCCCCCGATTTTACGGAACAGAGCGGTGCCGTTTGGGGCAGCGCCGGTGTTCCGTGGCCAGCGAAACTTACACGCAAGACAGCAATCAATAAACACAGTGGCCGGCTATAACATGGATCTCTGTGATTGTATCACCGCCATGTTATGATAGATGGAATTAGGGGACAGATATGCTACTGCCAACACAAATTAAAATATGTTGTATTGACGGGTGTATTGGGGGACTTTTAAAGGGATTATTAGGGAGAAATTAAACTACTTGTAAACATGTTATTTTTCCTGGACAGTTCGGAAATGACCGGGTTCCGAGTATTGAAATATCCAAAACCTATGCGGGCAGTTTTTATGACTATCGATAATTGAAAAGTGACAATGCTCATTCACTGCTAGATATCTATTGACGACTTGCAGTTTTTTTTCTTCTTTTACATCGGCTTTTTGACAAAATATAGATTTTATATGGAAACGCCTGCTTTTTAGACTTGCATATGGATTGGCGGCATATTTACAAGTGTAGTCTTTAAATTTTTAAAATAATAGTTTTTCCGATAAATTGGGAGTTTTTGCCGAGTTTCGGTAGTTCACGTTTACTTAATTATATGTACTATGATTTTGAAACAAAGAACTTTAAAGCTAGTCTATTCATTGAATATATAATTTCGAGAGTAATTCTTGAACTAAGAGAAATACTTGTTTTTGTATCACACGCAGATATTACTTGTTTTTGTATTTTTACAAATTTATAGATTCATGCACTGCATATCTGATAGAAAAACTAAATCAAAAATCACGAAATATAACATTTTTTAACGTCTAACTTCAATTTTTTTTAAAATGTGGGTGCTTCCAGTCCCATTATTTAGGATATAAGATTTCTAAGCAAACTATTGTTAAAAAATGTTTTCATGCATTTGCTGAGTATGTTTTTTGTAGAAAACTAATTCGAGAAAAATCTTTTTCCCATGATAATAAGTGTTCTGTCACCCCTCAAAGGTCCCATTAACATTGGGATTTTCCTCAAAGTACTACTCATACAATATTGAGAATACAATAAAGCACACACGACATATACCATATTTAGAATCTCATTACATACTTCTCAATATATATTACGGAGAATTTCCACGAAAGACCGATAGGAATAAATTACATGCAATAGTTTCTACATATTCTGGAATATAATACACCCCGATTTTTAATTTATATATAAGAAAATGTATCTAGTTCAGAATAAAATTAAACATATCTATTGTATCTAGATGTAAAACATAATTTGATTTAAAAGACGCAAAAAATAATTTCGGTAAATTTTAAAAATAATGCTAACAGCACTCTGTTATAAGAAATATTCTACAACTTGTGCTAAATACGCAATTAGAGTACATTGCATATTTTTCTTCAGTTCGTACTCAGGTATTCTTGATTATATATATCCTTTTCCATGGGTCAGTCGCATCAAGAGTATACCAAAATTTGAATAAATTTTCTATTTTTTGTATTTTAAACGCGTACGGCTTGTACATGTTATGTTCACCTTTAAAAAGAGGGAGCACTTGACTAAATAGGCAAATCTAGGGCCCATTACTTAAAGTTTTACTGATGTTGGGGTAAAAACTTGTAAGTTCCGGGATAAGAAACAGTACAACACACCAAGTATAATAAGATAAATAATTAATTAGTAAATAATTAATTAGTAGATAAATAATTAGTAGATAAATAATTAGTAAGTGAAAGTTTTAATTATACCAATGAATTTTCAAACACTTTTTTTTTGTTAGAGATTAAAGATTACATTCTTTTCATATCATTCGCACTTTATTAAAAATGTTACAGCATTAAAAATAAATAAATAAAGCAACAAAATTATTAAACAAATAAATGTTAAGTTAAAATAACATTAGACCCCTAAGCGCATTTTTTAAAGCAATATTCATAGTTCTTTAGTAGCAAGTAAAATTTTTAAATGATTTTTTTCTTCAGCAATACAAGTCTAGGAGTCTCTTTTTGGATTAATGCATAAGGAAGTATAAAAGATTTAGGATATAAGATTAAGCAAGAAATTTTTAAAAAAATACTTTTTAAAATATTTTTTTTAATATTCTAAGCTGAAAAAAATTACAATACAATCTTGATCTGTGCATTTTACAGGTGAAGGATAAAAAAAAAATACACTTCATCCGAGCAATCTATTAATTTCTGTCATGCCCAAAAGATAAATATTCTGTAAATTATACCTCAGACACAACGAAATCTCATTTACCAGTTCATTTCCTGAGCAAAATTAATCCAATCTCTGTCCTAGCTGTTGGATAAACAACCATTGAAACAGCCTTGTTTCGGCCGGACATGCTATAATGCCTGCAACACTGTTCACAAATCTGAGAACAAGAATAAATACGATTCTCCTCTCTTTGAAGGCTTTTAACACCACCTAAAACTTTAAATAGCGCATAATATGAAATGTTACGTACGTCGCATTACTAATTGTTCATTACACGCTATTGCCGAAACAAACATAATACGTAATCGAGCTAAGGTTGTTTGTCTGTAGAGCGTGGATAATCTGCCCTGACATCCATTTTCCCCCTTTTAAAATAGCCAATGCTCGAAGATAATGTCAATTCTCGCTGAAATTGATGATTTAGACGTGATGAATTACAGTACAGTGAATAGATGGCATGAATGATTCAAATCACACTCGAACCATTTGTTTACATTTAAGTAGCAATACGTAAATAACCTTAAGAGACTGCAATACTTTCAGGATCCATGGAGCTGCATACGGACTTCTTCAAGATCCTGAGTATGTTTTGCTTTATATATTAATAATGATTTATTCATTTATTCGATTGTGTAAGATTCTCACGTGGATTAGAAATATTGTATTTTTAAATCCTTACTGTACGTTTATACTTTTAGGCGAAAGAGGAAAAGAAAATTTCTCAACTTAATACCTGTACGAACTATTCAAAATATTATTAAGGTAATTTATTCATTTGGTGATTTTCGGTGTCATGTACTCCATATAACTTACACGACCTAAATACAGCAATGGTTGTATTTGTTACACAATATTTACGTAAGTATTGTATGTCTGTGCCATGCACAATTATTACAACGATTTCATATGAATTTTTTTTATTTTGAATTACAGTTAAGGGCATTGAATTAACTGAAATTAATGTCAATCTCATTTTTAAATTTTCAATTGATGGCACGATACATAAAATGCGTTCTTAACAAATTTCTTTATCATTTCTTAGAAACATGCCAATTCAGATTTTTTTTTCTGTGTGTGTATATGTGAGTGTCCTTGTATCTCACACTTAAGACTGTGTCATAGCAGGTGGCACAATGTATACAAAATTAAGTTTATTTTCTAAGTATACAAAATTAAGTGAAATTTTAAATTGATACGGTTCCATTACTTTGCAACTAAATGTATTTATCATTTTAATATTAAAAAAAACTCCACGTGAGATATTCTGTGACCATGCATTTTAAATCTGTTTTGTGACTGTGTATTGTGTGGGATATACTACATTCCACCAGTAATTATGAGACCTTTTTTAATCAAGCGGTGGCAAAAAGAAAATCTACAATTTTGAGGTTTAAATTTAATAACAAAGATAAACAAATTGAAAAATCAGGTGTGGCGAACACATTTTAAAGTTAGTTCACTTATACTCGAACACAAAACTATCCTCGTTTTTCACGTAATAAGTGGTCACTGAATTTTATGGGGCGAAGCTTTTTAAAAGTGAGTCCAAGGGGTTCCCATACTACTCTGTTTAAAATCTCCCTTATATGTGACCTAATTTTAGCTATTAGTTCAATTCATGGCTCGGTAAGAGTAAAATTTTAATTATGTAACTTAAATTGAAGTCAATCAGGAAGCTCATTGAATTTGAAAGGAAATGTCACAGCGAAATATATTGAACCTGTATGTTTCTGTCAGCACGTCCGATAAGCTGTTGTACAGTTTTGTCGCTGCCACGTCTGATCATCAAATAAAGGGAAAATTAAGTTGTTTTTCATAATTTGGTTTCAGTTTAACAGCTCTCTGTAATAGTGTATTCATTTTTTTCTTCAGGTACAGGAAATATTGCAGCGAAATCAAGTTTCAGGTGTATTACTGATTCAGTTCTTTTATTTTGCACTTTAAACATCACTTTGCTTGACTTTAATAAACAATTAAGAGTGAAATGCATTTTCCGATGCATATAGCAGTCATTTAAAAAATGCAAAGGCCAGTGTTAAACTTTTCAAAGGCGACTTATGGAATTGAATTCATAAACCGAACAATAAGAACTAATTTCCAAAAAATAAAATTAGGGGTTCAGTATTTCCTTTGTAATATAAGAATAATATGAGTTAAAAAAATACATGTTATTTGTTAGGAAATATTCATTTGCTTTAACGTCTATTACTCGCAATGATTATAACCTTTTATTTCATTTTATGTGTGCAAACTTCATACTTTGAAGCTGATTAATTCAATAATTAATTTCAAAATGAAAAGCTTATATATTAAAGCTTGTTATAGATTTCTCAACAGTAATCATTTTTAACTTGCTAATTCAAGATCGCAATTTTTATGGCGAATGTTCATTTTAAGTATTAACATAAGAGCGAGGTTAAAGTTCAGAATTATTTTTTCATTTCCCCCTTAAATAACGCTGTGCTTAAATTTAATAAAAATTTGCCAACGCAATATATCAGTCAGTTCAAATAGCAGGTTGAAAACAATAGGAATGCCGATTCTTTAGTACTTGCAATTAAGATTTGGACTTTTCCCTTACCTTATAGATAAAGACTTTTTTCCAAAACAAGGCACGATCTTGAGGTGAAAGCATCTACCTTCCATTACAAACTAGTTAATGAATGTTACTAAATAATTACTGAAGACAAAAAACATTATCATTATTACAATGTACTTGCTTATTGATGGCTGAAGAACCTGTTTTTATAACGTTTTTGAAAGAGTGTCTTCATGTCAGCACAATTATATCTCTAAAGGACTTTCTGATGATCATACAGTTATTTAACCTGCTATTTAAATGTTTTTTCTTACTGTTTGCAATATATCCAGCATAAATATATACCTTTAAAAGGTTTACTTAATCATATTTAACCCCCGAAAAAAACAATAGATTAAATTTTAATTTCAACATTTTACTTTTTGATCTTTTGCATTATTTATGCAACTTCAGTTGTTTCATCTTCTAAACAGGTAAGCCAATAAATAAATGGAGAAAATGACTCCCAAAATTGAGGGTATACTTATTTTTGGTATAAAAAGTCATGTTGGAATGGAGAAAAACTTATGAAATGGGGAAAACAGTCAAACTTTATTAGTATAGACATGTTAAGACATTTAATGTTCATCATTCCTCATAGTTAAAAAAACAATTATGTTCAATTATATTTAAATACCAAATCATAAATATATGTGCAGATATTTGACCTTACTAAATTGAGAGTACGTGCATGATTTTTCTTGCATACAAAAAACAAAAGGAAAAAAAAAAGGAGAATCAATATTCAGAAGCATATCCTTTTGCTATAATTACTGCCTCCAAACATCGTAGCATTGAATCTACAAGATTTTTAGTTGCTTCGACAGACATTTTTTTCCCGTTCATCTTACAATGTAAGTCTCAAATGCTCTTTAAGGGTGATATGCGGTGCTTTTGTGCAGCTTTTTCAAGACTGGACTACAAATTCTCGATAACATTCAAGTCAGGAGACTGGTGGTGTTTTAAACTGTTGTGGAGAATAATATAGCGGTCATTGCTTTACTATGTATACTGTGCTCTTGGGATCATTACCTTGGAGAAATAGAAAATTTGATTCGAATCCCAATTTAGCAGCACTATTCTTCAAATATCTCTTCCGTATATCCAGATATGCCATCTTATCCATGATTCCATCCATAAATGCAAGCTTGCGACACCTGCTACTACCATGCACCCCCAAACTGTAACTGACACATCTCCATGATTAAAGGTTGGAATTGAGTTTTTTGGATCGAAAGCAGTGTTTGTCTTGCGTCACACCATACGACGGCCGTCACTGTAAAAAATATTGTACTTGCTTTCATCACTAAAAATAACGTCATTCCAAAACAGTTTGGTCTTTAAAATGTGATCCTTTGCAAACTGTAATCGTTTATCTCTATACATTTTATTAATAAAGAGCCTTTTCTATGCTTTCCTACCATTATTGCCAGATCTTCTGAGAACTCTATGTACAGTTTCAGGAGAAATAGACCTACTCAAAGTTCTAGAAGTACTTGAAGCAATTTTTGGAGCACTTATTTTAGCATCAACCTTTATTTGATGTAAAATTATCCTCTCTACTATTGAGCTCAGTAGTCTTTTTCGGCCTTTTCCTACTTTATTTTCTCATGGGCCATACTTTTTAAATATTTGAATGTCTTTTTCAACACTCCGACCATCTATTTTAGCTATTTTTCACAAAGATTTACCTTCATTTGACAGATTAATGACAAGTTTTCTTTTCTCTGTCATTGTTTCCCTTCGATTCTCCATTTTTATCTAATTAAAAGATAACCGATAGTTTTGAAATAGAATGAACTTTTTGCAGATGTTCTGATCTGTAAATATTTAAAGTATAATATTTATTATAATTGAAGGTAGTTAAAACAAGCAATTTAAAAAAGTGTACTCTCAATTTTGTGTCTTGTAGCTCTTCTTTCAAAACCTCAATGATTTATTTTAATAAATTGCCAGTTCTGAATTTTTAGGAAGTTTGATACTAAAACGTTTGTACTTTAGTGGCACCAAATTAAGAACATTCCTCTTAATTTGTGCATAAATTTGACTCTTAACAGTCTGAAATTCAAATAACAAGTGTACCCTCAATTTTGGGAGTCACTGTAGATATGACTCTATATAGCGGATTAAAAATAATTTCGAAATCAGGGACTATCGGCGCAAGAGCAACACCGAACGTTAAAATTCTGAGAAATCATTCTCAAAAATAAGAAGTTGTATGAGTCGACACAAAAGAATGATCTTCCTTTATTCAATTAAAGGAAAATGGTAGAAAACACTTTACTTATAAGCATCCACAAACGATAATTGAATGTTAAATGCACCACTGCATAACCTTATCTACTTCCACACGCACACACGTATGCACACGCATACACGCACATGATAATCAATTTACGTTAAAGGAATGAAATAAGGATTCATAATAATGCTCCAGCCAACAGTACTACTAGCATAAAGCTGTTACAAGTGTATTAAAATGGTTGCAAGAAAAACTTAATATTAAGATTTTCACGGTAAGGCAGGCCCCGATTTTCGATTAGGCCAGGTAGGCCCGGGCCTAGGAGCCCCCAAATGTTGGGAGGCCCACCTCAAAAATTTTCTTTTAAAAGAAAAAATACCCAATTCAATTTTTTTTTTATTTTACCCTTTTTAATAACAATTTTTTTTTATATATCCTTTCAAATTGGATTGATCGGTTCATCATATGTATATTTATATGTATAGTTCCTTATAAGTATTTTATAGTGTATATAAGGGTTAATAAGTTTTTACGGTTGCATTGTATTGGTGTTTTAATGATGAAGTTACTACGTCGTATTGTTTTTCTTTATTTGATAATGTTCTAGGCTTTTACGCTTCAAATAGCCAATTCTTGGTAAAATGGTACTTTCACAATTATTCATGATTACTTTTTTTGGTGTATCAATTTTGGAAATATTACGCCCACATCAGTGTTAGGGGGCCCCATCCCAAGTTGTGCTTATAGTCAAGAGTTTTCTAAATCGGACCTTGCGGTAAGGTGCAAATTGAAATGCACTTTCCTATGAAACGAGAAATATGTATACAAGTTGAAACTGAAATCTAGCCTTTGAAGAAAAACCAAATTCATCAGCATTTATTTTCCTTCATATTTGTGTGTGTACATGTATAAATGTAAATAGTTCTAAGTATATGCATGTACGCATATAGTTCTGTGTGGGCGTATAATTCGAACCTTGAAATGGCCATCTTATCTAAAAATGCTTGCTTGATTCTGCTTAAAGTGTTACTGAATGCAATAGAAAATGGACCCTTTACGTATTTCTATAGCAGTCATTTACAGCAGTCATTTACAGGTGTGTCCTCGGTTTTAACCCAATTAATGATTTCAAAAATAAGGATGGCATATCCTCTAAACGTGTACGGGTCAGTGAGATTCCATGCCAGGAATCTTTCTAAATTTTACCTTGAGACAGAATTTATCTGTCCACAACAGAGAGAGTTGAATGTCCTATAAACTGTGGGGCAAAATGTTAAAAACAGTTCCGTAACTGACTGACTGACTGACTGACAGATAACGCACAGACCAAACTGTGGACTTAGAGGGCTGAAATTTTGTATGGCGATTCTTCTTGTAGTGCTAAGGGGTGCACTAAGAAGGATTTTTGAAAAATTCTACTTTGATTTTTTTAAAATTAAATTTTTGAAGTGCTTTTGTAACTTTTTTTAAGTTTGCATTTAAAATAATAATTTTAGGGTTACGAAATTTATATCACAAGAAAGATCATAAACATTCCTTTAAAATGATATCTTTTTTTAATATTTACCTCCATTTTCTGATTTTTGGTGAATTTTTAAAGATTAATTTTTAGAATTTAATTTACACTGGTGTAAGAAATTAAGAGAATTTGCAGACTTGGTCGATTATCTCTAGAACTACTGTACCGATTTTAATGAAATTTGATATGTACATACATTGATACAATACAAAACAAATAACCATTCAATAATTGTAATACACACGCATGATCGTGCATAACACTGTTGGAGTCGGAAGGTATGAAACAGCGGTTGCAGAATAAACAAAAAAATAGGTTAATAGATGGGTTAATAGGGGGTATGGTCCCCTCTTACATATATACAGGTCTCGCAGCGTGATTTCATACTTGAAATAAGGCAGTTTATCATTTCCTGTGGCAATTGGTCCCACTCGTTCAGCAACGCTGTTTTCATTCCCTGGATGGTTCTCGGAGGGGGGTTGCGAGTTGCAATTGCCCCCCCCCCAGAGCGTCCCAGACATGCTCTATAAGGTTAAGGTCTAGAGATCTGGCTGGCCAATCCATCCGGCGAACATCCTCACTCTCTAGAAATTCGTCGACCAGAAGAGCTCTATGTGGCCTCGCGTTATCGTCCATTAAAATGAACTCAGGGCCAACTGCACCACTGAAAAGGCGAACATAGGGCTTCAAGACCTCATCCCCATACCTCACACCAGTCGCAGTGCCTCTTTCAAAGACATGAAGAGCTGTGCGGCCATCCAACATGATGCCTGCTCAGATTATTAAACCTCCTTCGCCATAATGGTCAATTTCGCGGACATTGGAGGGTAAGTAGCGGGTCCCTGGTTCTCTCCATATGAACGTACGGCGAGAATCGGTGTTTAGGCTGAACTGGGACTCATCAGTGAAGAGAACGGTAGCCTATTGATCCATTCTCCAATCCCTATGCTCTCGGCACCATGATAAACGGATTGTCCTGTTCGTAGAAGTGAGCGGGACGCAAACAGCAGGTCTTCTTGCAAACAACCCTCTCTCATGAAGTCTTTCGGAAACAGTCACCCTTGATACACGGGTTCCTGTGGCTACATGTCACGAGAGAGCTGAGAAGCTGTAGCACTCCTGTTACGCCTCGCTATAATCGACAAATAGCGATCTTCTCTGGCCGTCGTGGCTCTTGGACGACCTTGCCCAGGCTTTCTCTCGATGGATCCGGTATCCTGGAACTGTTTCTATAAGTTACACACAACGCTGGGCGTTAAATTGAACTCTCTACAAATTTGGACTTGAGATTGTCCTGCTTCTAGCCTCCCCACAATTCGCCACCTCATTCCATCATCTAAACGTTGGTGGTTACTCATTTTTACTGTTACAATTTGAAATTAACCGATTGCTGCAAAATAACACCATCTATTAACCCATTTTTTTTGTTTATTCTTCAACCGCTGTTTCATACCTTCCGACTCCAACGAGTGTTACGCACGATCATGCGTGTGTATTACAATTATTGAATGGTTATTTGTTTTGAATTGTTTCAGTGTATGTACATATCAAATTTCATTAAAATAGGTACAGTAGTTCTAGAGATAAACGATGAAGTCTGAAAATTCTCTTAATTTCTTACACCAGTGTATTAACTGCTGATCACGTGGTTTCTTTTTTTTGTGATATTTTAAATTAATTTTGCGTCACGTGCATAAAAACGAAATAAATTGACAAAAGAAATATTGAAATAAAGTAATATTGAAAAGTTAACCACTAGGCTGATTGAGATGGAAGTTTTTTTAAGAATTTAATTCAAATTAGTATGTTTTATGGATATTAAACATACAAATTAGCTGCTTACATTGACTGTTGTATTTAATTTGAATGTACTCCGTAGCGAAGCATGGGTATTCAGCTAGTATATATATATATATATATATATATATATATATATATATATATATATATATATATATATATATGCTAGTATATATATATATATATATATATATATATATATATATATATATATATATATATATATATATATATATATATATATATATATATATATAGTGTATGTGTGTTATCTAATGCAGAGGCACTTGTCGGGAGAAATTCGTCTTTTGTTACTCACAGCGAAGTCTTGGTGGCTACTTTATTATGGGAGCGCCATTTAGAAAGCATTGCTCCCTATGAGGGGACAACATGTTAGCAACCAAGCATTTTTCGGGATTTGAATCCACTGCATGGGAGATAACGACGGTTACCAATATACCATATAGGCAGTTTGGTTAGAATATTGACTGTCATACTTAATGAGAGAAAGAAGAAAAGTAAGTGCGTTGTGAGAAGTAGAGTTGTTTTCAGACATGGCAGACAGATACTTACTGCCCTGAATATGAGGCCATGCTTTATATTGTTTCCTTAACATCTCTTATTCTGCATTGATATCCCCTTTCCATTGACTACTAAACACGGTCAGAATTAACGATCCATGAAAAATGTCAGAGATATTAATTCTAGTACGAAGTACAACATATCTGTAAAATTAAGTTAACACTCGTTGTGGAAGAATTATTCACATTTTTATTGGTATGCATTGCGAAGCTGAGGTTCCCCACATCTCTGTTTTAAATTGCCCCAATAACGTTTCTCATCGCGTGGGAATTGTTCATTGAGAAAGTAAAAAACTAAATATAGACTGAAGTTCGCATTATTTAAAAACCATTAATGGTACTATTTCAACTGAAATATGTTTCTTATACAAAGTTTTCTTCAAAATAATATAAAGAATATATTTGGTGGATATATATAATTATAAAAAAAAAGAAAAAACTTGTCGCCTCGTGTCTGTGTTTCTCTTGATGTTATATTTGATAGTGCAGAGATTAAGAAAATGATACGGTGTGATTATTACAAATAATATGTATGAACAGAATTCAGAATTGGCAGAAGTGGATGACAGATGTTACTTGTGGATTGAAGTACAATATTAAATTGTTAGGACTTGAATAATAATTGAAGACGGATATTTATAGTAACTAGGTTAAAAAGTTAAGGATTTGAAATACTCCTGTTTCTAATCTGATCCTGAAATAATTTAGAAGCGTTCCAAAACTTTAACTATAAATTAAAGGTTATGTTGGATTTATTCCTAATATAATGTATGGTTCGGAAACTTGGTCTCTAACAAAAAATGGAGAATACAGAATTGCAGTCTTCGAGAAAAGGATTCTGAAATAATTTAGAAGCGTTCCAAAACTTTAACTATAAATTAAAGGTTATGTTGGATTTATTCCTAATATAATGTATGGTTCGGAAACTTGGTCTCTAACAAAAAATGGAGAATACAGAATTGCAGTCTTCGAGAAAAGGGTTCTCAGAAGCATCCTTGGTGGTGTAAAAAAAATGGCCTATGGTGGAGACGTTTTAATTCAGAAATCTATAGACTTTTTAAACAGCCCGATATTATTAAAATTTTTAAATTAAATAATGAACTGGGCCTCTCATATTGCTGGAATGGATGAAAAAAATCCAGTAAAGAAGATTTTTGTTGCAGGGCCCTTTACTAGTCGGAAAAGAGGAAGGCCAAAACTAAGGTGGATCGACTGTGATGAATCAGATTTTAATTCCGAAGTGATTTAAGAGTGATTGGAGTGAGGAACTGGCAGACCAGGCTAGAAATAGGCTGCCCTGGAGGAATTTTCAACTGAAAGCTCTGGATCACCCTGGGCTGTCGTGCAAATATGATGATGATGTTTAATTTATAGTTAAAGTTACGAGCAGCAAAGTTTTCTCCAAATATTTCAGAAAGGGAAATTTAATTGATGTCATAATATAATTTAAGACTTATTAAATTATTATTTCGTGATTTGAAATTACATATTTTACCTATTCATAAAAATTTTATTTCCTGTCTCTTATAACTGCATGGAACTCTCTAGAAAGTGTTTTTTCAATACTATCAAAGAACACACTACAGAGTTAAAAGTAGGCAAAGATTCTTTTCTACTTTTGAACCGCACTGTTGATTTAAAATAAGTGAAATCTTGAAGCAAAAAAGCAAACATTAACAGCCATTTATCAAACTGTTACAAAGGTAAATAAACTGATTATTAATGACACTAAGTAAATTATTGCAACAATACATCGAATAGTTTGTGTGCGCTGTTGATTCTGTTACTAGCTAATCCAATGTCATCAAGTGATTCAAATCTCTTCAGGTGATTTAGGAATGCCTAATATGCTTATTCTATGTTTCTTTGTTTTGACTTAACCTTGGAGTTTATTTATAGTCTACCGTTTGTTTTGAAGATACGATCTCGAGTTCCAGCGGTCTGTGACGGAGCCGTGCAAAAGTTATTTAATGGTTTTTGGCACAGTAGAATCCCCCAAAATTGGAAACTGAAAGCAAATGTAACTGCACTTATAGTTATATCGCAAATGCAAAGCGCCAAATTGGGAAAGGAAGCGCAAGGAAAGCATTAAAGGGCTGGTTTTTTTTAATTAAAAAAACCTGGTCTTACTGAATTACTGCTTTTAGATGCACTATATTAAAATTGTTAACTTGGTATTAAGTTCTAAGGTGATCAAAGACATTTTCTGGAGAATTGTTTTCAGAATTTAATTCTTAGGTCCATTCCAATTAAATTTTCAATAAAATTAAGTATCTAAAATTTAATCGAAAATTTATGTTAACATAAAAGGCAGACAGATGAGTAAATGTGGTATAGATAAGTAAATTGTAGATAGATAATTAAATGCATGTATTAGAATACCTTTTCCCTCTGAGTTGAAATTTTGGGTAGTTAGTTTTTTAGGGGACATTAAACAATCGACTCTTTTGCAGGAATTTTTTTTTTCAATTAAAACGCACTTTTGGGAAAACGACATAATCTTTTACGTGACAAATTAGTTTCTTGATGATAAACTTCAATAAAAATTAAGCCTCACACACTCTACCCCCTGAAAAATGGAAGAAAATAGCCCCCAAAAATGTATTTTTAACTCATACTTGCTATCTACAGGGTGGTCATAAAGAAACTTTGCCGATATATGGACCTCTAGCGGCTGTTCCGTTCAACCGATCGAGATGAGATTTCAGATATAGGGTCAATCCATTTCAAATCACCAAATTTAGCAAGGTACAGTTGCTCGACATTTTTAATTTTCGTAATTTTTTAACCAAGTTTTATTCACAGTTTTATGAGTTTAAAAACATGGTTAAAATTTTTTTTGACCTTATATTTTTTGGGGGGCGGCCATTTTTAACCAGCTACGGAGTAATTTTTTTGGTGAAAAACGTTTTTCACGGAAAAGGCTGTAGCTGCTTTATTTTTATACCTATCAAGGTGAATAAAAAACTAAAATGTTCAACATAAAATTGCCTACATTTTAGGTTATTAGAAAACTTTTTTAGATTTAAGGATCTAGACCAAAAAAATGTTTAAAAACGTTAGAAATAAAGGATCAAACACCACATTTCGCTACCTTAATTTTTTATGAAGGAAATGAAACTGACCTTAAATATTTTTTTCTTGAATAAATCTTTCATAGAGCTACTTGTTGTAAAAATTTCAATCTTGAAAACCTTTTTTTTTGTACAGCTTACCAAAAACCATGTTAAGCCTGTTTTTGGCAGTTTTCACTAATTAATATCCCAAAAGGGACTGAGTAAAAAATTCTGAAAACTTAGGATAATAAACATCTTTGTAATATAAAGCTACCATATAAATTTTATGAGTGATATTTAACTGGTTTTAGAGTGGAAGAGCACTAAATTTGTGAAAAAAATTGTGCTAATTTTTTCGGACTAGCCACTTTCAAAATCAGTATTAAAGCCAGTTGTTCTTGTTTCGACATCAAAAACATAAATGTTTTGTTTTACCTAACCCTAAAACTTGTCTAAAACTTATATGTCCCCGACTCTAATAAGTTAGTGGATGAAAATAATTTGAATCGAGTGAAATCATTATGTGTTACATTGGAGTTGTCTCCGATCTGTAAAATAACGAAACTGAATAAAGAAAAGGGATTGTTAACTTAAAACAATGACAGATAAAACTGCAATATCTGTAAAAAGTAAATTGAAGATTTAGAGGAACAACAAAACCAGACCTGCTCTAAATCAACTTAAGTGGCTATGAAATTTTGATCTACCAACTTAAAAGAAAAATGCAGCTTGGTGAATAAAAATGAAACAAATTAAAATCATTTGTTTCTTACCAGATTTATGGTCAATAAAAAAAATGTTTGTTGTTTCTGAGTATTTTGTAAGTCAAACAAGACAATTAAGGAGCAAGGTATCCTGCTAAATCTTTGTAAAATACCAGGTGGACACAAGATAAGTGAAGAAGTTGTCAACTGTGTGAACGAGTTTTATCAAGATGAGAATAGCTGTCTCTCCGGGTAAAAAGAAATGTGTCTCAGATAAAATTAACATTGTGAAGGTTTATAAACAAAAAAGGTTAGTATTAATACCCTTAAATGAGCTTTTTATAGTCTTTACATACAGAGATATCCAGAATATATAATTGGTAGTCAATGTTCAGTGTTCTCCGGTCAAAATGGTGTGTTCTGCCTGGAAAATCTGCCACTCGCAGTGTGTGTAAATATCACCAGATTGTTAAACTGATGACAGAAAGGGCAAAATTAAATACTAATTACCGGACTTTGTTAGACTTTTTGTGTGACATTGAGAGTGAAACCTGCACGCTGAATAAGTGCTTGGAATATCCTGGACCAGAAGTACTTCTTGAAGTCTTAATGAATGATATTGGTAACTTGTCTGATGAAATAAGTTTCAAACAGTGGGTGAAGACAGATAGAGCTGATCTTATCACACAATTGTTACCTAGTGATGAATTTCTACAAATTCTTGTGGAAAACTGATCTCATTAAAATCACACCATTTTATATCAAATGTCCAAACTCAACACTGTAGAAAACTGAAAGAGAATCTTACAGATTTTGAATGCATATTTATTAGAGACTTCTCAGATAATTATATTTTTACGGTCCAAGATAAAATTCAAAGCTTCCATTGGACGAATACACAGGCTACACTACATCCTTTTGTTTGCTATATTAAGCAAAAATCAAATATTTTGTAAAAGTATTTGTATTATTAGTAACCACCTTATACACGATAAACCACTGTGTATACATTTCAACAACATGTTGTACATGAGGTGAATGTTGTATCTAGAATACAGAAGATTATTTACATTAGTGATGGTGCCATCAGTCAATACAAAAGCAAAAAGAATTTCATCAATGTCTGACAACAGAAACACGATTTTGGCATAGCAGCAGAATGGAATTTTTTGCCTGATAGCACGGAAAAAAATTCTTGCGGTGGTATAGGTGGAACCACGAAACGGGAAGTAACAAGAGCCAGTCTTTTAAAACCTTACAGTGATCAAATACTCACACCACAAAATACATTGATGTTTTTTTTCAGTGGAAATATTAGGGATAAATTATATTTTTATCTCGACAGAGGAAATAATGCAAAAGAATCTTTAATGAAAAAAAAATGAATGTTATGTACCAATCCCAGGAACTCGAGGTTATCATATTTATGTACCCATAAGTGAAAATCAGATTAGGTGTTAAACTACTTTGAAATGCCACAGTTTTGAGGATTTCAAAACCTCAATTGAGTTTACAAAAACCTCATCCTTTGACGATAACGACAGCATGGCATGCATTTATAGCGATGAATGGGGGATCTGTAAAGTTAAAGATAAAAGAGGAGAGTACAATGACATTTTAGTGCCTTTTTTTCATTCATCAGGACCTGCAACTACATTTAATTTATCAAAAAATGATAGTATTTGGATTCCTGTCATTAAAGCCCTATGCAAATTGACCCCGATTGAACTGACAACTATTTCTAGACGAACATTCAATAACTTAGAAAAGATATGCAATGAAATTTCCGCACTGTTTAATACTGTAAATAGATTTTAAAATGCAAAGAAGTAAGTTAATAAAAGAAAAGACATTCAGATATTTTTATAAACAATTTTTAAGGAGATGAACAAAATAAAATCATACTACTATTTTTAATACTTTCTATGTTGATGTTCTTTTAATTGCAATAAAACGTATGGGATACAATTTATTCATGTAGGTTTTAGTATATTAAGATTAAAGAACAATCTTGGATAATTTTTTAAAAAATAGAAAGCAGCACACAAAGAAAAGTTAAAACTTCCTTTCTCTGGACTGAAGGGAAATGAACAGAGTTTTTGGGCATTTTTAGTGAACTGTAATTCAAAAACCAGTCAAATATCACTCATAAAATTTATAGGGTAGCTTCATATTACAAAGATGTTTATTATCTTACGATTTTAGAATTTTTTACTCAGTCCCTTTTGAGATATTGATTAGTGAAAACTGCCTAAAACAGGCTTAACACGGTTTTTGATAAGCTGTACCACAAAAAGGAAAAGGTTTTCAAGATTGAAATTTTTATAACAAGTAGCCCTATGAGAGATTTGTTCAAGAATAAAATATTTAAGGTGAGTCGCATTTCTTTCATAAAAAATAAGGGTAGCGAAATGTGATGTTTGATCTTTTATTTTTAGCGTTTTTAAACATTTTTTTGGCTTAGATTCTAAAATCTAATGAAATTTTCTAATAACCTAAAATGTAGACAATTTTATGCTGAACATTTTAGTTTTTTATTCATCTTTATAGGTATAATAATAAAGTAGCTATAGCATTTTCCGTGAATTACCATTTTAACCAAAAAATGACTCCGAAGCTGAATAAAAATGGCCGCCCCCCAAAAAATTATAAGGTCAAAAAAATTTTCAATCATGTTTTTAAACTCACAAAACCATGAAGAGGACTTGGTTAAAAAATTAGGAAAATTAAAGATGTCGAGCAACACCCCCTTGGTGATTTGAAATGGATTGAGCCTATAGTTAATCAGATGTATGAGCTCGGGATTCTGAGATCGGCAACACAGAGACTCTCACGGTTACGGTTATAGGTATAGAAACTCGAAATTTTCAAACACTCATTTTTTCCCATTGCAAAATGCTCAGGGCATGCGAAAACCCCAAAGAGCGTTGGAACGGTACGTGTATCACAAAAAAACGGACGCGTTATGCACGCATAATAAACAGCTCTGCGAACGGACAACAAAAACGATATATGGACCTCTAGTGGCCGTTCCGTTCAACCTATCGAGATGAGATTTCATATATAGTTATTCAGATGTATGAGCTCGGGATTCTGAGAACGGTAACACAGTGACGCTCACGGTTACGGTTATAGGTATAGAAACTCGAAATTTTAAAATGTCAACGCCCACCTTTTCCCGTCGCAAAATGCTCAGCGCATGCGAAAACCCTAAAAAGTGTTGGAACGGTACCTGTATCACATAAACGGACACGTTATGCACACACAAAAAAAAAAAAAACTCTGAGAATGGCTAACAAAAACACGATCAGAGAGTTTTTTATCGGTTTTCTACGCTGAATATCTGGCGAACGGCGTTCTGTGATTGGTTTGTAGCCTCTGTCATATGCAAATTTCCTCCGTGCGCCCCGATCGTGTCTTTCTTGGCTGTTCGCAGAGCTGTTTTTTGTGCGTGCATAACGCGTCCGTTTTTTGTGATACACGTACCGTTCTAACGCTTTTTGGGGTTTTCGCATGCGTTGAGGATTTTGCGACGGGAAAAAGTGGGCGTTGCTGTTTGAAAATTTCGAGTTTCTATACCTATAACCGTAATCGTGAGCGTCACAGTGTTGTCGTTCTCAGAATACCGAGCTCATACCTTTGAATAACTATATCTGAAATCTCATCTCGATAGGTTGAACGGAACGGCCGCTAGAGATCCCTATATCGGCAAAGTTTCTTTATGACCACCCGGTATATTAAATATAAAACTGACATTGCTTCAACTGTTTATCATAAACATCCCAAACTTCGAAATTTTGAATGAAAAATAGTAACATACTATCATTTTTTTCTTTTCATTTTCATTTTTTTCTTGGTTCTTTATCCGTTTCGAAAAACCAATGCATCATGATATATTATAAGTCTTGTCGTTAAAGGCAAGAATCAATTATACCTTCGTCTTTATTTGGTTGGTTTTGAGGATAAATAATTTATATAAAGGCTTTAGTTGATTAGTTTTACGATAATTATGCAGAGGGTGACAGATAATAGTTTCAAGAACACAGCAATTTCCTTGTTTGAGACTAAAGTCTGAAGCATCTACCTAGAACTTAAGCAGAAACTTCAGATCAAAGACTTAAAACAGAAGTTATCAACGAAAATTACTTTTTTTTCTACTTAAAAAAGTTAAATTATTGTGCGATTTTGACTAAAAAATGAATACTTTCTTTCTCTATAAACCAGGAAACACTTTTACAAGTAAATATTTTCTTCTTGAGCTTCATTTGATTAATTTTTTCTTGCGTAACAACGACTAGAAAAATATGCTAAACAGAGAAGAAAAAATCAACAATTTTTACGAGTTTATTAAAATATGAATTATATTTTACTTTTATAGCAAAGATTCTTTGTGCACAATCTAGGAAAACAATGGCACAAAAAAACTTAAGTGAATTGAATAAATTAGTTTTTTCCTTGCTCGGAGTAAATTGTATTACCACGCACAACACGTCACTGCGTGATCAAATATCACACGATTAAATTTTTTTTCAAGTAAATGCTTTAGTCTGTCAGAGTTCTAGGTTCATTTTTGAAATTTCTTTTTTGGCTGAATAATATGTCCCAAATTCTCTCAAATATATGTATAAAGGAAATTACGTTTCATTGCAAATGTAAATACATGCATATGAAGAGAAAGCAAATAAATTACAAACATAAGGTCTTATTTTGTCATCTCTCAAATATATGATCTTTGACGGGCTTTCATGTTTAGATGGCAGGATGTTTCCTTTCTCCGACCTTGTAAAGTAAATTGTATGCATGATCTAGAATTTATAAATCATTCTTAAGCTTACACGAAAATCGTAAGCAATCGCTTAGAAAATTCGTAAGTACACGAAATTTTCATCAGATATATAACAACCACGGTTTAAAAATTTGTGCGAGCACTGATGGGTTTAAGGAATGGAAAAATGTTTGGTAGAACCATTAAAACTTTTTAACTAAATGTATGTCAAGATATTTGGTCACGTACCTACTCGGTTAAAGTTTTATAAACGTGAGAAAGATCTTGTATGGAATTTCCCACTGAATGCTTTAAAATATTTTTTGAACAAAAGAACCCGAAGGAATATTTAAAATGCAAAGACTTTTTAAGTTTTATAAATTTAGATAAGTAAAATGAGCATGCATGTGTATACGCAATATTTACTTCCTATAACGTAAGATCCCTTTTGAAAGAAATAAAAAATCTGAAGTGAGGTTCGAACCCTCTATATAAACATTTTACCTCTTTCGAGTATTTTATTTTGTGTTCATATGATGGTTTGAAAAAAAATTATTTTTATAGCATTAAAGAAAGATTTTCTTTTATTATTATTATTGGGGAATTTGATATTTTCTCTTCTTTACAGTCCTTTTCTAGTCAATCCGAAAAAAAGTCAAATCTTTAACCTAGATTTATCTCTAGAGTTGTCTGTGAACAAACAGATTAGTGAAAAATAACGTGAGTTTATGCTTGATTTTTGAGGATCTAGCACACGCAGGTTATTAGTCTCTTGCAGTTATGGTATATTTGAAAAAAAAAATAACACTTTTAAGTCATGTTAAAAAATACCTTTTTCGTTTTCCCGTTAGTACTTTTCCGTAAAAGCTACATACATGAATACGTTTTAAATTTTATAGTTGATATAAATTACGAACTTTCTACTTTTAGCTTGGAGTCTGTTCTAAAATATAGAGTTTGTATGGGGCCCAGGCTCATGCTAAACACTTCTCATCTCCAAGGTATACATAGACAGAAGAAGAGTACACGCAGAGAAGATCGCATTTGTTCTTAAAAAACAATATTTTTTAAATACTTTAAACAATTGTCTATTTAAAATTTTTATTTTATAATAAACTAGCTGAAAACCCGTACTTCGCTACGGAGTACATTCAAATTAAATACAACATTCAACGTATGCAATTAATGCCAATATATATATATATATATATATATATATATATATATATATATATATATATATATATATATATATATAATATAAATACAACGATCAATGTATGCAACTGATGTAAAAAAAAGGAAAATATATATTTATAAAAAAAATCGTAATGGCTGTTTTTATAGACAAAATAATGTAGAAGAAAATATTCAAATTGAATCTAATAGAACATACTAAAGAATATAGTACAGTTAATATAGTACACTTTGAGGAACATTTCTTTTACTGTATTTTAATATTTTTTTGGATAATGTCCAATCATCTGCCGCATTAGCAAGAAAAAAATTTTTTTTGTCAATTTACTTCGTTGCTATGCACGTGACGCAAAATTTGTTTAAAGTATCACAAAAAGAAAGGAAACCACGTGATCAGGATTTAATAAATTGAATTCTAAAAATTAATCTTTAAAAATTCCCCCAAAATCAGAAAATGTAGGTAAAGATTCGAAAAAGATTTCATTTTAAAGGAATTTTTATGATCTTTCTCGTGATACAAATTTTATAACCCTCGGATTATTATTTTAAATGAAAACTTTAAAGAATATTACAAAAACAGCTAAAAAAATTAATTTAAAAAATATAAGAATAATTTTTCAAAAATCTCTCTTAGTGCACCCTTACACTATAAGAAGAATCGCCATGCAAAATTTCAGCCCTTTAGGTCCAGCGGTTTGGTCTGTGAGTTATATGTCAGTCAGTAAGTCAGTCAGTCAGTCAGTTACGGAACTGTTTTATACATAAAGACTAATGGCCCGAGCAGCCTAGTAGTTTGCGTGTCGGGTCACGGTACTGAGGGAACTATGATTCCCTACAAATGCCACTGAATAGTCTCGTGCGTACGCCGGGTATAGGCCCGTTAAATCTGTAGGTTGGGAAGTTCTTCCATGGGATTTTTAGGGGTGTTAGAAAGGTACGAGCCCTTTAGATGTCGCCATTAAGGGTGCGGTCTTAATTGTGGCGGCCCCCTCATAGGCAGCAATGTGGACTCATGCAAATTATGCTGTCATAATGAAGTCAAAAATTCGCAGCGCAAGTATGGACAAATGTCTCCGGATAAGGCATTGAGGAAAAAAGAAAACAACAACAAAACTATACATCAGGTAGGATTTTACTCTCGTTCACTGAAAGCTCAGAATGAAACTGCTTGATACTGAACCCCGAATACGTTATGACGTGTGCTATCTCTAATTGCTCACTATTCTTCCAAACTGGAAAATAAGGTGGAGCCGCGGCATTTTCCTCGTGGAATGGGTGATGCTTTATTCATGGTATATAATTATAGCGTTTTCTTTTCGGCTGTTTAATTGTTTAACGATGTTTAAAATGACGACTTCCTGTCAACGTTATTGTTTGATTCCTATTTTCATCGATCTCTCTCTTCTTTTGACGACTGTTATTTTTCACAGTTTGTGTTCCGTGCACGTGCGCTAAAAAGGCCTTTCTTATTAGCGGTTTTAGGTTTTAAGGGTTAGAAATCATTGTTATGCAATTTGGGAAAGTCAAAATTGCCACAACAATTAAGATCTTTAAATTATTTAACGTCGCAAAACGGTACTTTACAATAGTAGGATACAGTTTTATTCTCATGTTTTTATATAATTTATTATCCAATAAACTTAATTTCTAATAATTCCTTCCCAAACATACGTATATGTTCTTGGATCTATAGGTATTAACTAAGCATATGAGTCAATACAGTATGGGTAGTTATTAAATACAGCAAAATGCTACTAACGGTTATAAATGTAGCATTAGTTCGTACTAAGAAACATAGAAACCTAAAGAACTGGTAGTATTTTCCGCCAGTAAATTATTTTACGCATTAGGATTCTTTTAAGCTGCGATACCTTCACATTTACATCGGTAAATTTAAGATAAATTAAATGTAGAATCCAGAGTTTATGAATTATTTGTTGATTATTTCCCAATCGTCAAATTTAAAGCACCCAAACCTTAAAATCTAGTATTCTTCTATGAACATCTGTATCAATAGATTAGATTTATTTTGGGCCCAGTTAGTAAGAGCAGCGGGCCAGTGATCTGAACGCCCCACTCGATGCTCGTCGCTGCAAATCCACCGCCGTGTTCATTAATGATGGCCGGGACACGTAAAATAGGTATTGGCTACAATGTCCTCAAAGTTCTCAAATTTACCTCTTGAGGTGCGGGATCAAGTGTTCCGGTCTCGTCACTTGACTCGGTTCAAAATTACGGGACCGATGTTCTTCGAGGTCAAGTCAGACTTCAGCCCTAGTGGTACCTCTCCTTAAAGTGAAGCTGCTCACTACCCTTCGCCAAGGACCTAGGTCCTTTGGACTTGGTGTAGGCTTTCCTACACCAAGGGAATTGGAATGAACAACAACAGATTTATTTTAATGTGATAAATTGCATGTCTAGTAGTGCGTTACTGATTTCTTATTCAAATTTCTTTTACAATTTGTTTCATCCCTGATTCTATATCAAAAGAGCTCAGCAAAGTGAATTATATGCCAAAAAATGGAAAGTAGATGCATTCAAGTTGCATCGAATGTGAAACATATCGACGTTGCTTTCGACAGAGAAAAAATAGAACTGGATACCTGACTTTCTGCCAATTTTAGACTTTCTGAAATGGTACAGAGAACTACTAGTCTTAAACGGGAAAGAAATAGGTGTTTCAGACGGTCAGAACACGTGATATACTTAAGCAGAAGTGGTACAGAATACTAGTCTGAGACGTGCAGATACGGAGCACAGCAGGGATATCCTTAGCCATTTAGTACACTATAGGAAAGGTTCAAGCTTAAGTGCGCTAATTATAAGGTGTAATGAACGCCTACAAAAGTTACATATGTTTTTTGGAACTAAGTTATAAAATTCATTACATGCACAACAATTTTTCAAGTGTTAAGCATTTTAAACAATTGAGTTCGCGTTTATAAATATGTGGGGAAAAGTACCATAAGTCGGGAAACCGATTTTCAGTACATTTTATTCAGCAGAGTTTGGGGAGTATTTAGGAAAAAAATCGGATCGATCGTTGGTGAGATACAGCGTTTTAAAAATAGACTTAAAAAATAACCAGTTTTAAGAAAAACGACTTTCAAAGTTTGGGTAGAAAAAAAAGCAAAAGTTTGGAATAAACTACTCCAGAAACTCTGCATTTAAACTATACTTTCAGTACTCAATTTCCTCTGTTTGAATGCACCTTATAGAGCAGACTTTAGGGATAATTTAACAAAAAAAAGCTTGACCAGTTAGAAATTCTCAGAGCTGCGCAGAAAATGCAATCACATTGTCACACACTTATCATCTGCTGGAAATAATCGATTCTATATTACAAATTTCATATCCTAGGAGGCTAATCTTTTGCATACATGTTGCCAAATGTTACTAAAATCAGCTGATGTTCAAACCTTTAAAATTTGGTAATTTAGCCTTAACGAGGTTTTTTTTCTCTCTCGTATGAAATTTACGTATCCAACTCAAGGCACCTTCTCATGGGTTACATCACACACAACAACATGCTACCGACCATCAGTTCATAATTCTGTTGCGAGTTTAACCAAATTTTCACACTTGTGGGTTGGCGAACCGGGGGCGAAATTCCATCATTACCGGACAATTTACCGCAGATTAGCATTATTACTATCAACCCAAAAACGACAAAGAAAAACCCGGATTTTGAGTTTTGGAGGGATATAATAATTCAATCTCCCCTAGCACCGAGATCAGGACTTTTTCTTTGATGCCGGCCCGAAACAATAGGCTTTCAAAGCCTCCTCTTCGAACATATACCTGCGATTAAAGAATGAAGAAAAGAAGTTCCGATTAATGGTATTTTTATTCCTTTTATTATTTTATATTAGGCCGCCATCTCGATCCCCGCGGCAGAACGCAGGCCCGCGAAATAATGGATGAATTTCGCGCAAATAGAGCAGGGACTGTTATTAGGCGTTTAATGACAGTAACACCTAGGCTGGCCGGCCGGTCTCTAATACGTACCGGTGCCGGTAACATCTAATATTGGTAATCAATGACAGATGACCGAAGGGGGGCTGCACACAAGACAAGGGGTTGCTCATCGCCGCTTTCCTTTGTTGATCTCTCCCGTCAGCTGCCGTGGAGAAAGCGAGCGTGATGGAAAAAAATGAATTAATAATATTAAAGAAAGGAGATATATTTTAAGACAATAAAGAGAAGGAAACCACAGGAGCTATGCAGCATGAAATATGCATGGCAACGCGGTAATGATTCGTATTTATTTGCACAGATTTTGGGGGCCTGTGCAAGCTGTGCTACGCTTCTCACGCATAATATATTATGTTAATGGCGAGCGTGAACGTGATGTAATGCCGTGGTAAGTTTTTCCTAATGAGCTGAAGAGGAATGTCACAGTTATGGTTAATTTTCGCATTTACAGTTTTGCGTTTCGGGGGATCTTGCGATTTCCCGCGTGATAGTTACAGCGACGCATCTTAGGACTGGCTTTGTAGTAAGCACTCGCTATTTTTAACGCAGATTTTTCCGTTTTAAGATATAACACTGATAGGTGTAGTTAGGATAACGGGCATTAAGGCAACGTTCACCGGAAGAAATTTATTCTTAAACATGGAAAAGATGATGGTGCTGGAGGAATACATATCATAAAAATGAAGTCCGAGGCTGGACAAAATAGGTTAAACATTTAAAAAAGAAAAAAAATGAATTTGATAAAAAAATTAAATTTCTCAGTTATAACATTAACTTTTGACTCGCATCTTGAAAACACATATTTATTTGTGATCAAGTATTTTCTTGTATTGAAGGCAATACAAAGGGAAAAAAACTTTATTTGGTTTGGTCATTTTGAGTGTTACGGAGCCAGTAAATTAACACTATATAAATAAAACACACGTACACACACATGCATATAATATACATACGTGCATATACATATATAAGCATACAAATAATATTCATACACCCATCCATAAGCATACATATAATATACATACACCCATATATATATATATATATATTTTATATATATATATATATATATATATATATATATATACACTGCTGGCCACCCAAATTGCAACACCAAGAAAGACAAGAGATATCACAACAAAATTTATTTTGTAGATAACATGTTGACCAAGTATCAAATGATCAAATTTATAGACTTCTGTGAAGTGTGGCTCCTGCCAAAATCAGTAGCCAGAGTAGCCGCCATTGTTGGAGATCACCGCTGCCACACGCCTCGGCATTGATTCAAAGAGACTTTGGATGAGTTCTTGGGGTACAGCAGACCAAGCAGCTTCCACACGTTGCCAAAGTTGATCTGCTGTGGCAGCTGGGGATGGAATCTGGGTCAATCGTAGAGCAACCGTGGACCACATGTTTTCTATCGGCGAAAGATCCGGAGAGCGAGGCGGCCATGGAAGCAATTCAATCTGGCGATTGACGAAGAACCGTTGGACAATGCGTGCCACGTGTGGTCGAGCATTATCCTGTTGAAATATGGCTGTGGGCAAGCCCTGAAGGAAAGGAAGGACAACTGGCTCCAACACCTCGGAGATGTAGCGCTGGCTGTTTAAAGTACCGGCAATGCGTACTAGAGGTGTTCGAGAGTGATATCCAATACCGCCCCATACCATAATACCCGGTGCAGGACCAGTGTGGCGGTGCATAACGCAGCTGTTCAGCATCCTCTCTTCACGGTGTCTCCAGACTCGAATGCGACCATCGTGGTGTTGCAGACAGAAGCGTGACTCGTCAATAAAGACAATTTCATTCCATTCTGCCGTCCACATCCTTCTGTCATCGCACCATTGGCGGCGGAGACGTCTGTGGTTCTGCGTCAAGGGTAGACAAAGCAATGGACGTCTTGCGGACAGACCACTCTGCTGTAAACGGCGTCGAATGGTACGCGCAGACACTGGATGATGCGTTACAGACTGCATGGGCTGTGCTATGGTTCGTGATGTGACTGAGCGATCCGTCACTGCCATGCGCACAATTTGCCTATCATCACGTGAAGTGGTGCGCTGAGGTGGATGCGATCGAACACGCCGGTCCGTCGTACCCTCCTGCATCCAACAATCACATATCCGCATTACAGTTGTTTGGTTTCGTCCAACACGACTACCGATTTCCCTGAAAGATAATCCACAATCTCGGTAGGCCACTATCCTTCCTCTGTCGATCTCGGATACTTGATCAAAAGATGATCGCTGTTTTCGACGAGGCATAATTGATTGTTTTTTTGAAAAAACCACAAGAAAAACACAATTGCCCAACTTGAAATCGTCGAAATCTCCAAGCCTTAAATAGTGCTTTGAAGTGGCGCCACAGGCGCGCGTGATGTGCGTCTGCGCTGAAATTCTAATCATTTGCATATCTCACCTCCGCTAATCCATGTTGTAAATTTCATGTTATTTGCATGTTTCCTTCAGGGTGTTGCATTTACAGTGGCCAGCAGTGTATATATATATATATATATATATATATATATATATATATATATATATATATATATATATATACGGCTGTTCACACATTTATTAGACGATGTATATTGTATTCACAAAACTAAATTACATAAAATTCTTGTGTTTTAAATGTTCTATTTGACATCCCCTATTCTGAACTATCTTTTGACACCGCAATTTTCAGGATAATAACGCCTTTTGAAGTGTCAGAAGAGGTATTCTATCCCATTCCTCCTGAACAGCTTTCCAGAGTCCTGTAAGGGTTTTTGGGACGACGTTTGGATAATGCAGATTTTAAAAGTCTGAAATCACAAAAATCCATAGGTGATACATCGGGAGATTTAGTAGGGATATCAGTGAAGTGTATGGCTTTGATACCAGTTTTTTGTTCCATTTCTTTTAGGAAATTTACAGTGGATTTTGATGTGTGACTGCTAGCTTTGTCTTGATGGAGTCTCACAGATTGATGGCACTGTGGGTAAAGCGATGGTATTTCATTCAGAAAAATTGGCGATAAAATATGTTCCTGATAGTATTTGGAGTTAATCGTGAAATTTTTTTCCACTCTCTTTATTTTTAACTTGCCATTATAAGAAAAACCAGCAACAATCATGAATCCCTTAGAAAAACTTTCTTTCGATTCTTTGAACCATGTACTTAAATTTTTTTCTCCCCTTTTATGATAATAAATGGCTCTTTTTTTGTTGCAATCATTTAAATACACCCATGATTCATCTATTGTGACAATTGTTTTCCAGTTTTCTTTGGATAAGTGTTTCTCATATAGAATTCTGCAGCGTGTCCTGCGTTCAGCGATATGATTTGGAAGAAGACGATACACATTGCGTTTTTTTCACTTTCTTAAGATTTAAATCAACGTTTATCATTTGTTTACAGTGGACACCGAGCATTTTAATGATTTTGCAACTGTCCTTTGACTAGGGGATTTTCTTTTAACATTAAACAACGTACCTTTGCAATAGTCGAAGATGTCGGTTTTTCCTTGGATACTTGTTTGGAATTTTTGTCCCACTTGAGGCTCCAATTTGGACGTTTTTTTCCTTTCTTGTTGACGATATTACCTATCGACGCTTTAGATATCACAAAACCATGACTCTCACATCGTTTTTGGATAACGGAGTATGCATATTTCTCTTCGGAAAGAGCATAAATGTAGCCTTCGAACCACTGCTTTGTTAAAAACGCTATTTTGAATAAAAACAAAACTTTCAAGCCGCAGACGATAATTTTGACTTTTTAAAACATAGTACAATTGCAATTATTTCTTTTGCAGCAAACGATTTTTTATTACCGCTTTCCAAAATCGTCTAAAAAATGTGCGAACAGCCTCTGTATATACATATATATACACATACATATATACACACACATACACACACACACACATATATATATATATATAAACACACTTTTCGAATACAAATAAGCATAAATATTAGTCCGAATAAAATGCGCGATAAACATTTAGAATTAAAATATTTACATCAAAATAAACGAATAGTTTCAGCTAGCTCATTCTAGAAGATCCAAAGCTCAGTAAATTACTACAGAAATGAATTGTGACACATAGGTCATTAATCTCAACACCCTAGATGAGTAATGAAGTATTTAAACGCTTCATATATTTATGCATCGTCTGCAACAGCTTTTATACATGTACAAATGTTACAAAAATGATGCATATTATAATCTGATTGGTAAAAATGGTAAAAATGGATAATCTGAAGGGAGACTAGTCAAGCACTAGACGTATATATCCATCCCTATACACATATACAAATTCACATTCTTACGCGTAAACAAAATACAAACTTTGAGGCAAATGCAAATTCATAAAATAAAAATTAATATTACCCTTGTCATTAGATTCGTTACTTGAATAATAAAGCTTCCAAAAATTATGAAATTCATTTAAAATGATAAAAGAAAAATTGATTATATTCTAAGAAATTTGAAAAATCATAATATCATAGGCAGTTTCCCTGAGACAAATATTCTAAATATTGACCTTTAAAATGATATCTTACCTTTGAAGGCAAAAGAAAAATAAAAAGATTTTTACACATACACAAATTTACATAAACACATTCTATATCTGTATAATAACATATATATATATATATATATATATATATATATATATATATATATATATATATATATATATATATATATATAATAGCGTACAAGCATTATACTCATGAACATTATGTTATGTAATATAATGTTCCTGTATATTGTATATACAGTTGTACCTCGGTAGTCAAAGTTAATTGGTTCCAGAAAACACAACGAGTACCGAAAACGACGAGAACGAATTTTTTTCCCATAAAGGGTTATGTAAACTGAAACAGTCCATTACTGAACCACAGAAATTTCCATTTTACTTAGAAATTTATAAATTGAGAAGTTGTTTTTTATACAAAATCTCAAACGAGTCCATAAACAAAAAACAATAATTAGATAAAATAGATAAAATTTAACTTTACTTAACCTGTACCGAGAGGGATTCATGACCTAATGGGAACAGGACAAAGTTACTATTGTTAGAAAGTCTGTAAAGAATCTAACCTTAGTAACAGTCTAAAATTATCAGTGTCATGTATACTGAAAAAGTTTCACAGTGTGTGTTAAAACTGTACAACCAAAAAAATATACCGATATAACAAGTTAATAATAATAATATCTCTTAGTCACAGGGCGATATTACCACTGTCCGAAGGAATGGTTTTTCGGAAGTTTTGATCTTCAAGACATTCATTCCCAACGTAGCCCTGACAATCCTTTCGAAGCATCTGTCAGGATCAACTCCAAGCAAACAGCACATTTCCGCCCTAAAAACCGTGAATATAGGCGAGGTCACAGTTTATGAGACAAGCTAAAGATATAAAATATTTGAAGTATATTCAATTTTATATGAAATATGTATCAATATATACTGAATTTCTTAAATTAAAATATTGAATAGCCTTAAAATAATTTATTATGTTACTTATTAAAAGTTTTGTTATTTCACATATATATTATTATCCATTTATTAAATTAAGTTTTTAGTTACCCATACCATCTACTGTATATGCATGCCACACACACACACACCACCAATGCATGAACATGTGTTCTGCCATCCGATTCCCTTTTTTTAGGACTTGCAGTTTCTGAATATTTCTTAGATGTTATGGAACCAGTGGATGTTTGAAGTAATAGTTTTTATTATAATTCTTCAACATTACTTATATATGACCGACCTAATCATTCTTCCTTCTTGTGCCAACTAACAACAGAATTAATTATGAAGTAAGTATTATAGTCTACTTTTATTAATATTCTTTTAACGGTATTCTTTGGAAACAGGTTTTTGTTCCCATTTGTTAGATGAAAGTTATTCTGTATAAATGAATTCCAGTCTACAGGAATTTTTCTGTAATGTAAAAACAATGTTTAAAAATCTGAAGAGAACTTTTAGAACAAGAACGAGTGCAAATGTAAAAGGTTGTATCTCCCCAACATGTACAAACATTGCCAATTTGAAACTATATGGCTAACTCGTTAACTTGAGAAATTATGTCAAGTCCATAGCATAATGATTAAAATACTAAAAAGGCCAATTTCGACAAGAGTCTTTCCAAAGCTTTAATCAATGGGGATTTTATTAGGTGGCTTTTCGTCGTAATTATCCCCAGATTGAGATTTTACAATTTCAATTGAACACTTTTTAAATCTGAAAACATAGTTTTTTTATGCATATTAAAATAAAGGAGAGTTTAAAAGGAACCCAATCGTATTTAAGTCAAACCGGCTCTTCACCGAAAACTAAGCTTTTATTAAACTTTCTTTTTCTTAACTTATGACTAATAAAATATATTTTGTTATATAAATTTAAGGATTTTAAGAGTAACGCAAGAGTGTGATTACGAACAAGTAAGTAACAGATTTTGTAATTAGAATAAAGTCTGAATAATTTCTTTTAATGTCGATATGACGTACGTATGCAACAACTGCCTTCTCGGCAAACTATTTTAGTTTCACTCATGGCCTTGTTCTACTTCAAAGATAAGTCACATTTGATGGTTACCTTATCTCTCCTGTCGAACAAGTCCTTTATTTGTGTTGACATGAAAGAAGCAGTCAGCTGTTCGCATGCTGATTCGCTAAATTGAATAAGTACAATTGAGTATGTGTGCTTGTATTGTTACTTATGGATGGGCAAGATATTAAGCTAAGAGAAATTTACATAGGAATTTGGCGAGATTTATGGCGAGGGACTTTTCAAGTGGACAAAAAAGGTCAGGTGTTTCTTGTGAGACTTACTGTAATTTTTTATACACGAGGGCTAAAAAGACCGACTTAGAAAGAGGACGCTGAAGAATTGGGAAAAGATCAGTTGTTTGTTTAAACGTGTATCTTATTATGGGAAGTATAGAAAATTCATTTTTAATAGCCTTAACTTCGTGAAAACAGCTAGAAGCATACATAGTTTGTATCCTGTCAAACAGCGGTATGAGTTTTAAATAATAAAATACTAATAAGTTTTCTAATAATCAAATCTGAGTGGCATCATTCTCTTATTGGTCGAGAGTAAATAAATGTTAATGTAATGTTCATATGAAAATATAGTTATGAAACTTCCTGATAACTATATAAAAAATATATATTTTCTTGACTCATATGAACACAAAAGAATAATAATTTTTTAACACTTAAAACTTGGGTTACATTGGTGAAGTTGTTTGTATGTGGGGGGGGGGGGGGGGTCTTATAAGCCCCTTTATATAAGGAGCATTTTCTCTAAAGCTAACTTTTTCAATTCAATACTTGCTATATCTATAAGCTAATTCTTTCTCATAATACAGTCTCAAAACAAGAAATAGAATGTTCAATTTATTGCAGACTTTTTTTTTATAAATTTCCACCTACACATGTGTATCAATATTATTTGAATGAACAAGTTATAAAGCTCAAACTATTGTCTTCTACATAATACAGGTAAAAAAATTTTATACAGGTAAAAAATTTTGCTTTAATAAGTTATTAAAAGGCCATAAAGCTGTTCATATGAGGGAATCTAGAAATATGTTACTTTTCTAAGAAAAATAGCTTTCCGACTAAAGGTTTAAATGTGCGCATTATTACAATGTTAATGACTGATGATAAAAGTATGCTAAATTTTTTATGCCTGTTCCTTCAAAAGTATCATTTTAAAGGTCAATATTTAAAATGTCTGACTTAGTTTGAGCTTAGTTTTTTACATATTTTGATTTTCAAAAGTCCCCAGAATGTAATCAGTTTTTCTTTAATCCCTCTTAGAGGACTTTCATCCCATTTTGAAGCACTTTTATTAAAACAATAAATCTAATTATAAAGAAAAATACAAAAAAAAATATTTTATGCATTATTATTTTCAGACACAAAGTTTATATTTTGTTTTCTGTTAGACTATTAATGATTTATATACTATCGCGGTTTAAAGAAGGAAGCTTTCGCAGTTCTAATATAACGGTAGTTTAATCGGGTGTTTCAAATTATCCACCCAACCTTTCACTGGTATTTTGGATAGTATTCTAGGAGAAGCTTGACTATCTTCTGATAATCCTAGCTCGCGCTTAAGATTCATGTTCAGATTCCTGATTATTCATCCTATCCCGCGATCGTTAGCTAGAGCTAAAAGTGCCAAGCTAACATAACAGGAATGAAAAGAAGCTGCTATCAAGCCTCAAGAGGTTGTAAAAAAAATACTGACCACCTTTACAAATTATAGATTTGTTTTAGTTGGCTGGCTTAGAGCACTATTGTGCAAACTTGCATTCACAAATGGAATCTCTTGGCACAGAAATCCAGACAATCTGGAGACGGCACAGGGTCGTAGAATCCCCTATATCCTTGAGAATCAAGTTATTTTCTGCCCCATATATCACAGCAAAACATCCCGCTCAAAGAAAAGCAGTACAGTTCATTTAAAATTTAGGGCTGTTGTATCGAGATAAAATAAGAAAAACTAGTTAAACGAATCTTTACTAATCTGGAGATGATGTCTACATCCTTTGACTTTCCCATCTTGTGAGATGCGAAACGCTTGGTCATCTTTTACAACACGAGGGCTAAATTACCCATCTGGTTCCACTAAAGATGTTGCTTTTTACCGATTCAAACAATCCCAATTATAAAATTAATTTTAGGATCGATATCTTGCATTGACATAAGAAAATACGTTTCCTTTAGCCCAAGTATTTAGTATTAGATGTGAAATTGGGTTTTAGAATTTATTCTAAACACCAAGTCTTATTTTCTCTCTTTAGTCCCGTTTCAAAGTGCATCTGAAGTTGAAAGCTTTTTAATTTTCTTTCAATTTACGGATGTACTATTTATTATTATATTTCAATGAAGAGAATTATTTCAGAATTCTTCTAAGAGTTACTCTTTATAATGCCTTTTGTTATAAAAATGAGACACTACATCAAGATTCCTGGGGGTGCTCGGTCTAAATTGTGGTGGCACCTGGGGATTATACTGCCTCACCTGATTGGTGCTCCCGTTTAAGAAGAAGCCAACAAATCATGTGGTATACGAGAGAATATCTCAGGATAAGGGCCTCGTAATAGAAAAAAATCGTCTAGGTAATTTTTCTTTTAATAATGAACGTTTATACATCACTGACATAGTGAATAGTTCAATGAGAGGGAAAAGTTGCCTGTACATTTCTAGTCAATACATTAAAAATGAGATTTTATATACATACAGGAGCGAAAATTTTTAAAAGCTTGTCGATCTTAACTTCTTGATATTCACAAATGAATTAAGTCAATCAGGCTTTTATCGCCTACACTATAGGAAATTTTCATTAATTTCAGTTTTTGATTTAGGGTTTATTCCAAGCTCGATATTCTGTGTAAAAGTCCACAGATTGATATACAGGGTGTCCGGGCTAAAGGTATCCAAGAGTTATGACTTATTTTTACGGAACTACCCATTAAAATTTTTTAAAAATAGTTAAATAGAAAGAACATCTCACCAAGTTTTAATATCAATCATAGATTTCGATGTGTGCACCTTTGTAGCACGACTAACGTCTAATGGGTAATCCAGTTCTCTCCAAGTGTTTCGTAGCATAATTCAGGGGTTATTAGACTTTTTTTTTTGCTTGGGGATTCATTAATACGTTGTGTATAAACAAAATATTGATACTGTGGATGAGTTGAAGAAGCGTATCATTCAAGCATTCGTCTAACTCCTGATATGCTGGGAAACACTTGGAGAGAAATGGATTACCATTTAGACGTTTGTCGCTGCTACAAAAGGTGCCACACATCGAAATCTATGATACTATGATAAAATATATGAATGGTATTAAAACTTGGTGAGATGTTCCTTCTATTTAAATAATTTTTTTAAATTCTAATGGGTAGTTCCGTAAAAATAACCCATAACTTTTGGATACTTTTAGACCGGGCACCCTGTATAACTTTCAGTGTAATTACGCCCTCATTGATTGTTCATGTCGTGCTCCAGCTAAATTTCAGCAGTTATTTTTGAAACTCATTTGTCATTGCTAGGCTGTTTTATTTCTAAAATTTACTTATTCGCATCTAAGACCTAAGAATTATGCTGTAAGTACTTGTGTAAACCTTGTAGTGCGTTTAATGCTTTAACACCCGCAGAATAAAATGCTGCCAAATTAGGAAACCGTAATGCATCTGACCCGCAATAAAGTAACATACTGCGAGTTTCAGCAAGTTTCCTTCAAGCACCATCTTTGACGCTATTTACTCGAGTTAAGAAACATGTGGTCTCAGGAACAGCTTAAATGTCTGAGAGTTCATTCGCTATGATTTCTTATTTCGTTTTCTGAATGACTGCTTCCAGTCATGCGATGTCAGTCCGACTGAAAAGATATTTACCTCGCTGTGCACGCCTCACAACTAGCAGCTGCGTGGATGGAAATCGCGTGATGGGAGATTTGTTGAAAGCTCTCTCTCTCGTACATCCTAATATCAGAACAAATTAGACAAGGAGGACAGAAATGAAATGCAGTGACACCTAGGAAGTAACACGTCGGAATACAAATAGAGATAGGTGGTAAATGTTATCTTTTGTAAATCAAGTGTCCGACGCTCAAATTGTACAACCTCTTTCCATTCTTTCTTTCTTTCTTTCATCAATGGGCTATAAAGCGAAAACGGCGAGGAATATGTTGAAAGGTACAGGTGTAGAAAGGCTTACGTTTTCTGTTTATTGAAAGGACTGTTAAAACGTTCATAATTTCCGTTATCAGCTAATGGCGGTTTCCTTTGAAATGTTAATAAATGCAATGGTGTGAGGTCTTTAAATTTATGCAGGAGATACGCTTTAAGTTTTTTTTTATAGATCGGAAAATGGAAGCACTTTTTTCAATTCTCTATGAGAAAACATGTGATTTTAAATATACTCAAAGATATAATTTTGAGAAATATTGTCTAAAGTTTTAAAACGCGTATATTCCAGCAATGCAAATGATGTTAAGAAAAAGTTTTAAATACATCTCGTGCTCTTACCTTCAAAAGTAAGAAAGATACTATTTTTTTAAGAAGATAAATTCGCCTAAATATATATGAAACAATAGGTTACCTTTGAATTTTGATTTTTTGCTCTACAGGATTCATGACTTATTGGTCACGAATCCTCTTGAATATAGTCAGTTTACTAACAGTGAAAAAAAACGCAGTTATGAACTGTTCCCTTTAAAATTCAGTAATTACCACATGTACGCAAATCAAACTTATAAAATATTGATAGACTTCTGGAAGAAACTGCAGATAATTACCTATAGATAAACCACAGTGATTGCTTGTTTCGTAAGCCTTTTAAGGTTTCTTCCATATACATTTGAGTTCATTTTCTGAATTGGAAAAACTCAGTCGTGTTTAATAATTCCTTTTTGAGTTATACTTCTCAAAGATTGTGTTAACACAGTGACTAAAGGCTTTTATAACTTAAAACATATGTTGAATGCTTCAGATTTAATCATGTGTGGCCTTATTTTGGGGAAAAACTGCTTAGAACTGTATAAGCTAAATTTTACGATTCTTCTAAATTTAAAATATATTAAATACTTTTCATGAAAGAAAGTATTTTGAAGTCCATGCCATAGAACTAAATTAAACTGGTTATAATAACTCTTTTATTATCGCCTGAGAAAGTCAAGTGTAGAGGCTAAATATCGAATTATCCTATTTTCAATATATAATGTGAAAATAGTGCTTTCTTCATCCCCTTTTGCATCCTATATATTAAGATGTGTTGTTTTTATTTATACCTTTGGAACATATGCTCCCTGTTTATTTGTCGCTGGAGTTGAATGACTCCTATTTTAATATCTTTTGGTTAATTTTTTCACAAGAGAAAATTCATCTAACGTATCCTCGTTGGAATTTCATGTGTGAACTACTGTGTAGATCACTACATGGCTACTTTAGCACGGATTAAGCAACCCTCCAGGGAAAGTTCTCTCTTCGAATAGGATTATCTTTCTCGTTACCCTACCCTACATACAAGTATATATATATATATATATATATATATATATATATATATATATATATTATATATATATATATATATATATATATATATATATTTATATTTATATTTATATTTATATATATATATATATATATATATATATATATATATATATATATATATATATATATATATATATATATATATATATATATATATATATATATATATATATATATATATATATATATATATATATATATATATATATATACAGTGTAATCTTGATCGATCATTCTCCGAGTCATCGTTTTCCCATATGTGACGTTTATTTCACCAAGTCCCGACGACCATATTGCTTTATGTTCCCGCATCTACAGTTTTTCCGCATTTATCGTTCAGTTCAGTCGGTCCCTTGAAAAACGATGGATCGAGATTCCACATTCCACTATATATATATATATATATATATATATATATATGTGTGTGTGTGTGTGTGTGTGTGTGTGTATATATAAAAGAGCTCGTCTGTTTGTTTGTTTGTCCGCTATAGAATCATAGACTGTTTCACCCACCGGGACCAAATTTGGCACAGTTAATGTTTATGACCCGAGAAAGTTAACGCAACAAAAACGAAATTTGGGGCTCAATTAGTTTTTTTTAATTAATTTTTTAATGATTATTTGTGCCCCTAAGAGGTGCGCGTACCACTTAAATGTGGATACAGCCCCTTCACCACAACACGTTATCAGTCAAATTCCGCGGGGGAGAAGAGGTTTGGTACAATAACCTTTGGCCCTGCCTACCCAGATGCACACTACTCGCTGAAATTTTGCATGGCGATTCTTCTTACAGTGTAGGGGTGCATTAGAAGATTTTTGAAAAATTCTTTTTAGATTTTTTAAAATTAAATTTTAAGCTGCTTTTGTAATTTTTTTAAGTTTGCATTTAAAATGATAATCCGAGGGTTATAAATTTATATCACAAGAAAGATCACAAAAATTCCTTTAAAACGAAATCTTTTTCGAATCTTTACTTCCATTTTCTGATTTTGGTGAATTTTAAAGATTAATTTTTAGAATTTAATTATGAAATGCTGATCACGTAGTTTCTTTCTTTTTGTGATACTTTAAATTAATTTTCCGTCACGTGCATAACAACGAAATAAATTGACAAAAGAAATATTAAAATACGGTAAAAGATAAAATTTAACCAGTAGACTAACTGAGATGGAATTTTTAAGAATGCAATTCAAATTAGGATGTTTTAACACAACTTTCCCTGCTCTGCTTTGTGTCTTTGTTATTTGCAGTTTTTCTCATCGCTTGAACAGATTTACAATTCGCTTTTTCAACGGTTTTTGGCCTTGGAAAAATTAAAAACCGATTTACAATTTGCTTTTTATACGGTTTTTGGCCTGTCGACAATAAAAAACCGAATCACAAAGTAAGGAAAATATACTTCATGCGGAATCCCGCCTTTGATTAATAAAGGGGATAATGCATCTTGCACTTTACCTCTTGGGTGATGTGAAAAAAAGTGCGTCTCTTGGGTGATGTGGAAAAAAACTGCGTTTTTAAGGTAAAAATAAATAATAAAGGCAAATGTAAATTATAAAACTTATTTCTAATTAAACAGCGGATCAAACAAATCTAATTAAATCTAATTAAACAGTATCTAAAAAATATAATTTAACAGTAAACTTATTCAATCCAAACGTGCGAATCACGCAACACTGTGTTATTAATTCTCAATGAAATCAGACGTATAATCAGACGAAGGACCGCAGGCTCAAAGTTTCTTTCTTTCTTATTATTTGTATATCATTTCAGTAGAAACGTGCTAAGCACATTCTGTCTAGCCAGATGAACATGAAGAGCGGGGGGTGCAGCCCAGTATTTTTTTTGATGGAATGCATCAAAGATTTTATATCTATATATCTACCCGGGCAACGCCGGGCAATAATGGTAGTATATATATATATATATATATATATGCATGCAAGTATTTGAATTTCTCTTGCTTTAAACATTAATATAAAATTAAATATTTACTGAGCATCCAACCTTTACATCATTCCCATTGATATAATACTTATGTTATCTTTATTCCAAGATTAATCTGTATATCACATACCCAAGTAATCCCGACACATGATTGCACAGATATGAAACAGGGAATTTTCCTCTGCAAAAAGTTCCAGGCAAATATGCATTATCGTAATTACTATATCTTAATTATTATTAGCAAATATACTATTTGATAATAATAATTACGTTAAAATTACCTTACTGTTTATGTGAAAGGCACATACACGTCCTATACAGGCATTCATATGCGCATCGGTTTTATGGACACATAGTCACAAATAAACGAGAAAAAAATAACCTAGACTCCATAATTATATTATCCTCCAATTTTTTCCCTCTACTTTCCCGCAGCTTTAATCGTTAAAAATTCAACTCAAATTCCTCATCCGTGATGTTAATCTTTTACGAGATTTTCGTTTTTTCCCTCTTTTTTTCAAGTGGACCAGAAAAGAATGTTGCCAAAACTAGACAGGAAAAGAAATACTCCTAGTCTATCGCTTACCGCACCTTTTCGAAGAGGAATCTGAGGAACGTTCTATAAAGTGCTTTCTTCTGAATTTAAAACAGAAAAAAAAAAGCCTGGAAAGCAGAGGCTTGAGCTCTACTAAAGAAAAAATTTTGAAAAGTGTATGCAAAATGGATAGGTGATGAAAACAAGTTTTTGATGTGTGGTGAGTCCCATTTCAAATATCAACTGATTATTGGGAACTTAATTGGGAATAAAAATCATGATGTATGCACAGTATCAAAAGTAACCGGTCTTAGTGCTCATTTTAAAGAATTGACTTTCTTTTACATCTTTCAGTTCCGTATTAGCGGACACTCGTCTACGCGTATTTTGGTAAGTTAATAAGGGAAAAGTTATCTATAAAAGGTTTATCGCAAATCTTCATTGCCATAGCAGTGATTTTTTTTTAAAAAATTTAAATTTTCTGGGTGGGGGGAGGGCAAAATATTCAAGTATGATTTTGAAAGAAGATCGCCCGCAGAATTTTGTTTATTCTCACAAAGTTTTCATGACATCGAATGTTGATGGCTTTTTTAAACTCAAAACTGTTATTCTAAGTCATGACAACAGTCGTTGATTTCAATATACCTTGCTGGGTTGCGGTGTCAAGTATCAAAAGAATACAAATACGTACTGTATTAGTATTCTTTTGATTCTTGACACAGCAAGCCAGCTAGGTAGCTTGCCAAATCCACGATTAATCCGCTCTAAAAGTTGGTGAGTTCATTTATCTAACCCACTCCAATTTTTAACTCATTTATGCAGTTATCGTAGACAAATTAGTTTAAATTCATTGCTACCTCAGTTGGATTTCTAGGCGTTATATCCTGAACACCAAGAATGACGCAGCACATTTTCCGTTTGACATTAACAATCGTACAAAATGCACGTGCTGGTAGAACCTTTAATAAAGTGTAATTTAGAGAATCCTTATACATTTCTTCAGGGGCGTAACTAGGCATTTAGGAGCCCCGGGGCAAGGACGTAAATAGGGCCCCCTGAAATATTACAACTTCATTTTTTTACCCCCTATCTTGGGGGCCCCCTTATCTCGGAGACCCCGGGGCATTTCCCCAGTGAAGATTCAACGTAAATTAATAGAGAGCGTAATCTATAGAAATGTAATAGGGAAAGGCAAACTTGTAGATGCAAATTTCGATGAAAATGTATAATCTTTAGAATGATTACAACTGACATTACCACAGTACTCTGGGCATAAAACTGAAAACAAAAGGTAAAAAAAAATATATTGAATGAGTTATGATTTTCAATAATAATTTCATATATTTCGTTTCACCTTGTTGTGTAAATGATAAGCAGAAAACTTTTTTCTGCTATTATTCGTTCCGATATCAAAATTAAAAGCTTTACTTTCATCGATTTAGTATATAAATTTCTTTCAATTTTCATATGTAGTTAAAATGAATCTTGAGATTTTATAAGGTGCAAACTAGACATTATCAACCATTACTTTTTTCATATATATTACTAATTTATAGACATTTTTTTTCAATTTATAAACTCTATGAAATCGAAAGTTAGGATTTTTTCATTTCTAGTTAGACATCAGTAAATTGTATCTTGGTTCCTAGTACAAAAGTTTTGATTATCAACTGCAATAAAACGAAAGAGGAAATACTTTTTATTGGGGTTTTAAACTATACCTTAAAAGTAATGTCCTTCATGGCAAACTCAGCTGTTCATGAATTACGGCCATTCAATGAATTTTCAGTATATACTAAACCTCACACTTAATCTTAAAATTAATTTCATTATAGGACTCAGCGTTTTATTGTGGTTAGTCAGCAAAGAATATTTCACTTTTCCTTGTATTTCATCTGTTTTAAACAAATCGATGTTAAAATGCCTATTATTTTGATAAAATGGCCTGGAGATAGTTGTCATACAGGACTTTAGTTAAAGCATATTGGTTTTGGGGAAAAGTCTAATATGTTGAAGAAAATAAAGACTAAATTTCCTTTTTTAGGATTTATATTTACGCACTTCCCAAGGAAAATTTCATTTGCGACAACTTACATACGTTCGAACTGCATATTTAAATCTCAGGCTAGGTGAAAGCATAGGAAATCAAAAAGAATAAGTTACTCAAGTTAAAATTTTTTACATAGTAATGCACAATTTACATGTCAAGCTCATGTCAATAATAACATTGTTTTAGTAACCAAGAAATCGGGACGAGATGATCAATACGTCACTTTTAGACGTGCCGAAAATTTAACTCTGTCTTTTTCAAAGTGCGGAAGTAATAAGAAAAGCTACGAAGTTTTTCTTTTAAAATTTCTGCATTACCTCAATAGTTGCCATTGTTTTAACAAAAGAAAAAAAATTCTATCTTCACATCAAAAATTTATTTACGAGAACAACACCGAGCCGGTTTTCAAAGAACTTAAAAACACGTTTTAAAGCACACACTGGAATCTGACTGTTTATTCAAATTCCAACACCCCACCGATTACAAAAGATCTTTTTGTTTCTCATTTTCAATGAGCATTGTGTTCCGAGCCTATCCAAGGTGTACCAAGAAAACAAAATCGATTACGATACGGTACGATAATAATGAAAATGAATCCATAAGGAAGTGAGATTAGATACAAATTGCGTATTGTCACGATGAAAAGGCCCATAAAAATTTATCTTCAAAGATTTATACGATGATCCTTTTTCCTTGTAGTGTAATTATTCTGATTGGGTTGTGAGATTCCATAATAAGTTTAACTTATATACGACATCATATCAGTTTTTCTTTATAAGGTTTTTACGTAATGCCAAAATTTCACGGAGATTTTCTTCGGAGATTTATTAACCAGATTAGTGCATTCTCCGTGACAGATTATTCAGTTGTTGGTCAGAGGAATGCAGTTATTTGGATATATTTGTGCATTGACTATTCTAATTCTAGACCATTCTAGGGCTTCGAATTTCGGAATAATTTCTTGGACCCACCCCACATACGCTTAACGTGGAAATTGTCTGTTTACGTCTATACAGATCGAAAAAGACGAATAGGGCAGACAGATGAAATTCTTGGGAAACGAATCGAAATGACCACAAGTGCAAAAAATGCAAAGGATTTCATTTTGAAGAATATATGAGGAAAGGGATTTCTAATGAGAAACTCAAGCGCTTAAGGGAAAGTATATTAATTGAATTGAGTATTTAATAGACAAATGGAATGGTAGTTAAAAAGAGTGTGTTTCTTTTTATGTAACACGTGTTGCATAATTTTTTTAAAAATTTGAATTAGTCTTAAATTGCAGTCAACATGTATGTTTCAACTGGAATTAATTTCTCTTTCAAGAGACACCTTTGAAAAAACAAGGATGTCTTTAGAGGAACTGAAAATGTGTTATGATTTCTGAATAAATCTTTAATGCAAGTCCATTGTAGGTTAGCACTGAACTCTGTGAATCCAATAAAAGGGTAGCAAGCTTCCATAAAAAGTCTGCTCTGAAATTCATCAGTGAAAAAGAGTTATGTTTGTATACAGACGCAGAAATTTTCATCGTTAAACATTTAATGGAGAAAAAATAAGGAATCAAAATATGAAACTAATGTAACTAAACGAATTGTGAGGTATTTAATTAAATTCAATACTTTGGAATGCTACGGAATTAAATCTTACATAATGAACCTTATGAACAAGTCAATAAGAAAGTACAACTGACAGGAATAACACGCGAGTAATAAATTAGCGAATAAATTAACGATTAACACCCAGTACAACTACATCAACAAAGCATTTTTTAGGCTAAAAATTTGCCTATGATGTTCAGCCCCTGTTTAACATAACGAGTTAAAGCAATTAAATTTTTTCCTTAAATTGCAGTCTCATTTAACAGATTTTCTTCATTCTCGATGGGCTTTTAAATTATTTTTCTCGCAAGTTGTGCACGTCACCGAAAGGAATGTTTTTCTTTCTTAAAAAAATATTGATTAGCATTATCCATAAATTGTATGTTTTTAACGCCCTTCTTCAATTAAGTCTTGTTTTACCTTATTCGCTTTGATGAATTATTCAAATTCTTACTTTTGTAGAGGAACGTTATTTGTAACTTGTATAATTGGTGTTAATTAAACAAATTAAATATTTTATGATCGAAGTTCTTTATATGATTATGCATTCTGTGTCAGCATTTGTTTTGCAAATGGCAGTCAATTCTTGAGGGATATAATTAAAAAGTATTGTTTCCTTAAGACTGCTGTGTATTTACACTACTGGATTCGCTCACCTCGCTTTTCTCTATGGAGAAAATGTGTCTACTATTTGCAGCTACATAAATGCTGATAATCCAATAAAAATGGTACTTTTAGATAGCCTGAGCTTTTCTGCAACTTGCAACAGGGTTCATTTTATGTATATCGTCCACCAAAGGAATTTATGAGCATTTAAAACACACTATACCAGATTATTTCCGAATAATTAAAATTAAAAAATATTTGTATTTCTTTTAAAACGAAAAATGAATGAAAAGTTCATAAAATGTGTAAAATTTCTTTCTCTATTGGGGAGTACAATTTAAAAATAACAACTTTAAATCCAAGTCGGCAATCCTTGAACAAATTTTCTCCATAGGTTAACATTGAGGTGAGCGAATCAAATACGATTAGTACACAGCAGCCTTAACACAAAAGGAAAAGTTGTTTTTTTTATGTGACTCATTCTTTCATATACTCAAGCTAACTATACCACGATAAAGAGTTTAAAAGGGGAGTTTCTTTGTTCGCTGAACATATGAATGAATGCAACTTTCACCTACGTGAAGAATCACCAGGTTTTTTAAATTTATTTTTATTTATTTATTTATTATTATTTTTTAATGTACCTTTATATGAACCTTTTATTAGATTTAGAAGCAGTGATTATTTTGCGAAATTGCTGTCATGCAAACACATATAAAAACACTATAAATCTGATCCGACATATTTAAATGAACTTTTAATGGACTGTTTTTACATTAAGTACTTCTTGCCTTCTGTAAAGCAATTAATCCTTGTACGTGTGTCCAGAATATATACGCTCTTAATATTTGATAAAAAATAATCTCTCTTAAATTTGAAGCCCACTCTCTCAATATGTTATTTAGCCATTTGCATTTTTAATTTTTTAAGAGTATTTTTGGGTTATTCAGCGATGAGAATCTTCAGGATGAAAGTGTTGTAAAGACAACTAAATAAACAGGTTCATCGGATAAATAAGACAAAATTCCTGCCTCGGATGTATTTATTGGACTGGCATAAAATACATTCCTTCCGAACTTATAAGAATGTGTGGACCACATGGACGATTTTCAGGCACTATGCAATAGTACACTTTCCAGAGAATTTGTTGGTTTAAAAAAAAAAAAAAAAAAAAAAAAGCAATTTCCATGTCGATAATGTCGCATTTGTACTGCAAACAAAGTAAATGGCGAAACTCGATATATGTATAAATTCTGTTTAGAACCTTTCCGTAAGTTGGTTCGTCGGGAGTGCTACAGTCCACATTTGCTTCACAAGGGTTAATTAGACCTAACTTTTCCATAAGAGAAAATGTTTTCATAACTACCACACTAAAAGTCTACTACCATCATCACTAATTGCAATCACCAATTTTTAGTAAAAGATTTGGTTTAATAAAATATTTACATTATTTTGAATAGGTGCATGCATATTTAACATGTATTTTCCAAAACTGGGAAAACTGTGGCAAGACCCATTTCATTGTATACAGTCAACAGTGTGTTATAGCACCGAATTTCGCAGCTTTTTGTGGTACTTTAACTGTCAAAATCTTGCTTTTCATTGAAACTTTGCAACAATTATTTTAAATATATATTTGTTTTTTAGTTATTTATTTATAAAACACTGGCTGATTCATCTGGCTTCGGAAGTATTTTCAAGTGGGTTATCTCATGTGCTCGATTTCTATCGAGAATTTTGTTACATGTTTGCTCTAAGATAAATGTAACCAACAAATAATCTAGCAACAATTATGAGGAAGGCCTCAGGATTATTGGATAATACATGTAACATAGCATTAGTATACCAGCTTCTAATAAACATACAGCATAGCCTACTAAAGATTGTTTTTACAACGATGAATGGTAATTGTCATATCATTCATTGACAACTTTACAATTTAGGTTTATAGGCAAATTATTAACACTGAAGCTTTCCATCACTGACGTGAATTCCATTTATCATTCTGAGTAATTCACCTATCATTCATAAAGTATATATAGAACGGTGAAGGGGAAAGTGTCTGGATATTCATGAAGACAATTTTCCTCAAGAAGGGAAGACAACAGATTTCAAGAATGGAATTCATTTGACAACTGGAAGCAGCTCAAATTCGGTTTGTACGACTTAATAAGTACTCTTAGATAATGGGAAAAACGCCGTTATATCTACGCTGTGGCAGAGCGATAGAAATTAGCCTTATCGACATGCAAGTTCCAATAATCACACACCATGAAGGTTGTCTTTCCACGATGTAAGACCATTGTCATATCCCACTGACAGTCAAGTTGTACCTTTATTTATTTTTTTTTTCGAGGAATCAGATTGATGTTTTATACCTTAATCTATTTTAGCAGCTAGGATATCATCTTATGTTAAAGATCAGGGAGCATAACAGAGGAAAATCTCTTTCTGATACCAAAGATTGGGATACATATCCGAATAAGCCCAAGTAATATATGAGAAAAGTTGTCGTCGGGGCTAAAATTAATCTAACCATGTATTAATTTTTGGTGGTAACAGTTTAATCTAAAAACAGTTTAAAATGCGGGAATGTTTTTAAAAGCCCAATGCATGTTAGGCAAAGTGTAACTGAAATTACTCTGCATGTAAGACCACTGGTCATACAGAATTGAAAATTCAAATTTGACTAAGACTATACTAATAAAATCTAGCTTGAGGTCTTCTAAATGGAAAGCAATGATAATAATGTAAAAACAGACATGCTGGAGGTCTCTAGATTGTGGTGAGTACTGATACTAGAATACTATATATTCTCATTGAAGTGTATGTTTTTGTTTTAAATTGTACCATAAAACGATTACAGAACTACCATACCTATAAACTTATAAGTTTTTTTAAGGTATATTTTGTATTATACCGTTTCTTACTTGCTTTCGTTTTTTAGTTCTGCTCTCTCTCTCTCCCCACATACACACACTCAAACTATCTCTCATATGTATATACAGTGAAACTTCTCTATGGCGGCCAGTTATGGTTCAGAAAAAAAGTTTTGAGGGATGGACGTAGAAAAGAGGTTTCTTCCATAACATTGGCTCTATGGAGTCTTTAATCTGTTCTGAACAAAATATGATCATTTAGAGGAGTTTCACCGAGTGTGTGTGTGTGTGGTATATGTATGTATGTTCGCTGGCTTCAAATGGGCTGATGAGAATAAATACATAGAAGACATCGTGTCTGAAAGAATGGAGACGAATGGAAAGAGAATGAATATTTCTGCAATATGCTTAAAAACCACGAGAGGAAAAAAAACTGTCACACGCATGCGTTCCGTACTAGATCAGAGTGAAGTAATCAATATTCCAGCTGTAAAAGCAAAATAAATTTTGACATTCAGTAGTACTAGCCTCAAAACCGCAAGTTTACTCTTAATGTATCATAGATCCTTGTAAACAAAAAAAAAAAACACGTTTGTAGAAAATAGCCTCCTTCAAATGAAAATGGTTTCGTAAGCAAGTGACGTTTAGGGAGGTGTTTCACATTTCTAGGAGCTGTTTACCGCAAAAGACGTAAGAAATGCACGTGTCTAAGATCAACGTATGCCCACTGATATCACCTTCGACAGAACGACTATTTCTTCGAGAGGAAACATAATAGCAGCGAAATGGGCACACAGTATTCTCGTGTAGAAGTTGTTTTGCACTACGCGAGTGGCTAGTTCCCTAAAAATTTAATTTTTGAAGCATTAGTGCAACTAGATAAGGTTTCTTCAATAGCGGAAAAAAGCCTCACAGCTTTTTTAGGTTGTTATTATAGGATTATTTTTAGAGCAGTTTTTTTAAAGCTTTGGATTTTTATCTAAACGTTATCTCCTTTTGTGGTTGTGCTACTGATTTGAAAATATAAACTAATGGTCTGTTATACCAAAAACTCTTAAAGAGATGCCTAAATATCAGGCTAATGATTCACTAGATTCTCTAAGGATTTTTAGATTATTCGTCGCACCAAACCTTCATGAACATACAGAATCAACAACTTCTTTCAGTTAATAAAGACACGTAATATATGTGGAAGAAACTAATGCAAGAATTCCAGTCCGAAAGAGGTCTGCAAAATTGTGCTTTCATGTTAAATAAGTCTATTTTCGCTTTCCGCTACGTGCTGAGAGGAAAGTTTGAATCTGTCTGTCATCGCCTCAAAGCAAGAGCCGAAATTGTTTTCGTTTTTGAGCCAGCTCTTCATTAATAAATTTCTCCGTCAGATTCCTGCGGTGGCATGTTGTTCGCTGCCACCCCGAAAGCTCCTTTTTATTTCCCGGCCTTCAACCCTCGCGGTATTTTTCGCTTAATTTATCACTTTCCCTCCACCGCTAATTTGCTTATGACACTGATGAAAATACCGTTTAGAGGCATCGCACGCGAAAGCCTCCTAACGCGACAAAAAGTTATTACATAATCAGCGGTGCCGCGTTTTCACGCGCGCTTTCTCGCACGTCACATGATTTATGGCGGGCTGACGTCACGCGGCAGCCGTGCATGTAAGTTTTGCCGACACAGTTCAGTGATGCCTTGACATATGAAGCCTCTGCTGGCTGCACTGAAAGACGGTTGCGCCGAGAGATAGAGTAATCAGCATGGGGGCCCGAACCCCCACCCTAATTTTTTTTCTGCTGAGGGGTTACTTTGCATTTAATGAATAGCATAAAGGAAATTGGACTGCATTATTAATCTGAGATATTGAGCTATATATCTTCAGTTTATTTTAGGCGTCGGAATTTGAGTAGAATTTTCGGCCAGCGCAGGATTTATATTTAATAAAAGAGTGCTGAAGAGAGAATTGGTTGTAAGGAATGACACAAGTAGTGTCATAGCTATGATTGAAAAATGTCGACTATCTGCTGGTTGTTTTAGAGCAGTGCCCACGCATTATACTATTTATTTCGGTGCTTAGAATATGGATGGGAAATGATAGATCACGTGATCTTTGCCAAAACATTGGGCATACCCATCTCTCCTAAAATCTTGAAATCTATTTAAAAAAATAAAATTTGCTTATGAGTTGATTGAACACTGGCTACAACAAATTTCGAGTATACACTCAAACCTGTTTTTGTGCGGTCTTTTTTGTGTTATTTTTTGTGCGATATTTTTGTGCGGTTTAAGGTAAAAAAAAAATGTCCATGAAAATGCATATAAATAAAAAGTATTAAAAAGTAAAAAATAACTAAATGGGAATTTTAGGTTATTTTAAGCGGTATTTTTGTGAGATTTTTTTGTGCGTTTTTTTATGCGGTCCTTATCTATCGCACAAAAAGAAGTTTGTGTGTATTGTGCACCACCAGTCAATGACTATGGAAGCCCCACCATAGGTGAGATATTCTCCACATCATAGATGCAAACAGGGAGTTAGACAGTCATTGTTTTTTCAAATAATTCATCACAAATTACTATTAATTGACGTTGATAAGCTTATACATTTTCAAATTAAACTCGGGGTTATATTGATAAAATGGCATAATGGATTCTAAAGTCATGAAAATTTTAAAATTAAATCATTTTTCTGTAATTTATAGATATAAAATACATAGAATACTCTCATGCGTTGAATCGATTAAAATCTTATCCATTTTACAATCACAGGAGGCAGTGAAACGGTTAAGCTTTGTCATTACTTCGCAGTTTTTCTTGGTCCACAATGCCCGATTAAATTGCTAGTTCTTGTAAACAAAATTTAAAAAACCCCATTTACTGACTTTAGCATAATTTTTGAAAAGAAAAATAAAATGTCCAGAAATTAAATTAGAAATTTCGTAATTCTTATTAAATTTTTCACCTAAAGTTTCAAAATGCAGTACAATTTATTACAAATAATCATTTTTTTTATTAATGCGGAGGCACTTGTCGCGAAGACATTCGCCTATAATTCACCGCAGTTTTGCTGGCCATTTTATTACGGGGGCTCCATATAGGCGGACCAGCATTGCCCCCTATGAAGGGACGACACAAACGGAGGCATTTTAGTGGCGCTTCGATCTGAGCACCCTCAGCACTGAAAACCAGCGCGCTGTACCACAAGGCCGCCACAGCCTCTACAAATAATCATAAAATGCCTTAATATTCTTCACTTACATCCAGGGATTTTATCGTAAGATATTAAAATCATTACAAACCGAAAGATGAATCATTTATAAAACAAATGGTAATTCAGCGAGATAAATCACTGAGCTCATTCTGATTTTATGTCAACCACAGCGGAGAAGAGATAAGAACTGTATCAATGAATAAACCTGGCAAACAGAACTTACACAGAGGTTACAGAAATCCAGGCAGAGAAATGAAAAACTTCACTTAAGTATTACCCTGAAATTGATAATTGTATGATTATTAAGAACTTTAAAATTTATTTATTAAGTAAATAGCAAACAAAAAATTATATTTATAGTAACCCTCCCCCCCAAAAAAAAATTGTCGCATTTACCCTGCCCTGTATTTAACTATTCTTGCTTTTTTATGCAGCACATTAGCGAATTTTGTTATTTAATTCACTAAGAACCTCTTTTAAAACCACAGAGCTACTAAAGGCATATTTAAAAATTTAATTCCCGTCTGTTATTTCCAAATACGAATTCTTATTTCTCTTATAAAACCTTTACTGCTCATTAAGCTATCCGACTACGTTTAAAACTTTCATTTGGATGAAAATTCCAAAATTATTTTTAATCCTGTTTCTTAAAGAATAGGAATTTCTGTTTATAAATCTGCTTTTATTTTTCTCTGTAGAATCACTAGCAAATAAAGTGATTTAAAGAAGATCGGTAGCTATCAATTTTAATACAAGTGAAAACTTTTGATTGTGTTTTCTGAAGAACTTATTTTTTACCAAAATTGTATACGACTATTGCGATAACTCAAAATAATATAATCATGATATGACTATGAAATTTTTCAGGTATTTTTTTCATAATGTTAAGAATGTAGTGAATTACAGATTAGGCTCTAAGTATATTATTTATTGATTTATAGCTGTATTTATAAAAAATCTCACGAGAAATGACTGAAATTGTACATGTCATTGCATATAATGACCTGTAAATTTTTTTTAGATTTCGAGAAGTATTTAGTTCATGACACTCAGAAGGGCTTAAAGTACATATCGCAGCCCAGCAAGATAGCAAGTCAAAAAATGGCAATTTTGAGATTATGTCATTGAAAAATATGTATGAAGTGCCCCATCGTGCACGAAAAGCGACATATCTCTATCTCGCAATTGTTCCACCTGAGGGCAGTTGTATCAGTTTTATTGTAATGCTAGTTCAAGCTGTATAGTATTCTTTAAGTTGATTTTTCTTAAATGCTGCATTTTTGAGTTGTGTCACTTTTCTTTCCGGGGTGCGATATGACCAAAAAGAAATCAATATTGTATGCATAAATTTTTTTCGCAGAGCTAGAACCGTTTGTGTAAAACTTTGATACATTTCGACCAAAAGTCTTCAATTTTGTAAAAAGTTTCATGGTTCTGGGCTATTTTTTTCATGATTTTCCTATTTTGGTGCTATATTCCTTCGAAAAACAGAACAGAAATTTTCGATTTTTTTTTTAAGGCACCGAATGTAGTTGGATACCATAAGTAAATATAACTTTAAAAATAATGCAGAAAAATATCTTCCCCAGTGATCACCATAAAATTATTTTATTTTCGTACTTTAGATGCGAGTCCATAGGTATACTAGCACCGAATAAATGTTTTTTCGGAGTTTGTGTGTAAGGTAAAATTGCGTGATGCTGAAATTACAACTTCTAACACATCTTGGGCGAAGTGACCTAGTTGGCAAGGGCAGCGGGCTAGTGATCTGAATGTCACTGGTTCAGTGCCCGTCCCTGACAAATCCACTGCCGTGTGCACTAATGGCGGCTGGTGCACGTAAAATCTGTCGTGGCTGTAATGCTCTCCAATTTCTCAAAATTGCCTCTGGTGGTGCGGAGTGTTCTGGTCTCGTCACTTAACTCGGTTCAAAATTACGGGACTGGTCCATTGGCCAAGTCGAACTCCGACCCTTGTGGTGCCAGTCAAAACAGGAGCCGCACCTTCACCGCCCATAGCCTTTGGGACTTGATCTGATGTTGCTGTCGGTCAAGTTGCAGAAGCAACAACAACAACAACACATTTGACTTTGCTCACCGCCAAATAAAGTAATTATGCTAATACAAACTCTCACTCTGTCAAACGTGTAAGACTTTAGGTTCATTCTATTGTTGCATCAACAGCAATAATATAAATTGCCCCAGCAAAGGAAAGATAAACACAATCATTATTTTGATCTTCCAAAAGGAGATTTCTTTCAGCTTTGGTTCTGACACTTCAGGACTATTTTTATGCTTCCCCATTAAAGTAGTTAATTAAATCGCACAATTTCGGGATGTTTTTAAAAACCAAGAGTCAATTAATTATAGAACTGATAGGGAAAGTATAACCATATTTTAGGGGCATAATCGAAACAACCAAAAAATTAATTGATTCTCCTCAATATTTCTGGATAAGTGTGTAAGCTTCAAGAACTTTGATTCCAAGTCATCAGATGTGTGATTCGGAGTTTGCATAACGGTGAATATTTTCAGAAATATTTTCCTAATTATAAATAGAAATCGCAGTGAAATTTATTAGTTTAAAGCACATAAAATTTATTAGCACTAAACAGACATTATGAAACTAGACTGCAGTGATAGGCTTGTTTCTTAATGATTATTAGAGATGCTCTGAATTAACTTCCTTTTCTTAAAGGTAAATGAATATATTCGCTTTTGTATTCATAAAAATGTATTTTAGGGGTCATAATAACCGGCAGCTTTGTTAGAAAAGTCCACCTGAACCTGTCGTGAATATCTCCGAGGTGACTAACAAATGCGTTGAAGTCGTGCCGCTTTCTAATCCGAAAAATCTCCAAATTATCATCCTAAATACATGTCCGATTTGATTATTACTGCTCTCGCACTTTTTCTGATCATTATACATTTCTTTTCTGGCGACATTTAGCTATCCGATTTCAGCGGTATCGCTTCCTTATAGACTCAGAAAACACAAAGCAGACATTTAATATTTACGTTTCTCGCATTCAAAGTGTTCAAAATCATAACAGATATGAGCGAATGCACGACACTTGGCCTTGTCCGGAAATTTATGTTATCCAATTATGCGCCCATATTTTCCCTTTCGCACAAATGACTCAATTTACGTAGATTGCCGTTGCTGGAAAAACCACGACTTTATCAGATTGAAGTGTGAATCCTCTATGAAAAAGATCGATGTGCTCGATAGGACATTTGAGACCCGGTAAAAGAAAAAAAAAACAGTTACTAGAACTGATTGTAAGAATAAGACGTATAAATAGTAATTGCTACGGTATTAAGTACACTCATGTCCATAAAATAAGGATAATGCCAGCTACGGCAAATAAAGGTTCAAAAACAAAACAAACGTGACTTATTCATAAAGCCCATTTATTAAACAAGAGATAAAGAACAAAAAAGATGGTGTATGTATGATACCATTCATAAAAACTACTATTTTTGCTCCCTGGAGCAATTGTAAAAAATATCTCCTTTACAAAAACTTAATATTACATGGTTGGTATGATGGTTAATACATTGTATGTCTTCCATGCGATGAAATACAGTTCTTACAACACCTAGGCATGCTGAGTATCAAATTATCGAGCTGATCTTGGGGAAGATTACTCCACTCAGCAAGCAATGCTCTCTCAAGTTCCGGTACACATGTAGGAGGTAGTTGACGGGCTGCAACTCGTCGGCCAAGCATGTGCCACACATGCTCTATCGGATTCAAGTTAGGTGAGAATGCTGGCCACTCCATACGGATGATATCCTCAGATTGAAGGCATTCGTTTACGATGTTTGCTCGGTGAGGACGGGCGTTGTCATCCATAAACACAAATTCTGCGCCAATGGTACCCTTAAACAAACATACATGTTATTCCAGGATGATGTCCAGATAAATGTGGCCGTTCATGGTTCTGATTTGAACATGCAGATCTGTTCTGGAGCCCAGTATAATTCCACCCCAAACGAGTAATCCTGCACCACCGTAACGGTGTCGTTCAATGATGTTGTATTGGTGGTAACGGGTACCTGGCGTTCTCCATATGAAAGTCCGACGTGAATCAGACTGCAAGCTAAACCTGGACTCGTCGGAAAACATCACACAAGCCCACTGTGACGATGTCCACATTGCATGTTCTCTACTCCAGGCTAATCGCTGCCGACAGTGAGTTGCCGTGAGCGGAACACATCTGACAGGCCTGTGAGTATATAGACCAATATTTCCCAAACGTCTGTACACGATTTGCCTTGAAACTGTGGTACCCGTGGCTGCAGATAGCTGACGAGACAGGTCGGATGGTGTGCTCCGTCTGCTTCTTTTGGCAGTTACTGCCAAATACCGGTCTTCCTTCGGCGTTGTAACTCGAGGGCGACCTGTACTGTAACGTCTACTGACATTTCCATCATCTTGGAATCGTTGCCAAAGCCTAGAGATAACACTTTAGGCAATTCCAAGTTCCTCGGATACTTCCATCTGAGTACGCCCACATTCCAGGCGGCTGATAATTTTACCACGGGAAAAATCATCCACATGCGTCCTCTGTGTCATAACTATTCGGTTATGCCACTGAGCGGCTTACAGAACGCTTGCAAACAACTTTACTTCTTTGCCACCATTCCTTATATACCCCTCTCTTACACTCTCGTCATTCTGACGTGCTATTGGCGTCATCTGGTGGCTTCCTGTAATTTGCATATTATTCTTGAAGATGTGTGTGATAATTCTACAGGTGAAATTTTTACTTTAGAGTTCAATTTCTGTGTGATTCTGAATTATCCTTAATTTATGGACATGAGTGTATATTACATCAGTGGTACTTATACGACAGTTGTTGAAACCCATGTTTTAGATACTTTAGATATGAAGATACCACAAAATAAAGTACTTATTCAATATGTTTCAATAACAGCAAGAGTTCAAGGTAGCATAAAAAGAATTCTATATATCATACACACAATGTATACCTATTGACTATGCATCTTTAATTCAACACTTCTAAAATTTAAAAACGAGTTTTACAGTTTTTGCCTTGCATTCTATGACATCAAACGATCCAATTTAAAGAATTCCTAAAGAATTTTTCCCTAAATAATTCCAGAACAATGAAATCCTTCAGCCTAATTCTTATACAGAATACTTTATACAATCCGATATGGTGCAAATTATTTACATAACCGCTCTGTCAAATTTTGGGAGGTTTTTTTCTTACTCTAAAGGGTAATGGATCCCTCAATAGCTATACACAATTTTATTTAGTTCCAATACAGTATGCACTTATCTTGAACACATCCATTCTTATAGACTTCGAGTTTTCTTAGAATACTTTATTGTAGGAGCACCCTATAGATGAGTCAACATGTAGGGTGCCACATGTTCCCACTGAGGCGCGAGCACAGGATCTCCGTGGCCGAGATTCGAACTCAAGCCTACTCGGCTTGAGTTCGAATATATATATATATATATATATATATATATATATATATGACGAGCGTAGTGTTACGCCCGCCATATTAAAAATTGTGCAGTCATAGTAATCCGGCGGCGTAGTGAAAAGCAATCCAATATTCATTGAACACACATCAGTTCGATTTAGCCATATTTATTTCTTCATCCAATTACGACCACTATTCCAAAGAAGCGCATATCTTAGAGCTCGCCATTTTCAAGAAACCGTCACGGCGCCGCTAAACGACCGCAAGCAACGAACTCCCAATTTAACCTTTTCCTTACGGGGTGGGATAGCATGTATCCCAAAAATGAATATATACATATATATATACATATATATATATATACATATATATATACATATACATATATATATATATATATATATATATATATATATATATATATATATATATATATATATATAAATAAATATATATATATATATATATATATATATATATATATATATATATATATATATATATATAAAATCCAGGGAATCGGTAAAATGGCCTCGTATGCTAAAGGTTAATCTGCGTAATTCTATGTTCTCATCAGCGCGTCCCCTTTTACTACGCATGCCCAAAGCACCACATGGACTTTCTAGAATCATCTTTTGTTTACTTAAGCATTAATTTTCGCGCCAAACCCTGTAAGTCTAAAATAGATTCCCTCGATGGAACTTCAATTTAGTTTCGTGAATCGAGGTCATCCATTCTAGACGGGGAAAAACCCTTTTTTTCCAACGCGTTTTGCCAATGATTTTAATGTTAAATTTGATTATTCTGAGGCCCCCCTGTAAATTGCTTAATTACTATTATTTTCTAATTAATTCTTAACATGTAATATATAATCATATTATTGAATCATTAGCCACTAAGCTAATATGTTTATGTATGCCTGTATGTATTTTTAATGTTGAAAGGATAAGATTGGGTAATTCACTACATTAGACTTAAAACTACCGAGCATTATGATTAATTGTTTTCTCTGAATAAAGGATTTAAAATCGTTAATATGACAGTCAGTCTATCAAAATTCTGTGCTCCTGGTCACCTAGTTTTTGACAGCCAAACTCTTTCATTATGATGAGAACAACGAAAATAACTTTCTTCAAAATTGAGTTTTGATAATTTCCAGTAACACTTAATTGTAAGAAAAGGCGAAAAGTGCGGTACGTTTGAACACGAGGAAAAAGAACCTTATCCTAAATACTCGTAATAATCGTTTAAGCCTAAGCAGCGTAATTGCCAAAAAGTCAGACATGTATTGTATTTCCTTTTTCCCTTTACACTACAAGCTTAATTTGCTGTTTGTGGAGTATTTAGTTGTGTTAAAATCTTACAGCATTTAACTTTTTTGAATTACTGTAATTAAATGATTCTAAAAAAAAAAAATAAGAAAAACATAGAGCTACAGAGATTTGACAGTAATTTATTTCTGTTGTGTAACCCGAGAAGGCAGTTTGGGTCACGCAAACACTTTGAAGACTAGTAATTAGTAGTTAAAACATAATCACAAAATAAATTACCACCATCACCACACACACACACACACAGAAGAAAAGAAATTCCCTGTTTCACAAAGACTTATAAAGGGATTCGAAATGCGTCACTGATTTATTCGGGAGAAAAATAAAATGGTACCAATACGACAATGCTGTAAAAGACTTTTCTGGAATAAACGGGGGGGGGGGGGGCTCAACATGTGTATCAAAAGTACTGAAAAAGATCCAATTTTCGACTAGAACATTTAGTAGCTTAATCAAATCTATATGCCCAGCATATTGGTGGAGTACCAGTTCTGTGCTCCTCAGTGACTCAGACATCACTTTTCTGGAGGGGTGGTGGTAGTGTTGAACATGTATGTACAAGCTACTACATATAGTGAATCTTAACGGTTTAATGTAGAGATATGCATAGAGTTTGGAGGGGTTTAGAGAGTGGGGAATTCAATCCAAAAATATGCCTTGTTTCACCACTGGTACTCATTAGACGGTGAATTTCCCAAAACAAAGCTTTTCTTTTTTTTCTTATTAAGAGCCTTCACTTTGATATTGTCTAATGTCATCGATGTTTTCAAGTCCAACAATTATTCATGTATAAGGGAAGGGTATTTATCAATATTTTCAGTTAACCATATTCTTGACCGTTTATTTTACGGCACAAGCTAATGGCTCTAACACATCTCTCGTCTTAGATGTATAAGCTCGTCTAAGATGTAAAGATTTATGACTCGTTGTCATTTTTTATTCTTTACTTTCGAGGTTTGGCGGTGGCTACTGCACATTCGATCTGGAAGTTGGAGAGAAGATAAGAGTTTCGTGAAATACTGCACCCCCTCTTTCTAGTGAAAAAAATCTTCTACAACAATCATTGAAGTATTGAAGAATTTAGTACAAATAGAAATTCTATCGATTAGTTTTTGTTGTCCCATCAAAATAAGTTTTATTTGCACCATTTGGGGAATGTTCTCTATATTAACTTCTTCATATCTTATTCTCAAAATAATTTTTTTTCAACCTTTAGAATTTAAGGTAATATATCGTAAAATTGTCACTTTTACAGTGCATGCAAAATTTGGCCCAGATCAGTTAAAGGATGTTGCAGTATTGTATTATGGGTAAACGTAGACCATTTAAGTTATTAAAATAACCTAGGATTGAAAAACAGATTAGACCCTTTACCAAATTCGAATTTAAGTATTAGCTGTAAAGTTTAAATGCAAGAAAAGTTGAAAATTAAAAAAAGAATTAATGGCAATAAAAGCAATGCCATGCGAAACGATAACATAACATCCTAATTTTCAAACAGTTCGATGTGTTCTGACTCGACGTTTGCCATTTACACCGCAAACAATACACTAATAAAGATGCGAGCAAATCATTTGTTTCAATATAAAAACAGGGAAATCTGGTGATTTTGTTCGCCAAATCCTTATTGCCTTTTTCCGGAAGATTATTCAAATGTCGTATTATCTTACCTTGAATTACTACAACAATACAGTAATTTAAACTTTTTACTCTACCGAAATTGTCATGAGAATGATTATACATATCAGGGAAAGTTGTAACCTTTTTTAAAACAATTTTTTTAAACACCGGTAGCACGCTAAAAAGATAATGAATGACATTTCATGGGGACTTATTCATATATTAGAGAACTTCGAAGAAGAAAACATATGGAAAAAGAAGTCAGTTCAGAAGTGACGTGTGGAATTGGAGAGGTGGTCGGAAATTCACTTTAATTATATCCCCAAATGTGCGAGTTAAATTAAACTTTTGCTACCTTTTATGTCTTACATAAAGGAAGACAATTTAAAGGGATATATCTATTGCATAATTTAATAAGTCACAGAAAAAATAAGCAAGTAAAGACTTAAAACATTACCTATAATGGGATGGCTTAGAGATAAGAGACTTCAAGGCCATTTTTACTTTAGTTGCAGTCGATCTCTCTCGATCGCTACATTTAAATGCCATTGAAAACTTTTACGGAATTCTTTAGGAACAACGTTTCCAACCTCCATGAAATAAATGAAAAGGTGGCCAGCTTCTGCTGTATAAAGGAAAAGCAAATCAGTTTCAAGCACTAGGGTCATAAAACTCCCTCGAAATGTACAAGTTGTTTTAAACTCCTGAGGCATACCTACATAGAATTCATAAAAAATGCAAAGGTAATGCTTTCATATTTTACGATATTAAATGTATGAATGGTAACCTTGAAATGGGTGAAAATTTGCTTGTATACCATACAAATAAATCGATGTACAGATTTCAAAAGCTTAAAACAAATTACTATAGATTTACAAAATTTTTAAATATATTATGCAATGTGTAAAATTTCTTGAAAATTTTGTAACGTAGATTTGATGCAAAATATCATGGAAGTACATCGTGGCAAAATCTTAAGTAGTTTAAGAAAACATCTCAGTACTTAAATCCTCTAAATTTTCACCCCAACGCCTTACATTCATTTCACATTTTTAAAAAATTATCTCTAGATCTGAAACTTGAGACCGGTTTCTAGTGTTAGTGGGACTGTCACGCTAAGCCTTTATACCATGAGTACTAGCACAATCTCTTCATAAAACTCATACATCAGCAAGAGAGTCATGTAACGGTATTGTGGCACATTTGCCACACTCTTTATGAAAGAATCTGAGAAACCGTTTTGTAAAATATGTTAAACTTTTTCGATCTGTAGCACGAACGCTTTGGACTACTCACGTCAAAGTAGCACGCGTTTAGAACGACCGTTCGACTAATCAAGGCTAAGAGAAACGAGATATTTACTGATTAGTGGATTTTGTCCCAAAAGTGATTCGCAAGAGAGTTTTTATTGATAATACTTGAAACACATTTGCCAGAGGAATAACTAGTGTTACCCGGATTGACGATAAGTTGTTACATCATCAGTATTCACACAAATACTTCATAAACCTCATACTTTAGCTGGACAGGTATGCAACAGTATTCCGTCACACTCTTGTGTGAATGAACGTCATGAAGGATTTTTGTAAAATTGACTAAAACTTCTCGACCTGTACAACTCCCATCAAAGTAGATCACATTTAGAACAGTGTGTGACTCGACTTATCGGTAACAGGACAGTCAGTATAATTACTGTTAAATAGATTCTGTCCCCAAAATGATACAACAGAGCATTTTATACTGATAAATACTTGAAACAAATACGTCATTGCTATAAATAATGTCTGCGGAGCAGACGGGCTACGCCATTACCCATTAGGGTTGATTTATACAGGCACGTAAAGGGAACGTAACGGGAACGAGCCGAGCCCGGGCGCCGGGCGCTGCATGTGTTTATACAGAGACGGGAGTAGAAAGTGGCGGGAAGGTGTTTCATTAGTTGTGAAAGATTTGTAACGTCATGGCGCGGTTTCATTTTTCAGTTAAAAATTTAGCCATTATCACACTTTTGTTAGAGGAAAGCCAGGGCCGTGCTTAGGGGTGGACAAACTGGGTAACCGCCCAGGGCCACCATTTTTATTTCTCATAGCAACACTTTTCTAAATGTTACGGGTTTTTAAAGAAATCCCTCATTTTTCGCGGTTTCTATAATTCAACTTATAAAAATATATATGTTTCGATTTTTTCTAAAGAATCGCAGAAAGAATCTAAATTGACAAACTACCCTTTTGGTTCGAAAAATTTCTCGGTTAAAAAAACATGATTTATCTTCAATTCAGTTATAGTAAACCCTTGATTATCAATCCTTTTTTTCAATAAAAATTTCTACTATCTGTCAGTCACTACATACAGTCATTTGAAGAATTATAAACCTTTTTGTCGGACTTTGTTCGTTTTCATGGAATAGTTGCAAACTGAGAAAAACGTGAACATATCCTTGTGAACGAATACTAATACCATTTGGTCAAATGTTTGCTCTATTCAAAGCAAACAATAGACAAGACATTTCTCCAGGGAGTGTAAGACAAATAAGTTAATGCCCTCCAAACAGGGCCGCCCAGAAACTTCACGGGGCCTCGGACAAACTTCTGCTGGGGGCCCCAAGAAATCTGATTAATCGAATAATTTGTTAATTTTTTTTTGGGGGGGGGCCCTTTTTTCAGGAGATTATTTTGAATTTTGAAGTACGGTACAAGTTTCAGAATTTTCTTTTGGAGGAAATCTAATAAATAATTTTTTAAAAATTTTTTGGGGCCCCCTCCGGCAGTTGGGGGCCTGGGGCAAAGTGCCCCAGTTGCCCCCCCCCCCTCTGGGCGGCCCTGGCTCCAAACCTGTTGGGAAGAAAGAGGTTTGAAGGCTGAAGGAGTGAGGTAAACAAAAAATGGCTTTTACTTGTTCTCTCTATCTTTATAATGGATTTTATTTCCCACTTTTCCCCCAAGAATTGAAAATATTACAAAGCATGAACAATCAGAATGCTTTGAATACGGATTGTACGCCTGTCCTCCTTGGCACTTATTTCTAATGAAAATGATCTCTCATCATCGTTGGACTTTTCACTTTTAATATACAATTTTGCTGCTCAGAAAACAAGAAAAATTGCTTTATAACCAACAAATCCATACATGTAAGTATTTGTTTTTAACAATTTACACTTTCTAAATCGTGTAAATAATTTTTCCATTATTGTTTCATTATTCGTACAAATTGATAAATTTTATATTTTAGTGAACCAATTGTAATTTCAAGTATAATTTTCTCCTATTGCCTTCCGAATTGTCATTTTGAACTTTGGATCCATGTATTTTGATGGGCCAAATCGTACAAAACCTCTCACCAGCTCAATGAGTTTTCATCATCCATATTAAATATCAAACATAAATAACAGTATGTAAATTATATCTTGAATAGCCACTTTTTACTTTCTGCCATGAACGAGAGACGGCCGAGCAGTGAACGACTTCCTGCTTCGAATCGTTGGCGTCGATTCTCGGCCGGAAATCTGCCGAGAATCGGACGTGTCACTGCGCAGTATAAACAGTTCCATTGAAAAACAGGGAGGAAATGATTACGACGACTCGTCGCGCGCTCGGCTCGTTCCCGTTACGTTCACTTCACGTCGCTATATAAATCGACCTTTACTCGTACAAGCTCTTCATAAACCTTATGCTTTAGCCGAACAGACCTGCTAAGGTAGTCGATCCGTCACACTCTTTGTGGATGAACCCTATACACCGTTTACGTACAACTGGCTTAAAGCTTCCGACCTGTAATATGCATACTCTTGGACTACTCACGTAAGAGCAGAAATGCATCACGTGAACAGTGATTAGACTAATCAGCAAAAAAGGAAATGAGATATTTACTCATGAATGGATTTCATACCCAATATCCTTCAACGGTGTTTTATATAGATAATTTTTTAAATACTTTATCGGAATAATAACTTCATTTGCATGGATTGGTCAGTATGACCAACCAAACGATCCTTACACTGAACTTAACAGGGTTGTTGTTGTTGCTTTTCCCACTTGACCTACAGCAACATCAGATGAAGTCCATATAGGTTATGGGGCAGAGGGGGGCGGCTCCAGTTTTAATTAGCACCACAAGGGTCGGAGTCCGACTTGGATACGATCCGGTCTCATAATTTTGAACTGAGTCAGGTGAAGAGACCGGTATACTTGACCCCGCGCCTCCAGAGGTAAATTTGAGAGCTTGGAGGACATTGCAGCCATGACAGATTTTTTGTGCACCAGCCGCCTTTAGTGTACACAGCGGGAGATTTGTCAGCGACCAGTATCGCCCCAATGACGTTCAGATCACTGGCTCGTTGCCTTTGCCAACTGGGCCACCGCGCTCCACTTAATATGGAGATTGATATATTGAAAATATGAAAAATGATTCCCGTATTCACTATCTAAATAACGGAATCTGCTCATCTCTGTTTATAGGAAATAACATCTCAGATGTATTTCGGAAATCGACTCCGAAATATTCATTTAAAGTGTAATATTGTTAATTTCTTTCAAAGTAACAATATTACACTTTAAATGAATATTTCCATTTATCTGTTAACAATTATTTCAAATCCCACAATTGAACCCTCTCAACAAGCAATTAATATGAAGGTGATCTTAATTTCTGCAATAAAAGGAGCTGAATTCATAGATGAACAAGAATCATATTTTACTTTACCAAAAAGTTTCTGAAAAAAAGGGAAATTTCTGAATTCAAGTACAGAAGCAAAACTAAATCGATCTTATGTTGTCTGAGGAATCCCCGATTCAATAGCAAACGCTAATGTATTTCTCTCATGCATAAGCTCATTTATATATACATCGTGTTAAAGATCAGCCGACAGTTTGAGTTTTAATACAATGAAAGTGTGAAACGATGTAGCCATTTGTTTACAAAAACTCGATACTCCACGGCTGCTGTTTGTCCAAGCTGGACCATTGTGTGCGCAGAGCGTTATTGTTTGTCCACAAAAATATACGTATACAATATGGTGAACAGTAATGGTACTGGAACATGTTACAATTCTCATGAAGTCAATGTTTTTACTGCGTAACATGCCTCTGGTTTTAAGGCACACAAAAGCATATCATTGTCCTTTTATCGCTATAGGTGTATGCTAAACAGAGAAATTTTAAGAATAGATGTGCTATAAATCGTTCAATGAAGTATTAAAGCTCCGCTTCATTGTTAAACGAAATGTATGCGTAGATGGTACAACTGTAAACAATCAGAAATTTGAATGTTAGGAAGCAGCTATTCTTTGAAGTCAATTCATGATTCGAAATAGCTTTTTGGATTAACAAAAGCTGAATTTTGTCCATGCTATACTATGCAGAGAAAAACATCTACGCTAAAAAAATGTAATTGTGCAGAAATCGTTATAAAATTGAACTTGGGCAAAACTTCTTATTTAAACACTAGCTGAATACCCGTACTTCGCTACGGAGTACATTCAAATAAAATACAACGGTTAATGTATGCAATTAATGCAAAAAATATACAAATGGTGAGAGAGAGAGACAAAATTATAGACAATTAATATTTATCTATCTATCTATGCAATTAATATTTATCTATCTATCTATATCTATATATATATAATAACTACAACGATCAATGTATGCAATTGATTAAAAAAAACAAAAAAATATATTTATAAAAAAATCATAACGGATATTTTTATACACAAAATAATGTAGGATGACATATTCAAATTAAATCTATAATAGAACATACTAAAGAATATGGTACAGTTAATATAGTACAGTTTAAGAAACATATCTTTTACTGTATTTTAATATTTTTTTGGATAATGTCCAATCGTCTGCCGCATTAGCAAGAAATTTTTTTTTTTTTTGTCTATTTCGATGTTATGCATGTGATGACGCAAAATTAGTTTAAAGTATCACAAAAAAAAAGAAACCACTTGATCAGCATTTAATAAATTAAATTCTAAAAACTAATTTTTAAAAATTCATCCAAAATCAGAAAATGGAAGTAAATATTCGAAAAATATTTCATTTTAAAGGAATTTTTATCATCTTTCCCGTGATATAAATTTTATAACCTTCAAATTATTATTTTAAATGCAAACTTAAAAGAAGTTACTAAACCAGCTTAAAAATTTAATTTTAAAAAATCTAAGAATAATTCTTCAAAAATCTTTCTTAGTGCACCCCTACACTATGAGAAGAATCGCCATGCAAAATTTCAGCCCTTTAGGTCCAGCGGTTTGGTCTGTGCGTTATATGTCAGTCAGTCAGTCACTCAGTTACGGAACTGTTTTATATATATACTAGTGAAAATTAAATACTCTATTTTTGTTTTTAAAGATTTTTTGGCAGAAAAATCTTTCTTGTGCAGCTCTAAACAAGCCACTTCATATTCCGTATTATAATTAGGTGAAGAAGTTGCTCTTCTGATCAGAAATTCCAATAATCTACTGACTCCAATAAGTTACAGATTTCTGTTGCCCTCAATTAAAGCACTAGCAATTAAAAATGAAGAGAAATTTTATAAATGACTTTAAATGTTTAAAATAAATCGTAAAGACAATAAATTATATACATTCCAAGTATAGCTTTTAGCATAAGACTGGAGAAAGTTGGTTACCTAGATACTTTAGTTATCTGATATGAAGACATTGCATGAGTTCTTCAGTTCGTGTTTTAATATAAATTGACAGATAGACTTTTTAATGCCAGGACAAAGTTTATTTGAACATTACATGGGTAACGACCTTAGTAAAGAGCAGCTGGAATATGAGCTTTTATCTTCCTTTTCACTTGATATTTAGTTCTTAACAATCACCAAAGCGATTTGTCTTCAAAAGGAATCCTCTCGCAGTTAGATATTTTCTGGACTTCTTCCTGAAAATAATGAAAGATTTATTTTCTAAATACTTTTGTGATTCATAAAAAAAAACAGAATTAAAAAGGAAGGCAAAATAATATTTAACTCTTTTAAAACTTCTCTTTAGAATTATATTTTCAGACAATAAGGAAAGGATACTCCTTCCAGCAATATGCTTCTTTACTATATTTAATAATTTAATTACTTAAATGCATTTCTAGTATTTTGAAATCGACCTTAAATCCACATAATTAAAATTCACGCTGTTTGACATTTTTTCAGAATGATATAAGACCAATTCTTTACATCAAAGTATATGAAAAGAATTAAAATATTTTGAGTGGCCATTATCGTTGTATGAGTTTAAATATCCATTTAGGATAGATATCATTGCAGAAACATTGCCGTTGTGGCAATTTCCCCCCCCCCTCGAGGCGAGTAGGAACACCATTAAAATCGCCGCTAGCCGTGAACCGATGCTAAAGAATGGCAGACTCCGCGAGCGGAAGAGGACCACAATGGGCACCTCTTCGGGACGCATTCCTGGGATGAAAAGAGGAGACAGTCTGGCGCCATATTTTGACAGTGGCCGACAATGACAGTTTACGCCCTGAAACGAGATCGCTAATGAGTGAGCGGGCGATGAAGATGTAATAATCGGCATCGTTTTTTGCGCACGGCTAGACGCTCAGCCTATCCGGAGCGAGCTATAGAGGGGAGGCTAGAAAGAATTCCGCCAGGGATCAAGTTTTTAAAATAAGCCGACGAGGGCTTGAAGACCAGTTTTGTGCGGAGAGTTTTTCCTTAGAGAGTTTAGGAGTGATACCTGATCTCCTAGCTCCATGCACTTTTAAGTGACTTGTTTTTTGTGAGGCTCTGCCCTCTACGTGAGAAGACCCTTTTTCACCGAGAGAGGTCGGGGAAACCGATCGGAACTTGATCTCCCCAATTGTGTTATTTCAGAGAAGCTGCTAGCTTCCAGTGGACGAGTGCGGGCCCTTTTTTCTGTGACCTGACCAGCAGTTCGTCGCCTCGTTTTAGCGACAGTGTGCTCCATCCTAGAGAGACAGATGACGATTCCTACTCCAACTTCTACGGACTGCTTTGTATATATATTATTCGAGATCGCGGCCTAACCGTGTTTATTAAATAAAACTGAAATCCTCATTATCTTAAAAGTCTCTATTTTAGTAAGCTGTCTACCTTACACGTAACCTGTGACGCTACCTAAGTGTCTGCTTTTGACACAAATCGCAGGAATACGTTACACCGTCGAACAGAAGTTTTTCAAAATCCAAAAGTATTAATAAGTTATCGCTTTGCCTTAACTATTCCTTTCAGATGTTGATGTTGTTGTTCCTAATGCCCCCTGGCCGGAAGTTCCAGGGGCAGGGCCCGATTATGAACGTTGGGGGCCCCTGGGCAGATGCTATTTGGGGTCCCCCTTACGAACATTTATAAAAATAAGAACTCTCCATGGGCTATACATACTATTAGAAGTACTAGGTGCATACACAAAGGGGGTTTGGGGGCCCCCTAGCATCAGGGATTTGCCCATGCGATAAAAAGACCCTGTCCAGGGGTCAAGGGTCGGAGTCCGTCTTTTCTAGGTGCCATCGCAATTTTGACCGAGCACCCCCATGGGCGACATCTGAGGGATTGTACCTTCCCCACCCACTGACCTCGTAGAAGGATTTTTCGTTCTACGGATTTAATGTACCCATATACAGCCTAGACACGAAGGTATTTCAAGGCTCTTTTCGGATCCGAGCACCCTCAGCACAGAAAGCCAGAGCGCTACAGGTAGGCTACCTCGGGCCGTCTTATCAGGTGTGCTCTCATATAATAAAATTATACGGTTTAAATCCTCTCATACATATTGCTATACAAAAGTGTTTGGTCGGATCACCTATGCAAATTTGCGAATTTACGTTTTTGCATGTTCATGCCAAACAGGGCTGTATAAAAATACACAGATGAGTTTGGAAACATTTCACCAAAGCAACACTAGAAGAATAGTAAGTGTGTGTGTGTGTGGGGGGGGGGATTGGTGGCATAGAGCAAGGAGTAGTGATTTGCTACTGTTCACCCTAGGTATAACAATTAAGTACTTCTAATAGGTGGCTGTGGAAATTCAGAAGCATTATAACCTTATCTCAAGATTATTTTCAATCTGAAATCCTAATCAAATACCATTTGAAATTAACTAGCTCAAAAGCGTGCACCACTATCAAAAAGGGAAATACTTTTATGTATCAGTAAAATCAGTTTTCGTAGCAAGCAAAGTGCATTTTTCTATTCTTAAATTAAATAAATTTTAACTAAATTATCAACTCTACAGAGTGAATTAATTTCTACTTACTTTTACAGTTTCAAGAATGGAGAAAAGGGCTTCCGACTGAATCTGTAAACAGTTGAAAGCTCGCTTGCCTCCAGGTTTCCAGCTGCTCTTTGTGTCACCTGTGCCAAGGGAACTGTGGATAGTGCCAGCCTCAGACATTAGTACGAAAGAAAGCACCACCAGGAATGGAAAGAGGAAAGTGAGGGACTTTGTCGATGACATCTATGGAAAGAAGCAATAGTAATGGTAAAGTATTAATCAAATCACTGAAGATGTAAATAGACCCAGTAATCTCTATATATAAAACAGTTCCGTAACTGACTCATTCATTCATTCATTCATTCACTGACTGACTGACATACAACGCACAGACCAAACCGCTGGACCTAAAGGGCTGAAATTTTGCATGGCGATTCTTCTTATAGTGTAGGGGTGCACTAAGAGAGATTTTTGAAAAATTCTTCTTAGATTTTTTAAAATTAAATTTTTAAGCTGTTTTTTTTTACTTTTTTTAAGTTTGCATTTAAAATAATAATTTGAGGGTTATAAAATTTATATCACGAGAAAGATCATAAAAATTCCTTTAAAATGAAATCTTTTTCGAATCTTTACCTTCATTTCCTGATTTTTGGTGAATTTTTAAAGATTAATTTTTAGAATTTAATTTATTAAATGCTGATCACGTGACTTCTTTTTCTGGTACTTTAAATAAATTTATCGTCACGTGCATAAAAACTAAATAGACAAAAAATAATTTTTTTTTTTGCTAATGCGGCAGACGATTGGACATTATCCAAAAAAATACTAAAATACAGTAAAAGAAATGTTCTAGAAACTGTACTATATTAACTGTACTATATTCTTTAGTATTCTTTATATTAGATTTAATTTGAATATCTTCTTATTTTGTCTATAAAATATCCCTTACGATTTTTTTATAAATATATATATATTTTACATCAATTATATACATTGATCGTCGTATTTATTATATATATATTGGCATTAATTGCATACATTCACCGATGTTTTTACTTTGAATGTACTCCGTAGCGAAGTGCGGGTTTTCAGCTAGTCTATATATATAAAACAGTTCCGTAACTGACTCACTGACATACAACGCACAGACCAAACCGCTGGACCTAAAGGGCTGATATTTTCAATGGCGATTCTTCTTATGGTGTAGGGGTGCACTAAGAGAGATTTTTGAAAAATTAATCTTAGATTTTTTTAAATTAAATTTTTAAGCTGTTTTTGCAACTTTTTTTAAGTTTGCATTTAAAATAATAATTTGATGGGTATAAAATTTATATCAAGAGAAAGATCATAAAAAATGAAATCTTTAAAATGAAATCTTTTTCGAACCTTTACCTCGATTTTCTGATTTTTGGTGAATTTTTAAAGATTAATTTTTAGAATTTAATTTATTAAATGCTGATCACGTGATTTCTTTTTCTGGTACTTTAAATAAATTTATCGTCACGTGCGTAACAACTAAATAGACAGAAAAATATTTTATTCTTTCTAATGCAGCAGACGATTGGATATTATCCAAAAAAAATAAATATCCCTTACGATTTTTTTATAAATATATATATATATATATATATATATATATATATATTACATCAATTATATACATTGATCGTCGCATTTATTATAAATATATATATTTATTTTTTGGCATTAATTGCATACATTGACCGTTGTATTTAATTTGAATGTACTCCGTAGCGAAGCGAGGGTTTTCAGCTAGTCTCTATATATAAAACAGTTCCGTAACTGACTCATTCATTCACTGACTGACTAACTGACTGACATACAACGCACAGACCAAACCGCTGGACCTAAAGGGCTGAAATTTTGCATGGCGATTCTTCTAATAGTGTAGGGGTGCACTAAGAAAGATTTTTCAAAAATTCTTCTTAGATTTTTTAAAAATTAAATTTTTAAGCTGTTTTCAAACTTTTTTTACGTTTGCATGTAAAATAATACATTGAGGATTATAAAATTTATATCACGAGAAAGATCATAAAAATTCCTTCAAAATGAAATTTTTTTCGAATTTTTACCTCCATTTCCTGATTTTTGGTGAATTTTTAAAGATTAATTTTAAGAATTTAATTTATTAAATGCTGATCACGTGATTTCTTTTTCTGGTACTTTCAATAAATTTATCGTCACGTGCGTAACAACTAAATAGACAAAAAAAATACTTTTTTCCCTTGCTAATACGGAAGACGATTGGACATTATCCAAAAAAATATTGAAATACAATAAAAGATATGTTCCTCAAACTGTACTATATTCTTGTGTAGGTATTAATTGCATACATTGACCGCTGTATTTAATTTGAATGTACTCCGTAGCGAAGCGCGGGTTTTCAGCTAGTTAGCAAATAAAGAAGGAACTTGTCCTCCAGTCAAGGCTTAACAGAAGAGAAATTTTTCCGTCGTTTTCAGTCTTTGACAGAGCCTCTTAAAACCCACGAGATTATCATATCTATGGTTGCAAAAGGAAGATTATGTTAATGAAAAAAGGGGACTCTGGATGAACTTTCGAGAGAAAAATTAAAAGGCTAATCCGATCGTCTTCGTGTTATACTAAAATAATACAACTTTAAGACAACATTAATTTTTTAGCCTCGAAAACAGCAAAAGAAAAAGGATTACAGAAGGTCATCCGCACTTTATGGAAACGATTTTGTAATTAATTTTTCGCGTTCGCATTTTGAGATAAAACTTCAGAATAATCGGCAACTTCAGAATAATAGTCTGTTACTGTTTTGTTTTGATTGAAATGTAAAATAAAATATTTTTTATTTAAAATAAAATTGATACATGGCTCGAAAGTTACGTAACTGCGTCTTCCGAGGAGAAATATTCTTATCAACAAATTATAAAGCAGTGTAAAAATCGCGGTTATGGCATTTCAAAAAAAAAATTTTTAATATATTAAATTTGAAAGGAAGAAAACGTCTAACTGAAAGCAAAAATGAAAACATGAGCGCTAAACTTCACCCTAAGACTGTTCGAACGCAGTTAAATATCAAGAAAGTGAAGTCTTGATCTTAATAGAAAATCTGCCGACTCAAAGGTCCATTGCATTGAAACTAGAAATGTCTTCTGGCACTGTAAATAAAATCATTCATAAAAATTTGAGGTTAAAAAAGATATTTAAACCTAAAGTTCCTCTACTTTTGCCAAAGCTCATTGTTGAAAGAAAAACAAATTGTAGAAAATTATATGAAAAACACCTAACTGCTGAGAAATAGAAGTTTGTGGTAACACTCGATGAGGCATGGGTGTATTTAAGTGACTGTAACAAAAAAGATCAATTTTCCAATGCTCGACTGACGGGAATGACCGTACGAAATGGCTTCGTCAGTGTCCAGAAAAGTTCCCAAAGGGATTCATGATAGTTGCAGGATTTGTTAGAACGGCAAATTAAAAATAAAAAAAGTCTCAAGTAAAGCCAATATTAATTCACTCTATCAGCAGAATATTTTAGAACCAATTTTTGAAGAAGAAATTCCAGCCTTATATGGAAAGGGCATTGATAAAGTTAAGCCTCTTATGGACAATGCCTCTAGTCACACGTCTAAATCAACTGCCGCTTATTTAGCAAAGGAAGAATCAGAAACAGGAATAAAGTGTATCCCATTTAATGAAATACCTGTAAAATCATCTGACGCTTTCCCAATGGACTTTTGCGCTTTCGGTTTATTAAAACGAGCCTTGAGAAAACGGCATCCAAGAACACTGAACGGACTTTGGAAAACGGTCCAAGAGGAATGGGGAAAAATTGACATGACATAGTACTAAGAAAAAGTTTACTTTCTTGGAAAATTCGAGCTAGAGCTATTGTCAAGAACCATGGCTATCAAATAGAAGCAAATCGCCGCAAAAAATATGACATTTATACATAAACCTTAACTGTCAAAATCGTTTCCCTAAAGTGTGAACGACCTTCTGTAATCGCAAAAGCTATTGGATTCAACGTTTATTATGATGACCTATCATGATGAAAACAACACCAACAACAACAACAAAATACGGTCTATAGAAAAATAACTACCACAATTCATCAACTGCATAAAAAGGCTGTAAGCAAAATTTGAAAAAATAAAAAAAATAATAGAAAAGGGGTTTGTGAAAACCAAATTTTCTCGGCAATGATAAAAAAACGGACAAATAAACGGTTGGACGGATAATTACTACAATGAATATGTATTTGACAAGGTACATAAAATTGACATTAAACAAATTTCGAGCTTAAAAGAAATTCTTAAACAGTTAAATAAACTACTTAAAATAATCGCCCCCTGTAAATTTTTTTTTCATTATCTTAAAAAATGATCAATAGGGCACAGGGCGAATAATCCATGTCAATTCGTTTTGACAGATAAGAGTGCACCAAGAGATGATAGCGTTCACAAATGATTAGGATTTTCGAATATAGTTTTCACAAGTAGACTCAGTTTTTAATTATTTCACTATCAGTTGGTTGTTAGTATGAGGAGATTATAAAGAATACTAGAAAATTATTTGTATTAAAATTTTGATACTATGTTCTGAAGGCAGTTTTATATTTTCAATGAAATTTATTCACGACCAAATCTAAAGATAACAAATGCTCGAAAGAGACTTTTCTAAAGAGAAAGAGACTAAAGAAACTTGTGCATCTTTATTAAAAAAATATGGGGCTTCAATTGAAGAGGGAACTATAGATTGGCTCATTATGTGTCCATAGCAGTCATTCCCTTTCTAACAGAATCTTTATTCCCCATGTAGACATAACCCATGACATAATACTGCCCTATTTCCGGGAAGCACTGAGTACTGTCACAAATTTTATAAATAAATTCTGATTCAACAGAAATATTTAAAAAAATAAAAACGTCATTTATTCTGTTATTAAAATTATTTTACAAAATACATGAAAGTAATTCCTTATTGAAATTAATTGAAATTTATAATAGGCATGTTTGCGTAAGTTGCAAATACTCACAAACAGGCTGTAGATAATATCATTTCTATCAAACATAAGCTATATATTTCCACACAGTAATATATTTAAAAGGAGTTTTTGGGAAAAAATACTATATATACTTTACTGAATACTCTTACGTTATAATTCTATACTAAATATGCTTTATACATACAAAATTCACGTGCCTTGAGAAAAATATATTTCTTCCATTTAAATATCGCAATAAATCTAAAATTTTTTATCAAGATTTCTTCTATATTATACTTAAATTTTAATCATGATTTATGAACAATATGGGGCTTTATTGGCATAGGGAAAAGCATTGTCGATTTGTTTTTAAATATGTCCTGAAGAACTTTGAAATTCGAATGAACGAAACAGAAATTAAGTAGTGGACAATATATAAATGTTTCTAAAAATACTGTTTGCTTCAGCTGAAATAATTATGGTCACATTGATTTCTAGAAATCTAGGATTGATAGCATTTCTTGTTCATCCGAATATACAATAATATCTGATTAAGATAACACAGCGAGCAAAATAAATACAGCCCCCACCCTTCCAAAACAACGCTCACTCTTCTTTAAAATAAAGTTATTTGATATATACGCGTTTTCCTTTATCGACAGTCCAATGCTTATAAAAGGTAAAATAAAGATTTATAAAAAATATTTTATTCCTTTGTGGGATATTCTTCCAATCATTCTATTCAGTTTTCTTAAACTTGAACTTTCATATAATCAGAAGGTTCCCAGTCAAATTCCTGAAAGACTAGAAACAGCAAGCTTTTTATACCATAGTTTGCCGGTGGGAATTCTGCGTGTTTGCAGTTGTTAAAAATTGCCTTTAAACTGTCGGTCCCATGCGAGAAGCTCAACCGAATGAAACTGATCCATGCAAAACCTTTCAAACTTACCCGTTTTTTAAATGTTCACTCCATTTATATATGACACTTACAGAAAAATGTTAATTAGGTTTTTATATGGTCATTTTTATATATTCTAAGCTAAGTTCTATTGTTATTCACTATACTTCAGGGAGGAAATCCCCAAATAATCTTGTCATACCATCAGTTTTCTCGATAAAATGGGGATAAAAATCAATAATAATCCCTCTTTTCATGTTCGTAATGGAAATATAAATATACAGCTGATTTAATGGTAAAAACATTAAAGTATTAAATAGCTAATTACCTTTTTTCAGTTTTGCGTTCTGTAAATTATAAGGAACCAACGCTAAAATGGTTTGAAAGTTGACTTACCTTCAACAGATCTTCTGGAACTTGCATCTTTCCCAGACTGAATGTTCAGTATATATACTCTTCGAGAGGTATTGATTTTGCTTCTTTCACTCTATATTGAATTAATTTTTCATACATATAAAAAGGTAATTTAGAAAGCGATATATATGTTCGATTCCATTGCTGGATGCCACTGAAATCGGTAAATATTTATGAGGTTGTGTCTCCAGGGCAAGAAGGATGTTTCTTAAAATAAGTAAGCAGCGGAAGTTCGTAGACCCCACTTTTATTTTCTGCATCCCATACTTCTCGAGATGGAATTTTTATTTAGAATTGCGCAGAACATGTATCAAACTTATTTGAAGAAAAATAATCTTTTTGGTAAGTCTACAAACTAATTTCTTATTTGAATTTTGGCTTAAAATTTTAAGTGTTCTATATATTAGAAAAAAATGATACATTTAAAGGAGTAGAAAATCAACCAATTTCAAAATTAAACGTTTTAAAGCATAACATTATATTATAACAGCTATACGGCTTTATGTATATCAAATCAATCCATCTTTATTGCCATTCAATGCTCTGTGTTTTTCAGTTAATTGCTTTAGGATTTAAGCCTCGAGTTCCTCCAAAAAAGACGAGTGGATAACTCATACACTGAAATCAAGGAAAATGCATTTCCCTTAGAATTATGGAAAAAATGCCTCTAATTTCAGTCATTGCTAACTAGTGAGAGAAAGAGTGAAAAAATACCAGTTGTAAATATTTTTTTTAATTGGGAATGACGTTTTTATGTGTTCTTTAATATATTGTCAAAGTTAAGTAAGAATCCTTCAAAAGATTCAATGGAAGCATCCAGCTTTTTTAGGTTTGTTGTATGAAAGCATGCAAGTTTAAAAACTGTTTATATCCACATTTCAAAACTGTAAATGCTTATGTTTTGTTCAAATTATTTTTAACATTAAAATTTCTTGATTTTATCCTTAAAAAGGTATATGAAATGTTAGTAGAATATGTAATATAAAAACTAATGCTCCGCAGCATCTCTGAAGAAACGGTGGATTGAGTTGAATTCTGTTTTCAATGTCATAATAATGGTACTTTAAAAAAGAGAATTCCTCATATCACCGGACTCGTGAAGTTGCGAGACTATTTGTCTCGATCTGATCGAGGTTCCATCCAATAGCCGGCACAGTTCTGCCCAACCTTTAGAAAGAGCAACAATGGCAATCAGTTGAAAATCATAGGACGAAATAGATTTCGAGGAATTGTTCCTCATCGTTTGAAATATCCCATCGTTTGAAATAGTCCAGTAAGTCAAACATACTATGTAGCTAGCTTAAAAAAAGAATGAGGAAAAAAGTGAGCAACAGAATTCTAATTGTATGAGCTCCTCACATCTCGGAAATCACATCTCCTCACATCTCTTCGTAAATACATACATACATACATACATACATACATACATACATATGTTCATGATCACCCAATCTTTCATGGATCTAATATACCGGTAGGCCCCGTGTTTCTTGAATGATTCTCGTAGATGCATGAATCGAACTGCTCTTGGGAGGACCAGTCTTACAATGGTTTTTAATCACTTCTTTGCCGTTTGCTAATTAGAGGCGTCAGTTATTTAATAGCAAGTTCATATCAGTTATTTTGCTCAATAATCTGGTTCTTAAAAACAAATTAAAAGAAATGTGATTGCTTGGAATAATAAACCCATTTCTTAACTTTAAAAAAAGCATACAAATAATTAAATTGTTAAACATACCAAATGAAAAATGTCTTAAATGTTCCCTGTTCGTGTATTGAGTATTGAATTGAGAAATGCACTAGTGTTATACAGCGACAATCTATATGAAAAAAATCACGTGGGCCTAAAAGTTTCCTTATTTAGCTAACAGGATATTTCCTTTCTGATATGCAGCTAAAGAGAATAATGCGTATTCAGAAGACCAAAGCAACTGTATCTTACAATAGCCGCAAAAATTGCACGTAAAATTAAAAGCCCCAAACAGCATAGCCTAAATAGCCTACAGGCTGGAAAAGTTTACTAAAATATACTAATTTGAAAATTTACATGACTGCTTTATCATGATATTTTTATCAGTATATCGAAGGTTTTATTTCAATTTTCTGATTATCCAGAAAAGTTAAATTCTAGCTTTAGAAAGTACAACGGTATGCAGTTATCAAAATGTATTCATGGTGCATTTCTATGAGCTTGAATGAACAAATTTTTCTGATGGCCTGCGCACTTAAATTTGAAAATTATAATTCTTTGTATTTTAAATTGTTAGCAGAAAAATCAGTATTCACAAAGTTTTTTCTTTTTATTTAAAGATAAAACAGCACAAAACATTTCCCTTAAATGATCTTTTAAACTCGCTGTATTAGCAATATCAAATTGCATACGATCATTAAATCTCATTTTTGAAATGATTGATACAAAGCAATATAAAAGTTTAAAATAAGTAATAAGTTATCATAAAATAACCTCTTTTAGTTTGGAGGATTGTAATATATTTCAATATCCACTTGTTCAGGTTTTAAATGATCTCACATAGTGGCATGTAATTATGAAATGATAAAAAATAATAATAAACGTCTCAGTGTTTAGATCATCCTTCCAAAAACTAAAAATCTAAATGTATGTGCCTGTAAAAACAATAAAAAAACTGAACTGGGTAGAATATTCTCTTTCTATACCACAATACATTAAAATTTATTCCACCTACAAGAGAACTCCAGAAATATTCTGTTCGAGACAAAGCAATTATACGAAGTAACGTTTTCATTCGCTCTTTCTCATTCCCATGCGCGGAACACATGAAACAACGCGAACGATGTCATTTCACAAATAGAATTCAACAATGATTATGAAGAAGAAAAAACATTACAGTTACAGAAACCGACCTTAACAATAAACGAAGATGCTAAACTCTTGCCAAATAAAAGAGAGACTTGCAAAGTAGGACAAGCGAGCTTTTTTGAATGGGGAAAAAATTCTTAAGGCCTTCTTTTGTTTGTTGATGGTAGGAGGAATCAAACGCGAATAATCGCGCTTCCACAATGGACATGTGTAGTGACCCATGTTCATTATTCAGAGCTCCACAATTAGATTCAGAAACGTTGGGAAGAACCATTACAGTCCGACGAACAGAATTTTTAGAAAATATTGTGAAATTCCGTTGGGTTACTGGGTTAATTATTTTCCCCATCCGGGATAAGAAATTTAACACACAAGCTGCTAAATTATCCACTTTGTGTGGTTTTGCAAGGATTAGTGACTGTCAAGGATATGTTAACGGTAATTGAAGACAGTTTGCTGATTTCCAAGTTGGCGTTTAGTATGAAGTAGGATGAATCGACGTTGCCATCCATGAAAAGTGGAATTCTTAACCATTCTGTACAAGGTGATAAAAAATATTTTAAGAACGTATAGCGTGAAAAAATTAACAAGGGCCTATATGTACTTTTGCATTCATGCAGAGATGCCAGCCTCCCAACAGCTCCAATCAAGCATATTTCCTTCAGTTTGGTACATTCCTGCCGGAAGAAAAATATTTTCTATTTAAAATACTAGGGGCTTTGCGCCTAGGCTCGCTACGCTCGCAGCAAAATTAAAAAATCAATGCTGTAGTAAAAACGGATGAAAGAATATAATATAAACTGAAAGCAAGAAATACTGAATATAATATAAACTGAATATAATGTATTATAAAAGGAATATAATATAAACTGAATTTGATTTTAGTTTCTTTTAAATTACTTTTACATCTTTCCTCTGTTAGGGCTAACAGCGAGATACATAGGGGTGATTCTCGGGCTATGTAACTGCTTCCATCCATTTACTGTTGCCACCCTTATGCGAAGAGCTTTTCATCACTGTTGAACTATCAACTTTAAAATTCAATTAAAAATGGAAATTTTAAGATAGAGACTTGAAATGAGGTTTATATGAATAAGAAAGCTTTCAGCTTCCAGAAATTGTGAATATTTTCTTTATAAGATAAAAACTCAAGGAGCATCTATATTACATCCACATAGGGGACGATATTTCTTGAAAAATTGTGTTTCATTTTTTGATGAAAATATTAGTCTATTTTAAAATACTTTTACACAAATGAGGTCTAGTTTGAAAGAGAAATGTCTGTAGTCTTAGACTGTAAAAAGATCAAAATTCTACGATCATTTTTTGGCGAGTTATCGTAATCTGAAGATGAAAAAGTCAATATTTTCCCACAAAACATAAAATTAAAAAAAAACTCCGACGAAGATGAGTCATGTCTTACTTTGGTCTCCCCATTTTTCTGCAACCATTGGTATCGCTCTCGACCCCATACCCCCAGCGGTTTCGGAGGAGATAGCTTGACAAGCTTTTGACAGCGGCAGCGGGAGTTACTATTTTTTAGAATAGAGAGATATTTACTAATAAAAAGGTCTCTGTGAGTGGAAATTTATGCATTTATATACCAAAGAATTATAATCAAAAGGAATCTGGCTGATTTCTGTTATTAAGATTGATAATAGTTGCCCCAATCTTTGACCTACAATATTTCAAACTCCAAATTGTAAGAAGTGAACGTTAAATGTGTATATTTCCATAGTAGAACGCAAAACGCTGATCTTTCATGTTAAACAAAAATATTTTTTAAAAAATGGAAACTGAAAACAAACTCAGGAATTCAGGATCAACGTTAATACTAATTAACTAATGGAAAGAAATTCAGTTGGTTTGAAACAATCACAAATGAAAGAAATTCATTACCAATTTATTTTGATTTTTTAAAAATAAAACATATTTAGAGTTAGTTAATTATTTTATATATCGAATTAAAGAAATTTTTAATTTTAGAATTACACAAGTTAGTTTAAATTTTACAAGATTGAACTGTTCTGTAAATCCTAAACTACCAATTATGTTGCTGAAAAAAATATCAGGAAATATAATATACCTAAGCAGTACTTTTAAAACTTTTGTACGTTTAATTCAAATTACTCTCAAAACAATCTATTTGTTCATGTGAGTTGATTATGGATATTATTTTTAGATTATGATTTGCAAAAGCAAATGCTGATGTTTAAATTTTAAATATTTCAAAACTATACTCAGACTTATCGCCCAACTCAAAATTTAACTCATGATTTTCATTAATACAAAAATTTAAATTCGAGACTATTACATAAATATAACTTTAACCGAACACTAAATATCCTCTTTAAAATAAAATGCTTGATCTATTCCAAAGTTAGTCTGTAAATCCTTATTTTCTAAACTAATTGTATGAATAACTCATTTAATTATATTGATAAGTCATAGTTATTTTATTAATCTTCCTATACTCATAGGAATGCAAGTACAAACTGATCAGCATATCAGTAACACCTCATTTACACAGTCGTGCTAGCGGCGAGTCAAATCGCGGGGGGCGAATGTGTAAACGGTGTTCTCGCCGTTTCTCCTCGTCAATCATGGCGCTCGCTTAGAGAGCGGTTTTCTGGCACGAGTCAAAGGGGCGAATTGGGACGGGAAAAGTCTTGTTCTCAGCAAGAGACGTGAATGTGAGAACGGTCACTCGCGTCGATGCAGGAACGTGACGAATGTCTCGCGAATGTCTTGCGCTTGGCGCGAGCGCGAATGTGTAAATGCGGCATAACATTACCTCCTTAAGGGTCATTTGATTAGTTGGTATGTCCTACTAATTTGAGGAATCAATTACGTTGGGTGTTAAAATTCACCCGTTTAATTAAGTGATAAATATTTAAAAAAAATCCTTGCATTAATTTTTTTTCCCCTAATGCGGAGGCCCTTGTCGTGTGACGTTCGCCTATTGTTATTAACCGACGCGAAGTTTTGCTGGCTACTTTATTATTGTGGGAGCACCATTTAGGTAATGCATAAGATTACGTCGTCTCAGACGGTCCATTCACCCGGCAAGTGTCAAACTGGAGACCGGGCTGCGTAGCAAGAGCCTGTATACTCAGCCGAAGGTTGATTTCCCCTGTTCGGTGATGTTTCTTATGGGCCTGAGCGCCGGACGGACAGTACAGATCTGTCGACCAATTGGGGCAACCCGGGGCCCTGCACCATTTAGGTAAGCCAGCATTGCTCCTTATGAGGGGGCAGCACTGGAACGACCAAGTTTTATCCGGGATTTGAATCCAAGCCCACTGCGTCAGGATGCTAACCACTATGCCTTGGGGGGTGGCTATTATTAAATTTAGACCAACATATTACCTATATTTACCTATATTGCGTATTCTTGACTCATTTTATTACCTAGATGTATGTTAAATTGTTTTGCTAAATCAATAACTAGACTTAATCCTCTGTATGTTATTAAATTTCAAAAATCATAGGTCCTGATGGCTTAATAATTAATTCTTGTTTTCTTTTTTTGTGTTTGTTCAATTATACCTGATGCTATCTAAGATACGTTTATAATTCTGACATGAAATTTTAAGTATACAGAGATTCAAGTGGATCTTGTTGTACAGCATTTGTTCTAGAAGCAAAGATGTTGTGACCGCAGGTAACTCCCTAAAGACTAAGTGTTTTGTGAAACTTTAGTTCTAACGTAACCAGGGGAAATTTTTAATTTTACTCTTTATTGCCTACATTGCGTCACAATTCTAATACTTACTATTGTAGATGTGTCTTTGATAACGTTACGTATATGATTTTGCTCTAATTTATTTCGTAAAACGAGTTACACAGCATTGTTTATATGTAAAAAAGAGTATATTCTTTTTCTCACGACCCCCCCCCCCCCCGAATGCATTTTAATTTCACTGCTCTCTCCCTTAGAAATGACTGAAAGAGACATACAAATCCATCAAGTAATTGTTTCAGTAATGAGTATGAAAGATAAGAATACAATGCCTGACATCGGTCTGGACTTGACTAAAATGTCATTCCTGGAATAAGGAATTGAAGTATAAAACTTTTTCTTTACAGAGAAGTAAGGATAAATATAGTATGAGTATTAACTTTGCAAATTACAGACATTATTGAGAAAATATCATGGGATGCCATGGTAGGAATATCATTGATAAGAAAGGGAGCAGAAATGCCAACCTTGCAAGTAAGTTTCTTTGATTGAAACAATAAAGTTACTTGACTTCATTCGCAGAGGGTAAGATCTTTTTTTAGAAGACTTATCTTTCATTTCATTGAACGCATATAATATTAAAAATTATTAGAAAATCCCGCTTTTATGACTGAAAGTACCCAAACATGTTAATAAGACTGTTAAATGGCATAATATGATAAAATACTTTTAAAGGGAACTTTTGAAGTGCTTTGATACGACATGATTTAAGACAATTACTGAAATTCCAAACATTTTTTTCATAGATGGTATTTTGTATTTCTATATACCTTATAACAGTAATGCGCAAACTGTGGGTTGCGACCCACAGAAGGGTCATGAAAAAAATTGGAGGGGCCCCGGATACTCTGAAGTAAATTTATATCATACTGGATTAATTTAAAGACATGCTTTTTATAATTACATACTTCTAATATTTTTGTTTTTTTCTGTATGTGAAAAATATCTGACATTGTTAAATAAGGTTACAAACAGTCTTACAAGGTGAGACTGGGTTTTCAAAATTAGTTGCTATAAAAACCAAACAACATTGATATGAGAGTAGCATTCTCAAATATTTCACCAAATATTGAACAAACACCATCTAAAATCCAGGTTCAATCTTCTCATTAATTTTTTTTTCTATTTTAGTTTTATATAGATAAATAAAATTTATAATTTCCAATGTTTTAATAGGAAGAGTATAATTTTAAAATCATGCTCTTTTTTAATTTTAATTTCTGTTAATTTTTACCTAAATGAAATACAAATACATATTAATATTTAAAACTGAAATTTTAGTCACATGAGATTTGGCAAAAAACAAGTGTAGAGGGTAAGGAAGACATTTTTTTTCGTTGTTATTACGCAAAGTAAATACATACACAAAATTTATTTGAAATAGTTTCTCGAAATTTGCTAATTTCGTTTTTATTTGCTTTTGTTAACATTATCTCAATTTTTTAAAGGGGTCCAGGACACAAAATTCTTTAATTTTTCGAAAAAAATTTATTGCATTAAAAAATTTTGTGTTCTTTTCCGCTTAAATGGACGTTTAAATCATGTTTCTAGTATTATTAGAACAGGAGATATTCATTTTTTTTGCAACATTCTAATAGTAGCCAATCTTTGTTTAAACTTTTAAATGCGTTTTTCTGCATGATGGTTTTTTTTCCTCATTTAAATTGTTATAAGTCAAAAACCATTAAAGATAATTGGTTCAAACTTGGAACATGTCTTTTAAAATTATTTTACTTTTATTCCGATTCAGCTAATTTGAAAAAAATATTTATTTTTGAAAATATAATTTTTGAAAATAGGTTGCATCATTTTTTAAAAATTTTTACTATAAATGTTTTTAATTTTTAAAAAAAATTAATATTTTAAAAAATTCTGAATTAAAATTAAAACATATATTTCTGTTTAATTAAATGAAAAAAAATTTTAATTCAACAAATAATATTTCGAGTTATAGCAATTTTAAATTACCCCACTTTTTAAAAAAATTTGAAAAATTTATGAGAAGTTTTATGATGGGATTTTGTTTACAAATTATGTGATTAACCATCACATAAAATTCAAAATGTTAACTCAATAAATAAAAAAAATTTTTAACTGTGTCCCGGACCCCCTTAAATTTGCTATTGCCAATAAATTTTCATTGGGGTCGCGTGATTTTTTATGTAAAGAAAATAGATCTCGTTCGAAAAAAGTTTGTTCACCAGTGCCTTATAAAATAAAAAAAATCACAAGTTTGGAGCAAAGTATTGTTTCTCTGCCGAACTTCGCTTTTAAACGGATTTTCTTTTTTTGGGGGGAAGGGGGGTTATTTTATGGTAAAAATAATGGTCATTTATGCATAGTTAAAATTCAAGAATATTCACAGCTTGATCAAAGTACTTAGAAGTATGATTTAGCGTCTTACAAGTATACAGGTCTACAAGCTACATCATTTTTATTTGAAGATATTGATTGCATTTTTGCTTTGCTCCACTGCAATGACATCTTCGATCTAACCAAACAGTCTGAGAGGGTTAGCTGATTAAGGGAATGAATTACGTTACAGCTACTCAACTGCTGGTAACTAAGTCGTCCAAAACACCTGTTTTACGCACAATAAAAAAGTAACTCTCATCCTTTTCCACTGCCTCTCTGGTTCACCCAGTAACGTGGCTGTGTGTATGCACACTTTAGGCATCCAGACAGAAAAGAATTGAACTTAAGATAGATTCAAAAACCGGCAAGAAAATAAAAGTAACGAATGAGTTGTTCTTCTTTTCTCATTGGGAAGATATCCAAATACTGATGCTTGCGTGATCGAAACTATGTTAGTGATGTTCATATGAAAGTGCATGCTTAATTTTCGTAATCTGCATATTGTGTATTTTTGTCCAAGTGTTTGTTAAATGGATTTGCAACCTCTATCCTATAATGACGACTTCTCGGTTGTAACCTCCCTTTGACTGCGAAGAATTTGACAGTTTAAAACAATTTTTAAAATGTGCCATTTAGCGAAAGGGGTCAAAAAGGATAACAAAAGTATACGTAACAAAAGTGATTATTGACTGCTATGCATAATATTAAAAACTGATGCAGAAATTAATAAAATTTCCTCCTTATAATCATCAGATTTGATATACTTTTAATAGCAGATGTCTTGCAGTGTTATTTTGTGCTTAGCATTGTACAATTCTTACAAGAATCCTAACACAAGTCTAATGATTTTAAAATTTATGATGCGATCATTTTTCATTTCTAAATATATTCAATTTTCGGTTTCTAATACGATTCAAAGACATGCAAAAGAAAATTGCATACTGAAGCAGTGATTTGCCTTCACTGATGCGTGAAATGTATTTGTTTTTAAACAATGAATGTAGATATTTCCTCAACAAATTAATACAGAATAAAAGGAAAGCTAGACATGAAGCATTTCTCCAAAAGAAGCATTTCAAAAAAGGTATTTTCCAGTTTATTTCTGGTTCAAAAGTTACTCAGAACAATGACGAGTTTACGACATTCTGTATCTTTTGCGCCTGAAATTTCCCAAATTGATTGCGAAAGTAATTAGCCGAGGAGACAACCTAAAAATTTGTCCAAAGAAAATAAAATACAGATTAGAATAGTAACCAATTATTCATAGAGGAAGACGTTGGCATGATTTAATGAACTCAGAACGAGGCTAAAGCAAGCTGAGAAAAGCCTTTCTGCATGAATGCATGCGATTAAAAATAGTCGAGAGATTTACATTGTAAAAAGAAAGTGTTAAGTGCCAGGTAATATACAAGTGTAACAAATCATAAGTAAGAACAACTCGTGCCCTTTGGATTGTGTATTCTTGTCTCAGAGTTTATTAAACGGATTAGGGATTAGTGACTGCCATCATTTAAGATTACAATAGCGACTTTGCAGTTGTAACCGGCCTTTGAATGTGAAGAATTTGACAGTTTAAAACAATATAAAAATGTCACTTAGCGATAGTCAGAAAGGACAACAAAAAATATACGTTGACCGATTGATATGCAATTAATTAAAAACCGATGCCATGTTCAAAAATTAATAAAATTTAACGCTACAACTTTCAAACTAGCCAAACTGACTATAGTTTTAACTTTGGTAGGAATAGTGTTGGTATAGCTTAATTGTCTGTAGTTTTGATCACTAAGTATCTTGCAGTTGCGCGTACGCTTAAGAATTTTGTATTTAATGTTCTTCAAATCCCGTATAGCTCTCTTTTTAAGAGTCCATCAAACATTAAAATATCCACTCTCCTTGTTACTTCATTAGTGTCAAATAAGATTTGTCTTTAACTTAAAATTTAAAAAGTTTCACAAAATTACAATAGCTGGTCGATTTGACGTAAAACGTCATAACACAAGATCACCGATAACGTTGTTACCATACTTTCTTTTTTAAAATTGCTTACAGAAATCTCAATCGATGAACTCTTTATTAACAACCTTAATGTTAATCCTTAAGCGATTACTTTTCCGTCGATGTACGGCGACAAGTCGATTTAACTTACTATACTTTTTTTAAACACAAGAAAATAAGAAATTTGTTACGCACCACTTTAAATACACATTTTTCAACGTTGCATGAACTTCACACGTCAGCAAGATTCACTCGTTCAATACTCTGCAAGAGAAAACAGCAAAGCTAAGGATCATTCACCATCTATGATCTGCTTACTAGACACACCTACTTAAATTCTTACACGTCTGTTTATCTGAAACCTTACATGGTTTTCGTATGACACTACCGAAATGTGACGTCATTGATCGACGCAACATAACCAGCATACTTCTGGACAGAAGAATAAATTGTTTGAAGTAATTTAGTTTAAGTGAACTCGCGTCAACGAGCTTGTACACAAAAGACAAAAGAAGAAACCGAAAAAAATATGTAGAATCAGAAATCATTGTCTAAATTAATGATTAATAATAAATGAACAGTAATGAGTATCAATTGTATTAAAAGAATCTGTAACAATGATCTATAACAATTGAATGTATCCATAGCAATAATCTGTAACAATTAAATGAACCATATTCTTAATTTTTTTGTGATCGCAAAAATTATAAGGCTTGATTTAAATTATCCTGCCCATTTCAGTGGTAAAGAGGGAGAGAAGGTAAAAAAGAGTAAAAAAGATACCTGGTAAAGAGGAATCACTGAAATCAACAACAACAAAAAATAATCTGATTTTTCTACCACTCCACCACATTTTCTCCCATTTATCAGATTTTCCTTTGGTAAAAATGTAACTTTATTACCAAGTACTGCACCATCTCTCTGCTTTCCGGACTGATTAGCAGACGATTTAACTTAATGTCAGGATCTTCTCTAATAATCCTGCAAAAGTCTGGAAAATGTAGAAATAGGTATATCAGAAAGTTCATGATGGGAAAAAACTGACTGTACGTCCCAACGCGGGAGCTATAATAGGCACATGCAAGAAATACAAGGTTAAGTGTGGTATAAAAACGAAAACTGGAGTTTGCCCAGAACATTCGGTTGTGTAATTGTGAGCAGAAAAGAGCTGATTGATTTTGGAAAGGACATAATAATATGCTAAATAAGAGGTACGAGATTACAACGTATTGCTAATGTCTGCTAGATCCTAAATTTACTGTTTTCTTTGTTTCAAACACCTGATATAAGAGGGAACATTCCAGGAATGTATCTCGACTTAGATGTCTCCACGAAATTGATACCCGCGTCGGAGTGTTCCATAAATGGAGCTGATGGGGAAGAGACGGACGAGTATCAGATATGCTGTCACACTAAAGTTCCAGACTTCCCCAATATGCATATTTTGAATATTGATTCTAAAAAGACCCATGCACTTGGTCGAAGGGATTGGATAGGCTGGAGTTATCAATTATTTTTATTATCGCATTTACTCAAATTTGACGTACCATATTTATCTCAGGAATACTGCACGTTTTAGAATCAAGCATGGACAGAATATTGTGGTATCAAGTCATCTCGTACAATGAACTATCGATTGAGGGACAGGTTGTTAGTGGCAGTGCTTGGCAATTCATTTTTTTCAGCCATGTGTATTCTTCTGGGTGAATTAATCTGTCATATTTATTAGACTACTTTCTTCGTACAATTTTAATAGTCGAGTATGTACATGATTTGAAGATCGAGGGTAGGAGGTGCGCCTTCGAGTAATTGTAGTACGTTCTTTGACCTTCGAATATCACCAGCAGTTTTGTCTGCAGTCGCGGCCCAAATGTGCTTACTGCTTGTGCTAGTTGCTTGGGGCTTCACGAAGTCCTTGCAACTTCCGTGGTATTATATATTCGAAATTCCGATTGAGGTTCGCAGCTATTAAGAACGAATTCCAACAAAGGTTGGAAAACATCGCATTAAAATGGAGTGCCTCGACCCGCCCAACCCATTTCAAGTGCAGCCGTCGTGATTGCTAATGACAGACGGAGCGCCCCCTCGATCTCAGCCGTAAAACTAATTTTGACGGAACCGAAATAACACGATAATCGACTTCAATTCACTTCCAAGAAGCGACACCTACTTTTCATTCCACGTAACACATGGTTTGGAGGAAGAAAAAAATCGTGCCTCTGTCCCAGCTTTTTTGCACAATGGCGTCGCTTGTTATTCCACCAATTATTCTAATTCACTTCACTTCAAATGCAGCGCACCATCTATCACAGAGATCGACAACAACAAAAAAAATAAGCGGGCTCTCGAAAACGATTTTCATCATCATCGTTTCTCGTGATTACTCTTATATGAGTATTGATTAATATTACTTAACAAGTTTTCGCGGCCTAAGTAATGGTGATTCTTCAATTAGTCATGGCAGCAACACTCTGGAAATGGCGGTACGATTTGGGAACGGAATTTTTACGAAAATGACGTATCACGTCACGTGAGCGACGACGTGAAATCGTAAAAAGTCTGCCGTTTTGAGCGGCTGCTGGTTTAACAGTAACCTGTAATTTGCCGGTCACCATTGAGAAGCATTAGAGCCCACCAAGTCTCATTATGTATCGGTCATCGTCGGAGAGGCGTGTGGTAGCTAGTAGGTGGGGCTTCTATCGAGATAAACCCCCTTTCTCTTTTTATCATGATTGTTTTTTCCTCCAATATCCCAACAGACTGTGGTTCCACGACTTCGGTTCTCTTTGTCTCTAAATATCGTTTCCTCCGAGAAGAATTATGTTACGCAGTAATTGGCGATAGTTTTATAACTTTCCACCCCAAGCAAAATATTTAGGTTCTGACAACTGCCTAGAGGGATTAATGTCTGGAATGATGACTGAAGTTTTACTGCCACACGCCTATGAAATTTCGATTTGGCAAAATGCTTTTCGGATGTATTAAAATCGTTCGGTAATTATGTTTATTTTTATAGGAAGGGGTTCTTTCATATTTATACACACTCCGGGCGTGGTTGTTGGCTGGAACAATTTTGGAATGATAAAAGTTGCCGGTGGAAGAGGAGAGAGAAAAAAAAGTTACTCAATTACGTTCAGATGAAAGTTTTCTTTTATTAGGCGCACGTCGTTCTTTTTTACTGCCTAGCACTTTTATGACCATCCATGGAAATATTTAATAATACGTAATTGCTGAGGCCCTTCCACAGGCTCTAAATTTATTTTTCAGATATCTTTTCGGAAAAAATGTACCTGATATTTCTAATTCTGTAATGACTTTCAGTAATAATTTAGCTGTTTCAAATTTTACAGCGCATATTTGACGTAAAATTTTTTCTTTTAGTGAAAAGATTATAATTAATTAATAACAGAAAAATTGCCGAAGATATTTGTAATTTTAAAGAACCTCTACTAATCGAGTGGTTTAGGCCTAAACGAAAAAAAAGATTTTTGCAGAGAATTTATTATTTTTTTTTTTTGGTTATCTATATGTCACTGACTGTTCAACAGTCTGAAAAAAATTTCATCAGAGTTGCACTTAATATGTAAAAAAATTGGTAAAAAAATTATCACAATTTAAAATATGGGAACTTTTTTAGGTTGTCATTTTGATGATAAACAAAGAAAGATTATTAAACCAAAAAAATGATGTACTATCAAGGAATCAGAGAGTGTTTATCACTTTGTGAAATTTAGGTGTTTAGGGAAATTGTTTGGAATATTGATGAAATTTGCAAAATATGGGGGGGGGGGGTCCAGGCAAATTGCTATTGCTATAAGTTTTAAAAATTAAAGTAAAATTATATTGTTTTTTTCAAAATTTCATTTTGGAAGTAAGAAAAGAGTTAGAAATGAGGGATGATTCCCTTTGAATGTCAATATTGAGTGCATATTCCATATTGTGAGAAAAAGAAAATTTCAGGTAGTCTCTTCTAACAAAACTACCGCGGGTTATTAACGTAGAATTACATATTCTTGCTTACCTCTTTTGCATGTATATACGTATGAATGTGTTATGCATATATGTGTCTATATATATGTACGTATATATATGCATGTCAAAATTGTGACGTATTTTGGTACTTTTCTGCTTATTTGTTTACTGCTTGTCCAAGCGATACAGACTAGGTTAAGCGTCTGAAATTTTGCTTTCCGTAGGACCGTTATGGAGGAACGTAATCCTGCGTTAAAATAAGTAGAGAAAATCAACCAATTTGAATCATTGAACAAAAATTACTCAAACTTGGATTTGCTACTTCCTTTTTATTTCGACTGTTAACCCTCATTCATTATTTATTTTTATATCTATTTAAAGGCTAACATAAAAAATACAGCAATTGCTAAAAGGCAGTGGTCATTTGCATGTGTATTTCTAACAATTTCATCCCTCGCTAACGAATAAATAGCCAGAAGTTTTAATATATTGCCTCTTTTAAACTCTGCATCTTTTTTTTTTCACCCTTTCTCTGAGTATGTATACGCACAGATCTGACTTTGAAACACACGTATTAAATTTTGATGGGCAGCTGATTCATAATATAAAAAATTGGCACCTCTCCGCCCATCTAATGAAAACTCCGTTAACTGAATAACGAAAAAAAAAGATTCAGCTTTCTCAAATGTGCGTGCAAATTCAATTTATTCTCTCCGGCAATTACAATGCTTTTTCGGTAACATCGTTTTGTCGGGATAATCTTTCAGACATGAAGACGCAGGTGGTTGAAAATCCCCGATTTCCATTAAATCTGCTCCGATGAAGACCTAAAGGGATTGCGGCCTCACCTGTTACTGGCAGCACAGCAGTTGTTACCTAATGATGAGGTCAAATTCTGAAGATGGCACCGTCTTCGGAATTATGCGCCGGCAGCGAGGCCCGACAGATATAGAAACTTAAAAGATCGTTTTTTTTAATCGGGAGAATGTTGAAGGTAAGTGTTCTTATATAATCCCAATAATTTAAGAATTTCAATTGATACATACTTTCATAGGTAAAGTACTTGAATTTGCAGGTTTTTCGTCTAAAAATTCCTGAAAAAAAATTACTGTATAATAAGCAAAAAGACACTATCAGCAAACGTTTAAAATGCTTAGGGGTGCCACGAGCCTATATTCTGTTAGCTTCTACAGAGAACAAGATTCTGAGGTTAGTGACATCCTAGGAAAGAAAATAAGGATTATTTCTTCCTCCTATCTCGACTTTAGTTTATTTTAATACTATGGCAAATTTTTCTCCAATAGAAAGTATTTTTTTTTTCCATCGGTGACTTGAATATTGGATTAACTAAGTTTTGTATTAAGACTGACGGTGTATCTACAACTATATTTTAATCACGATATTTTGAAAGTTACAACTTAAAAAGGAATTTAACGCTCTGTTATCAATTTTGTGATAGTTATAAGCAAATACAACCCACACCTTAGTTGCATTAGATGAATAAATGTTAATAAGATAAACCAAGGTATATTTGTTCACTTTTAGTATTAAAAAAAACTAATGATATTTAAATTTTTTCCTTCTATAGTAATTTTGTCGTGGCAACTTGAGAACAGTATTCACTTACTGTTCAATATTTCTTTATTCAGTACTTTGTGATCTTTTAGTCAACTGCCATATAGCCTTTGGTACGGTTTTAGAAATTACGTATTTAATGAGTTACTGTTTAATACAGACCAAGTGAATTAAATTGATGTATCGTAAAATAAAGGAATCCAGCAACACTTTTTTTTTCATTGACCAGAGCGGCAAGTATTTATCCACGAACATTTTCCTCTAGACACCAATATTTTTGTCGTCACTGAAGCATCCGATATGTGAATCAACATTATTCCCTATGAGGGGTATGCTTTTTTCCCTATGAATTCTATGCTTTAGATGATATTCGAACTCGTGTCCACGACGTTCGAAATTCACTTCGTAAACCACATGCAAAGGAAACTGCTAAATCAATGAACTCGACTCGTTTTTGGTATATACACGCTCGTCAAAGGGATGGTGGACTTTACAAAGCGATTTTTGAAATTTTTACCTCAGAGATATGAAATTTTGCATACATATTCATTAAAGTATAACTATATCAAACACCTTACAAAATTTTATAAATATTTTTTTAAAAGATTTATATTTTAAAAATTGAAATTATTTTTTAAATGCTCCTTGCGAACCAACTTTTAACCCCCCCCCCCTTAATTTTGCCTTTATATTGCTTATAAATACATTTTGAATACATCGAGTTATATATTACTTTGGGCTTTCGTTGAATAGTTAATTTTTAGGAAATTTTTAATGTCTGTACTCTTAATTTTCGTGAAATTTTTGTACTTTTCTATACTTAAGTTAATCTTTGATAATCTGAATGATGTCGAAACCTGAAATGGATATATAACTTTATTTTAATGTATTAGAGGAGTCTTTATTAAAAATTTTATGAAATTACGTCAAAAATTATGACGCAAGGAGCATTTCAAAGACTTGCAAATCTGGAAATTATTCATTTTGAGAAAAGCCATTTTCACTTACCTTTGATATTTACTCTTCTAAAGCCACCAAGTTTTCCTTTTACTTTTCACTGCATATTATAAATGCATTTTATTCTCATATTTACATATTTTTTAAGTTGAAATAGAGTTAAGATAGAAAGCATTTTAAATTAATTAAAACATATCGGGGTTTGAATATATTTCTTATGAATAGGGCAAAATTAATTTTTTTCTGTGAAGGAATTAACAGTGCCTGACGTATAAATCCTTGAATCGCTCTCTGTATTTACCTTGTGTCTGCATAAAATATTTTAATGTTGAAAAAGAAATGCAAAACGGCATTTTCTAGGCACCGTAAAACTTCAGGTATTTGAAGTGATCACTCCTATTTTACTGAGCTAAAAGTAAAAATTGCGAATCTGAGGAAAACCAAAACAATACAACACCGGAAACAATGAGTTTTCCTTGACACGTCAGTTTCTCGCACTGAGTAGTAACACGCAGTAATATCCATTAAATTAGTCACGACTTTTCACTATTCAATTTCTCATCGAAAAGTAGCCTTTAAACTTGTAAAAGCTCATAATTCAAATTATGAATCCAAATACAAAACACAGTATTTTATCGACCCAAATATAACAGTTTTTTCTCTTTCAAAAGACTTAATAAGCTTCAAATGTGATTTGGAGATAGTTAAGCATGATCTACTTTTTAGGAAAAATCGTTAAATTACCTGTTGTAATACGGATAATTTCACCGCAAGTAAAAGAAGTTGATGAAAAATAGCTTGGATCTCGTTAATTTAAATGCTAATAGAGAGGGTTAATCCCGTCATTTTTTTTTCTCTAAGTGGCTGACGCCCTAAATATTGATATTTTTGGTCGCAGTTGAATTTCTTTCACTCCAGTTCAGTGCACTTTTACCTTGAAAATATCTATCATGTTATATTTATAGTAAATATTTGTCTTAATGCAATGTGAGAATCATTCTTCTTATAGTCCTTTGTCATTTTAAATCATAGTTTGTAAAACTAATCTTTTATCCTTCATTTATACTTTTAACCTATCTGTATGGAAGTTTGTATAAAATTCTCATAAAATATATAACTAAAATTTTAAGGATACGGAACATTAATTTTATGAATTAAAACTGTCGTAATAAAAAAAAATCTTTGAAAGGACTAACTACGTAACAAAAATGTGTAAAGGGGTGTGAAAATTCATAGAGGTGAAAAAAAATTCAAAATCGTTTAACTATCATATATATATATATATATATATATATATATATATATATATATAAACACTAAGAAACATCATGAAAACCTTTATTATTTCGGCTCAGGACCACCTTTGTAATGTAATACCACCTGATTCACCTTGGAATTGGATTATACAAGTCATGAACAGTGGTTAAGAATATATTATACCATTCTTCAGGGAAAAATCAGGAAAGTTCCTGTAGAGATGCTGTGGTGGATATAGATACCTGGCTCTATCCGCTCATACAGATCACAGTGGTTGGATGATATATATAGTCGGAGGAATTCTACAGGGCAAGATAAGATATTTGACTTCTTTTCCATGCTCTTCAAACCAATACTTGATAGATTTAGCTGTATGTATAGGGGGATTATTATCATGCAAGAAACAATGTTTGCACCATAGGATGGACTAGTGAGCTAAAATTTCGACATAGTCCTTCCCATTAAATCTCCCATTTAGGGTTACTATAGGGCCTGATGAAAACCACGAGATGCCATCTCAAACCCTGATAGATATACCTCCACGATTGAAAGTTGAGATGAGACAGCCAGAATCTTACGCTTGTGAGGTGTTTTCCAGACATACGTACGTTCTGTTACGAGGAACAATGTGAACAATGATTTGTTGGACCAAATGCCGTTTTTCGAAATATTATTTGACCAGGATTTGCGATCGTGGCATCATTGTGGACGATATTTTGTATTGGCATCTATGACAAGTGGTTTGGGAATAGCTACCCTTCCGTAAATGCTTTGTTTGTGAAGTTCCCTTCTACCTCTAATGGTTGATACCGGAACATGCAGACGCAGATTGAGCTGTTCGGTCATTTTGGTTGCAGTTCTTTCTTTCTTCATGTCACAATCCGCTTCAATATCTCGTCCGTCTCTTTCACTCAGCTCTCCCTGTCGTCCACTATTCTGTTTGGCAAAGGATATTTTTCCGTGCACACTGTATGCTATCATGATTTTTGATACCATAGTTCGAAAAACACACATTAGCCTGGGGGTTTCAGTTACAGATACAGAATATAAACGTGCTCCAACAATTTGCTCTTTTCACCAGATCTGCAAGGCTTGACATTTTACGCTTTTCCCCCCAAAAGCAAGATTCCCTTAACTTCATTACTGCTACCCGACAGTAGAATAATACACACACTATATTACAGAAAAATTACTGGTGGCCAGACTTGTTTTTTAAGGAATACGAAGCACATACATAAACGCCACTAATACTGATAGGTGTTTCCATTATTTTGATAACCACATGTATATATAAAATTTCAAGCTGAAGTTTTTGTAGCAAAAAACACAGAATTTTAACGTCATATAAGAAAATAGTTTTGAAGTGATTTTCACTTTAAGTTATTTTTTAACTATCTTTTGTAACTTACCAAATGACTTTCCGTAGTGTATAATAAAATATTCATTTTATTTTAATGTTACCTTAGGACTATAAAACGCAACCTAATTTTAAGTCGATTTTTTTAAGTAAAAAGGTTCCTAAAAATACTGTAATAAAACATTTAACTATCATGTAATAAAATATGTAGTAAAACATTTAACTGTCATTTACAATGCCCTAATTTCAGTAATTTTTTAAAATTATATTTTAAGACCATAATCTTGTAAGATAACACCATTTCTTTTAAGTGAAATTTTATTTAACTAAACATTTCCATGAAAAAAAAGAACTCCTTATTACGTGCTTATATTGCACTTTTTTTTCTCTTAAATATATTCGATATTTAAATGGACAAAATAACAAATGAATTCGATTCTTTATAGTACATTTCAATTACGTCTGTACCCGTTTCGTCCTTATTTGTCCGATATTCAATAACACTTAAATGACTCTATTATAGTCCTTAGCGCTGCGAAGATATCCATAAGTGTGTTATTATCCAACTAGGCTGCTGAGTCCGTTTTCAATGAAGGGCCTTTTACCGTCTGAAAGAAATCCCTGTATCAGTCACGATATGACAGAAATAACTCAGATAAATATTTAACGGAAAATACGGAACACAACTGTCATTATTTGCATAGCTACAGCTTTTAAAAGAACACATATCTATTATAGATCTAGAGAAGCGAAAGGGAAAGAGATGAGAGAAATTGCATGCAAAATTCTCGTGTGCTTGTAAACACGATATATTTATATATATATATACACACGTTTCATAACCGTATGTTTGCAATGATCATTACAGAGTTCTCCATTTGTATAAATGCGAAAACTTTTCTGTTTTCACCGCGTTTTCGAATACAAAAATACCCTATTTCAGCATTCAATTTTCACATTTGTTTGCAGTATTGCATAAATAGGAAGGTTTGGGGGACTTTTTTTTACATTAAATACGTATGAAATGATGGGTTGCATTGAACTGGAATTCTATATGTATGTCCCCTTAGCAATTGCTCCATGATGTAAACAGAATCGTTTCTGATGATTGCTATGTGTTATGCGAGTAGACAATAATGCGAGTTTGGAAATTACATCTCGCGCTGCGTTTGAATTAAAGTCTTGTTTTTGGAGTTAAAAGTTGTTTATTGTTTTCTGACATGGTAATTTTAAGGTGTTGTTGTTATGGTTCTATGTCCCCAGTTTCAAGCTCTTGGACCATCCATTTTGATTCTGAAAAGCAAATAATTTTTGCCTGAAAAATAGTTGAAGTGACTTTGGATTTGAAAACGTTTTCTTTTAAATTCCGCAAAATAATCAAGCACGAACAGTGAAAATGATAAAATTAATCGAAAGGATTCTGATAAAATCTAACCCTCACTACGCATTTTGTAGACGTTAGGCTTCTGTTAAAAGTTAAAAACGACTACAACGACAACAAAAAAGTAAGTCACAAAAAGATGTCATATAATTAAATGGGTATTTAAAACTTGTTATGTGAGCACAATTGCCTAGTTAAGAAGATTAAAAAAAAATGTGGAAGCCTCTCTACAGTCAAATATTTACTTTTAATGAAAGAGGTTGGGACTTCAAAGAACTCACGTACTATTTCATGTTGCGGTTTTCTCTCTTAATCGATATATTAATCTTTATCGGTTATTAATTTTGTTTGAATTTCTGAACTCTTAATCATGTTTATCGTTAATCACTGTCTGAGCTTTTCGGCATACTTTTGAGCCTCTAACGTCACGTTTTGTCAGTGTACTTAATTCTTGCACGTCAAGATAAAAGAAAGCCAAGTTGATTGAATCTAACTAGTCACTTTGAACTGGAGTCAAAGCCGTGCGTTCAGACATCTCTTTTGACTCTTGCAGCTGTTCGTTGAAGGGATTTCACGGTCTGAAGTAGCTATTAAGTAAAGACGGTATTGATTTAGTAAGAAAAATTAATGCAATTTGAAATTTGTAGATCAAACTAGGGTGTGTTGGCTCTTCGTTTAGTGACAACCGAAAGTCTTTACTTTCTGATCTACAGATAGAGATAAGATGTAAGTTAGCAATATTGTTATTTAATCATCATGAACTTGGGCAAGATTTTGCCCAAGTTCATGATGATTAAATAACATTATATTTGGATGTTACAAGGCAACTGAGGTTTTCTTAAAGAATGACAATATTATTTTTTTCTAAGTTTAGATTTTAATTGGAATTTCTTGACTCAAATCCTTTATAAAACCTTCCTCGGGGACACAAGCCAAAGAAAAATTGCCAAGTATGCTCATTCGGAAGTACGAAGTATCCAAAATGACCAAAATACTTAATAGAGGAAGTTATTCTCCGGTAGCAGAAGATAAATCAAATTCGAAAATGATGAGAGTCGGATGGTATCAGCTGCGGATTTGACCAGAGAAACAGCGAAGAATTATTTAAAGCTGCATATAGATAAGTAGCTTTCGTAAAATTGTAGTGTTTGAGCGATAATTTCTATGTTCGAGTGTTGAGTTAAAGACTTTGTATCAGATTTTTCACGGAATGAACCCTTTGGGAAAATCCTTGTCTCTGGACTCCTTCTACTCCTCAAATGAAAAAATTAATTTTTACAATATTTGTTGAAAGCATTTATTCTCGCACAAAACCAAAGCTATACATCTATCATATAAAGTTTTATAAATTATATATTTTAATAACATAAATTTAAAGGCTAACACATACGCTTTCATAGTCAGTGAGTGGCAACACTGTATAAGTAAAATATATATGACGCAATGCACATTTAAATTACAATAAATTTATAAAATTTCAAAAAATACAATTACATTACGTAATTGTATCTTTTTTACTATGGTACAGTACTGCAATTTTTTAAAATTTTCATAATTTTAGGTTAAGAGAGGTTATATTTCAATAATTATATCATAGCAGTAATCTGTAAAACTTTAAATTGATGTTCCTATTTAGTTATCAATGGCAAAAACTCGAATAATTATGACCACGAGAGTCAAGGGTCCCTTCTCATTTAAGAAACAAAATGGCGTTGAGTTGCTATGCTTGCATAAAACCCCCAAACATTTTATTCAAGTGAATTAAGTTAATCACACATTTGTTATTCATATATTTTCAAAATATTGGAGTATAACATACGCAATTTTATGCATTCAACAATCATTTTTTGTGTGTTGTTTTAACGACCTGAAGAAATTTTGAAAATTGTGATTATTTGCCATATATGTTAGACTACTAATACATAATTTAGGACACATTAAAATATAGTTTTTTAGCGATACATGAAATTTCTGCTTTTGTTGGGATATAATTACGATAATGAAGCCTTCGAAACACAAGTTTTGCTTTATGTAAGGTTTTGTAACCATTGTTTACGAATTTGGTGAAAAGTCTGCGATGTTTATTACGAAAATATAAGGCATTTCCTGGGTATATTATCCTAGTTTTTTGCGATCATTTTATTTACTTGAATCGATGGAAATATCACAATTTGTTTCAAGGCGGTGGTTTTAACATACAATATTTAAACCATTAACATAACCATTTTTTCCGTAGATTTTTTTAGCTCTTAGAGGAATTAAGCTATGGCCTTAATCCACCCAAATCCCCGGCTTATCTCGCCTGATAACTTTTAATAAAATGCTGTCTATTCAGATATTTCAGAGACGGGGTGATTAAAAATAATATTTTTGAACAGATAAGGATAAAAGTGATTCTCTCGGTAGGGAAAATTTTCAACATATAATGAGATACTGTAGGATTTTAATCCAAACTAATGCCTTAATTAGCATGAGAAGCACTAAGATATTTACTTTTGTTTTGCTTTTGAAAGAAAATCGAGAAACCATAAAAAAACTTTTCAAAATGCCTATAGATTATTAAGATATATTCTGGGCTATTCGAGATTCCAATTACCTAGCACATTTTGGTCCGGTCAGTCTTTTGCAGCTAGAATGTAGAGTGGGTATGTGTCAAGGGACCAGCAAATGGGTAAGAGGATGAAAGCCTTTTTTGTTATATGTTATAAAAACTCTTGCTTATATTTTACGATAGCCGCCTTTGCGTAATAAAGTCTTCAGCATCAATGATATTTCAAAGATTCTTTTGCTTTGAAAAGTCTTGGACAATATACTGGGCCCAAGCGAAAAAATATTCATCTGAAAACAAATCCCACAGTCATATTCTCTATCCATCACTTTTATAGGAAATTTGCAGGGAGTGTCGAAATAATCTTATAAGCAGACTCGTCTTAATAAGCAATAACGTAAAAGTCAGGTTACAGTGTACATAGATATGCCGAAATATACTACAATCTATGGTACGCAAACTGGGGAATATTGAATACATATTTTCTTCACTTAGACACAAAGGATCAGTTGTATACAGTTTGATATACATAATATCTCTATCATATGTACCTAAATAAATTGGCAGAAATTATCAGACTTAATGGACTGTAGGATTCAGTTTTCATTATTATATGCTTCAATAGAAATAAAATGATAAAGAGGAGATCTTGGATTTAGACAAGTCACTGTCAATTATTGTGGCCCTCTAAATGCGTGCAAATGACCGAATCCTTCAAATAAAATTGTTGAACGTTCCTGCTGGTAGCAGATTTTCCTTTCACAAGTACCAAACAGCGACGCGATTTAACTCTTTAACATATCGGCAGAAATTATCTAATTTAATGGACTGTAGTATTCAGTTTGCATTATTATATGCTTAAATATAAGTAAAATATTAAAGAGTCTTGGATTAAGGCAAGTCTCCATCAATTATTGTGGTCCTGTATTATGTACAAACGACCGAATCCTTCAGAGAAAACTACCGAATGATTCGGCTAGTTGCAAATTTTCCTTTCACAAATACCAAACAGCGACGCTGATTCAACTCTTTAACAGCCTCGCGGCAATCATTCATCGGATGCTACAAAGTTATTCATGATTTTTCTCGCATCCGATTTGCCATCCGCTAACAATTCCAGCTCATGGGCTTCGGCTCGTAATTTCTCAATCTTCCCACCTTTCTGCTCCGAGATCGAAAGTAATGACAAAGCCGACAAGCCGTCGTCACACTCCCTTTATTAATCCCTTGATAAATGATGCTGCGGTGGATGAATCCTCGATGACTTTTGGGGGAAGGTTTTCGGCAAAGAAAGGCGCCTGTACAAGCAGCATTCACAGTTGAAAGTCATTAGGATGCCTGAATTTTAATTGCTCCAATTTGGGGAATTCGACAACAGGGGAAATTATTCATGCAAATCACAGTTCATTACTGAGTAATTATGCATGGATGGACACAAAGTATCTCTTTCAGAGAACACTGATGATGCCTGTCGAAGATTCGCGGCTTTTTTAATCCTCAATTTGTTTCATCACTAGTTGAATTATCGAGAAATTATTTCTATTTTGGTATTTGAAAACATCATTATTGTCCCTCAATTTATTAGGGGAAAAAATTTGACGAAGGAAGAAAGGGAAATAAGCATTAAATTATTAATTTATTCACAAACGCCAGGCAATTGGCACCTAAGCCATAGGCCAAAAAGTTACAGCTGCACATCCATGAAACTACAGATCTTGCCGAGAACAGTCATCAAAGATTTCTTCAGATTCCTCTTTGAAAGCAGTCCAAAAAATTGTTGCTTCTTCAGGAGGGGTTTGGTTGGTTCAAATGAAGAAAGGGTGATGCTTTGATCTTATCCAGGGTCGTATGAAACTTCTCTTTCTGCATTTCCGGCAATGCCATCCTAGGTCAAGGTCAAATCAAAAGTTGTTGTGTTGCCATGCACTGTAAGTCAAATAAATAAGCTCCAGTTTCTTTGTGTTGAGCTTATCTTCAATAACTCTTTCTAGATTATTGCTGCACCCGAAATAGATAGGCGTTGCAAAAACTGCAGCAGATTTAGCGTTACCCAGGGTGCAACACGAGGAGGCCTGCTACGTTACACCCCATAACCAATAAATTGTGCTTGCATTATCAGGTAATGGCACCGTAATCATATTTCAGAATCCAGTTCATTGTAGAAATGCCATAAGTAGGCTGAAAATTTGACTTATTTTTTTTCCCCCAGTTGGCTTTCGCGAAGCGGTAGGAATTTTTTCTTAATTTCTATCTATACCGCTTGGAGAATTTCAGCATGAAATTTATTTATAAATAAAGAATCACTGATAACATACTATTTTTAAATCGAAATTCATTTGACGTAAACCTTTGTGAGAAATAATTTTGTAAGATACGTATATTCTCTCTGTTATCAGCAGATAATTGGTCGAAATTTTTTTGTCATAAATATTTGCGATAAATAATTTTGTTAGGTATAGATTTTCTCTTGTTATTATCATCAGTTTTTCAAAGTTCTTCTGACTTAAGCCTTCCTGTTAGATAGTTTTATAAGCTATAGCTACCTCCCCACGCTATGCAGAGAAATGTTTTCACTCGCCAGATTTTAAAAAGATTGTTTTGAAGATATCTAACCTAAACGTATCCAGCAACCAAGGACCTAGATTTCGTTTTTTTAATGAGCACCTAAGCATGGTATAAACTATAATTACATTTATAGAGTAATTAGCTCACTTCTACCCAGACTTGGGTGTATATAATTTGAAGTGGCACTCTAAATGAATTTGATGCAAATACAGTTTATACATGAAGCAATGTTTATTGAATTCGTTGCACATATAGAATTTGCTTTTACAGCAATAAGCATACGTACCACTTGTACGGAATATATAAATACAGCTTTCAAGAACAATATATTTTTCAATACTCACGAACAGTAAGTCAAACCAGCAATTCTGCCACATAAACTTTGGGCCCCCTAAGCACTAGAACAGGATAGTACTGGAGCTGCATACCTCGTAGCTCCCTATCGCTTACCTATCAACTTTAACAACCTTCTTTCAACCCTAACATCCTTTTTTATTAATTCGCTCAAAAGTTCGATTCTTGTGAATAGAATCTTGTGTATACCTTACACATTGGAAAGAAAATAACTTCAAAGGCGGAATTTCTCAAAATTTTTACTTACGACTGAAGAGTGCCGTCTTCAGCTCTTATCGGGAAGAACTATTGACTATCACGAATCGCGGTACAAAATTTAAACAGCTTGAAGATGAAATAAAAATTGCATGGAACACGGTTCTAGTTAAAATGGGCCACCTAGGAGAAGATATACATCTCCAGCAGCCTTGGAGCTGCTAGGTTTCGTCTTTGTTATGGGGTCCTCGGAATGGCATGACTGATAAGTACGTTGGAGGAAAAATAATTCTTTATACGGAATTTCTTTACATTTTTTACTAGTGAAGAACAACGGAAAACTCCTGTTCTCCAGTTATCCATTCACATAAATTCATGGATTATTATTATTAATGCGATCCCTGTAAAGGAGAAAGATCATTGGCCCCTTATGCGCAAGGATACCATTGCATCTTTGTTGTAAAATGTCTTAAGGGAACAAGGGACCTTCAATCTCTTTCTTCTTTAATTTTCAATATTTTACTCTATTTACAACATGAGTATAATTAATATTCTTCTCTACTACATTGAAAATACATAGATTTCACGAATAAGTATTTTGTGGAGGAATTAGATCTGTTTATCAAAAAATTCTTCAAAAATGGTAGAATTTTTCAAAAGGCTCCATGCGAATTCATTTTCTTTTCATATTTTTCAAATTTCTCAGAATCATTTACTGAAGTGTTTGCCACAAAACTGGGCATAATTCTTTTGAAATCACAAATATTTTTAAAATTTATAGACCATAAAATAAAGTAAAAACATAAATAAGAACAGGCAGAATAGAAAAAAAATATTTAAGAATTTAGATTCCTACAAAAAAAAAATAAATAAATGCACATTTACATTTGTATACACATGGTAAACTTATAATAAAAAAATTAAATACTTTAATTAATATAGAATGCGCATAGAGCATTTTGAAAAACTTTAGCATTTTTGAAAAAAATTTCAAAAACAGTCATTATTCTGCAAAAAAATCCTTATTTTGAATTCTTAGGGTATTCAGTGTAGTAAAAAAGAAAATTAACTATTCTCATTTTGTATATAGAGTTAAAAATTGAAAATTAAAAAATTCGAGTCTGAAGGTCCCTTGTCCCCTTAAGGGGACCGTGGACCTTTACTTGAGCAAATCTTTTTAATTGTAATATTGATTGTGTTATTGTAAAAAATATGTATATTTCTGTAGGATAATAGTACCAAAATAGTTTTTTTTTTCAAGTAAAAATCATTTATGAAGCATCTACGAAGTAAGTAATTAAGGTAAGTGTAGAAATAAACTTTAAATGTTTTTCTCAAAACATTTTTCAAGGTTTTTAGATATTTTTTTAAATGCTCCATGCGACTTAATTTATATTCAAAATTCATAAAATTTGTAGGGAAGAATTCTGATACTGTTTAAAAAGAAACTGGGTATGCATTTTACAATTCGACTGCATTAAAGAAATTAAATTTGGATTTATAACTTATAAAAGGCAAAATTTTGATGAAAATCGGGATCGAATTCAGAAAAAAATCTCTCAAAAATTAACTATTAAAGGGATTAAATAATTGATACCCATATTTGTTTGTAATGCAGTTATAAGGGATTAAAATGCAGAATTCAAGCATTATCTCAAAAATTAAGTCGCAGGGAGCATTTTAAAATTTTGTTTATAAATTTTAAATTTAAAAAAAAATTTTTAAATCATAAAAAGACTGGAAAATTTTTTTAAGGTATTTATTCTATATACTTATGGTGAAATGTATATATGTACAAAATTTCATATCTCTATGATAAAAACTTTAAAAAAAATTAACGTACACCGTTCCCTTAAACAGATGTAGTAATTTTGTTTTAAAATACCTGTATTTGCTACCGAGTAAGGATTGACGGCGTATTTGCGTTAACAAGCAGTCATGTTATTGAGAATTCTTTCGATTCCATTTGAAACATTTTTTTATATGAGGAAAAACCGTGCAACATGTTTTACATGGTTTCATTTTACATGGTTTCTTGTTTTGTTTATTTTGTTTTAATACACGAAACATGTGGTGACTTAAATCATACTTTATCCAAAATTTTTCCTTCATATTTACTTGTATATTCACACATTAAACTCTTGTCTAACTCTTATTATGGGTACGTTAAACCTATAAGCTGGGAAGTCCAACCGTGTGGTTTGTAGGGGTGGAAGGGTGATACGATCCTTCCAGTTATCTCCCCTTGGGGTGCTTGTTCTAAATTAAGATTGCACCACGGAGCATTGCTGATTCATCAATACAGGGCCCCCCATTACAGGAAACCAATAACTTTCGCTGTGTTGAAGACAAAACTGCCAACCACGTTAGAATAAACAAAAACAAAAAAAAAAATATTGGGATTGAAGACTTGCTATGTCAACAGATGCTCTGCCTTAACCTTTCGTCATAATATTTGAAAAGCTGTGTCAAACAGATGCTTCTGTGTATCCTACAACATGTGGTTCTATGTTGCATTCCTGACAGGAAATGTTACGCAAACTTGTAGTGATCACAGTTGTAGAAGCTGGTTAAACATACTGGATAAATCAATAACATGCATGTTTTGCTTGATCATATGATATGTCTTTATTCAGGAATGGGCTAGAATAACTCTAACTTTTTTGAAACGAAAACACTATCGCAATTCCCGAAGGTTCTCGCATAGTTGTTTCTGAAACTTGGCAGCTATTTATCGTATTAGGTAAACAAATCTTACGGATTTGAGATTTTTGGACGAGAATGTTTATTACCGTTGAAACCTGACCGTTTAAGACCGTTGAAACCTGAAAGCTATATAATAAAGTTGATGTAATTTCTTATTCATAACGGAACGAAAATGTGAAAATACCAATCGGTATTATATTATAATATAAAATAATTCATGGAATATCTAAATTTAAGATTTTGCCCACAGATACTAATGAAATAATATATATTCTAATAACTCTAAATGGCAAAACAGTTTTTCGCAAATCAACCCCAGCTGATACTGAAATTGCAAAATTAAATATTATAATCTAGGATCAGAATAAAACACTGATCCTTAATATGTATATAAATAGTTATATAAAACCAAACAAAAAATTTTTTCTAAATATTTTTCCTCTCAATCATAATCATCATAAATGTCCTAGAACTATTTGAGAGAACATGCGTTTTAAATTAACAGAATATACTTCTTTTAAGGTTTTTTATTAAAATATACTAATAAGATCCATAGCAAAAATATAACTAAGTCTTTTTTTAAATTTAACGATTCAAAATATTTATTACCAATAAAAATTTAATAGCTAAGGAATTATGATTGCAAGCGACTGCACATTGAAAGAGAAAAAATCAGTGAACAAATTTAAATTTAATTTAAACAGGAATGTAAACTATCGAAAAGAGATTTCAGTAAATTCCAAAATAAACATTAGTCTAATACTTACATTTTTTTTAATAACAAAATCCTATTTTAAGAAGAGAGCATCTTTCAATAACCACACACAAATGATTTTTAGCTAATGTTTAAATGCAAATTTAGATTTCATCAAGGACAATGATTTTGATATATTACGACACAAGGATAAGTATAAATAGAGACGTCACAAAGACAAATTTCAAATAATAGCATCATTCAAAACATATTCTTAAAAATAATTCGATTCAAAGTTTGAAATAAAAAAGAAGGAATTGTGAATTTAAGTAAGATTTAAATTTTATATCAGTTACTTTCTATTTTCTGTTTTCCGTTATTCCATCCAAGTATATATTTATTACGTTTACTGATGCATTGTTGTTAAATATATAATTAGACTGTATATATAAGATGTATATATAGTTATTATGTATACGAATTTCGTTCGAGACCTACCAAAAAAAAACAGTGTTAAAAATAATCTCTCTCTCTCTCTCTCTCTCACACACACACACACACACACACACACACACATACATATATATATATATATATATATATATATATATATATATATATATTACAGAATATATAATTGAGATATTAAGTAGTTATATAAAATATGTTGACTTAAGAGAAGCGTTGGGATGCATAAATTAAACTCAAACTTTGTGAACTATTAAAAATATGTTGAAAATTATACTTTCAATTTTATCGCTTTTTATTTTTAGAGAAATATTCAACACGGAACTATCGTTAACAGTTTATATAAATATTTGTAGGTGTGAGCGTATTAATCTGTATAATCCGAAAGTATCTGTACCTTTAAGAGTGAACTAAAAACGCGACGTTTGCTAAAGCTTATTACGAAAAGAAAAGTTATGTAAATATCAAATACTGAATTTTACCTGATAAAATAAAAGACATTAAATATGTAACAAATAAAGAAAGAATGAGAAAAACGAAGCTTATTAAAAGTAATGAAATTAGTAAAATACATCCTTCATTTACTGACAACGATCATAAAATCTCGAAGTCTCCCTAATGAATATATCTAATTTGTATTACATTAATGACTGCATGTATACATAGCAGTGCTGATAATTGTATGTCCTTGTGTCTTGATAAGGTGTACATAGGCAGTACACACCAACATCCTCATTATATATACACACATATATCTATATATATATATATATATATATATATATATATATATATATATATATATATATATATATATATATATATATATATATATATATATATATATATATATATATATATATTTATATATATAGATATATGTGTGTATAATAGTATATACTTACAGACCAAAGGTGTACCACAAGGTGGAAATGCTTCAAGTATGCTAGCTAATTTATACTTACATTATTTTGAAATTAATAATATAGATAATTGCAATTTCAATATATTTAGGTATATAGATGATATAATAGTAATTAATAAAAGTAATAACCATATAGACTTAAATTTTTACCCTCCTACTCTGGAACTAATTAAAAGTAGTCAAGATAATATTAATGTAAACATTTTAGATATTAACATTAAATTAAATTCTCATAGCAAATTTACTTTTGACTTATATGACAAAAGATCTTACTATAATTTTAATATTGTTAAATTTCAAAATTACCTAACCTGTTTACATAAATCTGTTTTTAATAACATTATTGTAAATCAGTTAGTTCGTATAAATAGGCTATGTTCTAAAGACAATAGGAATAAGCATATTTTAGACTTGATAGCTGTGCTAACACGTAATTATTACCCCGAAAGTCTATCCAAACACATAATTGGTTGTTTTAGTTTTAATGAATAGTTTGTTCTGTTTCAATTAATAAGTAAATCATAATAATAAGAAAAATAAAAAAAAATAACTAAAAGAATAAAAATAAAAAAATAAAATTAAAATCTTAAGTAAAATTAAAAATAAGATAAAAAATAACTCTCAGTAAAAATAATAAAAAACTAAATTAATAAAGGTTTAATAGTTTTAAAACACAGTATCCATAGTAGGTCAGTTTCTGTGTTTCCATAATCTCCATGGTTGCAAGTTTTGTGACGTCAGTCATCTTGCGGTTACTTATTCTTAACTTCCACTCTGTCTAGCGCCAGGCTTGATGTTCTATGGTTAAGTAAATCTTTATTCAATTCTACAGTTATTCATGGATTGTACGGTGTCTGAGTGTGTTTATTGTATAGATCATACTCATCGGAAACAATCCACTAGTTTTTAGACAGTATTGACACCTCTGACGAAGAGATGCTGTCTAAAACCTCTTTCATACTTATCTTTTCATGTTTTTAGTTCCTGGCTGCAAGTAGCTTTAGTTCTCTTACTGGTTTTCTCTTTCAACTATTTATTATATACATATATATATATATATATATATATATATATATATATATATATATATATATATATATCAGACCACATCGGAACACCATCATTTTGGTCTTAATAACCGGCTGGTCATATTAACCGGTAGTCCTATTAACCAGATTCGACTGTATATGCATATATATACTTAGCGGAAAAAACAGACATACATTTAAAGAAATGGAAGGAGATGGAGATTAATGGAGGAGTTAAGTATTAAAGATCTTATAAAAATTCATATCTTAATCAATGTAAGTGACACCAATAAAATTTAGGAAACCTTAATTCATTCATATCAGATTAGAAGCTATAAATCAGTCTAATCCTCTTACACTTACTACTCTTGAACTTTCTCAGCAAATAAATTTAAAATCTATTAAGCAAAACTGAAATTTCCTGTATCTCCAGAGTACATCAGCCTTAACAACCTGTGAGCCGGCTATGATGACTCTTCAAACAGCTCAATTACATATGCATGGCATGAAACATCCAATGAAAAACCTATTCAAATCGTAACGCTAATCCATGACAGCAGCTCCCGGATTTGCGTCTCTGATTGGTACATCATCCATTTGGACTCAACGAAGCGTTGCCAAATGGGCAAGACAATGTCTCCCCGAAACTCAAATATTTAGCATGGCAGAATCTCATTGCATTGTTTCAATCCACAATTGAAGCTAAAATCCATCTTATCATATTTTAGCATTCTACTTGATGCTTTTGCATGATATATGTCAAGAGTGGGAAGGATGATTTCGATTTTTTTTTCCTCTTGTCTCAAGCTGGGAGCTGGTTGAAATGACGATGTCAAAATTTTTGACACCTCTATATTGCATGCGATCTTGAATTAATGATAGCTCCATTTGTTTTCTTTCAACATTTTTATCTCTATTTTCTGCAGTTAGATCCAGATGATTGGTGAATAGGTACAATAGATAAAAGCGGATGAGCAGATGAATACAAGTATAATGCTTTATTATTTTTACAAGCTTATTCAATGAAAATATAACATCGATGAAAATGCTGTTTACCTTAAGTTCTAATATCAATTTAATTGTTGTTGCTGAAATGGAAGCTTCTTTAGATTTTGTCTTACAAAAGTCTATATAGATAGGTCTAATTTTACCATAATTTTGGCTTGTCCATAAAAAAAAACATGCTTTAAATATTTTGAGTATGTAAAAACTACCCAAAATACAATTCTAAGTATTTATACACACCATTTATACAGTGATTTGGGCTAGAATTGCTAATTACATCATTTAAACTAGTTTTGAAAAAAATTACATTAAGCAGCTTAACTTTTAATTACTTCTATTTCACTGTTTTCTTACCTAGCTCTACTTATTTTAAAGTATTCTTCGACGAAAACTGAATGAGAAAAACATACTCGTGTGTTTCTACAAAGAAAAACAATTATCTTTTTTTTAGAACTATTCAAGTCCAGTTGTTTGTCCCATACGCTATCAGTCCATTTAACAGCACATTATTTAAGCTATAAAATATCGAAAAGAAAAAGCAGCACATTACTCATTATTTAAGATATAAAATATCTAAAGGAAATAAAACCCAGCAACTTTACTCAGTATTTGTAACACTTCTTTCGTTTTCGTTTTATTTTTTTAATATAAATTTTTTTTAACATTCTATTTATTTGTCCTTTTATAATCTTTATTTAAAAACATACACTTTTGTCACAGAATCATTCTAGAATGTGTCGATCATTATCTTATGCAATTATGACTGTACAATAAGTTTTCAGTGCAGTGTCTTCCCATATTCAGTGTATTCGTTGCGTCCACTAATGCTGCATGAGTTACAGTTTTATAAATGGAAATATTGTGATGAAGTTTTCTTTGATGAGTTAAACGATATCTCACCACACTTTCTTTCTCATTTCTTTGCTTTCTTTAACATATGTTTTCGGCCGTCACTGTGAACGACAAATTCAGTCAATTTTATAACAAACTAGCTAAAAACCCGTACTTCGCTACGGAGTACATTCAAATTAAATACAACGGTCAATGTATGCAATTAATGCCATATATATATATATATATATATATATATATATATATATATATATATATATATATATATATATATACATATATATATATATATATATATATATATATATATATATATATATAATAAATAAAACGATCAATGTATGCAATTGACGTAAAAAAAACGAAAAAATATATTTATAAAAAAAATCGTAACGGATATTTTTATAGACAAAATAATGTAGAAGAAAACATTTAAATTAAATCTAATAGAACATACTAAAGAATATAGAACTGTTAATATAGTACAGTTTGAGGAACATATCTTTTACTGTATTTTAATATTTTTTTGGCCAATTTAATATTTTTTTTATTTTATAATATTATTTATTAATTTAATATTTTTTTCCAATCGTCTGCCGCATTAGCATGAAATTTTTTTTGTCTATTTCGTTATTATGCACGTGACGATAAATTAATTTAAAGTACCAGTATCAGAAATCACGTGATCAGCATTTAATAAATTAAATTCTAAAAATTAATCTTTAAAAAAGCACCAAAAATCAGAAAATGGAGGTAAAGATTCTAAAAGTAAATCATTTTGAAGGAATTTTTATGATCTTTCACAGGATATAAATTTTATAACCCTCAAATTATTATTTTAAATGCAATCTTTAAAAAAGTTACCAAAACAGCTTAATTTAATTTTAAAAAATCTAAGAAGAATTTTTTCAAAATCTTTCTTACTGCACCCATACACTATAAAATGAATCGCCATGCAAAATTTCAGCCCTTTAGGTCCAGCAGTTGTTCTGTGCGTTGTATGTCAGTCAGTCAGTCAGTTAGTTACGGAACTGTTGTATATACACTGCTGGCCACTGTAAAGGCAACACCCTGAAGGAAACATGCAAATAACATGAAATTTACAACATGCATTAGCGGAGGTGAGATATGCAAATGATTAGAATTTCAGCGCAGACGCACATCACGCGCGCCTGTGGCGCCACTTCAAAGCGCTATTTAAGGCTTGGAGACTTCGACGATTTGAAGTCGGCAATTGTGTTTTTCTTGTGATTTTTTCAAAAAAACGATCAATTATGCCTCGTCGAATACAGCGATTATCTTTTGATCAAGTATCCGAGTTCGACAGAGGAAGGATAGTGGCCTACCGAGATTGTGGATTATCTTTCAGGGAAATCGGTAGTCGTGTTGGACGAAACCAAACAACTGTAATGCGGATATGTGATCGTTGGATGCAGGAGGGTACGACGGACCGGCGTGTTCGATCGCATCCACCTCAGCGCACCACTTCACGTGATGACAGGCAAATTGTGCGCATGGCAGTGACGGATCGCTCAATCACATCACTAACCATAGCACAGCACATGCAGTCTGTAACGCATCATCCAGTGTCTGCGCGTACCATTCGACGCCGTTTACAGCAGAGTGGTCTGTCCGCAAGACGTCCATTGCTTTGTCTACCCTTGACGCAGAACCACAGACGTCGCCGCCGCCAATGGTGCGATGACAGAAGGATGTGGACGGCAGAATGGAATGAAATTGTCTTTACTGACGAGTCACACTTCTGTCTGCAACACCACGATGGTCGCATTCGAGTCTGGAGACACCGTGAAGAGAGAATGTTGAATAGCTGCGTTATGCACCGCCACACTGGTCCTGCACCGGGTATTATGGTATGGGGCGGTATTGGATATCACTCTCGCACACCTCTAGTACGCATTGCCGGTACTTTAAACAGCCAGCGCTACATCTCCGAGGTGTTGGAGCCAGTTGTCCTTCCTTACCTTCAGGGCTTGCCACAGCCATATTTCAACAGGATAATGCGCGACCACACGTGGCACGCATTGTCCAACGGTTCTTCGTCAATCGCCAGATTGAATTGCTTCCCTGGCCGCCTCGCTCTTCGGATCTTTCGCCGATAGAAAACATGTGGTCCATGGTTGCTCTACGATTGACCCAGATTCCATCCCCAGCTGCCACAGCAGATCAACTTTGGCAACGCGTGGAAGCTGCTTGGTCTGCTGTACCCCAAGAACTCATCCAAAGTCTCTTTGAATCAATGCCGAGGCATGTGACAGCGGTGATCTCCAACAATGGCGGCTACTCTGGCTACTGATTTTGGCAGGAACCACACTTCACAGAAGTCTATAAATTTAATCATTTGATACTTGGTCAACATGTTATCTACAAAATAAATTTTGTTGTGATATCTCTTGTCTTTCTTGGTGTTGCAATTTGGGTGGCCAGCAGTGTATATAGATAACGTTTATTGGACTTCTGAGTGCATACTAGAGACAGAGGCGTGTGTCACATAAGACAGTTTTTTCCGGAATGATTTTACTATATTTTTCTACCATATGTCCAGAATAATGGACAGAGCTTTTCCTAAAGAACAAATTGTATTGCATGGTGCGGAAATCTTGCTGCTTTATCTCTGTAATTTAAATGAATACCTCATGAAATGCAGCTTTTTGTTCACATTATTTCAAATGTAATGCAAGAAAAACGTACTTAAGGTCTCTTAAATTGTTGATAACTAATATAAGGTACTCATCCAAACCCTCTTTAGTCGTTTAAAATAGTGAAGGACATGATTAGAGGAGGGTCGCTCAGCATTTCTTGTGAACTTTATGTTTTCTAGAGGGGCTATTTCCTATTACATTAAAGAATCATTACTCTCCCAAGTTGATATGTAAGGTACCAATTTACAAAATCAAAATTACGTGTTTATCCCTTATGCCTTGCATTCACACATGGAGAAAAACATCCTTAATAATGCAGTGACAATAAAATTATATATATATATATATATATATATATATATATATATATGTGTGTGTGTGTGTGTGTGTGTGTGTATGTATATGTATATATGTATATGTATATGTATATGTATGTGTGCGTGTGTACGCGTATCCGTTTATGTAAGCGTATATTAAATATGAACGAGTCTGTGAGTATGATTTGTCATAATCTACCTTGAAAAATTAAGAGTATAAAACGGACACTGAATACGTCAAGCTATCGATATTTTTAGCAATAACCCCTATGCATACACGTAAATACTCTATGCGTGTGCCCATAAAGGTTCTATATCTTATTTACTTACGGTAATAATGAATGAAAATTTTGAAACAATTGAAAAAAGGTAACTTTTTTTTTTTTTTTTTGGGGGGGGGGGCAAGAAAATTATATTTACTTCCATCTTCAGTGGTTTACTTGCATTGGTATACATGTAAATCTTTTTTTCCGTATCCCTCTTGGAAAGGAAATATAAAAAGGTTATACCCATCTTCACAACCTATCCTCATAATGGTATGTTAGATTTTTTTTACATATTTAGATAATATACGATATTAAATTACTTAAATATAGTGTTTTTTGTTATATATATATATATATATATATTTCTCAGAGCATTATTAAGGTTGATTCACACCATGTGTGAATGCAGAGAATAAAATCCAAAACATGAACTTTTTATTTCTTATGATCACAAATGTATTTAAATGGATCGTGAAGAAATTTTCCTTATTTATCAATAATGAAATGTATTTGGTAACCTAGTATTGGATAAAATTAGTTTACGATCGAATAATAATATTTTTAGTTATGAAAAAGAAAAAAACGGGATGTCACTTTTCAAATATTAAATTATACTAAAAATTACATTTACTCCTTTTAATGGGCTGCTATCGAGAAAAAAAATTGTTCACTTTGAAAAAGAAATGACTGAGTGTGCGCATATCCCCGCACTAGAGCCCCATAATATAAAAAGATGAATTATTTTACATACGATGAAACGTAGAGAATGCATTACAAAAAAAAAAGCTAAAAATTTGGAAAATTAAAATGAAGTAATTCGTCAACCTTTGAAAAAGGAAGACAATCATGCAAAAAATGAAAAGCTAGTGTCCATTTAATAATTGAAGACACGAGTGGATAAAGGTGTTATGTCACAACGTTTCAAACCTAGTTTCTTTTCTGCGTGGATTAAGGTTTTATATCTTTGTGTCTCACGTAGCATCATTGAATACCTAATAAGTGCAATAGTTTTCAAGATTTATCAAGGGATATTCAATGATGCTATGTCAGAGACAGACACGTAACACCTTTAAAACCTGCAAGAAAAAAAAATAAAAATATATTCTAAAAAAGATTTGACCTAACACATTTTATCACTCGTGTCTTCAATTATTGTATATTTCATAACAATATAAACTGCTGAAATTATATAAAGTAAGAATTACAACTATAAATATTAGTGAATTTTCTAATTCTATTTTTAATTTCAATAAAATTTAACATTAAATAAATTTAGCTTTAGATAATTTAGTAACAACGAATATATGAAATTTAGTATTCGCAGTAAAGGAAACAAGTAGGCGATTCTTTTTACAACATGAAGCTTTAGACACTTTATCTAGGTATATTTCATATTTAAGCGTGTATGTACCGATCTCAAATTTTCACTAGTATGTTAAAATGAGTGATACGTTAAATCGACAAAGTTATTTAACATTTCATAAAAATTTCGCAAACAACGAACACATCAGTTTCTACGTACATTTAAGTCAAAGGATTCCGATATTTATCCTCCTCAAGATGTTAAAAAAATTGGGAAAATTCTTTGAATTAATTTTTGGAAAGTATTTTCGTGTTTTTTTTACTTATATTTCCGAGTAAATAATTGTATTCTTTTCGTACCATATTTTTCTCAACTCCTGTGCATTATTCTACCTGTTTTATGCTAAAATGTTCTTACTTTATTTTTTTTAACTAAGTACACTATTTAATTACATCTTATACACATTCATACATTCTTCGCTGACTGCATACAGGAGGGTTAAAAACATGTAACATATGAAGAATAAAAATATGAAATGTTATAATATTTTCCTTCGAGGTACATTTTAACATTATTTTTTCAGGTTTCACTGTCAATACTCGATCTCAACCTTTCAAACTTGATTGCACCAATTTCGTTAACAGCGAAATTAGGCGCGAAGTGCATAGTTTGAAGTGCGTGGCTCCTTGCGCTTGGCTGGGTGGAAGCGAGCTGGTACCACCGGCAACATCGTTCGAACTCTCGCGGACTCTACGGCACTTTGTACGGCATCGCCATGAATTCGCACGTGCAGCAAAATATTCAATTTAGGTAAGCAAGTAAAGCTAAGTACATCCACTCTTTTGCAATTAATGTCCGAATACACTCCTGATTATATTAAAAGTATATCACGGGTTAAATAATCAAAATGCCTTACTTTGTTATTGTCTTAAATTTGAAAGAAAATTAGTTCATAGGCTATGATTGGTGGAGGAATGGAGAAATATTTTTCTTTAAATTCTGACATTAGGTGTATTCTGACATTAGGTTAAGTGACGTTTCTTCTCATTCTTCCTATTAGTTCTCTAATCATTTTATATGTAAATTGTTTGTTTTAGCTGAAGATGTGTTTATTACGTAAATGAAATCTCTCTAAGACGGTAGAGCTGTTAAATATTTCTGTTATGCGAAAAGATTTAACAAGAATATGTTCAGAAAATGGTTTGAGGGAAATTTTTTTCTTTCTTTAATTGTATTTTTATCTGATGGAAGGGTAAAAAAGTCTAAACTCTAATGCAAATTTTTCCTCGATATATTTTAATTGATTTTTATGCACTCTAGAGAGAAAATAATAGTTTTCTTGAAGAATTGTCAGAACACTTCTTTATTTAAACAAGAAATAAATCTATATAGTTTGCTTACCTTTAAAGCATTACATGAATACAATATTACTCTGGATTCTATTTTTTAGGTATGTTCTATTTCATTACATAAATCTTTTTAAAAATTGCATTAAATGTAAACTTAGGAAGTCCTAAGTTTCATATGTGATGAAGATGTTAAATACAAATTAATTTGATAATTATCTATTATTACTAGTATTGACGCAATTTTTATGAGGATGAAGTCAAAAAATTTCAGTATATGTACTATCTTTTCCATTTCGTGTAACAAAAGGAAAGCTCCACGTGTAACTGAATTCTTTATTTTGGATTTCATCACAATCCCTTAATACTGCAGTATTTTGGTTCTCACCTGATAAGAATACAAAAGCGAATATCAGTGATTATACTGAATTAAAGGCTCTCCTTATTTCTTTGATAAATAAATTCATTAAATAATTATTATTTAAAGAATTCAAAACTATTATCAAAAAACCATTGATAATTTACAAAGTGAACATTTTTCTTCCTCTGAAAGAATGATTAAAACATTTATACTTTACTAACTCCTTTTTAGAGATACTACTAAAGTCACCGATGGAAATCTTTAAAGCAACATTTTAGTAAGTGTAAATTGATAAACAGATTTACATTTAATCAAAAAAATTCAAGTAAATATTGAATCCAGGTCATAGAAAAATGTTATTGCAGTTCAAATTGTCTCTCTCACACACAGACAAAATACTGGAAATCCGTCTGATATTTTGGTGGCTAATTAAATGAAGAATAAATTATTACATAAAATGAGTCTTTTAAGCTTCACTAAATAAAAATCTAAATGAAGCTTTTCAGTTGGAGTACTAAATTCTTAATGTTAAAATATTATTAAAAAAATAATTTTCAGTTTGTTTCATAATTTATTTAGCATTACGTATAGATTTTTCTTACTGAACTTTTATACAAAAAAAGGGATAAATTTTCTAATATTTTTTCCTCTCCTTATCATCCTCGTTTTCCATCAAATTGAAGTGAACTGTTTAGATTATAAAAGTTCTGAAAACTATTCTTAAGGTAAGATCTGTACATGACAATTTCAAACTGAGTATAAAGCATAGATTTAAAATCGAAATTGTTTGAAACTAAAAGTAAGATACTTGTAAGGATAAAAAGAGTAGCATGCGATGATAAAAAAAAATTCTTTATAAATATTTAACTGAAAACTTAAACTTCAAGTCAAATAAAAATATTCCTTTTCCTTATATATAGACAGATATAATGTGTACTTTTTTGTATTTTTTATCTCTAAGATTACCAAACGCTTCTAGAATATGCGGAAAGATGTTGTTCGGGGACAGAATATATGTGAAATACTGTAAATTTATTGCTTACGAAACACAAACTTTTTATATAAGTTTTTCTTGCCTTGTCTCATTTGGACCCAGAAAATATTAACCCTTCTCACAGGAAATTATGCTTAAAAGGGATTCATTTAAGTGCCGCATGCTTTACGAGAAAGGTTAATGTATATATATATAATATGAAAATAAAACATTTTAAAATGTATTAAATATGAAATATGAAAAAAAAATGACATATGCTTTAAATATGAAATTAAAACACATGGGTAAAACATTTTCCTCGCTTATATACCTAGTTGCTCTTCTGATATTTTTTTTCCATGAATAACAAACTCTTTTTGCAGATTTCGCTTCAAGTTTGGTGCAGGCTAGTTTAAGTCATTCAAGCGTGACTATTTAATCACTTTCTGATAGATAACTATCTATCAATTAACTTTTTCCCATATCAGCCTATCAATTTATTCGTATCGTATGCCCACACACTTCCATTTACCTGCTTGTATAAGCGATAGGGAAAATAATGAAGTAACGTTGTATATAAATAACAGGGAGCTGAATACTTTCACACTTATAATATGAAAAGGCTTATTTTCCTGTTGATTGTCGAAATTTTTTTTTGAACTTAACAGTGACCTCGAATTTCGAAGGTTTGGTGTCGACTACTAACCTTGCAGTTGATTCCGTGTGTGTGTGTGTGTGTGTGTGTGTGTATGTATATACAGGGTTTGCATAAAAAGTATCGCGAAAAGTTTCGGAAAAATAAATTTATTTGAGATATTGCTTCAATTCCTCAAAAGTCTTCAAAATACATCCCTTGAGCGTCAACACACTTTTGCCAGCGGCTTTTCCTCGACTCGAAGGCTCCCTGGTAGGCGAATTCCGGAACGTCCTTAAGGGTACGCGTGCAAGCTTCTTTGACGATACTTAGGGTCCCATGGTGGTGTCCTTTGAGGGAGGATTTCACTTTTGGGAATATGATATAGTCTGCTGGTGCCAAGTCGGGACTGTAAGGGGGTTGGTGAATCGTCGCGATGCCGTTTATCGTCAGGTACTCGGTGACATTGGAGCAGGTGTGGCTGAGAGGACTGGGACGAGTTTAGTTCAGATCTTTCGCATCGCCAAATTTTCAGTGATAATGCTGTGCACTGTCATCTTATCAATGCCAATTTTATCTGTGACCATGCGGACACTTAACCAACGGTATGAATTCAGCACTTCACGCACTCGTTGCACGTTGTCGTTTGTTCTTGAGGTAGACGGCCGTCCAGCGCGGGGCTCGTCTTCCACACTCTCTCGGCCATCTTTGAAGAGCTTGTGCCACTTAAAAACTGCAGTTTGTGACATGCTTTCATCCTTGAACACTTGGAGAATCATGCCCAACGTCTCCGTACCTGAAATCCCCAGTCCAACAGAAAATTTGATGGCGTACCGTTGTTCAATCGTTCGCTGCATTTTGCGCTTGCACCGCGTCACTCGACAGGGGTTCACTAAAAACACGATCTAGCCTGAACGAACGCTCGCAGGCGACTGGCTCTTGGTGCGTCTTGTAGGTCACATCCCCCCCCCCCCCACACCACCACCACCACCGATCATGCACGGTACAAGCGCGCTCCGACGTACAGTCACATCAGGAAAAAATGTTCCCGATACTTTTTATACAAACCCTGTATATGTATGTATGTATGTATAAGGGATCCATTGGCCAATATCTTCGACAATCTACAGAAACAGGAGAACGGGCATTCAGCTTTCGGCGACTTCTTGAGTAAAATAAATGTAGTACAATCCACTCAAACAATCCATTTAAATGCATTAATACTTTTGTTAACCATGCATATTATAATTATTTAATAATTAAATATATTATACGAAATATAAAAGGTTGGCAGATGTTTGCATATATGTACAAAGGACAGAGGAATAGCGAATTGCGGTTTCTTTGGATATGCATGTATATATATATATATATATATATATATATATACAGTCGAACCTCCATATATCGAACTTCCCTATATCGAAATTTTCTATATATCGAACTCTTAGTAAATATCCAAGTTCACTACATATAAAAACTGTTTCTATATATCGAAAAAATCTATATATATCGAAATTTTTTTTTATGACATATTGGGAGATTTTATTCCTTTTTAGAATAAAATCTCCCAATTTTTGGCGTTTGAAACAATACTTCGTGGACTTCAATTCGCGGAAAATGTCCCTGATGAAGTTTAAGTGGACTGAATAAATGCGAGCATTTCTTTGATGAACTTTCCGTAAAACCGGCTGTTCAGCAAGATATTCATAGGCATTTTTTTTTTAAAGAATGTAACTGTGATCACTGTAACCACTGTCTGGATTATTGTTTTTTTTAAAGGTATATAGTACTCAATCTTTCATATTAATTCATTTTTTAGTTATTAACTTTCATTTAATGTGATTCGCATATAGATTAGAAATGGAGTTTCGTATACGAAAATTAGCTTTAATTTTAATGTTTTAGGAGAATTATGATAAAACTAAGATCTATTCTTTATATCGAAATTTCTATATATCGAATTTTTTTTCGGCATTTTGCTACTTCGATATATGGAGGTTCGACTGTATATATACACATACACTCAAGAGCCAAAACATTATGACCACCCCTACATTTTGCAATAAATTAGCCTTGATGACGTGGAAGGCACGTGATCAGGTGGAAGTGGTCAGGTGGAACTGCTGCTGGAGAGTCCGAAGAATCATTCTTTCACTTACTTCTGTGTGTGATGGGAAAGGCTGCGGATCTAAGCGACTTAGACAGCAGCCTAGAGGGAAGATTGTAATGGCTCGAAGGCTCGGAACAAGTATTTCCGAAACTGCACGACTCGTGGGTTGTTCGCGACCTACAGTTGTTAGTACTTATGCAAAGTGGATGAATGACGGTGAAACCAGCAGTAGACGACATGGTGTTGGACGTCCACACTCTATCAAAGAAAAAGGTCGTCGGAGACTGTCTCGCATGGTGAAGCAAAACCGGAGCCAATCAGTGGCTCAGCTGACAGCCCTATAAATTGCAGGGCCAAGTAGAATAGTATCGCAGCACACTGTTCAACGGACACTGTTGGATATGGGGCTACGCAGCAAACGTCCCACTCGTGTGCCTTTGCTGACCAAGCGTCATCGCCAACTGCGCCTGCGCTGGGCCCGGGAACATCGCGACTGGTCCATGGATCAGTGGGAGAGAGTTTCCTGGTCAGATGAATCACGGTTTGTCATTCATCACGCCGATGGCCGTGTCAGGATACGCCGTCTTCCAGGCGAACTGTTGCTCCCTCAATGTACAGTAGGTCATACACAGGCCGATGGTGGCGGTATTATGCTTTGGGGGACGTTCTCTTGGGCGTCTCTGGGACCCGTGGTTGTGGTAGAGCAGACCATGAATGCTACAGGGTATCTGAACATCACTGCGGACCAGTCGCACCCTTACATGGCCTCTGTTTTTCCAGCTGGAAATGAAATGTTCCAACAGGACAACGCTCCGTGTCACAAGGCTAAAATTGTGTTGGAGTGGTTCCAGGAACATGATGCTGAATTCCAGTTAATGTCCTGGCCGCCTAACTCACCGGATCTCAATCCGATAGAACACATTTGGGATGTCATGGGGCGGCAGCTCAGAGTTCAAAGACCACCAATTCGCAATATCTCGGATTTGCGTGACCGTTGCTTAAACATCTGGTACAATCTGACTCCGGCCATCTACCAAGGACTTGTGGCATCCATGCCAAGGCGGGTTGAAGCTGTGTTGAGCGCCAAAGGTGGGCCAACTCGTTATTGACAGGTGGTCATAATGTTTTGGCTCTTGAGTGTATATATATATGTGCATATCCAAAGTCTAACTAGGCAGTTCGACACTCACACCATAATATAAGAAATTTAGTTTTGGTTGTTCACGGGATCTGTGTTGTCATATGGGTTAAACGGGAAAGACAATATTAAGAGTAGAGTATCAATGGAATCGAATTAAAACTGGTATGAGGTGCCAGTAACTGGTACTGGTATATATATATATATATATATATATATATATATATATATATATATATATATATATATATATATATATATATATATATATATATATATATATGTATATATATATATATGCATATATATATATATATATACACATATATACATATATACATATATACATATATGTATATACATATATACATATATATATATATATATATATATATTTATATATATATATATATATATATATATATATATATATACATATATATATATATATATATATATATATATATATATATATATATATATATATATATATATATATATATATATATATATATATATATATATATATATATATATAACTTTTTTGTAATATCTGTAACTCAGTGTGATCGACATCACCAGTAAACTAAAAGGCTTGTTTCTTCATAAGCTGATCTATAAGATAAACAGACTATGGCCACCTAAAGGGCGATTAGGAACCATCTAAAAGAGTCAAATCCAGTGTGTGACCACATCCCCATGCAACACGGAACCTGTTTGCATTCTGTTTATGTGTGTGTGCGTGTGCGTGTGGGTATATAAATAGGGATAAGGGGGGGGGGAGTTACAAGAACCGCAACAAGAGAAAAATCTTGTACGGTCATTTTTCTAAAGCTAAGGTGAAAACAAAAAGTGAAAAAATAATTACCTTTAAACTCTCACTTCACTACTTTAATTTTTTCCCCTATTCTCTTAACATCATGAATTCAAGTTGTTTGAGGGGACGGGGGGTTGCAATTTTAAGAAAACATACTACCGGGGCAGACGGGGTTGAAGTGAGCGCACCTATGGCCCCGAAATAATCGCTAATCCTCGCGCACACCAACTCTCCACAGAAGTCAGTGAACTTGAGTGATCATCGGCACCGGTGCGGCAGTCGAGAAAGCAAACGTTTAGAGTCAATAATTATTTGCTGAGGGACGTGATGAATCACCACAGCACAAGGAGAAGGTGCAAGGAGAAAAGACCGCTGATTTCTGCTCATTTGCTTTTTCACTGCCATGGCTACTTCGGGATCGTGAGCCACATTAGCGCATCCTGGAAGTCTTCGTCGCGCATTACTCAATCGAAAGGGAAAGGGGTTGCTGGCGCAGCCGGTCACTTGTCTGCGCCAAAGGAAACGCAGCGAACAAATTCATATTTAGAGAGCTGCAAGGACAGTTCCACTTCAAGCCGAACCGAGCCTACTGTAATCACTCTTCAAATCCGTGTGACGAATTTTTTTTTTAATGAGATATTAAATAGCTTGCAGAAACTATTAAATAAAATTACATGAACAGGTGTTTCTTCTAGATATCTTTGGAAAGGAAATATAATTATAGAATAATTATTAAGCGAGTTACATCAACATAGCGAAGGTTGACTCCCTTACAATTTATATATATCTACATGCATGCGATGGTATTTAACCATAATGCTTGCAATGCCCGGTCATGTCACATAGACACCCGAACAGACATTGCTATCTCTCACAGATTGACTTTCTACATTTGTTGAATGCTTATATCATGAGGCCACTGTATCACGTGGTATCATATCACTGTATCACAATTTATTGATTTTAGAAAAATGTATTATACTATAAATTATTTGATTGAAATATAGTCTACAATCATTGATTTCATTTAAACACTTTATAGGTAATAATCTCTCTCTCTCTCTCATATATATATATATATATATATATATATATATATATATATATATATATATATATATATATATATACATACATACATACATATATATATATATATATATATATATATATATATATATATATATATATATATATATATATATATATATATATATATATATATATATATACCCATTACATCACGTCCTTAAATTATAACCGGAAAGGGCAAACTTGCTCCTATTTACATGGCTGGTGCTAGACTCAGCCTGAAAGGAATAAAATTAAATTTGGAAGCAGTCGGACCGAATCGTTTATTAGAGCGACGAAAGTACATCCGTCCATTTCAGAAGACGGCTCGGAAGTAATATCACCTTTTAACCTTATGCGCAAGAGGTTGAAAAAAAAACATGTGGTTATTATTTGTAGGGTCAGCAGATATTGGGGCTCGCGATTGTATCCCACTCCTTAATCCGAACATGTACACGTGTAGAAATTCAAAGTCATGCGATTCACGAGAAGTTCTGTGGCTAAGGGTTTTAAAGCGATAAATTAATATTACTGGGGATTGGATTTAGGAATGGGAATTTATGGGGGTCCAGGACACAAAATTGTTCGAATTTTTGAAAAAAATTTATTGCATTAAAAATTTCTGTGTTCTTTTACGCTTAAAATGACATTTAAATCATGTTTCTATCTTAATTAGAACAGGAGAAATTATTATTATTTGTTTTTTTTTCAACATTCTAATAGTAGCCAAGCGTTGTTTAAACCTGTAAGTGCATTTTTTCTGCAAGATGATTTTTTCCCCATTTCTCGTCTTTAAATTGTTATAAGTCAAGAACCTGTAAAGATAAATGGTTGAAACTTAGAACATGTCTTTTTGAACTATTATACTTTAATTTTCATTCAACAAATTTGAAAAAAATATTTACTCTTGAAAATATAATTTTTAAAAATATGTTACATAATTTTTTTTTAAATTTTTAATATAGATATTTTTAATTTTTAAAAAAATTAATATTTGAAAAAATGCTGAATCAAAATTAAAACTTATATATTTCTGTTTAATTAAATGAAAAAGAATTGAAATTCGACAAATAATATTTCGAGTTATAACAATTTTAAATTACCCCACTTTTTTTTAAATTTTAAAATTTTAAAATTTTTTAAAAAGATTTTGAGTAGTTTTATTGAAGTGATTTTGTTTACAAATTATATGGTTAACCATCACAAAAAAATTCAAAATTTTAACTCAATAACTAAAAAAATTTTTTATATGTGTCCCGGACCTCCTTAAATGCTAGAATGGAGGGTATAATATTTAAGATATTACACACATATATGTATATATATATATATATCAAAGATTCTTCTCCGAAAACGTATGGACAACGTAAGAATTTTCTCCTGCTCTGTCAGTTTTAAGACCCGTAATAATAGTTATGCCATATTTATTTTTCTATAGCGGCAAGCTCTTGTCCTGAAGACATTCCACATCTCGAATTTACTAACTACTTTATTAGAGGAGCACCCCATGGGTCAGGTGACACCACAATAACGACCGTGCCTTAGCCGGGAGTCGAACCCGAGCCCATTCTGTGGAAGCTCACAACGCTAAATAACATACGATGTGGGCGGTCATTTCCCTATATTCTTTTTTTTTGTTGTTGTTTTTTCTCCCAACGATGTAGCCACCGAAATAAGGGCGATTCATCGCCAAAAATTGCATTCCCGGGGGGAACAACAAGATCACGAAAGAAAAGAGTACATACAACTATTTGTCATCGCTACCGTACGGGCGCAAAAAAAGAAAAAAAAACTGTGTTCGCCACAGCCTCCACTCCGTACCCTTTCGGAGGGGAGGCAGCCATCTCTCTATCAGCCACCCCGAATCGTGGGACCGGGCCCGTCTTTATTAGAGGGTCCCGGGAGGACTCAAAATCGGTAAATAAATAATAAGTGGCTCTGGCCGATCATAGCTAACCTTTTGACACACTCTAATAACACGGCGGCCGCGGCCGATTCTCGCGTCCGGGCATCGTGAGCCTCGGAGAAATTCATTACCCGGCCATTTTTCTCATTGTAGTGGTGTGATGTAATTACCTCTCGGTGTGGGGGTCTTTTGAAAATCAACATTTGGGGGACGGGGTTTCCTTCAGTTTTATTTTTTTATTTTTATTTATTTTCTTTTTTTTTATCTCTCGTCTTGTAGCGACATCGCGGCTATTGTGCTGCGACCCGTCATTACCTGGTAAGCGATTGTGTTGGCGGAATTTGTGGCGAGGTACTGAGGAATAATGAGAGGGTATTATTTTCTATTCCTTCTCTCCTTCTGCTTTTTCCCTATTTCTGGGGGAAAAATTCTGAAACCAGAGCCCAAAGAGGGTGAAGAATGTAGAGATCCTATACTACAAGGAGGGTTGGTTAAAGTATCACTTGGAACGCGACATCTGTTCAACGTGATATTTTCCGTTCTTGTGATTAGAGGCGATAGAAAGGATCTAAAGCTACAGTTTTGAGAGAAAAAAATTATCTAAATTATGATATTTCATGTAAAAAGTAACATTTCAGAATATTATGCTTCTTTTTTAAATATAATGTAAAATTGCCCCCAAAATTAATATGAGTGTTCTCGTGACATACCAAGCAGTAAGAACACTGATAAAAGCAAATTTTGGATTATATCTTCAGTTTTATAACAGCTCTTTATGGCCTGTTTGTAAAGCTTATATAAGCTTTATGCATATAAGCTTTGTGAGCCTTATGAGATTGCTCATATAAACCTTATGAGCTTTTATAAGCTTGCTCATATAAGCTTTGTGAGCTAAATATCTTGATCTTTATCATAGGTATTCAGAAAGCTCCATTGGAACACCATTGTAGTTTTCCGGACATTGCTTTTCTGTCTCTTTACAATAGCTTTATCAAAAAGTTCCAACATCTAAATAACAATATTAGTTTTAAATTTTCAAATATCAGTGTTCATTATTAATACTTATGATGGTGTCTATAAACAATAAACAATTACATGATTAAAATAAAATAAAATGCTTTTTTTGTTCTTCTAGTACACTTATGCAAAAGGTAATCTTATTTTTGCTACTATTAAACTATATACTTTGCAAATACATGTTATAATAATATCTTTTCATAGTTTTTATATTTATATTTTACAGGTACTGGCAAAGCACAACCGACATTCACTGCTGGAGCAAGAAGGGAATACTGATTGCTGATACTAAGAATACAAAATATGTATTGAGCCTTAAGTTTTTTTTTTTCAGCTAAAAGTAAATTTATCTTTCTAGATGAAGCACTGAAGTATTTTATATTATATTACATTTCAACTGATGTTCCTACCCCATCAACACATTTAGATTAAAAAAAATTAGCCTATGTAATGTATCACGTCTTTTAAATTTTCATATCATAGGCGATATGCATTTATATACACCAATGATTGCTTTTCCTTGTACGTATCATTTATGCTTACAAAAAATCCAAGGAGAGAATACTATAAATGAAATACCAATCAACTGCTTGATGGACGCTTTAACAGCTGGGATATGATATATAACGCCCCGTCATAAATTAACTTTATTATAACAGTTACTATGGTAACAAGATATTGCCTCGCTGATTGAATATTACGTATAGAGAAGTCAAATCCGCACGTTACCATGGCTACGAAATCAAAACCTTTTTAACACGGAGCGAAGACATACTTCTAGGGGGAATTATGCTTTCAAGTCATAAGCGTATGTATCGTTTGTCATGAAAAATTCAGCGAGAAGGAATGCATAATGTACACAGATATCCGTATCGAGATAATTTATCATATTCATAAAGTGGAAAAAATGCTTCAGTGGCGACGAGGAACAGATAAGATATGATTTCGTAAGGAAATTAGGACTCAACACTTTCAGATAACCCAATTACCATGAATGAATTGTTCTAGAAATATGAAAAAGCCATTTTTTATAGGCAGTTCACTGGAAAAAATTGCAACGGTTTATCTGCGACGATTTATTTGCGTATAATCTTCGATACATTTTAAACGAGAACGGATTTATTATACCGCTCTATAATGAACTTGTGTCAAGTTTTAGAAACTGGAAACAGTATTAAATGGTTTTTGAAAATAAATGCGAAGTGTTCAAAAGAGCAAATATGCATTCTCTAGTGGCGATATAAAAAGATATAATAACAACTTGGATTATGTTTTTCAAATTGTGTTAATAAATTTCAACTTTTAGACTTATCGACTTGGCCCGAGGTAGTAGCCTATTGGTCGTGCGTCGGCTTTCCGTACGGAGAGTGCTCCAATCAAATCTCGACAAGCGCCGTTAAATACCTTCGTGTCTAGGCCAGATATGGGAACGTTAAATCCGTAGACCGGAAAGTCCTTCTATGATGTCAGTGGTTGGGGAAGGTACGATCCTCCAGATGTCACCCTGTCAAAATTGTGGTGGCACTTATCCAAGACTCCGACCCATGTGGTGACATCATAAACCGGAGCTGCACTACTCTGCTCGAAATCTATATGCACCGGGTCTGGAACATCCGGCCAGGGGGCATTAGGAAAAACAACAACAACAAACTAATTGACTTGTTGCTGACAATAGACCTATTGTAACAAATAAAACTATCTCTCAAATTTCAGAGCAAAAATGTATAAACACACAACCGGTCAAATTATAAACGAGATAATCTACAAACATGGGAATTATACTACACTCCTATTAACCTTTTGCTTACGGGGCCCATTTTTTCGATTCCCTCTTTACAACGGGAAATTTCATACCCCCTGCGTAACGGCCACTAAGGGAGTTTATCTCTCTCTCTCTCTCTCTCTCTCTCTCTCTCTCTCTCTCTCTATATATATATATATATATATATATATATATATATATATATATATATATATATATATATATATATATATATATGTATATATATATATGTATATATATATGTATATACATATATATATATATATATATATATATATATATATATATATATATATATATATATATATATATATATATATATGTATATATATATATGTATATATATATGCATATGCATATATATATGTATAAATACATATATATACATATATATATATATATATGTATATATATATATATGCATATGCATATATATGTGTATAAATACATATATGTACATATATATATATATATATGTATATGTATGTATATGTATATATACATATGTATATGTATATATATATGTATATGTATATATATATATATATATATATATATATATGTATAAATACATATATATATATATATATATATATATATATATATATATATATATATATATATATATATATATATATATATATATATATATATATATATATATTCATTCTTGGGCCCGTATTCTTGGGATACATGCTATCCCACCCCGTAAGGAAAAGGTTAAGGCTCCCATTCCAATGTAACAAGAAGTTTAGAAATTCTTCACATCTCCGCTACACAATCCGATAGTTAATTTCCTTCAAGCCACTCTAGCTGAAGTTTCCTTCTACCCCAAATCCACTGGTTTGGCCGACGGCTCCTTCCGGTTGAAGACGTGTTCTTCAAATGACATATCTTCTCTGCTAGCACGTTGAAACCATAGCTTCTTTGTAGCAATAGTTCATCGTTTAACTGTACATAACACAGACGAATTAACCCTCAAACGTTACAGTGGGGGTCGGATCCGACCCAAGGGTGTATCTTCCCCCTCCCGTACTCTCTCCTCTCACTGCAAGAGATCGAGCTGACAAGGAACCCTACCAGATGGACCTACTAGACCACCCTACTAGATATAGGAATAAGTAAATACGAGTGTCGTTGTTGAATAACATTATTCATGACCACTAGTCATTTTAAAAAAATTTTTATTTTAGATTTTTTAATTTTTTATTTCAATTTTTAAGGCCATAAATTTCAGCATATCTTATTTTTTACATTTTTGTGCTCAGAAAGTTGGTTTCACTGACTTCTAAAACTAGGTAGACTAAATTACATATTAGTCCTAATATATACAACATCCTATGTAAATGCCAAAAAAGATTTTCTTTGTTTAGCAAAATTACAATTCGTTGGTCATTTTTTTCTACAGAAAGGGTTTTATTTCATGCAAAATATTATCAATAGATTCTATTATACACGAAAAATGCTTATTATGTATTTATTTCTACCAAAATCCTCATCAAAAAAGGTACCATTTATTTCGGCTCAAACTACTGTACCGTTAAGGGTTAACATTGCTTGTGATGACTTATTCCTGCGTCTCTGGTCGAGCGGTCTGCAAAGGTTACGAATCAATTTGCCAAGAGTTTAGAGATTGGGAAGTGAACTAAAGGACACGTGATTAAGGATAGGAAATAATAATGATAATAATAGCTATTCTGATTGTATAATAATGATAATAATAACTATTCTATTATTGATTCTGAAGTTGTGCTACGCAAAACTTCAGAATCAACAATAACAGCAACTGTTTCCCTGTTTCACCACTTTTAGCAAGTTATTTTTTTTGTCCCTGTCTTTGATTAACAGTCCATAATTATACTTTCAAAAGGTCGGGTGCCGCAATAATAAAATAATAACATTTTCCCAAGACTGGGGCCCGAAACACTTGTCTCATAACCTCGAGACCAGTGTTCTGTTTACTGAACTAACCCAGGTGATGTCAAGAACATTTAGTTCTTCAGTCTATTCCATCCATTCAATCAGATTAATAATATAACACGACACAGACAGGAAAGCATGTAAAAAATTCTTGGTTTAAATAATCGAAAAGAAATAATTAGTAAGTAGTATGTTAATTGCACAATCTGAAACTCATATCTTTCTTTAAATCTTGCCTAAAATGTGTATGCTTGAACTTTTCTTAAAAGGTTTAATAAATTAGAAACCTTAATACTGCAGCTCGGAAACGAATCTTAACACTTCAAAAACTCATTCATATTTATGACAAAGCATTAAAAAACAACCTCTCAGACTAACTTGCCGGCCATTTTGAAAAATCTCGGGAGAAAAACTCGTAGAGTAAGAGTAAAAAAGAAAAAGGATGTAGTAATGCCATACCGTCTTTAACACGCTTTTTAGTGAGACAATGGTAGGCATTCATTCACACAGCTTACACTGTGAAAGGGAATTCAATTCATCTAATTTATCATTTATGTCGCCAATTATAATATAAGCTATGGCAACATACAATACCAACTTGTGGACCACCAAAGTGGAAAATGAGTTCGTAAGTTAAAAATAATTACTGGATGCTTTTTATCCGTCTCCGTGTTTATAGCGTACAGATGACTACGAAGGAGTCGAAATTCTGCAATTTACTTCTCTTTAAAAAAATATTTGCTGTTTTATAGAAATGTAAACGAGATATCGCATAATTTCACAGTTAAATATTTTTTTTTTAACGTGGGTATAAATTACATCGGAGAAGAATTTAAGCTATTAATATTTAAATCCTAGGTAATATTTTCATAGGAAGAAAGAAATTAAACTATTTTCGAGAGTTTTTGTGTCTTAAGGTAGATTGTTTGATTGTTTTGAAGCTTGATGGTTATTTATACAAATCCAGTGCCGAATTAGTGAGTACATGAGGGAAAAAATTAATATTTATAATTAAACTAAATGAAGCATGTGATGATCTATTATTGGATCAATTTATCACTTTGATAAAAGAATCGTGTTTTAGTTTGGCCTTAAAATATACATTTATTCTTGATTATATTATATTTACAGTTTTCGAAAGTAATATATGGACACAGGAGAAGATATGAGAGTCCAAAACTTATTGGATATTCATGTCCTTCATTTTTATTTTAAATACTTCTTTTTCTGGAATGGTCTGATGCATTAATTCAAAACTTTTTTTGTAACAGAAAAATTAACATATACAGTTTTTATTTTTTCTTTATTTCATATACGCGTACCTCCTAATATATATAATCACAATTAAGTTACACAACAGTTGTTAAATCGGGTATAAAATTTCTTTTTTTATTTTAATAGAAAAAAAAATCATTCTCAGGTGTATTTTATTCTTTGGTTTTTTAACTCAAGGATAGAGTATAAACCTGATTTCATGCGACACAGATAGCTTCAAATGATTTTCATTGAAACGGAAAAAAACTGAAATTATTAATATTTAATTTTCCTCATTTTTAAATTAATGCCTTTATTTTTCTAAACGATTCGATGTATTATTAAAGGCTTTAATTCCGTATTTTAACTTGCAAATATAATTGCTCATATAATTACATCCTGTTTATAAATTTCTCTATTTAATGTATGCATACTCCCAATACAATCACAAATCAATAATTTTCAATAATATATATTTACTGTAGAAAACAGGTATATTTTACCCTTAAGTTTTGAAATGAGTACAGGAAGAGACCATTAAAAGAATTTCATAAGATACAGATATAGCTTCAAATACATTTAGGGGTAACAACAAAAAACATTTTTTTTTGACGATTTAAGGTTGTTAATTTTCTTTAAAATCCTCTATTCATCTAAAACACCTGAATCACTTTCTAATGCACGTATTCAGCATTTGTTTAATAATAGAAAATCTGTTTGTAAAATTACATCTAGTTCATGATTCTTTTAATTCATATAAAAATCCACTCAAAACTACTCTACTAAATTACTTTCAATAATTTTATTTCCATTTTAAAAATTAAAATCTTTAGTATTGTGTTCCCTTAACAGTAAAATAACAATTGTATGGATTTCTAAGAGACATTGCCATTCAATGAAAACTAAAAACGACTACGCGCTGCATTAGAATAACAAAGAAAAGGAAAAAAACTTGGTACATAAGTCGTGAGCTAATGAGTTGCAGACAGTCTCAGAGTATTTATTTGTTAAACCGTGGGAGGTTCTTTCGTGTCTTGATCCGCACCCCTTCATTAGAAAAGTAATAAAAATTTCCTGCCTTCATATCAATCATATATTCTCCCTGTGAGAGACAAAAGAAGTGCTTTTCAGATTCATCATCATTCATTTCTGAGAGCCAGACATTTGCAAATCTAATGGCAAGTGTTAATTATAGCATCATACGCGTTACGTCTGCGAAATATTCGCTTTTAGTTTTGTATTAGTTATGGGATATTTATTACCAGAGAGGTTGAAGTTTCACCTAGATATTTTTGGTTTTATTTGAGCAAAATTAATTGTATATAGGATTGTTGATCATTGCATCAATGGCCGCTTCCAGAGACAGATCAGAATTTTAAGATTTCATAAAGCAGTTTATGTAATTCAACTCCACAACTTGCAAAACTGAAAAATAAAAAAAAAAATTTCCAAAGAGGAAGACTATTTATTAAAACACAATTCATTTTAAATAGGATTGGTGTGCGTTACTTCTATAGTTGCTCGCAGAGACAGATGAGAATTTTAAAATTTTATCAAGAAGTTTATTGAATTCTACTTACAAAATTGGAAAAATACGAAATTTTCCCAAACAGCAAGATTTTTATAAAAAGAACAATTCATTTTAAATAGGAAAAGTCCGCGTTACTTCTATAGCTGTTTCCAGAAACAGATCAGAATTTTAAAATTTCATCAAGAATGTTATTCAGTTCTACTTACAAAACTGAAAAATAAGAAATTTTTCCAAATAGGAAATTTTTTTATTAAACCACAATTCATTTTAAATAGGATTGGACCGCATTACTTCTATAGCTGCCCCCAGAGACAGATAAGAATTTTAAAATTTCATCAAGTTTTTTAAATTTTACTTACAAAATTGAAAAAAAAATATGAAATTTTTCCAAAAAGGAATCAAAACCTTCTTATTCGCATTTTCTTATTATATAGTTTGAAATTCAGTGCACGCAATAGGGAGACTTAATACTAGTATTATATGAATGAAATGCAACAGTGTGTAATTATTTTAATTTCGAATACTTCTCATATGTAATAACAAATTTCTATACTCTTTCACGTTTAATTATGAGAAAGTATAGGATATACTGATATGAAATTTTTCTTTTAGAATTATTTTAAAACTAAGTCTTTTCATGATAATGAATATTCTCAGCAATGCATTTCAACAATAGTTGCAAACGCTGGTAAAATTAGCTTTTGTGATAATTTACATTTCTACACGACTAAAATTAAGAATGAAAATTTCGCTCATTGTCGATATTTGGCCTCATAGGAAACCCATTAAACTTAACTTCCCCCACCCAGTGATAGGTCAAAAACTTCATTAGCCTCGAAACTTAACGGAAGATTACTCTTTGGTAACTTTTCAGCTGTCTTTTTAAAACCTTATTATTATCAAAGATTAGTTTGCCAAATGGTTTTTGAAGGAATATGAAATAAGGGTTTTAATTGTATTATTACCATATGATGGTGATCCAACCGTAAACCAATCAATGATCATACTAGATCCACTTTTATATTCATACGGCAGCATTAAAAGCTCTGCATAATTTTTTGCTTATTATTATCAGACAGTTTTGCATTTTTCAGCGTCTTGGGACTTCAGAAATTGCTACAGTTGCATTCGATTTATCGATTAATAGGTAGGTGATTGAAATTTCTAGAAATCGACTAGCGGACAACTTAAAACTCATACAGAAATTCTACTTTTTTTCTGGAACCGCATCTACTTAACATTTTCCTTACGGGGTGGGATAGCATGTATCCCAAAAATACGGGACCATGAATGAATGAATATATATATATATATATATATATATATATATATATATATATATATACGACTTACGAGCTTAATTCGTTCCATGACTTAGCTCGTAACTCGAAATACTCGTATCTCGAATCAATTTTCCCCATTGAAATGAATGGAAATGCCATTAATTCGTTCCGGGCTCCCCCAAAACACCGCAATTTTTTTTGTTGCATGTTTTTATATAAGAAAAACGTGCTTATAAACGAGGAACATTGTATAAAATGCAATACAATAGAATGTACTGCAATAAATTCGTTTTATTAAGTGTAATGTACAACATTTACCTTGGAGATCAGATTTAAAGATGCTGATGGAAGAGGAGGAGAAAGGTTGAACTTAAAAATTAAATCTTATTCGTTGATTTTTTATCTTTTCGCCCCGCTTTTCTGACTTTCGCTTTTATTACCAGCTACTCTCTTAAAGTGAATGAGTGAGACACGGAAGCAGGGCGATTGTTGTATCGTTCCAGGCTGTAATGTCCTGATCCTTCTTTCTGAGAATCCGATGAACGTTTTCTCAGAATCCAATCTCTCAGTTTAAGACTGGATGGTAGTCTCAGAATAATGTGTATACAATTGTATAATAATTGTACATAAAGATTGTAAATATCACATGCTTCTTGTGTTCTGATTTGATGAGCACGTAACATGGCATTCGTTGCTCAGACTAGCGGTGGGATATCTGAAGCTTGCTCGTAACCCGAATTTTAGCTTGTAACTCCAAGTAAAAAATCTACCCAGAGAATGCTCGTATCTCGAAAAACTCGTAAGTCGAGGTACCACTGTATACACACACACACACACACACACACACACACATATATATATATATATATATATATATATATATATATATATATATATATATATATATATATATATATATATATATATATATATATATATATATATATATATATATAACCACCTTAATGGCCGTTTTTACAAAAGAGGTATGAAATTTCCCATTCTTAAAGAGGGAATCAGAAAAATGGGCCCCGTAAGCTAAAGGTTAAAAATAAAATCTGTATATACAGAAAAGAATAAAAAAATAATTTAGAAAAATCTTATTTGCAAAAATTTTTTGTATGACATTTAAGAACAATTTCACGATAAACATTTTCGAGCCAGTGATCTGAGGGTTGCAGGTTCGATGCCGGTCGCTGACAAAATCCACCACCGTGTTCACTAATGGTGGCCGGTGTACGTTAAATCTGTCGTGGCTGCAATGTCCTCCAAGTTCTCAAATTTACCTCTGGAGGTGCTGGGTCAAGTGTTCCGGTCTCGTCACTTGACTCGGTTCTAAATTACGGGACAGGCTTGTATGGGGTAATACTGGCCACCTATACGGTGCCCCCTTAAATGAATGGCCAGCAGTCTCGCTCTTTACTGAGAAGATATGGCGTCATAGCCAGTCTTCCGGGCATTAGTAATAAATATATAAATAAACGAATAGCAAAGCTTGCATATTAACAAGGTTTCTCAATGGCATAATCTGTGGAAAAAGTTTGCATCTGTACCATTTTATTCCTTTTTTGGGGTAACATATTAATTTTTCTGATTGGCAACTTTTCTTCGTTTGCACCGGTCAGATGCCAAACATAGTGTTCTAACACTGTGAACAACTGGTCAAAATAATTGATTATTTAATATCCAAAACACTTATGCACGGATGTTATTTAACTTTGAAAAAATTCTCTAAATTCAAGTTCGAAAATTAAGAAGATTTAAAACGTAATTGATCCAGAGATATTTTTGAAAATTTTTCTATCACTCACGCGACACCAGTAAAATCGTTCATACAACTTTCAAATAAAATTGAACCCTGAATTGTTTGAGTAATTCATAAATAACCTATTTGCTTAACAACCAGCCTCTACGGGCATTTTCAAGGCATAAAGACAAATACAACCAATGTCGCAAACACCTAAAATCTAGTTCAGAAATCCTTCGTATTAGTAAAGAAACAAAGCCATTGACGGGCAGTAAATAAACAGATAAGCATTCGAGTATCGCAACAATTTTGTCGCCAAATGGTATTTACTTTTGTGGTAGAAGTCATTTATGAAGAAAATTCAGGATAATCATATATAACTGCCGCTCATTATTTGATCGTTAGGTAACTGTCTGGACACAAACGCAGCACGCGACGGCATTTATTTGCCGTCAGTTATTTATTTTGCGCTTGGACAACCTCTCTATGTTGTGCTATCTGAAAAACTTGCGTCTGGAACAACTTGTCAATGAAATGCTGAACAATGATATACTCGGACGGTGAGAGAAAAAAAAAAGTTTCATATACGACACGCAAAGCCGTGATTGCGACTGTTTAATTTGCGTGTGTTTGTGAGTCAAACACGCTCAAGCACCTTAATTACTGGATTTTTACGACAATGAAGGGCTTTAGTAGTGTTAACGAAACCCTCAAGGTGCACTTGCCGACATATTTACTTATATATAACAAAAAAAATGCGTCAAAAATGGTTTCTTTTAGTGTTCTATTTTTAGATGATCTGGGATACCAAAATCAAATAATACACATTTTGACGCCCAGGGCCATAGGTCAGGGAGCACTTGCCCCCCTGCCCAACTTAACTTGAAATAAATTAAAACGTTAATAGAAATTTAGTTAAAATCGGAAAATTATAGAAAACTTTTAAGAAAGTTTTTTTTTCCCCGCTTTTTAGACTGTGAAACTGAAGATTCCGGTTCTGTCTTTAACATAGTTTTCAATGATATGATCCATAACAAAAATTCGATGGTATATTTTTTTTCTAATTTTGTTTATATTATATTTTTCTCACTGTATAACTTTTGAATACTACTCAAACATCAATTCTATTGTTATTCAATTTTTAAAAAAATCATAAAATTTCATATTTTAAGGACCGTCCGGCAGTCAATGTGCTGAGGAGGGCCCTAACTGAATTCAATTCATGCCTCCTCCCCCAAAAAGTTAGAAGCACGCTACGCCTATGCCCAGGGATGAAAGTGTACTTAAGATCTTAAAAGAAAGAAGAAGAAAAAGCCAATGAACACTGCTTCGTAGGAGGGGCAATATGAAAATCAAACATATGCGGTATAAAACTGTCCTGATATACTTTAAATGATTTTTCCTAAATTGTGAAACAACTTTTGCAGATAAACGCATATTTTCACATTGAATTTCTTAGGAAACTAGATAGTTTAGCTACATCATTCAGTTACACCTACATGCAGGCATGCCATCTTAATCATAATCCTGTGCAGTGCCGTAACTAGGCAGGTGCAACAGGGTCACCCGCCCAGGGCCCACTTGGAAAGGGGGAGGGGGGCAAAATGCTGTATTTGTTGTATTATTTTCCCAAACTTAATTAAGGGGCCCAAATGCAAATTCTTGCCCAGAACACAGGAATGGCTAGTTACAACACTGATCCTGTGCTATATATATATTTTTAAATTTTTGGATCAGTACAGTTATGAAACTAACCGTCTCATATGCAATTTTTTCCCCTTCCAGCTACTTGTTGATTGAGCCATGCTGAGGGTCCCACATAAAGGGTGAAATCTAAGTCCATGGATGCTGAATACGCATAAGATGTAGATGTTGGAAGTACGGGGATTTTAGAATCAAATAAAGTAAACCTCGTGTTTCTCAGGAGATTGAATTGATAGATATAAAATTTTTATGCTCTACCGTGTATGCGCGCTTCAAATCTATACCGGAATGGAATTTTTCATGATTAGCCATTCTTGAAAAGGATATAGATTAAAGGATAAGGATATAGATATTGCAAGGTATAATTATGAAGCTTTCTTTTGTTCTATTTCCCTTAAACTGGATCAATATTTTTGCTTTGAAGTAATAATTACGAAAACAATTTCTCTGCAGCAAAAACTTTCCCTTAGAGAAATGATGCCAACTGTAGTGAGTTTAAAAACCTGAATGCAAGAGAATCACTCCATAAAATAAATATTTTCGCAAACCTCTCTTTTTTCTATTAATTTTATTTTTGTTTTAACTATTGTTAAGGTACTAAAAAATGCACCTTTTTTCCTTATAAATTCATCTTTCTAATAATACTATTGTATTACTCCTATTCTTAATATAGTAATTCCCCTTGGTCATTTAGATAAAGAAATAGTTTAGTTATTTATGTTTGAGTGAATAATGAATGTTACTTTTTTTTCTGTTTTTCGTCCAAAATATTCCACACGTCACATTCAATATATGGATTCTGAAGTCATGTTCCCCATTCATTAAGTCCCGTGATTTATATTTTCAATGTAGGATTACATTCCTCAATAACGGTCCTCCGGGAAGAAAAAAAGTGTCCGTCCTGCGTCGCGAGTTATAATTTTGGCAGCGCGCCAAACCCAGTAGCAGTAAAAAGTTGAACAGAAAAGTACCAAAATGCGAAAAAAAAGAGGTAAGCAACGATAAGTAATCCTACGTTAATAATCCGCGGTTTTTTTCGTTAAGAGACTACATGAAATATTTTTTTACGTATACCAACAGTGAATAAACAAAGTTCCATTATATTATAGAAAAATAAAATTTGAAGGTCCTTTCCAGGTGATTTAAATTAAATATAACGCAGCTAGTAAATATTTTTAGCCTTTTTGTATCTAAGTAGTTTTTGAAGCATTACAAGATAGTTCTGTTAGCACTAGTTAGTTTTAGTCATTTAGCTAATATTTTCTTAAAGAAAGGGACTTTTTGTTACGGTTGATATAAAATTCTGTTGAGTAAATTAACGTCTTATAATTCTTTTAAAGATTTTCATCATACATATTTCATTTGTATCTTATGCACGTTTGAATAAGGAGCGAAACTTATGTCGAGCCATGCTGAGGGATCCATATCAAGGGCGAACTAGGGAAATGGAGAACATGGATTGATGTTGCACCTTGGGGATCCTCGGACAGCAGCAGTTGCAGAATTTTCTTAAAGAGCGTGAGAATTATTGTAGCTCAGCGGTTCTTAAACTTTTCTCATTCATGACCCCTTTTTATCATCGAGATTTTTTAGCGACCCCAGGAAATAAGGATTTTTTGTACAATGCGGAGTCCCTGTCCCTTTAAATATTTGCCTGTTATCACCGCGATTTTGCTAACCTGTTTATTATGGGGGCACCAACAGGTGCACCAGAATCGCCCCTGTGAACAGGTCCCGTAATTTTTAACCGAGTCAAGTGACGAGAACGAAAGCACTTGACCTTGCACCTTCATTAGCGTACACGCCGGTGGATTTGTCGGCGACGGGCATCGAACCCGCAACTTGCAGGTTATTGGCTCGATGCCTTTGCCAACTGGGCCACCTGCGCCCGGAAATAAGGATATAAAGATAAATATTTTCTCATGAATAATTTATTTCTTTGGTAAGCAATATACACATGAAAAATAGTAGTCTTGATACATGTTTCAAGTATACAAAAATTGATGAAAGAAAATCATGTTTTAATGAGACGGATAGGGTGGATTTTTGCTGCATAAGAAATCAAACCTTGATGAAATATTTGACATTATATCAGAATTAAACTTTCGAGACCCCAAGATTTCGCTTTGCGACCCCATTTGGGGTCACAACCCACTGTTTAAAAAATGCTGTTGTAGCTGATTTTATGACAACGTGATACTTTAACTAATTTGAACGTCGTTCAGACTTTGTTATATTTTGTATGAAAATTATCGAAATTCTTCTGAAAATGCGTTCAATTTTTCACTAATACTTATTTTTGTTTGAGTATTTCTTGTTCCAATAATAAAATTCTTAAGGTTCTTGGTTAGTAGCCATATTGGATTCTCTCGGCTCCATGTTAACCTATGGAGAAAAGGTTTCCAATCATTGTCGACTTGGATATCATGACTTTTTTTTTCTTAAATTGCTCTCAATAATAGGGAAGGATTTTTTTTCTCAGGTATATTTTTCCTTCTTTAAAAAGTACAGGCTGTTTTTTAAACTTACTTAGAAATTTTCTCCACCAAAGGAAATTTTTTTTTTCGGATGCACTTTGTCGGATAGACCAAAGGAAACTAAAGTGAAGATAACTGAATAAAAGGTATCTTTTTTCCACTATATTTCCCACTCATTTTTCCAGAGTACATTTTCAAAAGAAATAATAAATATCTTTAAATCCAAGTCGCCAATCATTGAAAAAATTTTCTCTTTAAGTTAACATTGAGCTGAGTGAATTCAATATGACTACTATCCAACAGCCTTAAAGCACAACGTATGGGGAAGGTGTTGTCAGTCATTAAAAATTAATCACTTCCAGTTTTTTCGCTGCTATGAATCTTGTTTTCGATTTTTTTTAATATGATCTTTTCAGCATGGCATATCCTTCAAGCACACTGAAGGCAACTAAACTTCAAAGTGGAAAATTTCAGAATTTTCACCGCTCGTTAATAAATACTAGGCTTTAGCAAAAACTTCACTACCATCTTAAAGATTTTAGAAAATTTCCCCTTGTGGAATTTTGTCACCTTAAACCTATCAGGAAGTTACGTATGTCTTCTAGAGATCTATGTTAATATTTTTGTAAGCAAATTTTGTGATAGTCAACACATTAAAGACAGGAGACATAATGAATGTCTCTGCATACACAGCGCTTGTGGACCGCAGGCATAAATGAATGTCCAGTCGCATAATTAAAGCACGTAAAATCGTTGAGTCACCGCATACGAACTTTTTCTAGCAATATAAAAACTTATTTTGCAAGAATGTATTGACACTTAACCCAAATAATAATAATTTTGAAAAATATTTTTATTTAAAAAAAAAAAAAACATGAACATTTTGTACAATTTTTCGGTAAAACGCGTATTTTCGACAAATTTTCACTCAATAATTATAAACATTATTTTTACAGTATTTAGGAAAATCTGGTATTTTCCTAAAACAATGAGAAGTTTTCGTTACAATGTACGTTGGGAACAAACAATAAGATCTATATAAAACACTCTGGTCATACACAATGAACGTCGGGAACATCGATTAGATCTTCAAGGTGTCAACATGCGTGTAACTTATATAAAGCCCATACTGCATCTAAATGCACAAAAAAAAACCCTTACGAATATTATTCTCACCTAATACTTTGTATAGTCGCTATTTTGTTACAGCGTCGAGGAAGTATAATACGGTTCTTTGTAAAAATAACTAATACATCGTTTTAATTCCTTCCGTCTCTTTTGTGAAACCCACCAGTATTACATTTTCATGTTTAACTTTTTTCTAACAGCCACTAAATTGTTTAAAAAGCACAAAAAAACAGAAACAGAGTTATAATTTAGTCATGAGTTGTTCGAAAGACAGTCAGTCATGAGCAATTCTGTTTATAAAATTGAAAAAAGAAAAAAGAAAAACATGAGTTGCGGTCACACTGGTGCGTTTTTTAGTCTGATAACTTCGACGGAAATATCACGCAACGCTATCGTTTTTTACCTATTTACTTTGCTTTTGTATCAACCCTTTTCGGCGGTTATCGCTGAAGTTTCGCTGTTGTGTACCATTTATGTTTGGGGGAAAAGTAAAGGATAACGTATTAAAAGTAGCAAACTCACACGCAAAACTGTGATTTTAATGGTACAGATATGTTTTTTCTTGTAATCAAATCCACACGAGAAGTATTCTATGACCCAGCTTATGATAAATGTGTTTGTTTGCTAAGTGGTTACGTACGAAAACTCCTTTTCATACTTGAAATAGAGAGTTACAATAAAAAAAAAAAATGTTTAAAAAAGAAGCAGTACGAGTTCTATCATCAACAATTTCAAATATTGTATTTATGTCACAGGAAGTTTTATGATGGATCGGAATAATTTGCCTTCATGGTGATATACTTATTCTACAGTTTTGTGGGAAATTTTCAGACACATATCAGGAAGAGCTTTTAGTAAAAGATGACAACGTTGATTGATGTTTTAAATGCAACAATAATCATCGAGTTACGCCTGGATATCAAAATAGGAAACGAATGGACTTTGAAAAAGATATTTTAATACATTAATGTTTTGGAAAAAAATATGAAATATCTACGAAAACATGATTGATTCAGCCAACATTGTAATTTAACTCAAATAATACATTAAGGTACAACGATACATTGTCAGCCATATTTTTTTTTTATGGTATGATGAAAATTAATTATGAGATAATTTTATGTTTTGCAAGTACCATTCTCACAAAAAATAGTATTTTAATTTTTTTGTTTTAATATAAGGTTATTTATCCGGAAGGAATTCAAGGACCTATTTTACCAAGATTTAATTGAGAGAAATACCAATAAGTTATGGGTTGTTAATAGTGCATACATTCCAGATTTTCCAAGGAAGGATTCGGTAGCCATGAGCCGGCTTTTATCTGGTCACGACTGTTTAGCTAAACATCTGAGCCGCTTGAAAATTCTAGAGAGTCATTTCTGCTTTATTTGTGGTAAACCACAAGTTATGGATATTTCGCACCTCCAGACCGGCTCGAGATCACTGCAGCCGATATTTTGAGGCAAGAACATTGAGCAATTGATACGTTCCTGTTTCTTTCTTCGTTTTTTTTTCTTCTTTTTCTTGTCTGTGTTCTTGTTGTTTTTGTTTATCGCTTGCCATTGGAAAAAAAATTGTTTTAATGTTCTGATATTGTTATTTTGCATGAATAAATCTACCCGTTCATCCTTATATTTTTGACGTATTGTGTCTGTAGATAAAATTGAAGGACCGTTTCATTTTGTAAAGAATAACTGACTATATCATTCTATTCATGTACTGAGTATCCAGCAATTATGGTGGGCTCCCTACCCTGACAAAGCTGACAAATATATTTGCGAAGACAATTATCATAAGTTATATTTCTCAGTCTCTACTGAAGTCTCACCATTGTCAATCGAACCCCCAATCGAAATAACAAAGATACCTCTTCAATAGGTGTGCAAAATTTTGATGCTTGGTGATAAAAGTGATAACTATAACAGCTGGAATATGTTTCAACAATTTTATTAATTATACAAATATTATTTTTTGTTCTTCGTACAGTGTAGTAAACGGAAGAAAAAAAAATTTTTTTCCTACTGACAGGGTTTTTAAGAAAATTTTTTTCATGGGAAAGTCCTTATAGCAAACCTATATTAACAAATCTCATCAACACTTAATCAAAAAGAAAATTTAAAAAATTTGCTTAAATATATGTTTTATTAATGAAACTAGACATAGAAAGAATTAGCAACTCTGCAGATTTACTCGATGAAAATACAAAGCAATGAACCCTTATTCTGAACAAATTTACTCAACAGTTTTATCAGTCATAGAATTATTTAAATTTATACGGTAAAGAAAATGTAACCAAAATTAATGTTCTTTCTCTACAGGCAGGGTATTTTAAGGCATTGGTGTTTTATTGAGTAAATCTATATTCACAAATGATTAACTAAATAAAAAACAACGTTTAGAAACAGGCTTTGTTTGGGGAATCGGATGTACAGAGATCTAGCACTCCACAGATTCCCTACCAATTTTTTTAAAATAAAAAATAAAAAAATTAGCAAATTTATATTTTGAAGAAGTTTGGTCAATAGTTTTATTTGTCTTAGAAGAAAAAATATTTTCAATTATTTATAGAATGCATAAAACGCAATGAAAGTAAATTTGACTCTTTTACTAACATGGTATTTAAGAACACTTTCGGTCACTGGAAAATGTACACAAGTAAATAAATGTTTACAAATCTTATATAAAGCAAGAAAATAATAGTACTTAAGAAACATCTTAATAAAGCTAGAGATAGAGCAACTTTACAGATTTATTCGGTAAAAATAAAAAACACTGAATACCTATTCTGAACAAATTTAATTGTGCCCTTCCTTCTCCCCCATGCACTCCTACACACACTATGCATAGTGTGTGTAGGGGTAGGGAAAACTAAAACTCTTAGTTTTTGTTTTACATAGTCTGTGATTTAGGGGAGCTTAAAGTGTACAACATTGCCTATTTCTAAGAGAACCGTACCTATTAAAAGCGTAGACGCAGAAAAAAAAGTTTTACTAAAAATTAGTGAAAATTAGTTGAGCGGTTACCAAGTCAAAAGTATGTTAAAAGGGGGGAGATCACCTTAAAACCTTCCAAAACCACAATTTTTTATAATGATTTAATTTTGAAGAATGGAATGTAAGGAATCTTTAAAAAAATTAAGTCGATACTACAATTAGAGCTGATTTTATGGCCAAATATATAAAGCTAATAATGTACAGTAATTTATAGAAACTTCAAACTTTAAATGGCTTTTTCTAAAAACTGTTATTTTCAAACTTGTGCGCACCATTTCTTCAAAACTAATGGTCACAAATTGCTAAAATTTTGTATACACGTATATCTAATATGTTTATACAATTTCCACCTTAAATTAGGTAAGTACATATTACTAGTTTTTTACAGAAATTTTTTATGAAAAATTTTTATGACATTTCTTGTGCATTGCAATACATTTGCCCCAAAAAATATTTTTATGTGAAATATGGTAATAATTTTAGGTGTAGATTAAAGTATAACCTATGGATAGAATGTATACAAATAGTTTAATATATTTCTCTTATAGTTTTTAAAAAAATCTGCACGCAATGCATTCATTATTCATAAAACATTATTTTTTTTTACATAAAATAATTTCTAATAATCTCCCAACAATTCTGCTTTTGTTTTCTAATAGACAAAGCTTTGTACAATTCACCCTAAATAATTGGTTTAAATTAATTACAAATTAACTGTTTGACAACACATGCAGCTTGGTAGTAAAATCAGGGCATTTTTGCGAGTGCAAAGGTGATCTTCCTCCCTTATTGTACTTTCAACTTTTTTTTTAATGTTTGTACTGTTTTTCATCGTATGACGGACGAAAACAATACCTTCTATAGATTATTTTTGAAACAACACAAAAATTAAATCCAAAAGGCATTTGGTTCCTAAAGAAATTTGGTCTGCCTAAGAAATGGTTCCCAAAAATAATAAAATTCTGAACAGTAGCGAGTTAAAACAACAGTCATTTTTAATGCTTCGTAAAATTTTCATTATTAAGTTTAGACGAAAGATGTTTACATTTCAAATTTCATTTCATCCACCTCTCCGTTGTAACAATAGACTTTTACTTACGGCAAAAATGTATTGTAATTTTAAAAAAAAATGGCCCTAGCATAACAATGAAGTTTTCAGTCAATAAGGAAAAGGTTCGCGTATTTATGAAAGGGGCCAAAATTATACGAAATTGTCTTTTAAACACCCTCCGTTTAGCTGAGACAAGTTACAAATCAAATATTTTCTGCGTAAACTTTTTTTTCGGGGGGGGGGGACTAAAATTTCTATTTCAATCTGTTTGTACATTTTAGCGCACCCTGAAGCATTCAGTGGCAAATCATATCACACTATTTCGGGAATGTTCCTCTTATTGTTCACTTTCTTTAATGTATTATTAAAATTGCGAAGGTAATTGACCATCACGGAAGCAATCTGTGCATAATTCTTGCCCCAACACTGGTTATTATGTTGTAAATCAGATATCATCTTCTAGCTCATTTATGTTAACGACATCTTTTGTTTTGGAACATGATTCGACACGATAAAGCCTTTGATAACTGTTGTGATACGTCTTACCGTCGGTTGTTGAGAAACTAACCATAAGCGCCGGTACCTACTTGGGATTGTATAAATCCAATTACATTCAAATGATTACGAACATGTGTTCGGAGGTATGTTTTTAGATGTGCTTATCGATTTAAAGACAAGAACGTAAATTGGTGGTTCCTAACATCCTATTCGTTGTACAAAACGATCCAAAGGCGTCGGTATATACACTTTCATGTTATTGTTATGTGATGGAAAAGCAGTTATAAAAGACCCTTTGTGTTCAATTATCAGCAATAAAATATGTGAATTGATTGTTAAGTTACTCATAACTTTACTACCAGTGTAATCTTGTGTGTTATAACATGCATTAACCAAACAATGTTTGATTTAATGATTTTAAATAATGTGTGAGCAGAACAAGGAACTTGAATATTTTACGGGTACATCATGCAGTGGTTAAGCTGCTGTGTACTAACCCTACTGGATTCGCTCATCTTAATGTTAACCTATGGAGAAAATGTGTCTGCAATTTGCAGCTACATAAATGCTGATAATCCAATAAAAATCTTATTTTTAGATAGTCTGAAATTTTCTGCACCGTTCAACAGGATTCATTTTAAAAATTTCGTTTAAAACCCACTTTTGGTGTGTTTTAAACCCGGATTTTTTTCCTCGGATAATTTAAATTTTAAAATATTATTTGCAGTTTAAGAAAATAAAAAATTCCCAGAGGTGTAAAATTTCTTTCTCTATCATAGAGTACAATTTTTTTTAAATCTTTAAATCCAAGTCTGCAATCCTTGGAAAGATTTTCTTCATATGTTAACATTAGCTGAAAACCCGTACTTCTCCACGGAGTACATTCAAATTAAATACAACGGTCAATGTTTTCAATCAATGCCAAATATATATATATATATATCTATTTATTTAAAAAAAATACAATGATCAATGTAATTGATGTAAAAAAAAGAAATATATATTTATAAAAAAAATCGTAACGGGTATTTTCATGGACAAAATAATGAAGAAGAAAATATTCAAATTAAATCTGATAGAACATACTTTACTACTGAAAGAACAGTTTTAAGAACATTTCTTTTACAGTATTTTAATATTTTTTTTGGATAATGTCCAATCGTCTGCCGCATTAGCAAGAAAAAAATTGTCTATTTCGTTGTTATGCACGTAACGCAAAATTAATTTAAAGTATCATAAAAAGAAAAGAAACTACGTGATTAGCATTTAATAAATTAAATTCTAAAAATTTGTCTTTAAAAGTTCACCAAAAATTAGAAAATGGGTAAAGATTCGAAAAAGATCTCATTTTAAAGGAATTTTTATGATCTTTCTTGTGATCTAAATTTTATACCCCTCAGATTATTATTTTAAATTCAAACTTGAATAAAGTTACTAAAACAGCTTAAAAATTTAATTTAAAAAAATCTAAGAAGAATTTTTAAAAAATCTCTCTTAGTGTACCCCTACACTATAAGAAGAATCGCCATGCAAAATGTCAGCCCTTTAGGTCCAGCGGTTTGGTCTGTGCGTTATACGTCAGTCAGTCAGTCAGTCAATCAATCAGTCAGTTAAGGAACTGTTATATATATATATATATATATATATATATATATATATATATATATATATATATATATATTATATATATATATATATTATATATATATATTATATATATACAGTGTACGCTCGTTAATTCGAACTCGGTTAATTCGAACTTTCGGTTAATTCGAACTAATCCAAAGGCCCCAAAAAACTTGTATAGGAGTTAATGTTAAAAATATCTCATTAATTCGAACTAAATTTTTATCACTTCGGTTAATTCGAACTAAAAATTTGGCAAAAAAATTCTTTTTCCCCTTTAATGGAGAAAATACACACTGTATTTATTATTTTGTGTGTCATAATTTCTTTTCTGTGTAAAGAGGCACATGCCTGCATTCCTAGACTATTGCATGTCCGCTAAACGTTAGTAGCTATTGTCCTTATTAGTGCTAAACGGAAAAAGCAATTTTCCTTTATTTGGATCGATTTTCTTAGAATTTCAGAAAAACTAGTCTTTACTACAGATTCCAGGGAGCTGCGTCAGTTATAACTGCAGTGCACACAAGTTAATGTGGTCTAGTTTTTCTTCCTCATTGTGTGGTGTGAACGTGTAAAAATTCAGGATGTCTACACGTGGAAAGTACAAAACCCTAACTTGGAGACAAAGGTAGAAATTTTAAAGAAAGTAGAGGATGGCGAATGTAAAACAAAGAGCAGCTGACTATGGAATTAAAAAAAATGCCTTGTCAACTAATTTGAAAAACAAGGAGTCAATTTTAGATTCATGGGAAAAAACAAAATTTGCTAGAGGAAGGAAACGCATGGGAAATGCGTCCCAAGAAGTTCTAGAAAAAGCTCTACTGCTATGGTTCCAGGATGTTAGACCTCGGAATTTTCCGATAAATGGAATCCTAGTGCTGACGAAAGCTGATGAATTGGCAAGTCGAATGGGTAATGAAGATTTTAAATGCAGTGATGGATGGTTTTCTCGATTTAAGTCAAGGCAAAATATTTCTTATCAAACTGTATGTGGCCAAAGCTCTGGTGTAAACGAAGACGTATGCACTAATTTCGGTAGGAAACTGCCAGGGTTTTTCTCTACTTACCTGCCGAAAGATATTTTTAATGCGGCCATAATGGACAAAGCCATAATGGACTTTATTAAAACTCTGAAAGCATTTATTCAGATGGAACCTTCTTCTGAAAATGAATTGAAATGTTTACTTCAAATCGAGAAGTTGGCTGAACAATGTAGGCATCATAAACGGAACCAAACAGCCATTTTACAGTTTTTCCCCAAAGTGTAACTCATATTTTTAATAAAAGTTTGCTTTATACTGCATATCTTCTGCTTCATTTTATAATTTAGGTAGGTCTGTATTGCTTTTTAATATGTTTAACTTTAGATAACATAGTATAATATACGTATTTTCTGGGGTTATATATACTAGGAGAGTTTCTTCTTCAGTGATACACATTTAAAGTTATATATTTTCTCTTAACATCGGATAATACGAACTTTTTTCTGAGAACCTTCGAATTCGAATTAACGAGCGTCCACTGTATATATATTATATATTTATATATATATATATATATATATATATATATATATATATATATATATATATATATATATATATATATTCAGGTAAAAGAATCCAATAAGGCTAGTGGAGAGCAGCCTTAATGCGCTTTTACAAAAAGAGTAAAAAAAAGACATATGAAGATGCAGGTATATTCCTAAAATGGAGAGGACCTGGAAAAGAAGTAAATATATTTTTGTACCAAAAATCCTATATGGAATGGGAAAAATCGGACAGAATAGTTTTCTCTTGTTTAATTTTATATAATTGATGAATATTATCTCTATTGAGGTTTACGAGCCTCTGAGGTTTTGCAACAATTTCCTAATCCAAGAAAACAGATTAGATTAATTTAAAACAGAAAAAAGAATATCTTCCACAAATTTGTGGTGTCTTCTTGAAGCATTTTAGGTGTATTTTTATGGTACGAAAATAATTTGTAATCTTCTTTGCCATCAATGAGAGCATCAGGATTGACGTCACTTAAATCAATTGGTGATTTAAAGTGACTGCCTACGTTGAAAATGTCATTTTTTTTTTACTATTTTGGTCACTTTTATTTTTTGCAAGAATCTTGTAATTCAATCTTTTCTCTTTTCAAAACTGTTTTGATTTTCATTCTACATCAATTAGAACCAGAGTTATAGCTATTTGAAAAAACATCTTCTGCTACAAAATTGAAGTGACAAAAAACTTTAAATGCGTTTTTCTCAAATATGTTTTTTATTCAATTATGTAATATATTCAATTATGTTTTTTAGCACAAATTTCTACGGTTATTATGATATCTCACATAATAATGTATACAATTTGATAAAATTTTCAGGAAAGGTTTTAGATGCTATTGTTAATAAAATGACACACAATAATTAAAATATAATGGATAGTTTTTTATTTGGGGCTGTTTTTATAAGGAAAGGAATCGGGGAAAATTTTCATATTGGAACACAAAATTGCGTGTATTATTTTTGCATTTTAAAATTTCTCTTAGATTATAGGCAATTTTGAAGATAACTGTCATATGTATCATGTGTGAGAAGGAAATTAAAATAGTAACTTTAGGATTTTGTGCAGAGTGATAGGCGTTTTAGCTAAATTTCACTAAAAATTACTTCAAATTGACCAATTTATAAAAAGTATATTATTTACAAGTAAGTTTTGTTCCTTTTTTTGATTTTAAAGTGCTAATTTACCAAAAAAGACCAAAAAATCCTTCAATTTTTTTTAAATTGAATCCGTAGGCAGTCACCTTAAAATTGTACCATGAAATAGTTCTGATACAAATATGTTTAGTAAGTATTGAGTATTTCTCTACTGTTTAAAAACAAATTCTATCTATGAAGAAATGAACTTTTAAACATTTAAACTGATATGACTTTACATGCATGAACTATAATGAAAGGAAATGACAGTTCGTAAGGTAAAAACAAGTAACCTAAGGCAATGGAAGATTGCTTACCTATCTTAAGTAAAAACATGTAAGTTAAGAAACCCGTGAAACACAGGGGTTTACGTTGTTAGCTTTTACAAAGTTGTCTCGGGTTTGAATCAAGGCTTAGGCATGGACTTTCCTGTGCTGTTCCGTCTCATTGTTGATTCCCTTCTGTGGTGGTCCCATAATAAAGTAGCCAACAATATATTGGTGTGGAAAGGCAAACATACAAAAGGGTCCCAGGAAAAATGTGCTTGCCTCGTTGGTGGAAATCATGATGCAAGTACAGTTCAACTTCTTGAAACAAATAATAGAACATGAACACTTTTCATACTTCGAAATTTCTGTTAAATATCTAGCATATGAAATGAAGGATGAAATTATTCAAGAATATGAAAATAAAAAGAATAAAATTTTTAAATCTAATTTTGAAACTAAATTCAAATACACCCTATCATTTCATGTCAAAACAATTTGTTCATTTCCATAGATGGTTGGTTGCAGTTCTATGGTTACTATTCCCAACACGGATGTTCTGTGTGGCATGACTTTTATATAATAATTAAACGTCCAAGGTTTTGACTAGGTACTCTGGACTGCACTAATTTTGGTAATGGTCTTGTATTTACTTATCACCAAACACTTCTACAGTAAGAAAAAATTAAATATCTGCGTAGATATAAATAAAAAAAAGAGTTTCTATTCAGTTTCTAAAAGCTGATCTTTTCGTTACTGAGGTCTAAAATAACCATTTTTTTATTTATTTTTTTTTTTGGGGGGGGGATGGGGGGGATGGGGGGGTAAATAATATAGTTCAAAAAATTTTGTTAACTGAATATAAAATTGATAAAACTGATGTTGATCATATTGATCATATTGTCCATTCTATTATTTTCACCATGAGTAGGTGGAAAGTGAACTAGATATGCATTGTGAAATGTTAAAGGTATGAATTTAACACATTAAAAATATATTATCAAATACTGAAGGGCAGTTTTTAGTGTATGATAATGAACCTAAAAAAGATTTTCTTCCATTATGTAAAGAGTGCTCTTTTCTATAGTCACGTGTCACAAATGTTTTAAAATTGCCCTTGCAGTAAAACTTTAAAATGGGCAAATTTTGATTTCGTACTCCCCATTTTGAATTTTAGTTTTAAGTTCTTCATTTTGGTAGTTTACTTGAGTCTCATAGAAACACAGATGCAAATTTGCCATTTTTTACCTTTTTTTTTGGTTTTCAGAGACCCACAGAAATACAGCTTCATGGAAGCGCGAGTAGCAGTGTAAAGAATTTTTTTCTTTTAAATTTATAATTCAATGTAATTTTACATTTAATTTTACATTAATTTTACATTTAATATTAATTTAGGACACTTAAAATATAACATTAAAATTTTTTTACTACCTTTGGTGAAGTAGTATACTTAAAAAACAGATATAGTAATTTCGAAGTATTTTACTGTTGTATTCTCGTATTCTCATTATATATATATTATATTATATATATATATATATATATATATATATATATATATATATATATATATATATACACCGTATTTTTAAGACTTTTACTATAAGACCATAAGACTTTTTTACTTAAAAAAATCGGCTTGAAATTGGGGTGCATCTAATGGTCCGAAGTTAAAGTTAAACTAAAATGAATATTTTCTTTTTTTATTATATATATATATATATATATATATATATATATATATATATATATATATGTGTGTGTGTGTGTGTGTGTGTGTGTGTGTGTGTGTATACTAGCTGAGTGGCAACTTGATGTGTTGTTTTTCGATTTAAAATGAAATGGTTTTATTTCTTAAAGATTAAAAACTGTTTAATCACTTTAAAAAAATATATTAGAATTTTTAAAAACGAAATAATTATTTAAAATCCTCCTTTTCAAATTTTGTTTTTGGCTTTTGAAAAAATTCTTTCAAATTTTCGTTTTCCAATTTTGGCTTTTAAACAAAAAGAAATTCATTCAATTAGAAAAAAATTAAGGTTTTAACTTGTCATGTCCTAAAACTAAAATTATTTCTCGCACTTTAAAATAATTTTTGGATTTCAATTATTTAATGACTCGTTCTCAGACTCGTTGTCAATTTCTAATATTTCCTTTTGACAACATAGCCGAATGTAAATATTAAATCTCATGGAGGAAAAAGTGCTTAAAAAATAGAAAGACAGTTCTGACAAATTCAAAATTGGTGGCGGAAGAATCCTCATCTGTTGCTCATTAATTAGAAGCAAATTTCACGAAATTGCTGGAATTATTAGTGAGTAAAATAATAAGTTGAAGAATTGCGAACTTGGTATTCGGTTACATTAAGATACTATGGCGATCAGCGCGGGAAATTTCAAAAGTGAATATTGTAAGTGCGATTTTTTAGAATGATAACATTTTTTCATTAAATGTATTTGGTATATTTTGGAAGCTGAACATCTAGAAAATGCCAATAAATAGAAAAAATTGACATTAATATGTGCAGAAAACCGAAATATTTTGTCCATCAAAATTGTCGATTTCGTGAAATTCGGAAAACTGCTTTGGGGAAAAAGCTTCGTTTTCAATGAAAAATTTTTTCCCTTTATAAAAATGTGTATATCCTTAAAGATTAAGAATTGTAGAACACATGGAAATAAAAAATTTGTCGATTGGTGGACGGATAAGTTGAATTTTGCATGCATGAAAATAGTGGAAATTTGCGAAACGGAAAAGACCTGCCCTTCCGGAACGTCAGCTGTTTCTGTTGGCCGCTTCTTTTGAGTTCGGTGGTTTTAATTTAATAATTAAAAAAGTTTAAATTTTTGAAAGTTGAGAATGGCATCAGTGCACGCGTCTCGTCCGTCCAAGCCCATTGGTACCAGTCGCGATATACTGCTATGCTCGGTTCGCGATATTAGCCCGTCCCCTTGTCTGCTCACTAACAAACATACATTTGTTTACCTTTTGCTGTTAATAGCAAGATATATATATATATATATATATATATATATATATATATATATATATATATATATATATATATATATATATATATATATATATATATATATATATATATATATATATACATATATATATATATACATATATATATATATACATATATATATATATACATATATATATATATATATATGCATATATATACATATATATATATATACATATATATATATATATATATATATATATATATATATATATATATATATATATATATATATATATATATATATATATATATATATATATATATATATATATATATAATGTCGACGAGACCTTTATTTAAAATTTTGATGTAAATTTTAATGTAAATTCCGTACATTATGTATATCTAATACGAGTGTATATTTCAATGAAATAAACCACAAAAGTTCTTCTGTGAGTTTCTTCCATTAATATTTTCAAAATAATGATACATGGGGAGTAGGTTAAAGACGTCTGAAAGCTTGATCTTATCTTCATTTTCGTGGAAAGACATTGACATTTGAGCATTGTACCGACGCTTTGTTTTCCCTTTTTGTCTTTTTGAGTATCACTAAATAGCCAGCTTGTCGCTGAAAACAGTTTCACGAGAGGCATCCATTATCCCTCGACAAACATTAGGATTCTCCAGGACTTGCAGGACAGAAGCACAAAACTTCAGAGGTGACTCAACCTCATATTGTATAACCTCTTCATAACAATTATCGACAACAAAGGGGCAAGATAACCCAAGACTCTGCTAAAACGTTTGATTAAAAAAAAAAAGTCACTTGCAGAGAGAGAGCCCAAGCGATGACGGGTCATCAATCTTACGAAATGAAAAGATGATGAAAACTGTGTATTCTTTTCGCCACCATTTAATGCGTTCTATGGACAGCTGGCGGTGTCAATTTAACTGTGGGCGTGTAAGGTTAGCTATTGTCTCCGGCAAAACTTGTCGCCCGGGGGACCACCATTCGTTAGCCATCGTTAGCCGCGACGAGGTGCTAACGATTTGACAACAATTAGGATACGACAAGTAGGTGGTTGTTTTAACATCTGCAGCCGAGATGCTATCGCCAAACGTGTGAAGTTCCATTAGCGGGGCAGGCAGCTTTCCTATCAGATTGAAATCAAAATTTGATATCAGATCTCGGACCAAAAAGTACGTTACAGCCTGTTATTTTGACATTAACAGAATGAGGAATTATTCATCCATTTAGAGAAAATATACATTAAAAAAAATCGGATACAATCTGATACAATCTTAAGCTATGGCATGCATATAAGATTATTCAATCTCTCTCTTTCTTTTAAGCATATTCTGCCGTAGAAATGAGGAGCCCTTATTTGAATACTAAGTTTTGTTGACTCACTTAATGCCGTTTGAAAGAAGCAATCCAGAAATAACCACCCTGCGGAAGTACAGAAAACATTTATTAATGATGTGAAAGCATAACTGGATAGTGCACTTATCTGAAGATCAGAAGTTCATAGATTGCAGACCCGGCTCTAGCAGCTGTTCATTACATCTGAGCCCCCGACTGTTAGAGAGAACGATAATGAAGAGTTAAGCAGAAAATATGGCACATATATATGAATTAAAAAGGTATGTATTTTTGAAAAACAAGGATATTAAAAATTAAGGAAGAAATATCAACATCGAGCATCTTTGGAGTAAAAATTAAAGGAAAGGCTTTCAAATTGAGACTTTCTTACATCATCAAGGTAATAGAATTGAACAATACATTGAACTACCTGTCGGAAACCCAAAGGTTCCAGATCCAGATCGTGCAGCAGTTTGTTTCAGTGGATCCAGACTGGTGAAAAAAAATAGTGGAACGTAAGATATAAGCAAACATTTGTGACCGATAAAAATGCTATAGTCATTGAAATATAAGGAAAAAATTTAAAGTAAGGCCAAGTCCCAGCGTCTCTGGGCTTAAAAAGAAAGCTAGCAAATGTGACAGGAAATACACTCAATATTAGACTTTCATACGTAGAAAATAACTGAAATGGATGGTGCATTTATCTACCAATCGGAAGTACTTAAATTCCAGATGCTTCATTACATTGGTGTCCAACGACATAGTAATGGCCTGCTAGGCAAATGTATGACAAATATTTATGAAGAAAAAGGGGACAGCATCGTCAAAAAATAATAAAAGTAAAAAAAAAGAAGTCATATCCTATGTCTAAAAAGAGAGGAAAAAAATTAAAGTAAAACCTATTAAAATGAATACTTCTCAACTCGAGAGGGTTGCATAATTGGATAATACTGTGCCGTGCAGATGCGAAGATTGTTATTCGATACCCAAATTACCAATTGGTTACAAGTTGTTAACATAATGCGTTTGGATGTTCTCCACAAAATGAAATCTGATGATTAACTGCACGTTTCATTAATTCCATTTTCCAACACTATTATCCCAAGGGCAATGTTATTTTGAAACCATAGTTTTCAAACAATCAAGTTTCTATATACGTAAGTAAAAACATGTCTATTTCAGCGCACATAAATCCCATCTTAGAAATGATCTTCTCCAAGCCTTGAGAATTTATGTACTTTGGTGAAATCCAAGCTTAAAACACATCGAGTGTTTACTGCATGTCAACATAAACGAGGTAACTTGAAGAGCACGCCTGATACATTCTTAGCACATCGTAAAGTAATAGCTAAAATAATAAAAAAAAAGGTAGAAGCGTCCAATCCCAAAGCAACAACATCCATTTTTTAAAAGTTGAAATCCTCTCCTTATATTCGCGACCAATTTATATTCCAGCTCGTCATACAGATAAACCCAATATCTGTTTTTAAAACACTTTAGGCCCAAAATGTCAGTTTTATTGCATTCCTTTATTTTTCTGATATGTAATACCATTCCTCTTTTGCGTGACAGTTAAGGACGCGGAGGTCAGGACCCGGCTTACATAAAACACTCTTTTGAAACCGGCACGTGACAGACTGGATTTACAGTTTATTTTTCTTGATACTATTTCTCTCCAGTCTCTCGTTCTATACCTGCGAGATACCTAAGAGATGCATGTAAACGATAAATATGGCTAAAGGTTAAGTACCGTCCGTTGAGGGCAACTTTAAATGATCTCGGAGTTCATGCATATTTAAGGGACTTTCGGAAAACACTTCATCAAAAATTACGATAATGAAAACTTGACACTCAAAAAATTTTTTGCTGTAAGAGTTCAGTGTATAGTGAATTAAAAATTTTATTTAAAATACAGGGAGAATTTTTTTTAAATAAATAAAACCATAATGTTATTTTTTTCAGTTTCTGATGCTGTAAAGTCCAGGAAATACGAGGCAATCTGTACTGCAACCAACTCAAATTACAAAGAGCTGACATTAAGTGTAATTCCAAAACTAGAGCTAGAAATGCTAAACAATCTTGTGAAATACAATTCGAAATCAGATGGAAGAGATTTTTAACAGTCAATGAAATAATGTCATAAATTAAATTAAACGAAGATTGTAATACTAAATTACAGATTAAAGAAAGAAAATATATATATATCTTCTGCTTTTCTCTGGAAAATTTTCCTAGCGCTATATTCCATATAAGAAATATACCAAAAGTTATGGATTATTTTGTTACTGTTCTATGCATCTAAAGACAGTCTCTATCGCCGCCGTACCATTTGTATGCGAATAAGATGTCTTTTGCCTCTTGACTGTGCAAGTAATTGACCTCTCGTTTACTGAGATGTAGAAAGGATGGAAAGAGAGTGATAGGAAAAATATCACCAGTCGAAAGTAATTTCTACTAATTAAATCCCTCATCTAAAGTCATGTCTTTCACTCTGGCGGTATTAAAAGAATGGGAGACAAAAATGAGGGGGAGAAGGGGAAAGAAGACACTGAAAAATTCAGGGGATGAACTTCTTATTAAGGTGAACTTGTTTAATCCAGATTCTACTGCACGGATGTGGCACCTCTACAATAGAGAAATAGCTGATAGAGAAACCCTGAAGATTTCAAAGGAAACGTGTGTCTTACTTATTTCATGTGCTGTGAAAATAGAGAGCATATTGACCCCTGCTTCACTGTTATCACAACGTTCTGTACGCACAGAGCGCTAACTACTTAGCTTTGGTTATACCATCATTTACATAGTTTTACTTTTTTAATACCTCCTTCATGCTTTTCATTGAGCTTACTAGTAATAATAATATTACATAACCCAGGAGAAGAATTTTAAAAAATCAATTTAATACAGTTCTAACAAATGTTTCTATAATACTGAAATTTCTTTTAATTTGTTTTATATATGGCAATGTTCGCATTGAGAATAAAAGTATAAATGCATTCTCATAAATAAAAAGTATAAATATTATTTTAAAATTCTTTCAAATACATTGTTCAATAATATATTGAAGTCCTAAGCAGTATTTAATTGTACACCTTTATACATCTATATTTTACTGCTTAGTATTCTAATGTCATCAGCACTAAAACTGTTTATTTGCTCTGAGCCAAAATACAATGGTTACGTATGTTGCGAATGCTTTAACGAAAGAGATGGCCCTTCACAGTATTTTATAAATACTTTCTTAACTAATTTAGGAAAAGTGGCCCACAGAAATAATTACAACGTGGGAGTTCCTTTCGTAAAACAATTTTTTAAATGTAACATACATATTTATTTGACCAGTACAAATCCCTTGGGAGTCTAGCTGTCTCTTGTTACGCCAAATAAAATACTAAATGAAATTAGATCAGACAATAGAAGAAATGTTTGAATCTTGGTTTGATTACTGCCACAATTAGTGTATTAGGGTCCTTATCGTATACTGTTTGTATAGTTTTAATCTTATGAGAGAACGTGTTTAAATTATTAATTAAAAATTATAATGTTTCAATTACTTTAGCAAGATTTAGTGTTTCAACGGTTAATGTTTCAAAATTTTTTCTCTTTGTTAATAACGTCAACCATTTAAGGAGAAATCTACATTTTAGAAAAATTTTGCAAAATATTGATTTGGGAAAACGTAAATGGGAAATAGAAAAAAAGTTACATATTTTGATTAATTAAAAATATTTAACTTGATTTATAATATTTATGTTGTAGTTCATCATAGCTGATGTTAAATATAAAAAATGATCGTTGTGTTATGAAATTAAGAAATGAAGCCACACTTGAAAGGGATCAGTAAAGAGCATCACAAAATGTGCTTTTGGTTCAAGTTAACGTGACGCTTGGTAAGATATCCATTACACGCATAGATATTAAAAAATGCAGGCAAACATTTCACCGAGAATTATTTTCTGGGAATCCGAAATATTGTAAAAAGTTAGTAATAGAAAACATGGATATGAAAGTTGTTTAAAAACGTAAACAAATATATTTGTATTATACGCATAAATTAGTAGATGAATACAAATAATTTTAAATTTTGAATGTGTGCCTTTAAATATTTAATTAAAGTAGGTTTTTGTTTTATTTTACTTCCATATTATGTTACGACAGGAAGCCTAGAAACGAAGCTATCCTTGAAAAGCTGTTGTAGCTTTTGTTTCCTTGAAGCTTTATTTCACTATCGTATTCTATCATGATAGTTAATAGAAAATTGAAAAGAAGAAATGAAAGTTATAAAAAGGAGTAAATGGATTTAGGCATTTAAATTGAACTCATTATTAGTATATAATTTTTCCATCTGAAATCTTACAATAATATAAATTAATTTTTTTAATAACGTTCAACTTATTTTTACGCATTAAGGTGTTTAGATTGTATTGTATATTTTATGTGCTTTATTTTTTATCTCGGAAAAATAATTCTTCAATATTTTAAGTAATTTTAAAATTGAGTGGAAATATTTTGTCCGTTATATTTTAATACATGTGCTTATTTTATATCTCATCAGATGAAATTTGTGAGTTTAAGATTAAATTACTGGATGCTTTCTCTTTACGGACTAGGAATTTCAACAAAATTTATTTTGTCGTGTGTTCTGTTCCATGGAAATAACTACGAGAATTATATAATCACTAGCTGAATATCCGTGCTTCGCTACGGAGTACATTCAAATTAAATACAACGGTCAATGTATGCAATTGATTTGTATGCTAAACATACAAATTTGAATTAAATTCTTAAAAAACTTCCTTCTCAATTAGTATAGTGGGTAAACTTTCTATTTTACAGTATTTTAATATTTTTTTTGTCAATTTATTTTGTTGTATGCACGTGACGCAAAATTAATTTAAAGTATCACAAAAAGAAAAGAAACCACATGATCAGAATTTGATAAATTAAATTCTAAACATAAATCTTTAAAAATTCCTCAAAAATTAGAAAATGGAGGTAAAGATTCGAAATAGATTTCATTTTAAAAGAATTTTCATGATCTTTCTCGTGATATAAATTTTATAACCCCCAAATTAATATTTTAAATGCAAACTTTAAAGAATGTTACAAAAACAGCTTAAAAATTTTATTTAAAAAAATCTAAGAAGAATTTTTCAAACATCTTTCTTAGTGCATCCGTGCAGTATAAGAACTATCGCCATGCAAAATTTCAGCCTTTTAGGTCCAGCGGTTTGGTTTGTGCGTTATCTGTCAGTCAGTCAGTCAGTCACGGCACTGTTTTAATATACACTGCTGGCCACCCAAATTGCAACACCAAGAAAGACAAGAGATATCACAACAAAATTTATTTTGTAGATAACATGTTGACCAAGTATCAAATGATTAAATTTATAGACTTCTGTGAAGTGTGGTTCCTGCCAAAATCAGTAGCCAGAGTAGCCGCCATTGTTGGAGATCACCGCTGCCACACGCCTCGGCATTGATTCAAAGAGACTTTGGATGAGTTCTTGGGGTACAGCAGACCAAGCAGCTTCCACACGTTGCCAAAGTTGATCTGCTGTGGCAGCTGGGGATGGAATCTGGGTCAATCGTAGAGCAACCATGGACCACATGTTTTCTATCGGCGAAAGATCCGGAGAGCGAGGCGGCCAGGGAAGCAATTCAATCTGGCGATTGACGAAGAACCGTTGGACAATGCGTGCCACATGTGGTCGCGCATTATCCTGTTGAAATATGGCTCTGGGCAAGCCCTGGAGGTAAGGAAGGACAACTGGCTCCAACACCTCGGAGATGTAGCGCTGGCTGTTTAAAGTACCGGCAATGTGTACTGGATGTGTGCGAGAGTGATATCCAATACCGCCCCATACCATAATACCCGGTGCAGGACCAGTGTGGCGGTGCATAACGCAGCTGTTCAGCATCCTCTCTTCACGGTGTCTCCAGACTCGAATGCGACCATCGTGGTGTTGCAGACAGAAGCATTACTCGTCAGTAAAGACAATTTCATTCCATTCTGCCGTCCACATCCTTCTGTCATCGCACCATTGGCGGCGGAGACGTCTGTGGCTCTGCGTCAAGGGTAGACAAAGCAATGGACGTCTTGCGGACAGACCACTCTGCTGTAAACGGCGTCGAATGGTACGCGCAGACACTGGATGATGCGTTACAGACTGCATGTGCTGTGCTATGGTTCGTGATGTGACTGAGCGATCCGTCACTGCCATGCGCACAATTTGCCTGTCTTCACGTGAAGTGGTGCGCTGATGTGGATGCGATCGAACACGCCGGTCCGTCGTACCCTCCTGCATGCAACGATCACATATCCGCATTACAGTTGTTTGGTTTCGTCCAACACGACTACCGATTTCCCTGAAAGATAATCCACAATCTCGGTAGGCCACTATCCTTCCTGTGTCGAACTCGGATACATGATCAAAAGATGATCGCTGTTTTCGACGAGGCATAATTGAACGTTTTTTTGAAAAAACCACAAGAAAAACACAATTGCCGAACTTGAAATCGTCGAAATCTCCAAGCCTTAAATAGCGCTTTGAAGTGGCGCCACAGGCGCGCGTGATGTGCGTCTGCGCTGAAATTCTAATCATTTGCATATCTCACCTCCGCTAATGCATGTAGTAAATTTCATGTTATTTGCATGTTTCCTTCAGGGTGTTGCATTTACAGTGGCCAGCAGTGTATATTGATAAACAAAAATGGAAATATGGCATTGTTGCTTAAAGGCAAAACTTGATACTTTTTAGAAGTTGAAAATTGTTTCGTTTTATTTGCATAAATAAATACAAATTTTACTCACCGTCAAACTTCAATTTCATCAGTTTTAATGATTCTGTAAAAGAATTAAACAGAGAGTATGCACATAAGCTACTTATACTCAATATCTAATAAATTTAGATGGTCAGCGATTTACATATCTATGTAAGATTTAATATTTTCTATACACTTTAAAACCGACAAGTACCTCAAAATAAACAAATAAAGAGTGTTGCCAAAGTGCAATTTTTCTCAACTGAACCTCTGAGCACCCTGTAAATCCCTTGAAATCTTTCATTATAGAAATAAGAAACTGTTGAACCAGATGTTTGTTTCAAAACATTAACCCAATTGCACCAATCTACTTTGTAAAATCAACTTAAAAAGACCGCAATGCGACTTTAACATTGCGAACCTAATAGTTTTCCCATCACTATAACATACTACAATAATTTAATCTCAATCTCACCAATAAATTAACCCTCTTCACGAACGGATTAATAAACTTAATCGTGTTTCACCACACTGTTGTTTCCTAGCAATGATTTTTGATAGTATTTTCTTTCCATTCACGTAATCTATCTAACCAGCTGCAACCGCACCCTATTTTCCTTTAATTCCTTGTCATATGAATCATTATGCTTACTTTAAAATTATCCAATAACAAGACAGGAAACAATGATTATTGTGAAAAACTCCAGAGAGAAATAAAAACAGTAAATATGTGTTTACAAATGTCCGCAGAGGAATATCACAAAGATAAGGCAATTGGTAAATTACAAATTTAACTAGTAATTTAATGAGATGACTAGTATAAAATTTTCATTAATGGGTAAATACAGGGGTTCAGAATATAATACACAATCGTAGAAAAAAAGGAACAGGGACTCAGTGCTCTGCTAAAATCCTCAGGATCTTACTTTGTTTAGTTCAGGATCGTGAAACAGTCGTCATTTGGGAATCTTAACTGAACTTAATTTTCCACAGAAATATTATTACGCAGTAAATTGTACGAAACATATATCCTGTAGAATCCAGTATATTTTACAGTCACTTCGGAATCAAGACCTTTCCAATAAGATTAAATTAATTTTTTTTCTCGCCTTGAAAAATTAGTGGTTTATTGAGAAATGAAATAGATAGACAAAGTTCTTTTTGATGAGATTTTATTCATTAATCATTTTACCTTTTCATTTTTCTGCATTGAAATTGAATTTAAAAAATTCATTGCTTACCATTAGGGATTATACAAACATATACCATTTGGCAATAAATATGGAAAATAATGGCTCATGGACTGACAGAGGCATTTATGCTAATATTCGGGTTCAGTTAGGGTACCGCATACATAGTCATTTATGAATATGGACTTAAACTGTTTTCATACATAGTTTTCAACCTTACTGAGAGAATCGTTCCTTAGATATCCTTCGCATATCCCATTTATTATTAAATATATATACTAGTTGGTACCCATCAAAACATAACGGCTAGGTAGTAAATAAATGTGCTAATAGACAAATTATACTCAACACATCATTTCCAAATGTTGAAAATCATAATAATGCTCAGAAACAAATTAATGTGTTTAAGCGACCTCGTGTTTAGTGAGTATCTAAAGCCAGATTTAAAAATGTCACTGAGCATGCGCAGAAAGCAATTTTTTTTAATTGTTAATTATCGCTAATTAAACTGCGCGAAATAAACAATTTCCATAAGGTTTAATCTTATATTTCACAAACATAATTATCATAAAAGTAAAAATGGCAGAGAGAGATGTAGAGAGACTCCTCGAAATAAACGTGTTTATCATTAAAACATGTCACTGAGCATGCGCAAAAACAGTGAGTTTCTAGAGGCAGATTTAAACATGCCACTGAGCATACGCAGAAATCAATTTTTAACTGTAAATTGCCATTCATTTATACAAATAGCGGTTTCAAAAACCAAATTTGACAAATCTACAGATTACAATCTTTCATTTAAGACCAAAATGAAATAAATTGATGCAGTAGTTTTCTCTCACGGACTGCCCAAACAGTCGGCTTAGCAACTTAAATATATAGATTTTTCAAGAGCATAATTTTTTTAAAGGATACTTAAGGTAACATTGTTTATTCTCGCACAAAGCATTAATTATTTTATTTATTTATTTATTTATTTTTTTAACCAATGCGGAGGCACTTGTCATGAAGACATTCGTCTATAATACACCACAGTTTTGCTGGCCATTTTATTATGGGGGAACATATAGGCTGACCAGCATTATCCCCTATGAAGGGACGATACAAACGGAGGCATTTTAGTGGCGTGACGCCGGGATTCGATCCGAGCACCCTCAGAACCGAAAGCCAGCGTGCTGTACTACAAGGCCGCCACAGGCCCTTAATTATTTTTAAAGAAAAAAATAAATTTCTTGCTTGGAAACTTTTTATCTACTCTTTATAAACTAATTTCTTTACATATCTGTGCATTTAAGAGCAACCTTCAGAAAATCAGCAACTGATTGATTATCCAAACAGCTATTTTGCAATGTTCCACTTTTAATTTTCTTTACTCTAAAGATCAGACGGCGTAAAACATTGTCTATGTAATATAATTACATTTTCTTAATAAGCTTTCCTTAACCAGGAGATCACACAACCGTAGAAATTACTCCGACCGTAACGGCACATGTTATTTTATCTTCTTTTTTTCTGTCGGGACAATGTTACACACTCTGGGGCGAAGTCCAAAACTATATTCGAGACAAGATAACATGTTATAAAAACACTTAAAACAAAACATTGTTTTAATTTTATGGCGTTAAGTCCTTTTTTCACCTCGGGCCCGCGCTGTATACGAAGTTGACGGGCGCTGTGAAACCTTTCGTCTCGCTTCGTTTGCAACAATGGCCACTCTCTCTCCGGATGACGCTTGTAAAATGAGGGGAAAAAAATTAAGTTCACTTTACAAAGGGTTTGAAAATTCCAATCACGGACTTCGGTTTTGAAAATACTAAGCTATTAAAAAAAAAGAGATACTGTTTTTTATGAGTAAATTAGAAAATTTTGCCGGATGAAGGAGGGTTTTTTTAGCGTCTCTAAAAACATACTTTGTGTCCATTTACAAAATTGGCTAGGTTTTTGAATACTTTTCGAGTTTATATAGTAAAATTTTTCACAGTAACTATGCAATGCCACCTAAGGTACCATTGGGGCCTTTTATCCCATTTTCCTTCATGAATAAAAACTAGAATCAAAATCCGAGAGACCTTCCAATATCAGTAATAATGTACTAAAAATCACTAGATTTTGGCATCTAACAAAGCTTGCCTTAACCTTGAAGTTTAATAGGTAAGAATATAAAGATATCTAATGTCACTTAGGAGTCTGTATGTGTGTGTGTGTATACTGGCACACACACACATCATTATATATATATATATATATATATATATATATATATGGTGACCACCCATGAGCTTTGTTATCTATGTATTAACAAATTGGGATTAAATGTTCCCTACTTTGAAAGTTTCTAAGGCATTTCTGTCCTTCTTCCTACCGCTTTTACGCAGTCAGCTACTTGGCACCATTCACCCTTTTTGCGTACTCTGTTCGCAACATTGTCATGCCAAAGTCGTTAGGGGAGGTGTTACTAAACCGACCTCTGTCTAATTTAAAAATCTTTGCACATATTAGCTGTAACAAATTGTTCTCTTGCGAAGTCTTATGAATGGAGAGACTGTCCCGGCAGTCGACCGCTGCTATTCAAGATCTCCAAGTGCGGAGTAATTAAATCAGCTGATAAGCCATTCAGCAAGGAACTTGAGGCTCATCCGTCTCGACTAATAACAGGGTGTTTTACGACGCAATGACAAGGGTAGGGCTCTCCGAAAGACGCGAACTCGCTTTGAAGTGACGGACGTTCGGCCCTAGCTGGAGATTGATTTTTATTTTGCAAAAATTATTTTTGAGTAGTGGAGCTGGGTTTGGCACTTTACACTGCGTGGTTGTAATTGAGTGAACGGAAAAGCCTTACTATTATTTTTTTTCTTTTGAGGGGGGGGGGGGTTGAAAGAGAAAATTTACTCTCGATATTTCTTATCTCAGAATTTCATTATTCAGTAAAAAACACAAGCCATTGGCTTTGCGTTGTTCCCAGATCATTTCCGAAAGATCTTTATATTGTGTTTGGAGTTGTAAGTGTATCTATTGACGGAGGTTAAAATTGTCAAAGGAATGTCTATTAGTGGCTATAAAAGTATTACTTGACAGTCCTCTATTTTGTGTTAATCTTAATAAAGCATTAAAACTCAGGTTACGCTTTGTACAGTACTTGTCTGCTTTTCAATGCTTTCATTCGCATATTAAATAAACTCTCGTGTCGAAAAATTTTCAAGATGAAAAGTGCTATCGTTGTAATGACAAAAGTCTCCCGAATTGGTGTTTTTGCATAGATCGTATGCGGAATCTTATCATTTCATCGGATCTAGGTCATGTATCATGATACAAACCACTGAAGCGAAGTCTTGTTTTTAATCAATCGGTATCTTTTGCCCCGATCATTCTGCTTTCCATCTAAGCACATCTGCGTATGATCCACTCCATCATTCGTTCTTAGGCTAGGGGATGCATCCTCACTACTGTATCTAGCCTGTCATTTCTTTGAAGTTTTGGATGAGAATGACGGACACGCCCCGGACTGTGCCCGCGTCTTATCAGGGCATCAAAATTTATGCATTGTTACGATAAGGAGCATCGATCACACTTGCCCGATTCTTAACATTTATCTTGACATGAATCCTCTTAAATGATACAAATTAGGACTTAATTTTCATTTTAGATGGAAAGGGTCACAAAATCCTAACTTAAGAGTATCATGACAACAAATCAGGCATTTTTTTTAATCACACTCTTGGAAACAATTCGAATAGCGCCGTGATCAGATATTGGCATCGGATTGTAGTAAATTTCCAGTCACGGGATATGGAAATGTAGTACACAGCCGGGTTTCTGCTAGGTACTTACAGCGTTACGAGGCGACATTAGCGTGACTGCACTCTGAAGTCCCTTTGACATTATATGCTGAAAGTTTTATGCGTTTCTTTTTAAACAGAATTTAGTAAACTGGTGGATTTCTTAAACTCTTTCTGGTCATATAGGAGTTATTATGATTTTATTTTCCGTGTACGGCTGCGACTGACTTGTAGCAAAACGTTGTAATGTGATGTAATGTAGTGTAATGCAATATAATGTAAAGTAATACGAACATTCGGTAGTCAGTGCTTGAAAGAGAGCGGCAAACCGAGCCGCGGAAGTCGAGCAATCGTGCTCCACTAGACTGTCGTTTATTTTTCGCGAATCCCTATGTCAGTACATGCCGCACTGAACTAACTGATAGTTGGATGGTTAAAGGCAGCATGGTCATTTTCTGCTACACGAGCGTTAATTAGACCATGACCTACTGCTTAAAGCCGACTGCGAACGGCTACAAAAATTAGAGGGAATCGAACACACAGACTCTAGTAACGAATGCCAAGCATCCTAGTCATTCGGCCATCGCTAGGCCTTTGTACTGACTGATGTGGAGCATCTTTTAAACCATTCCAAACGAGTATTCAAGCTGCAACAACAGCCAGGTGACGGCCGAATGGCTTGGGCGCAGGCATTCGGTTCAGATCCTGTGGGTTCGAGTCCTATTGTTGGCATGGGTGTTTGTAGCCGTTCGGAATCGGCTTTAAACTGTAGGTCCCGGTCTAATTAGCCCTCCCTTAGCAAAAAGTTGACCGTAGCGCTTCAAGCCAAACCAAACCAAACCTCGAGATACAATATGGGTTGTAAGGTAAGCTCACCACGAGCATTACATTGCAAAGTTACAAACCAGTCGTCGCCTGTATTGGAACTCCTTTCCTTTGTTTTAAAAATATATGTTGGAAAAATTTTGTTAGCTATGCTTTGTTTAATTTACTGTGATTCTCATTCAGAGTCCGGTAAATCGAAAATTGCTTTAAAAAAAGTATTAATTTCTGAACTTTCCCACACTTAATAATATTTTTATCATTCACTCTTATTATTATTTTCAATAAATTATTATTTTCAATACCTTAAACATTTCTAATATGTATAGCAAAACTCGAAACCAAGAAGAAAGAAAGCTGTAAAACTATGATTGACCCATTTTGTTACGTATCACATGAAATCATTGAAAGATATCTTGTAACACAATCTAAGTGATCACTCACGTTGATTTTTAACACTCCCACTTTTGGTACAAAAAAAAAACTCTTTTAGGAAATCTTTGCTTCAAACTAGATAGCTGATATTGAATTTTTTCTGTTTAGGTTCGTTATATCTTAAAACTGTGGCAATGTTACCCTTTTTTAAAAATGAAGTCATCATATACTTGACAAATATGATCTTCCAAAGTCAAACATTATTTTACATTTCTCGTTTCTGTACCACAAGGCTTTTGTGATTATCACCACCTACGATCATTGATCATCAGTAAGTTAAATATCTTTACTGAAAAAAATTCATATTGATATATATTTCGAAATACAATTTAAAATAAAATAAAAAACTCTAAGCAATCTCGGAAAAGATGAATTGGTGCAAAATTCCAGGACAACCTACTGAGCCAGTCAAATGGTGAATGGTTCTCTACAATGAAGCATAAAGCTGTGTACTCGTATTTTAAAATTTTGTAATTCAGGTATAATTTTCAAACACTGAGCATGCCTCATAAGAGCCACCAATCAAGTTTAAAATATTACTAAAGCAGTTTGTAAAAATGAATTCTCTCCATCACATTGAACATAGCTTTTGGAATTCTAGAGCGTATATTGGACACTAAACGATAGAAAGTTCTATATTTATAAAAAGAAAAGTAGAAGAAATAAAACTGTTTCTAATTTTGTAAAGACTTCGTCAGTTTGACGTGATACTGGGCGATTAGGAAACTTGTGGAAAAATTTACACATAACAGATGCTTCCTGAAATCCTCAATGAAATAAATAATATAGCCACCCTTTTAATTTATTGTGAATTTGAAGATGTGTTTATCACGTGTTATACTGGATGATTCATTTTCCCATGATATGAGGAATGAGCCCAGGGATACTCCAAAATCCCATTTCACAAGCAAAAGAGTAAAGAAAGTTAAGCTAAAAATAACTTTGTATGGGAATCCTTCATATCCAGAGTCATACAAATATTTAAAAATAACTCGGAAGTTGTCCATTGTAATTGAAACTCGGCTTGATCTGAGATTGTCTGTGATTACACAGATCTGCAACTAAAAAGCTGTTTGATTATTTTCAACTAATTTCCACGTATTTTGTTGTGCTGAATACGAACAAAAATTTGAAAAAAATCCTAGACATCAGGATTTAACACAAAATGCAAAATTCTCTTGAAATTTAGCAAATTTTTCTCAATTTTTGTTATTTTTTTTCTTAGGGTTTTTAACTAAATTTAAAGTCAAAATTACTATTTATTAATTCACGTCAGTGCATTTAAGATATACAATGCCAAAAAACGTAACTTTAAAAATAAAAGACTTCTAGAGTGAGCTAATGGAAACCAGAATTAACATGTTGCAAGCTGACCGCGCAGGCTCTAATACTTGGAGATCAAGATCAAGTTTGGGCGTCTCATAAAGTGTGTAAACGGTGTGTTGAGAACCTCCGAAATTGGTTCAAGGGTAATGAAAAAGCTATCCGTTTCGATTCCTATGGTATGGCGAGAGCAAAAGAACCATTTTGCTCTATGAAATGGAATGTTGCTTATGAAATGGAATGTACTTTGTTCATGTGATGTGAAAGGGTATAATTTCAAATGGAAGCATTCCATTTCATACCCATATCTCCACTCAGCAATTCATCCCATCCCCCATGGTACAGATATACCAGTACCCAAGCCCCGTGTTACCTTGGAAGAGATACCTAGCTGCGATGAAGGTCTGAATTTGTAGATAATACAAGTCCAAATTTTTTTTTCTCAGGAGGCGATGAATAATGTGGTAAGAGACTTGAATCTTCCCAACGATGCCGCTGAGTTACTAGTTTTAAGGCTCAAAAATAGGAATTTGTTGTTGCCAGAAGGATGTTTTCATGGTTCAGACATCGTGAAAAGGAGTTCGTTCCTTACTTTGCCCAGGAAGACAAGTTGGTTTATTGCATCGATGTCGAAGGTTTGATGGGTCAATTCAAAATATAATACGATTCAACGCAATGGCGTCGTTTCATAGATTCTTCAAAAAGAAGTCTAAAAGCAGTTTTGCTCCACAACGGCGGTTTTTACGCTTCCATCCATGTAGGCCATTCCGTACACTTTAAGGAAACCTAGGAGAACTTGGAAATGGTTCTTCGTAAACTTAAATATGAAGACCATGGTTGGCAAGTGTGTGGGGATTTAAAGGCCTTGTGCATACTGCTCGGGCAACAAGCTAGATATACCAAATACTTTCGTTTTCTGTGTCTATGAACAGTCGAGACCGACAAAATTACTGGGCAAAGAAGAGTTGGCAGCTGAGGGTGCTTCCAGTCGGTCAAAATAATGTCCTCTGAGAAACTTTGGTATCTCCATATAAAGTTCTTCTACCACCTATCCATATAAAATTGGGGTTTATGGAGTAATTCATGAAATGACTTCAAAGAGATGGAGAATTCTTCAAATATTTGATCACCAAGTTTACTGGTCTCTCGGAGGCAAAAAAAGGAAGGTGTGTTCGTTGGACCAGATATTAGAAGGCTTATAGCTGATCAAGAGTTTGTCAGTACCATGACTGATTCTCAAAAAGAAGGGTCGATTGCATTTTAAGAGGTGATAGAGAATTTTTTAGGCACTAAGAAAGATCCTGACTACAAAAAGATCGTCAGACGAATGCTGAAAGCATTTCAAACTTTAGGTTGCCTGATGAGTTTGAAAGTGCATTTCCTCCAATCCCATATTGACTACTTTCCTGAAAATTTGGGAGATGTGAGTGGAGAACAAGGTGAACGTGTCCACCCCGACATTAGAGACATGCAAAGAAGATATTGTAGAGTATTGCATTTCAACCTCTCCGTTAACAAAAGAAATTCTTCTATCTCGGCCTGAGAGTCATCAAAGAAACCAGACCACTCCGGTGGCAAAATGCTGACGGCATTTTCTTTTGTTCATCCGATAGACTTGTTCCACAGAACGTTAGGAGGCCTCGGTCATTTTTCTTGATTAAGTCTGTCGTTACAAACCGGGTGAGTTGACAACCGGTTGACATCAATTATGAATGACAGGAGACTCCAGTTGCTTTTCATTCATGAACTATCAGTTGTTAAGCAGCATCCTGGAGGCGCCGCGTGCCTGCACAAAAAGACTCGTGCGTAACCCCTTCTCATTGACCGGCCCTTTGAGGCTCTTTGAAGTGGCTTTGAGGACAAACTAAAAAGGCGGCGGCTTAGACCCGGGGAAAATATTTCATTATCGCCCCGGGAAACCCATTTCCGTTGCTCACTTGTTCTAGATCGTTCGAACTTTCCGGAGAGTGATGCAATATCCGGTGGAGGCTCTCCTATAAAAGAGAATGGACCCCTTGGCCGTGCCTTGCGTCTTTTTGTTCCCGACCCGTGGCGGATCCAGTGTGAGAGCAGCCGGGTGGCCGCCCTTAGAGGTACAGAGTCCCTTGTGACTGTTTGCAGCGACGATTAAGTTCCTGTAGGAGTAAACATACTCCGCTAATTTTGTTCGGAGACCAGTCTTCGTAGAAGTAGCCTTTGCTACCGAAATTTCCAGTGAGGAGTCCCTTCTCCTTATTTTCTATTTTTCATCGCTACCGGGTGCGTGCAGTGGTCACCACCGTTGATATTGTTGGGGAGCCCCTTTTTCCCATCGGGACGAAGTGCCGTTTCATCATCATTGAAGCAGAGTCAGTTTTCTGCTAGCCTAGTTTAAGCCAGTTTTCTGCTAGACTGAATTGTTCTTACTCCGCCCCACGCCGATTAAATCGAGTGTGATATTTCATAAGATTACCGAAGTTTCATCTTGCATCTGTGCAGTGTACATATCTCATCATCATCAATTTTCTCAATAAATTGCATTTGTTTTGTTTAAGTTACGATTGATGTATACCTAGTGTGTTTAGTTCATCTACTGGTTGCAACTACGAACCTCAGTTCGCTACAATATCAGGGAAAATGGAGCATTATAATTATGGCAGACTACTGTTGGATGCTTCAGAGAGACATTACAGATGCTACTCACAGCGTAAATGTACCAAGAGGAGTCTTACAGGGGAGAAGAAGCGATTTTAGTGTGTTTAGTCAGCTCATTTCAGTTAAAAAATGATTTTCATGTAAAATTTATAATTAAAAATTAATTTTCTAAGTCTATTTTAATTTATTTTGAAGTATTGCCTTATTTAACATAGTTACCTGAATTGTCAGGAAATGTGATGTCCTATGACAAAATGGAGGTCATTTTCAGATTCAGCGTACAGAAAAAGATAAAGAATATGTGGAATAATAAAAACAGCTCTTTAAAAAAATTTATGCAGACCTGTATTATTATAGCCGGGGTTTCATTAACTTTGAAGAATGCAGAGCAAGGTACAAAACATGCATTTTAATTAAAATTCCTAAAAAATGTTTATCTTTTATAAGATTTTTTAAAAATTTAATCTTAAATATCTTAAATCTTATTAGATAACTGAATCCTGCCATGAGAACAAAACTGAAGCCCCGTTGTCTAAAAAATTAAACGTTTTTTCCAGATAAAATTTCAACTTGATTTACGAATTTTTTAGATGGCAAGGAAAAGAGTAATTTTAAAACGCGCTAATAAAGAAGAAAAAAAACTTTTTTTGAAAGAGTGGTTTTTTTTTTGTTTTGTATGATGAAAGAAAACAGTGTGCAACATATACTGTTATTGATATCTAATTTGAATATGTATTTTTTGATTCTATGATACTGACGTAGCTTTGATTTCGTACATATGTGCGAGATTCTTGTTTTGACTTTGTTGGATTCTCATCAAAGATGTTTCTTTGACTTGCTTCTCCGATGCAGCAGCTGCCGTGTTTCCCTTTAGGTAATCCATACACGCAGGATGACGTCCTGCAAAACATATTTTTGAAGCATCGCTTCCTAGCTGATGCTGTTTACGAGCAACACCGAGTATTTGGGGGTGAGTAATAACAACCATAACGGGGATGAATCTGTGAGGACCGATCTGGATCCTTCAAGGCCTCGTCCCCCCCCCCCCCCGACTTGTATCTACTAATAGACCCCCACTTTTCACACACAACTCAGTCATTACTCCACACTGGGGCCAGGTGTTAAACTATCGGGTCAAAATGATGGGCCAACCCACCCCTGGGAAAGACGGCATCAAGCAAATAAGCAGAGCTGCAAATGAAAATTCGGCTTTTGTTTGAGTTCACCGGGGGGAGGCGTGTATTTTTCTCACCTCGGCCACAAATATTAGCCCCCAACTCCAAATGGTGTCCTGGACAGGAAACGAGGATAATTACCGATCAACGCCAGGCAAACAAGTCGTTTCGGGCGCAGCGGTCTTTGTTTTGCACACATATCGCGGGGAAGTGATAATATTTTTGTAGGCTTCCCTCTTGGCACTTAATGTTCATTTCCGATGTGGAAACGTAATGTAGAAGACATGACAAAACGCAGAGGGGGGTGTAATTTTTTTTTCTTCTTCTGTGTGGTAGCTCGCTTGAGAAACGTGTCTCGGGACGGCAGATGGAGTGTAAAGACTCTTCAAAAAGGTTTTTATTGTTTGTAATTATACTGCTATAGCTTGAGTTTTCTATTTTTTTCTTCACACGTCATTTTAAGCAGTGTTAATATAACGATTATATAAGGGTAATTTATTGTAAATATATACAATACTAATGGCAGTACGTGCTCAGTATTTCCTGCAAGCGCGTTTGGGAAAAATTACCCTTGAATCTTCATAAACGGGATCTCACGTGTTCAAACAATTTGCGGCTTACCACACACACATAAATATTTTCCCGTTCATGTGCAAGTGCTTTTTAATAGTATCAGCTAGAGTGAAGCAAGTAAATAGTTATTATCTCTCATCGTCAGGAAATATCTAAGTCCCGTTTCATTGAGGGAATAAGCTGTATAATCGTCTATCTGTATGTAAAAGATGGGACTTCATTATCAACAGAATTTCTTGGAGTGGAAAAGGCGATACCTTGCATTACACCGTGACTGTCCTTGGATGTAGCTTTAAGTTTCATTATTGCACCTTGATACATTAAAAGTATTAAGGGGACAACACACCTCTGAGTTGAAATATTAGAAAATTGACTAAATTATCATAATTTTTAACAAATTGACCAATGAATCAAATTTAATGAAAGTTTTTGGACTGCTAGACAAAAAAAAAACTTGTTGCAACAAAAATATCAGATTGATGTAAATTATTTAAATTAATTAGGTAAACTTAAGTAACATGTTGTTTTCCTATTTTCATTATTACCCTTTGTCACTGCTCACCTGATAACTGATGTAAATTTTAACTTATTAACATGAAACAAACTTTAACTTAAAGAAAACCTTTAGTTTAACAAATTGAAATAAAATATTTTAATTACCTTCATTTTTAATATTTCTAATTAACAAATATTTTTTTTAATTTTCATTTTCTCATAAATCCTTTTCTAAAACTTTTATTACCTAAAAGAACTCTTAAGTTTTTAGGTCGTTTCATAAAGAAAGTTAACATTAACATGTGTAGAACATTTCAAGCATTTATGTGGAACAATTTTTGAGGTATGCGATCAAAGTCAGAAAATCCTATTTTAAGATAAATTCATTTAAAGTTAAAATTTTTTATAAAAGCACTGTTTGGATGTTCACAATTATTTTAATATCTTATGATGTAATTGTCGTATCACAAAAAGAGTGGGACCAAATTGTTCAGAATAAATCTGAGTTTCAATAATATAAAAAACAAAAAATTTATTGTTGACCAGTTTAAAGGTGTATTGTTCCCTACTTCTTTACTTTACCTACAAAATGGGGGTTTTCCTCTACATCAGGAGCTCCAAATCTTTTAGCCTAAGGCCCACACTGATTCTTTTAATATCTTATGATGTAATTGTCGTATCACAAAAAGAGTGGGACCAAATTGTTCAGAATAAATCTGAGTTTCAATAATATAAAAAACAAAAAATTTACTGTTGACCAGTTTAAAGGTGTATTGTTCCCTACTTCTTTACTTTACCTACAGAATAGGGGTTTTCCTCTACATCAGGAGCTCCAGATCTTTTAGCCTAAGGCCCACACTGATTCCTCGACTAAGTTCCAAGGGCCAAGACCTAGCTAGCTAGCTCATCATACCAATATACTGTAGTTTTGAATGATGCGCAAATTTTTATTTAAGGACTAGTAGATAGATATTTGTACTAGTAAACTTGATCCTCAACATCAAACATTTGTCAGTAGAAAGTTACAGATACATAAATCTCATTAATAATAATTATAATGTTTAATATCATTGTGTAAATTATCTATGTATGTCACTTATTGTAAGTTTTTAGGATAAGTTTCATATCGTTAGTTATAGTTAAAATGTTCAATTTCATTATGTATGTCAGTTATGTTTCTTAATTGGTCGTTAAATTAAAAACATCCGATTATTATTTTGTTTGATTGACTTACATTGTAAATTTTGCTATTATCATAAACTGGGCAACTCGATTTCCCTGCCCAGTCTTTCGGATAGCGTGCCGAACTATGGCTAAGCCCTAGCCATTCTGTTCCCTCAGAAATCACTGGGAATACGCTGGATTAATGAACTTAAAAAAACACATTTATTCAAATAGTGTATTTACAAAATATTTACATTAACTCGTTGAGTTTTGCACCTCCAGTGCATTCATGGCCTCCAGTCAAATCTACAATCACACGTGTAAGGCACTCCGTCCAAAATCACAATCACTAAGCCCGCGACTCTACGGCCCGTGAAAATCCAGCTATTCCGAGCAAAGTCGACCTCCGTCAACGCCGAACCCCCCTCTTTCTCCCTCTCTGGCGACTTCTCTCTCTGGCCAGCACAGCCGATAGTCCAGTCCAAACCGTTTCTCCCTCGACTGTATACCTCGGACAAAAGCCCTCTATCCAAAAACCACATGCACTCTAGTCCTCGTCATTCATCTGTTTACTTTTCGTAGACAGCGGCATGCCTCTTGATCGATGGACTTGATCGTACGCGTGTCAAATCGCCTCTGGTAAATACTCATTCAAAGCTGTAAAGAAACTTCAAACTGGAAAAATAAATCGTTGTTCACCGTCTTTTGGCAAACAACACACAAAACTACTTCCTTCCAAAAGCTAACCTCTGTACCATATTTCACATATAATACCGGGGGTTAAGTAGAGAGTCCACCGATATCACACCATGTAATCAAAATAAACTGTGGCGAGCCGGATACCGGGCATGTCCGGTCAACTACCGCGGGCCGGTGTTGACCCGCGGGCCGGTGTTGACCCGCGGACCGTAGTTTGGAGACCCCTGCTCTACACCCACGTGTAATATTTAATCTGGACATTGGATCTCCGACGAGATCCAACTATTCATCAGTTTAAGAAACCGCTATTAAAAGTTTTTAAATATTTTACTTTTAAAACATAATGATGGTTTTCAGCAACATTTATATACAATAATAACACTTAGAGAAGATCAAAATATTTACAAGATATAGAAATAGTTTTTAAAAATATTAAACAGAATAATAGTTATCAGCAATATGTACGTCCAGTGATGATGATTGGAAAATATCAAGATCCTTGCGAGTAGTAAATTCCTTATTTAAGTGTTCCGTTTCATGCATAGTGAGAAAAATTTTGCGTAGTTGCCACACAGATTAATGACACGATAAAATTTAGTAAAATAATCCGAATAGACGAAATCGTAAAAACCACATTAGAATCAATTGTATAGTCATAAGGACAGCTTAGAAATAACTAATATAAACCGATAAACCTCTAGAGCAGGGGTCCCCAACCTTTTTGTACCTATAAGCACATTCTAGAATACCGATCGGACGGCGGGCACCAATTAGTTTTTCAAGGGGAATTTATAGTTGGACATAGTTAATAATGATACACATAACGTAAAAAAAACAAAAAAACATTTAATTCCAAAAATATAATTTAACATATAAAAATTGTTAATATTCTCGTGTAAAATAAATAAATACTAAATAATGCATACAAAATCTACAAAGTATAAAAATTCTTTATAAAAAATATAAATATCAAAGTCAACGTGATTTTTGGCTCTGCATTTCGTTGGTCATTGCTTCGTCATTAGGTGAGTATGATGATATTCCTGCTAACACGCGCGCGTAAGCGATCGTCAAGGTGTTATCTGTAAATCGTGATCTGTACTTTGATTTTGTGATATTCATTGTCGAAAACAATGATTCACACAAGTATGTGGAACCGAAAAACGGTTTTATTTTATATGCTGCTCTTTTCAAAAATGGAAATTTGTTTCTGTCAACTTTATTCCAGAATTCTCATCTGATGCAATGGATTTTAGGACAATGTCGTTCTGAAGATCCAAAATCTCTAGCTCCAGTTCTTCTGTCCTTACTTGAACAAGCTCTGAAATGTATGTAGCTAGTTCGGTTACATTTACTTGGTAAGTAAAAGGATTAACAGAAAAAGGTAACCATTGGCTCGATGATATTAAACTGTTGAAAGCGCTTTTCAAACTGGTCTTGGAAGTAATTGAAGTTTGATAACAAATGTTGGTAAGTCAATTTCCCCGTCTCCTATCATTTTTTTCATAATTGGAAAATGCATAAGGGACTTCATCGTCAAATGTGATATCCACAAAGCCAGTTTAGTTTTAAACGCTCTTATAGACCCTATCATTGTGAATATATGCTTGTCCTTTCCCTGCAGCTCTAAGTTAAAATAATTCAGTTTTTCTATTATATCTGTTAAAAAAGCCACATCCGATAGCCAACGAGGGTCTGTTAGTTAAAAAAAAATTTGATTTTTGGCAGAGATAATTTTTTATTTCTTCAATTAAATCCACAAATCTAGGACACAAATCGGGCACACGTAAAACGATCGGCAAGTGCCATGGTGCCCGCGGGCATAGGGTTGGGGACCCCTGCTCTAGAAACTGTGTGAGAAGATTAATGCCTCAAACGATTTTCAAGTTAAAAACATGCGTAACAAAAATATGTAATTTTGTTTTATAATTAACAATTGGGGGAACTGTAGTTACACTATTCTAAAAGCTATTGTTCTCGCTTTGTCTAAGTATTCTAGAAATCTTTGATCTTGAAAACAGGCAATAGTGTACGAATGCATAATTTCTTACTTTAATTAATACCCATACTTTAATGTGTATAAAATTTTAAATTTTGTTTAAGGGGGTCCGGGACACATTTAAAATTTTTTTGTTCATTGAGTTAAAAGTTTGCATTTTGTTGTGATTGTTAACCATTTAATTTGCAAACAAAATCACATCGTAAAACTTCTCATAATATTTTTAAAAATTTTTTAAATTTAAAATTTTTAAAAAGTGGGGTAATTTAAAATCGTTTTAACTCGAAATATTATTTGTCAAATTTCAAATTTTTTTTATTTAATTAAACAGAATTATAAGTTTTAATTTTAATTCAGTGATTTTTTTAAATGTTGATTTAAAAAATTAAATATATTTAGAGTAGAAATTTTAAAAAAAAATATGTAACTTATTTTTAAAAAATTATATTTTCAAAAGTAAATATTTCTTTTCAAATGTGCTGAATCCAAATTAAATTAAAGTAATTGAAAAAGACATGTTCCAAGTTTGAACCATTTATCTTTAACGGTTCTTGACTTTTACAATTTAAAGACGAGAAATGGTGAAAAACTCATCATGCAGAAAAATGCATTTACAGTTTTAAACAAAGACTGGCTGCTATTAGAACACAAACACACACACACACATTTAAGTGTCATTTTAAGCGGAAAAGAACACAGAATTTTTTAATGGAAAAATTTGTTTTTTATTTTAAAATTTGAAGAATTTTGGGTCTTGGGCCCTCTTAAATCATTTTAAGCTTCCATACATCTACAGAATGGGAACACTTGAGCATGATCAAGTATGGACCGGAGGACACCTTGACGGTACAGTTAATGGGCAGTTAACGTAGACATCTCGTAGATTTAAGACATAAAAAGAACAACAAAAAAGGGGGAATATAGAATAGCCAGAAAAGTGAATGACTCATCATCATGAATCGTGTTTAAGCCAAAGAGTGCACAACAGTCTGGAATACTTACTTTAGCTATCAGACGAAACGAAAAATTCAAGTCTGTAGTACTCAAAACTTATCTATATCGAGATATAAATCTTTTGCGATTCATGGTAAACTTTTTTTCCTATTCCTAGTATGCAATTCAACATATTTCTAAAATTAAAAGAAAAGAAAGAAGTGTTAGGAAGTTTCCTTCATTCTCGCACGCGGTATTTTTTCATGATTATTACAACAAAAGAAAAAGAAAAGGGGGAGCATTTTTATTTCAATTGCATTCAACTGTTTAAAATTCTGGACTACTCTCAGTCATAACTGAAAAGAATCAGCTTGAGTGTAGTCCAGAAACAAACTTTTTAAATGTTTTGTTTATTGAAACTTCGAAGCGTATTTGATTCTAAAAAATCATATGCGTATAACAAAACAATGAATGAAATATAAACCATAGTTTTTAATCACATAGATAAAAACATTTGGGGTCATCATTTCACTTTTTCTTTACATCAAATAATGGATCATAAAGCGCGAAATGATGTTCATCCATGATATCATTTGTATTATGGACAAACTCTGTTATGCTTCATTGTCTGGAAGCTTCTTCAAAGCGGAGGAGAAAGAAATGAATATTTTAATTAAAACCATGTTGGCTTTATATCAAGCAAATTTTTTCTTCTTTTTAGAATCGCGCAGAATGTATATTTTTAATTTGATGAATATATACAAAGTGTTTATTTCGTTTTCAAAGTCCGCATCTTTTATAATCAAAAATGTTTTTGGCCACTCTGACTTAAAATGCTTTTTGTTCGCTATACTAAACATTTTACAGTTATTTTTAAAATATTACTTATGCAGATAAATAGAGTTACACGGAAAAATGTTATTTATGTTTATCTGGCTGAGTTCCTAATTTTTAATACTTGAGAAATATTACAAAGAATTCATTCTTTCTTGACTGTATACTCAGTAGGAAAGCATGAAATAAATGTATGGCGTTTCAATGAACAGGTAGAGAATATAAAATTGTTTATATTTATTTCTACTTGTTCTATTTAAATTGTCCTATTTGAACTATTTCCTCTCAATATTGAATCTATTTACAAGTAAACACGCGTTTCATAATAACTACAACAGAATTTTATCTTTTTATGTTTCTTTGAAATTTTATAATTATCAGATTTAGTCGTAAACATTTTTATGGACTTACAAACTTTAAATTTTAGACGAAATCTAACTTTGTTCTCTTGAAAAATTATTTCAATATTCCCGGATAGTTGAAAAATAATAGCAATTAAAATATAGAAAAAAATATTTAGCATTGCTGAAAAACATGATATTGGTATAATGATCGCTATACCAATAAATATTCAAATTCTTTGATTATCAACTTCACCTTCCTTTCATTAATGTTAACTCTGCCAATACATCCCTTTCATGATCATGCTGTTCTTACTTTTAGTAGTTTTAACATTCAGTGCCTTGGAGAACCATGAAAGTATTAATTCTGTGCCATTTAATCTCACTCACTTAGAATGAGGTGGAAGATTCTGAGTTAACGTTAAGGTTAAGGTGAAAAATGACGTGACCTATAGGCAGTAGGATATTCCAATCAGGGTATTTTGCTGGTTCAGTCATTTGCTTGGCTTAGAATGGAATACGTGTGGGCGTAGTACAGTTCTGCGAAAGCAGCTATAATTTTGATTAATAAGTTTGAAATGCTACGGTCATCTTTTGATGCATGACGGTTAATTAGACCTGGATCTACTGCTTAAAGAGTGATTCCGAACGGCTACAAACATCGGTGGCAACAGTGAGATTCGGACGCATAGACTCTGGTACCGAATGTTAGTGCCTTAACTATTCGGTGATTGGAGGGCTAAACTGATTACACCTATGACTTAAATCCGATCCCAAACTGCTACAAACATTCATAGGTGTGTGGGATCAAATTCCACAGATTTTCGTTCCGAAGTTCAGCGGCCTAGCCATTCTACTATTTTCTGATCATCAGGTGCTCCTTTTGCTGTGTTCTTTAACAAAGAACTTTGTTTAAAAATTGAAAACTCCGCTGCCAGCACAGTGCGAGTGATGATATATGTTGTGTATCGCTTTATAATTAAAAATATATATATAAATTAAATATACAGTGAATTTAATACTTTAATAATTTTCTCCACCTATTGTTTAACTTTGATGAGTGTCATTAGATTAATTTTCGTGCAGATTAATTGTAGTGGCATTCATGAAAGTTGAGCAAATGATAAATCCTGTTTTATGTACTATAAATGTAACATGCAGAAATTTAATGTATTTTAGTGTTTGATTGACTGACAATTTTCAATTTATTTTAATTCTTTTCCATGTGGATTGACTGACTCAAGGTAAAGTTTTTTTTAAATTAAGCTTTGTTTAGTCTTTTTATTTATTTTCCCCCTTTTTATTTTTAAGTTTTATACGCTTAATTTTTTTTTCCTTTTATATATATATATATATTTTAAATTATCACGTATTGGTTTGAAATACAGAAGTGCTTCTCGAGAATCTTAAAAAAATGGCGATACAGTTTATTCAGTTGCATTAAAAAAAAGAGACGATTTTACCCACTTTTTGCAAAGGAATATACTGATAAGAGGATCACCTGGGGCTCCCCTACCATATGTTTGCACCTGGATGTGAGAGGGTCAGAAGCTCTTGGACATGCTTGCGGCCAGTAACAGCACAGATGATGTAATTAAAAGTGCCACGTGGAATGGACTAAAAAAAGATTATAAAATGGCTGCACACAAAAAATCAGGGGACTTTTCCTTTCTCCTGGTTGTCTGGCTGACGGAAGCTCTAGCTGGTTGTCTCTGCCCTAATAAATGCTGCCGTTTGTTCGGAGCTGACGGGAACTTTCGAAGAACGCTATTATGAAGAAGATTGAGCAAAGACCCTGGACCTGGAGTATTGACTCTCCCGATGTACTAAGACGATGGAGCATGGAAGTGGTCTCGAGGCTTTTAAGCTATCCGATAAGATAAGTTTTTTTTTTAGCCATGGCATAATTTAATTTAATTTTTTTTTAAAGTTTTCCTGTCAGTCAATCTCAAAAATTTTTTTCTTTTTTATTGTGGCCATTTTTTTTCTTTATGTTGTTCAAGAAGATACTTATTAATTTATTATGAGGGATATAATCTAATGTTTTATGTTTAGAAGTAGAACGAGTGATATTATTAATATGTATGTGCATATTGATGTATAAGGAGGTTAAGGCAATGAGATAAAATTTCTCTAAATTCAATTGTTTAATGTAAGGTGATAAGATTTTATTAATTTGTGTTAAAAGTAACGAATAAAATTTTTGGTTTGATTCCTCAGTTAAAATTGTCTGTCATGTTTTGTGAGTAATCATTTGTAAATTTCTGTTAGCCACAGAATCTAGGTTATTGTTCCAGTTAGGAGATTTGTAACACAGCGCAATACTATCCACTATACGTTTTAAATATAAGGAATAAGTTTAAAATAATTAATACTCACTCTTTGTTTGATTTAAATAATTAAAAAGTAAGAAAAAGTTTAGATACAACATATAAGTTCAGTGCAATAAATTTCAGTGTGGAAGAAATTTACAAGCTTATGGCTTAAGTTTATGATAAAGGGATAGTGAATGACGGAAATGTAAGGAAACTCCTAACGGATGTTTTAGGCAGGAAACACAAATTTACTTAAGTCATTGTTTGATGATTATAAAAGAAAATTGATATCAAAAATGTAGGAAAACGGGTAATTTAAAATTTTTGAAGTTCATGAACTGTTTTCAAACTGTGTCCCACTGCTTAACACCTCTGAAATCGGGACGGAAATCCCGTATTACAACATACTGTGAGCCTAATGAATATTAAAAATGTTGACCCAGGTTTGCTAGGAGAAAGGCAGGGCGACTGCTCTGACGTTTCTGAAAGGTTTTCACAATGATGGCAATGAAATCCCCCACCAATATTGTCTCTGTCGAATGGGAACGGAAAGAGGATTTCCCCATATCACGCCAGAAATTTAAAGCGGTAGTCTTTATAGAGAAGGTATACAGAGTTCCTAAAATCGAACCAGTTTACGAAGGCATAATCGCCTCGGAAAGTAATAGTCACGCTGCACTGGAACCGCAAAAGCATCTTTCCCTTCGTGAACGGGGGGACCTGCCTTAAATTCAGAATTTTTCTGCGCAGTCCTCAAGAGGATGCATCGAGAAATTCAGAACTCATAATCTTGGCTACTCACTGCTGACCTTCTATGGCTGTTATCACATTCGCAGTCTATTTTTATGGGACACGAGATCGTCCTACCTACACTGGACAGCCAGCTGATTGTAAGGCAGCTCTATATTTCCCGGAACAAAGCATTTTCTGGGTTTCATTTCATTGAGATACAAGCGTCGATAAGCCGAACGTTGTGAGATGCCACCTTTTGATTGCATGCTAATGCGTGAAAAGAGACATTAAATTTTTTTCCCACCTGGTTCGAGGAGATGGCCGTTGCTCAAAACTATTCATCCCATAGAATGATTTTCTCCTATGCCGCGACTTTCGTTTCACTAATGATCGAATCCAGGGAAAAGGCTCTAAAGTTGGATTACTCGCCAGTGAGCGGACGCGAGCGTCCGCTAGGGCATACATTAATGCATAAGTTTCGGTAGGGCATCTTTTAGCATCTTTTCCACCAGCCTCTACTTTTATCAGCAAGCATCACCCATATTCTACTCAAGAGATTTTTTGGGTTGGTCTAAGTCTAGAAAGTGATCCCGAGAACAGCAAAAACTTTATATTAGAAAAACAGTGTTATATAAGTAACAATGTTGTTTATGAAATATATCGAATAAAATCAGTATACTCTTTTTGTATACTTTCATCTGATCCTTACTTTTTGAATGCGCCTTGGCCTTATTTTCACTTGAAGTTTTAAGGATTTAAAAATTTTTTTGGTAACAATCACAAACAAAAATGTAAAACCGAAAAAGTGTATAAAGAGCTTTCTACTGCACAGCTTCAACAAGTATGTTCAGAGTTATCAATCTATCATCGCTTTAATTCGAGACAAAAGAGTAAACAGTTGCGGTTCCTTTGGTGGCAAAGTACACTGAATTTAAATGTGTGTGATTTACATGATCATTGACACTTCTGAGGTATTCAACAGCATAAATTCCAGCTATAAAAGCGCAATAAATCTCTTACTCGACCAGAACATCGCACGGCGTCCATTACACCGTAATTATCGACTATAATAAGCACCTATCCCACATGTGGAAACACCAAAAAAACAAACAGATACATAAAAAAAATCACCGAAATATTTGCATTTCCTATGTGTTCGCACGATCACGAAGCTCCTTCACCAGGCAGGTGTGACGTGTAAAAACGTCACGATGATGTATCGATACGGCGTGTATCGTTAATCAAGTAACATCGATGATCAGCAAGCATTTTCAATCAATCGTCCCGACAAGGTTAAGTGAGGTACAATTAATGGCTACTTTGATAGGAGAGAATGTAGCAACAAAGAAAATCGAAGACCACATTGTTCTTTAATTCCGACAATTTATTGTTATGTATTACGATGTCCTGCCTTTTCCCCTTTTGTTCGTGGTTCCTATTGTCCAAGAGATAAGCTAAATTATATGGTTTAGTACTCATAAATTTGCAATAAATCTTTTTAGGGCATTAAAAAGAACCCACATTATGGGAATGATGTAATCATTTATACTTATAAATTTGGCTGAAGAATATATATTGTTGTTACTAGGACATCCCTTTACCGCATTCACACGCATATTGGCCACTGCATCCTTTATGTCTTCATCATTTGGTCATTAATATATTTTGTATAGATTTAGATTATATGAGAATCTTAACGGCAAAACAATTGCTATATGCTGCTTGTGCTTTCCTCGTTAGAGTTTCTGTTACACCAAAAAGGTAATTTTTTGCAACGCTGTTAAGGGTTTATTATTAGATAAATTTCTATCATTTTTCTTATTGAAATACTGATTATACATGTAGAGGTTTTCTTAACAAGAAATTGCTGGATTTCAGAGTAAGTACAAAATTCAAATAAAATTATAAATTTTGCATGCTATTTTCTCTTTTTTCCCTATAACTGCTTTCGATACTCTCCCGGTATTCAGTTATAAAAACGTATGGGTGAAATGTCTTCACATGGCCCACAGTGAATAGTCACGTGGCAATGAAGCAGCTCCCAATGTGTAAATAAACTACGTTTAGCTATAACGTTTTCGCAGTTTGAAGTAATTGTTGACGCGACCATGCTAACCGTTTCTTAATTTCTTAATCTTATATTTTGTCGATCAGTCGTCGGCGCTTCAGTGCTATGGTTACCAATGATTTCCTTCGTAGAAATTTGATATTGTTTCCAGTATCTGCATTTAACCTGGTGATCATATTTCAAGCGAAAATAAGCCTCCTTTAAGGAAAACATTACTTTCAGAGAAATAAACCGATAATGTGATAAACGATAACGATAATGAGATAAACAAAGAAATAGAAAACTGGGTCCAATATCTGTAGTGATTTCCTACAACCTGATACTAGTGAAAGTTAACATGTCACAACATGTAAGGGGACTCACCACCCTTAATTTGACAATAAACTGTGAAAATATCAATTTTTTAATTTTTTTTTGCTTGAAATTTGATTCAGATACATTGTGATGGTTTTTTTTAAATGTAATACATGTGAAATTAAGGGGAAAAATCTTATCTTTTCTACAAGTTTTATTACAATTCGAAATCTTTGAAGAGATTTTTCTCATTTGGATTCATTTTACATGCTTTGCTGCATTTAATATGCGAAAGCATCAGCAGATATTTGGAAAAAAAATAATTTTAAATAGTCAACAATATTTATTCAAGAACGTTGAGGCTGGGATTTTTCAATACAGTAAAAAAAAAATAATAATAATAATGTAAATATTGAGGAATGTACTTTTTAAGTGAATTTTTGTTACAGTTTTGGACTTTCATTTTTTACCTAACGAACTAATCCATTTATTTGAAAATATATCTCTAAAGTTATAAATGACACTCCTTTAAAGATTATAATGAAAAAACAATGAAAAGATACCAAAAATTGGAACAGAAAAATACTTTTGAAGTTTCTCTAATTCTTTACGAATTTTTGTCAGTATCCATCCAAAATATTATTTTTATTCCATATTAAAATAATTCTATCTTATACTCCCATTTAATAATGAGAAAAACAATTAAAAGAAATTAATTAAGTAAATAATTTTTAAAAAGTGGTGAGTCCACTAATATTATAGCTTACAAATTGGTTGTTTTTATTGTTTTTATCTGTAATTTATGTATATTGATTTATGTATTATTCTTTTTTCAAATATTTTCTACCTCCTCCCTCATATTTCAAAGCATCCCGTACCAACCCGAATCTGTAAACATGTTTATACGGTCTCGTATTACAGAAGAAATTAGGTCCAATAAAATAATATTATTAAAGGAAACAAAAGAGCTGCATGCAGCTTGGCAGCACTTGTGAAAATCAAACAAATTTCTAGCCTAGAGTCATTATCTTGAGTTTCCCCCGAACACTGCTATGCGCAATAGCTGAATTGTGCAAAAAAATTCCAAAGACCTGCTGAGACCAGCTAAAAATTTCATCATCTAAGCTGATTTGAATGTAAAAATTTGTATTTAAGATCTTTGATGGGGAAAAAAAATTGAATTATAACCTGACCTAGCTCTAATGAATGAGGTAAAAAGGCAGGTGTTGCATCATTATTCAAACTATCCTACCGTGGTGATTTGAGGAGTGAATACACTTTAAAATATAATAAGTATAAGCTGAAATGTGCTACATGGTTGATAAAAATATTAAAATTTAATAAAAATATTATTAAAGCTATATTTTTAAAATATTAAAATTCTAGAAAACTGTTTCTAAACTGTCAACATGAATTCTCGACAATATTTAAAAAAAAAAATCTACTTTACTCTTTACGCTGCCCGCCTACCATGTACTTTAGTAATTTTGGAGGAAAGGAATTTGTGGGGTAGCGATACAAAATGTAAAATTATACGCCATCAAACTCATGTAAAAACTTAACGTAGTAACTCATTCAATCAGAATGCTTATAATAACCAAGATTTTAACTGGACCAAGCTACTATTATTTCAGCATCCTTACGTTTCAGCATCCTTACGTAAAGTTTACGTTTTGTGTGTGTGTTTTTTTCGTAGCAGTGTATTGTAGAGGAATAAATAACCTGATATATTGTTATAGAAGGAAAAATGATGGACGTAACTTAGTTAAGGATTTAACCGTAAAGTTTTTTTCTTGAGCGAAAATGTAGATAAACGAATTTTTATAAAAGTTTTTTTTAATTATTTTTATTTTTATTTTTATTTATATTTTTTTTGTGTTTGTATGTGTGTAATATGGCAATTTATGGCGAGACATTCGCCTTTTGTTATTCACAGTGATTTACCGGCTACTTTATTATGGGAGGACCATATAGATGAGCCAGCATTGCGCCCTATGAGGGGGACGACACGGAAACGATCAAGCCTTAGTCGGGATTTGAACCCAAGCACATTGCATGGCAGTTCAGAATGCAAACCACTACTTAATATGGGAGGCAATTTTATAAAAATGAGTACAAGTATTTTATACAACTTTAAAAGCTATTTTGGGAGTAAGGAAGGGTTAAATAACAAAACTGATGTGTATTGTTAATGCTGATATAAAGTATATAATTGTAAAGTACAAATAGTAGACTTTTAACAAGAGGTTACAGACAAAAGTAGTAATAATGGAGGAAACAGTACTTGAGCATATTTATGTATAAGTCAGCTAATGAATTCAAAATGACGTTTCTACTTGTAGATGCTTCAGTCATCTTCTCCGAACTGGAGTTCGATGTTCACTGGTTTCTTTTACAAATGCATGATTAAAATGCGATGGCTAACGTATGTTAATAGATAAACGACTTTATATGAAAGGAGTTTGTTTTGGGCATAAAAGAGTGAAGTCTTCCATCCGCAATTAAAGCAGGAGAGGAAGTGGTTTCCGCCGGGAAGGAAGCTGGTTAATGGGAAATCATCCCGCTGATTGGCCGGGATTTATCACCGGGGATGCAGATTCGTCTCTGAGATATGCCCCTGGATGAGTTACGAGCTGGAACAGAACCACCTGTTTTGGAAGCAGCACTGGCCGTTTCCTCTCATGAGAAAAACGGAGCACGTACTCCTTCAACTTTATGGTCAAACGTCGAAAGGTACGAAAAGTGTCCAGTTAGATAACGTCATAAAAAAAGGATTATTTCAGGGTCAATAGACTTCTGGATTATTTACATAGAAATGTGTACTGGAAATTCAAGATGTAGAGATTTCAACAGAATAATAATAAAGTTTATAATTGGGATTAATGAAGGAATCACAATTAATATTATAGTTATTTGTGTGTAGTAAAATGTACAAGCGTATCACCTCCAGAGTATAGCGTTAAATATCTCTCAGAAAAGGTAAACGAACTTATAATTATTATTAATTATAAGTTCGTTTAAAAATTATAATTATTTTTAAAATTGGATGGAGATTTTTAATTACTTTTGAATTACTTTAATATTATAAAAGTATTATGTTTTTTAAACATAATACCCCCCCCCCCCGCCGTCTTGAAACGGGAATTGCAACCCATCGTCTATCGCCGGTGTCATCGTTTGTTAATAAAAACACTTCTGTGATTTATGCTTCTATTTCCTTGTATTCATATGTACACCGGACTGGGTTATGATGTATAGAAGTCTAACCTCTCTTGGGGCAATGGCACCCCCTCTTCTGCGGATAGTGGATCCGCAGACACGACAACAAACAAACAAACAATTAAATCTCACTATTCATTGTAGAAAAAGTACGGTTTTTAGCATAATATTTTAAATGCTCCTATCTCTCTGGGTGGCAAAAATTCAATATTTCTTTTGAACAAGATTACGGAGACAGTAGGCTGCAAAAGCTTTTCGACAACTCGAAGAGAGAAAAGTTTAGATCCAAAATATCCCAACCATGAGTGTCGTTATCCAGATGATACATAAATACATATATGAAAATTTTCTAAAATATTTCGACCAAACACGTACTTTCAACACGTTTTCTCGAAATAAATAAAAAAATTTCTCTTAAAGTTTCGGCATAGCGCGTAATGTCCTAAAACAATAAGACCGTTTCATTACACTATGCGTCAGGAACATCGATCTGTATAAAACACTCCGGTTCGCTACAATAAAGACCGGGAACAATCGTTATAACTGTATAAGATGGTCAGAGCTCAAGTTGTTAACACATTGTTGAAAGGTACCAAGTAAACTCGTGTTTTTACATTCAAATATTGAAGACAATTTACGATAAAGGAAAGTCATTCTGGAGAAATATTTCATCAAGTGAATATTGCTTTACTTGAAAAGTACAAGTATACGACCTGAATGAGTTTCAGGCAGATCCACGCATTTTATTTGTAAATCTCACCCCCCCCCCATATAAAGAAAACTGATTTCAGTAAACAAAAATGCCGTACTTTAATCCAAAATTTCCATATTTGCTGGTGACTTGCGTGTATATCTAAATAAAATTGCAGGTTCACATTGTGTTGAGATTTGAAAGCACACGATGTGTGCTTTCGAATGTGTTGCGAGTCCGATAGTATACTTGCAACACTTATGAAAATTATGAACGAAGCATTTCTGAACAAATAATTCTTCCCTTCTCACACTGAGGCGGGGCATCATTTAACTTTGCGGGTCTTAAATCCCCCAGTTAAACAATATGTGTAGATAAAGAGCAAAAGTTTAAATGTCGCATTTTCAGGAGTTTTAATATTTCAGATGTTGTTACATCATTGATGTCTGTCGCTACACTACTAAAAGTGTCTTTTAAAAATATTAAACTAAAATATATATTATAAATCACGCGCATCACATTTAAATATTTTTTTCAAAAGCAGAGAAAGCAGAATTATAAAATGTTCTAACCTGTTATGAGATAAATACTGAGCGCAAAGTTCCCCATAGGCTATCATGGGGGTTGTAGACCTCGAGGGCCAAAGGATTTTTACGCTTAAAGTCCCCCCTGCTAAATTTTCAATTTTGTACCGATGGAAGAAAAATTTTGGGTTTTAATGTGTGCTCGAAAGAAATATCTTACTCTGAGTTTTGACTGACATATCTCTCTCTCTCTCTCTCTATATATATATATATATATATATATATATATATATATATGCATAATATTCGCTTGTTAGTACATATGCATGCAGCTAGCGACACAGAAAAATAATTTCTAAATTTTACGTTCATGTTCGTGAATGCATAGTTTAGAATTCCTGGCCTAAGATAGCCGAGTGTAATTTTTAGGGAAAATGACAAAATCATGCATACATGGCTATTATATCTTATATACATAGCTATTTATATTTATTTTGTGTGATGGTCGTTCACGAGGATAAAACAATTAGAATTTTTTTAATATTTATTTAGGTTTCGCAATCATGACATCAAATATTCTTGAAATTTTCTACGGATTTCAGTAGAACATTGCATTTCACAGCAATTGTCAGTACTTACCAGTTGTTTAGATAGTGTGGTTGATGCATTGACCATTTATATTGAAGCTCACATTAGCGATGACTTAAGGTAAGCGTTACTGGATTAGTAAAAACAGTATTAACTGGGCGCTTTTATAAAATTGGTTCTCATGCGAAACTCCGAGCTATCTATTAACGCTTTCATCGAGCTACTGTTGCATACAGGACAGTCGATTCATTAGTACGCTGCTCATTGCTCAACTGCAGATGCTCACGAAATCCTTAGATCACTCAAAAGCCGGGGTACCCCGATCGGCGATGCCCAAAATTAGCCCATCCCTATGCAAGACGCTCTCTGGCTTGTCGCAGGATCCGTTGACAAGTTAAGTGCTCCTTGTGGTTATTTAAAATCTGAGATACTATCACCTGCTAACAAGACAGCGTAACAGCAAATATTTCAGTCCCAGGTAGCGTAAGAATACAAAAGAAGGCTCGATGTTTATCTCCGGGAAAAAGCAGGAAATTATTGAATTATTATCGCCCATTCAGGACCGGATACAAGTTTGACACCGGCAGTTACACGTTGTTGAACAACATTGTCGTCGAATTTATGGCTGTCGGAGTTCTGTGTTTTTTTAATCTTTTTTCCTGGGTAGCCCCGCAGTTCTGGTGGCTTTGGCCGTATGTAATTAATAAATATATCTAAACTGAGTTTAGGCGGTTGTATATTTTCTTGAAGATACGGTTCGATGAGATCTCCAGGGAAATTTCTCACACGTTACCAGTGACGAAAGGCTTTGTGAAGATGCATTCATATGAAGATGCATTCCTATGTATTCATCATTCTATAAGATGCAGCTTTTCGGCTTTTAGATTGTACAAAGAAAATATCAGCTGTAACAACTGAAGCCGTACTGTCTTCAGTTGTTACAGCTGATAGTTGTTCTGAAGCATAGTTTTGTACCCTGATAGTTTGAAAAAGGAAATTGGTATTGAAAAGAAAATTAATTTTCTTTCCTTCTCGATACTGGATCTCCAAGAGCTGTTCTAAAAATTCAGAATTCCAAAGAGATTTCTTCTACAACCACATCGTTTTCTTAAGAGGATAAAACCTGTCATTGGATACCTCTACTGAAGAGCATTATTCATGACATCAAAATAAATAAATAAATAAATAAATAAAAAAATATTAAAAAAAATAAATAAAAACCACATGTGAATGAGATCAAAGTAATATAGTTCAGTGATCTTATAGCTCAGAATAACTGATTTTTTTGGTTGTTGTTTATCGGCTTTAGCATTGTAGGCCTATGTATTTATATGAAAACATAGAACAGTTTTAATTAGGTTTTCCAAAACGGATTTATCCGTTTCCGTTATACGAGGATTTGTAACCTCGTATAACGGAACCTCAATCGTATCCGATACCCGCAACTTACATTTTTAAAATTTTCCATATAAAATAGGCTTTAAAATTTTAATTTTGACATATTATTCTTTAATTTGGGAAATGTTTGGGAAATCAGTTTTCAAAATTTTTCCTAGAAAACACACCGTGCATTAAAAGAAAAGTTAAAAATAAAGGTTTGCATTAAATTAGTATAAAGCGTTAAAACGCAAATTTCACAAGCTTTTGGATCACGAAAAAATCACAATATTACGGTTTTAATGAAATGCCTTGCTGATCCTACAAAAGTTCCGACAAAATCAGTTCTAGGTTTTGCTTCTACGAAGAGGCTTTTTCCCTGATGAGACTGAGGATGAAGACGACATTTTGGGTGAAGAATTCGCATCCCATGGTGAACTAGAAAAATAATTATACGAAGAACTAAATTCATACATTTCAAACGCGTCCAACGTTAAACATGTAAGAATATCAAATAATAGCTGCCTTTTAAAGCAGGAAAACATCTTCTAAGAAAACACAAAATTTTGAATTGCTGTATAATGCACTGAAAACAGCGAAATCCACTTCAAGAGATTTGGAGAGAGTCCTTTTTGTTTCTGGAAATTTGTGTACAAAAGTTAGATTTAGGCTTTCTTGCGCATCACTGAATTCATTGGTATTATTGAAATATTATTACTTAAATTTTGAAAAATGAATAAAATTTTGCAATTTCAAATATAAAAGAAATAAAAGCAATATTTATAAAGTTCAGTAATATTTATTTCAATTCGGTTATCCGGTATCAACCTGATCATTTTAAAATTACTATCCGATAACAGAAAATCCGGATATTTGGAAACACTAGTTTTAATGATGACTTTTAAGTGTCGAGCGTTGCAGGATTTCTTGTATCTAGACCTAGAGCGTCATACTTCGTTGAAATGTGAAAAGCAACTTGCAATATACTGAAATGGATTTCCAGCAAATTCATATAGTATATCACCTTTTGTTCTCCTACGCTAAAGTAAGTTCACGTATTATTGGAACATAGATAACTTATCCATAAATTGTTATTCATATTTATTGATATTGATAATTTATTGTATTAATGTTTTTCGGTGTCCAACGTTTGACCTTTCGGGGAGAGTATGTGTAAATATTTCACCGCACCGGTTCAGGAGCAAATGACATTAAAAACCAAGCCTAATGACAGATATTACATCCTCGTTGAGCTTTAAGTTGTGTATTTAAAATGTGGATTGCTTAACGCCTAGGCAATGAGTCAAAGGAGGTATAGTTGTCCATGGTTCATAGCAGCCTATATTTTCTATTGATTCTGAGAGGTTAACTTTGCAAAAATTGGTCTAGAGTCTAGATCGTTAAAGGTTTATGATTATATAACACACTGATGAACACACAGAATTTCTATTATTTACTTACACACACACACAAACATATATATATATATATATACACTGCTGGCCACCCAAATTGCAACAGCAAGAAAGACAAGAGATATCACAACAAAATTTATTTTGTAGATAACATGTTGACCAAGTATCAAATGATTAAATTTATAGACTTCTGTGAAGTGTGGTTCCTGCCAAAATTAGTAGCCAGAGTAGCCGCCATTGTTGGAGATCACCGCTGCCACACGCCTCGGCATTGATTCAAAGAGACTTTGGATGAGTTCTTGGGGTACAGCAAACCAAACAGCTTCCACACGTTGCCAAAGTTGATCTGCTGTGGCAGCTGGGGATGGAATCTGGGTCAATCGTAGAGCAACCATGGACCACATGTTTTCTATCGGCGAAAGATCCGGAGAGCGAGGCGGCCAGGGAAGCAATTCAATCTGGCGATTGACGAAGAACCGTTGGAAAATGCGTGCCACGTGTGGTCGCGCATTATCCTGTTGAAATATGGCTGTGGGCAAGCCCTGAAGGTAAGGAAGGACAACTGGCTCCAACACCTCGGAGATGTAGCGCTGGCTGTTTAAAGTACCGGCAATGCGTACTAGAGGTGTGCGAGAGTGATATCCAATACCGCCCCATACCATAATACCCGGTGCAGGACCAGTGTGGCGGTGCATAACGCAGCTGTTCAGCATCCTCTCTTCACGGTGTCTCCAGACTCGAATGCGACCATCGTGGTGTTGCAGACAGAAGCGTGACTCGTCAGTAAAGACAATTTCATTCCATTCTGCCGTCCACATCCTTCTATCATCGCACCATTGGCGGCGGAGACGTCTGTGGTTCTGCGTCAAGGGTAGACAAAGCAATGGACGTCTTGCGGACAGACCACTCTGCTGTAAACGGCGTCGAATGGTACGCGCAGACACTGGATGATGCGTTACAGACTGCATGTGCTGTGCTATGGTTCGTGATGTGACTGAGCGATCCGTCACTGCCATGCGCACAATTTGCCTGTCATCACGTGAAGTGGTGCGCTGAGGTGGATGCGATCGAACACGCCGGTCCGTCGTACCCTCCTGCATCCAACAATCACATATCCGCATTACAGTTGTTTGGTTTCGTCCAACACGACTACCCATTTCCCTGAAAGATAATCCACAATCTGGGTAGGCCACTATCCTTCCTCTCTAGAACTCGGATACTTGATCAAAAGATGATCGCTGTTCTCGACGAGGCATAATTGATCGTTTTTTTTGAAAAAACCACAAGAAAAACACAATTGCCGAACTTGAAATCGTCGAAATCTCCAAGCCTTAAATAGCGCTTTGAAGTGGCGCCACAGACACGTGTGATGTGCGTCTGCGCTGAAATTCTAATCATTTGCATATCTCACCTCCGCTAATGCATGTTGTAAATTTCATGTTATTTGCATGTTTCCTTCAGGGTGTTGCATTTACAGTGGCCAGCAGTGTATATTAAACCAGTCTAATCTATATAAATAAAGCAAATACTATGTCTGTCGTGTCACAATTCCGGGTGAACCGGGCTTCCATTATGAAATTCGGCCATATTTGAAAATGTCGAAATCGATGTATTTTTTTTTTCATGAAAGTACATAAATGTTACATATTTGGAAAGAGCTTTAAAACTGATAATTTTTTCTGCGTACGCTTATTCTGTTACTTTAATAGTTTTAAAGATATTTCAATTCTAAATGCTTACTCCACTGAACAAAACGTAAACACAGCGGGATTCTCACTAAAAAATGAACCACTTACAAGAACTATTTCCCCATCATGTTTTGTTTTTCTATTAATGAAGTGTGTATAATGTTTTTCATTGCTTACAACAATTTAAAATATTTTTTTGTATTATTGGTGACTGAATTAGTTGCATCCTATTCTTTTGGTTCTATTTTTAATATGTAGTGGCTTGGCTTCTAGCACACTAAATAACTATTTTTTGTTATTTATATTTGTCTTAAATAATTTGATTTTATAACGCTCAATTTTGATTATCGTTTGCTTGCAGAATGGCAACGATTTTTAATAAAAAAAAGCTGATTGTATTCTTTTTTGCTGTTCTAACAAGTCTTTAAGGATTGTGAAGATATGTGCGATTTTTATATTGGGTTTTCTATTTATTCATGCATATAACATTTCACATGCTTTTTTTCTTATGTTATTTATACTGTGTTTAGTTTTTAAATTGATTTTGGTTAACAATTATATCACAATTTGACATTTTTACTTTACAGCTTTTAGTGGTACAGTTTGCAAAATGTTTTTGTGTATTACTGCCGATAGAAATTGTTTTAAAGTTTTTCATGAATCTTAATGTAAATTGAGAAGTAATTAACTTCTATTAACTATTAGTAATTCACTTTTAAAATTCAATAATTAACTTTTTAATTACATTTTATTTTAAAATTCAATAATTAACTTAGTACTAACTTTATAAAGTTTATTAGTTTACCTAAATATTTTTTTTGTTTAAATGTTTTTGTACGGGTTTGTCATTATTTATCGTGTTTATGACCTCAACATCTAATAAAATGGATGTGCTCCCCTGAAATATAAAAAAATTCAAATTCATTAATTTCTTGAAAATTAAGCTTTAAACCCATTTGTTTTAATAAACTATAATTGTAAAAAATATTTAAATTTTATTTTGCTCGAGTCTCAAGAGGTTAATGCTGTTCCGTTATAATTCAATTCCAGACTGGCACATGAAAATTTATCTTTTTGTAATGCAGGTATGCTCATATCATACCAGGTGGTGGTGGGTGTTAATACGAATAAAAAAATTTTCTTTTTGTGAGGTGGGGGGGAGATTGCAAATTAATAGTGCATCTTATGACAATTCTCCCTCTCACTGAATCAATTCAAAGCCGTCTGTCTGGTGGACGGATGGCATGAGCGTAGCTTGCCGAAGCCCGGCAAGTTTATTCATAAATCGTCTACTGTTGCTCCTCAGTAGGAAAATAAAAGCAGAGTTAAGCACTGTGCTTTTGGTTCATATGACAGGTTTTTAATTGTTGCTTATCTACAATGTTTAGACCATTGGCCAATAAATTCCATAATATATCCTACTTAGCTGAGGTAAGTTTCTTGCTTTTCTCTGCGCTCTTATACGTCTGCTTTGCTGCTCTCTCTCTTTCATACATACACACACGCACACACACACACACACACACACACACACACACACACACACACACACATATATATATATATATATATATATATATATATATTTGTGTGTGTGTGCTATATATGATTTGAATTTCTTATATAAAGTTGAGAAAAGGAAGACACTTAAAAACAGAGTAGCTGCTAGCTTTTTTAGAACAAGATTCCACAACAACAAAAAGACAAGGCAGGCAAAAGTATGTGCCAGAAAATTTCTATGAATAATCAAACAACATAAATCATGATTTATAAACAACACGATTTCATTTAAATGCGTCGCATTACATATTCTAACAAATTCCTTCGCCTTAATCAATTGTTGTTTTATTTGCATCATTAAACAATAGCCCCAATTAATCACGCGCGGGCTCAGACCCGCGTACGAAGCAACACACCCCTGTCGTATGTTGGAGGAACGCTTGGTATTCCTTTACTCTCCTTACAACAATTAAAAACTGACAAATCATTAAAATGCTGTTTGATTTACAAATTTGCCCATTCATCTAAGGCCTATTCTTCAGATTACATGAATCTTGATAGATTGAGCGAAGCCGTGAACTTTAAGCAACATAATATATATATATAAGGATATATAAATCGTTAATTACGCGATTTTCTTTTTCTTGACACCGCGGTATAATTAATACGTTCAGAGCAGCTCGGCGCTTTTGTTTTTCGGAATTTATTATGAATGGGCGGCTTTGAAACTCCTTGTTGTGTGTTATATAAAAATGTAGCCAATAGAAAACTAGGATTTGGGTGCAGTTGGGGTCATAAATGTTAAAAATGTTCGCCGTATTAATGATCGAGTAATTATTTTTTTCGTTTCTCCGAGACTCGCTTTGCTTTCCCTTGTTTTGTTTTGTTTTTTCCCCGTGGAAATATCCGTATAAAACGTGAAAGGGAAAAAAATGCCGTAATTAAAGTCTTAATCTGAGCTGTCATAAATTGTAGTCAACGCGTGGGCATAAACGCGAAAATTTATTTTATTATTCCCATCACTTCACTTTAAGGTGGCTTCATAATGGATGGGGAACGCAGCTTTCGAGGATAACACGCAGTATAAATTTGAAATTGAGAATTCCTAGTTTGGCTACGACAGTAAACGACTCTTAGGGCCTGTTTAGATAGAATCCGTCGGCGTCAGCATGACTCGTATTGACATATTTTTAAACCAATCACAGGCCTTAACAATTTCGTAGCTGGTCATTTGGAGGTTTTTAATTGGTTAAATATATTTCAATACGTGTAACTCTGACGAATTCTATGTGAATAGGCCCTTATTCTCTACATATCTTTCTGCGGTCTCCAAAATTTCGATGTTTATGTTTCTGGGTGTAAACTATATATAGTTGAAGTTGAAACTTTTTGAGCTTTATAACGGAAATAAACAACAATCCAACTAATTCTCTGGTTTCTTAAAAAAAACTGCTAATTTACCATCACGAATGAATGTACGGGATCCCAAGGCATCCTAGTGGTTAGCGGACCGAAATTCGGTACCGAGAGCGCTCGGATCGAATACCGGCAATGCAACTGACTGACCTTTCGCTATAGTCACTGATCGAACGGATCGCACATAACACCGGTCTGTGACAAAAAAATTGTCTCAAATGTAATCAGTGATTTTTATAATATTTTTGGTGCTGATTATGGGAAAATTATTGAAAAAATTCCATCACGTACAGTTTTGTTACAATTAGCATGTCCAGTTTTGTCGAATTTGTGTATTTTTCAATTCCTACTATTAGTTCACACTCTCTCTATATATATCTTGTTCAAATTTTCAACCGTTAATAAAAGTACTTTTTATTCATCCACTCAAGTTCAAATACATTTTTTAAACTTGCAGTGGATGACACTTGATGTTAATACAGTTTTTTCAAAGATTAATTCATTAATTAAATTTAATTAATCGATTTTAGTTTTAGACCTAGAGCGTCTCTTGCTCTTGAATAGTAATTTCCCTCTTGTTACTGTGTAAATGGTAGCACTGCTGTATCGCGGCCTTCTCCCGTCCTGTAGGTTGCGAGATCGAATCCTCAACCTGCTAAACTTTTTCTCTCTCTTTCCCCCCCCCCCTCCTAATCTCGCACAGTAGGCAAGGTTCTGGCAGGCAATCCTTTTTTTCAATTCCTACTATTAGTTCAAACTCAAATTTTTCTTTGTTGACCAAAGTAGGAATTGACTTAAAAAAATTTTTCTTTATATATTACTTGTTAAAGTAAGGTAGCACTATGAGTTTCGACACAATTTCAAATATTTCCAAAGAAACTGTTATATTTTGTTTACAAACACTTTTAAAAAGTAATGTGAGAAAGTTTTAAGGCGTTTGCAATGAAATAGACATTCATATATATATACTGGACAGTCGTACTAAAACTAGTGAAATACGGTTAAAATTGCATCACTTTCCTATTAGTGCCTGTCTGTCGACCTTCCCTCCTATAACTTACTAGCTCTCTCCACTGATATTTTTTCTATCAGTGTCTGTTTTCCCCCGCCATCCTCTTTCCCACCACCTTCCACTGTACCACATCTAAAAGAATGTTTCGAAACTACTGAGCTGGTTTTAAACAAAATTTGTTATTCAGATCATAAAGGGGCGATTTGTGGCGATTTAAAAGTGATTTCAATGTTGCTTGGTCAACAGAGTGGTTACACAAAGTTCCCTTGCTTTCTCTGCGAATAGGACAGTCGTGACAGGAAGCAACACTATATAAAGAAAGAATGGCCTCTGAGAAAAACCTTGCAGGTTGGAGTTTAAAATGTTGAGAGGGAGAGTCTTGTAGATCACAAAAAGGTATTACTTCCATCACTACATACTAAATTGGGTTTGGTGAAACAATTTATCAAGGCATTGCCAAAAGAAGGAGAATGTTTTAGATATCTTTGTGAGCAGTTTCCTGGGTTATGCGAAATGAAGATAAAAGTAGGAATGTTTGTCAGACCTGACATCAGAAAACTATTGAGGGATGCCAGCATTGACAAAAAAAATGGAAACAAAAGAAATAGAAGCATGGGTATCTTTTAAACTAGTTTTAACCTTTTTTCTTGGAAACAAAAAGGACCCAAATTACAAGTCAATCGTCGCTGACATGTTAGCTAACTTCATGAAGCTGGGTTTTAATATGAGCATAAAAGTTCATTTTCTCCACTCACACCTTGACTTCTTCCCTGCAAATCTTGGTGATATCAGTGAAGACCAGGCGAAAGTTTCCATCAAGACATCAAGGAAATGGGGAAAAGGTAACAAAGAGGATGGAACGTTAACATGATAGCGAATTACTGCTGGGTATTAAAAAGGAATGATCCTCAAGCTGTCCACAGCAGGAAGAGCAATAAAAGAAGTTTTGATGTGAAGCGAAAGTGCTTCTACAAGGACTTTTGACTCTATAGTTATGCACTCTTTTAATTATTCTGTTGTGTAAATGTAAACGATGGTATCTTTTATCTGTTCATGGAAATTTAGAACTTTTATAAAAAATGTACAAAACTGTGTTAAATTGAGTTTTTTACCCAAAATACACACCCTTTTTTGTGAGATAACCTGACGTGACAGAAAAATAATGGATTTAACTTTTGAAATCAGCACTCAAAAATACATAGAAATCAGTTATCAAAGTACAAACAACTTTTAAAAGTATTTTTCTTTTTGCTGACCTGTGAATTACAGAAATGACGAAAATAGCAGTGAAGAGTATCTAAGAGCGGGCGATCAACAGCTAAGGAACAAGGAGTTAACGGAAGTATAAACAACAACAATGTGGTTTGTTAATAGTTAAAAAGAGAGTAAGGACTATCTGTCAATAGTGGTTTCTTTGTGAAAATGATGAGAATTATTGATTTGAATTTGAAATAATTTGATGCGACTTACATGAAGTCATATGAAATGCTATAGACAATAATTATAATTTTACGATGACTTGATAAAATAATACATACGTAAAATTATAATTAAAATTTACGAGATTATTTTACGGCTTTGTTCTTACACACGTCTCTAAATGTTAAGGTCCTAAAATTGGGAGAAACCTTAGAGGAATGCGTACTTAGGGATAACATTTTCTGGAAAAGCGTAATGTTACGAGACCGCTGCATGTTGCTGTCATGCATTCTGGCAGGAAAGTAAGTAATGAGAGACTACAGTATATACAGCGTGATTCACTCGAGATTTTACCCCTCCCCCCAAAATAAAGAGAGCTATAATTTTTGAAAGGGAAAATATTTCAAACTGCAATTTGATTACAAAGTCCTATACCTCTTCCCAACCACGTCGATATCACAGACAATGCTGAAAATGGACCTTGGATAACTGTATCCCAAACAGTTATCCAAGGTCCTGTTAACATAATATCAGTTAAGGCAATAATACAAACCACGTGTTTACACTACCGTTCGATATTTACGAGATTACCAGTTCGATATTACCCAGAGATTTACGTAAGTTGAACAACTACATTACAATTATGAAAATAACTAGCCGGGCTTCGCCTAGCTACGCTCAAGCCATCCGTGTAACATATTTATGTACTTCGGGCCCCACAAAAGAAAAAAAAAGCCTACAAATGTATTAAATTCAAGTGAATTAATTCCTTTCAATTTTCATTCCCGTCGCTGCCGACAGATGGCAGCACCACTGCTCCAGATGATTTGGTTTCTCAGCAGTGAGTGATTTTAGAATGAAAATATCTCTAAAACTATTGAATTAACAGAATAAGTGTACGCAGAAAAAATTATCAGTTTTCGAAGCTCTTTCCAAATATGTAACATTTATGCACTTTCATGAGAAAAAAAATACACCGATTTTCCTGTATATTTGTCGGCCATTTTTTTTCGAGGAGTGGCCCGCCCGGATGAGTTACGGTTCACGTGATCTCTCGTAATCCACTTGTCCCTTTATTAGTATAGATAGCAACAAACACAATCCTGTATAGCTCGTAAGAGGGGAAACTGAATATTGTTAACACTGATAAAAAAAAAATTATCACAGCCGAGCAAATTTATATTTTACAATATATAAATTGTGCGCAAACATGTTGACAACCATTCGACGAATAATAACTTTCTTCAAACTCGAGCCACAACTCGAGCCAAACTCGAGCTTTTGGTACATGACTTTCTTGAGGGATATATTAAAAAAAAGTATTTATTTCAATGTTAAATAAAAAAGAAATACGCGTTTTTTAGAAAGGTAGAGATATGGATTGCTTCAGTTCTTTTTGATAGTTCGAAATACCTTTACACTTTTAGTTCAAATAACACGTTCATAACAAACGTCTTTAACATACTTAGGAAATCATCCCGTCTAAGAGAGAATATCTATTATCCCATGATTTCACGCAATGTGAAATATCCCTTGAACTTACGAAGATAAATACGAGTGCACATAAAGATGGAAGAAATCAAAAATTCATTCATAGTTACGTGAATATATATTTCTATATATTTCTGCAACGACAAACGAACATGTGAATAATTGTAAGTTTCTTTTTGGGCATGTGTTTATAAACATGCAGCAGTGGGCGTGCTGTTATTTCCCACTTCTTCTATTTCTAATTTTTTACCAATTTTTTTTACTTTTGAGTCAATCCTGAAATATTTCTTTTTTGGGGGAGAGGGGGGGGGGTCTTAAGAGCCTTTACTAAACATCAGTAAAAACAGTATTTTGTAATTGTCATCACAAAAAGAAAAAAAAAATTATAACAAAAAAAATTTTATTTTTATTAACATATTTGATTTCTCATATGTTATTTTTTCTTCAGAAATTAGTGAAATAATAAAATGATTTGTCAAAATTTGTTAACCCATTTACAGTTTAAGCTTTATAACTATGTTTTGAGTATAAAATAAATTACCGTAAAATCTTGACAATAATACGCACATGTGTATAATACGCATGTTTGATTCTTCGCGAAATTTTCAGAAAAAATTACAATTCGACTATAATACGCACCCATAACTTTTCAATATTTTATTTAAAAATTGCACAAATATTTATTAACATAAGTAAAATTTGCAATAAAAATAAACGAAAACGTCAAATTCGGTAAGAAAAAAAATTAAATTTTTAATTCAAAACAAACAATACAGTGAAATTATCAGTCTTAATCACTTTCACTAGAATACAGCTCATCTATTGTTTGTTGTTTATTCAATGTTTAAAACTACGTTTTTTTGTACACGAGTATAATACGCACCCTCACTTTTGCGGACAAAAATGTGAAAAAATAGTGAGTATTATACTCAAGATTTTACGGCAACCATCCTATGGATGAATATTTTTCTTTTCTATTTAAAAACTATATCATCTAATCGAATGTGCCCCAAAAATGCAGAATAAAAATTTAAATCAATTTAAATTTTTTTTCAAAAGAATAAAATGTTTTTTTTCCTATGTGCACATATGATTGCACTTACAAAGATCAGGAAGTAGATACAGTCGAACCTCCATATATCGAACTTCCCTATATCGAAATTTTCTACATATCGAACTCAACGCAAATCTCCATGTTCATTACATAGAAAAACTGTTTCCATATATCGAAAAAATCTCTATATATCGAAATTTTTTTCACGACATATTGGGAGATTTTATTCCACTTTAGAATGAAATCTCCCAATTTTTGGCGTTTGAAACAATATGTCGTGGACTTCAATTCATGGAAAATGTCCCTGATGAAGTTTTTAGTGGACTGAATAAATGCAAACATTTCTTTGATGAACTTTCCGCAAAACTAACTGTTCAGAAAGATATTTGTAGTTTTTTTAAAAGAATGTAAATGTGATCATTGTAACCACTGTCTGCATTATTGTTTTTTTTAAGATATGTAGTAATCAATAAATCTTTCATTTTAATTCATTTTTTAGTTATTAATTTTCATTTAATGGGATTCGCAAATAAATTAGAAATGGAGTTTTGTATATTAAAATTATCTTTAATTTTTTTTTAAGAGAATTATGTTAAGACTAAGCTCAATTCTATATATCAAAATTTCTATATATCGAATTTTTTTCGCGCATTTTGCTACTTCGATATATGGAGGTTCGACTGTATATAGCCAAAAGTAAGGTCATGCAGAGTAGGGTAATCTATATAATCCACCTCGGCCCCCTCCTCTTTCGAGTATCGGCCCTGAAACTCCTGAAGACCAGTCACTACGTAGCAAGAACCTTAATATGCAGTAGAGGGTTAATTTCCCAAGTTCGGATGCATTTTAAATTGCTGTGGGGCTGAAGGCTGCCGGATATACAGAACAGATCTACAATCCACCCAAGGCACCCCCAGCCCCCGCAGAGTAGGGTAAATTTTTTAGAGTATCAAATTTAGTACCTTAGCCCATGTGAAAATATTTTATACCTTTAAAGAATTTGGGTTAATGTATCACATAAGCAACCGAAAATTTTTTTGTACCATTAAGGGAACGGTGGACATTAAAATTTATTTATTTTTACTTTTCATCATAGAGATACGAAATTGTGTACATACATACAATTCACTATAAATAAATAGAATACCTTAAAAAAATTTCCAATCTCATTATAATTTTAAGATTTTTTAAAATTTTTGAAATTTATAAACAAAATTTTAAAATGCTCCTTGCTACTTAATTTTTCAGAAATTTCCTCGATTTTGCATTTTAATCTCTTTAAACTGTATAACAAACAAATCTGGGGATCAATTATTTAATCCCTTGAATACTTAATTTTTGAGAGATTCTTTTCTGAATTCCATCTCGATTTTCATCAAAATTTTGCCTTTTGAAAAGTTATAAATAAAATTTAATTACCTTAATGAAGTCGAATTGTAAAATCCATACCCAGTTTTTTGTAAACAGCATCAGGATTCTTCCTTATCTATTTCATGAATTTTGAAGAAAAATTAAGTAGCATGGAGCATTTGAAAAATCTAAAAACCTTGAAAAATCTGTTTTGAGAAAAACAGATTTAAAATTTATTACTACACTTACCCATCATAAATTACTTTGTAGAAGCTTCATAAATGATTTTTTACTTGAAAAAAATTATTTTGGTACTAATAATCTACAGAAATGTATATATTTTTTACAATAACACAACCAGTATAACAATGACGAGATTTGCTCAAATAAAAGTCCACCGTTCCCTTAAAGCATTCGGGTTAATGCATCAAATAAACAGCTTAAAAATTACTATGTATCAAATAAGCACCTTCAAAATAGGATAAAACCAAAAGCAAAATACCTCAATAAAAATTTATTGTTTGTATTATAATAAAAAAAAGTACGAAAAGGAAAATTAGACTATAAAATATTGGAACAACTTTTCATTCAATTTATGATAGTTCCTAGCAGTCCAATTGGATTTTAATACAGCAGGCTCGATAATAATACGGCATTAAAATTCACATGACAAGCTAAACTTATGTTACAAAGCAAACAGATCAGCTGAAATGAAACACATAAATTTTCGGGAAAAAAAATTAATCATTCCCTCAAAGAGTTTCCATTCTTATTTGCACCTCTACATAAAGGCAGCCTCACATTGCGATTAACAGCACCAAAAAATCTTTATATAGAAGGGAGAAATAAAAATCTGGCCATGTGAACAGCATTTTAAGTAGCATTGAAAAATGGAACCAGGACTCCTTTTCTCTTTGTAAAAAAAAAAAAAAAAAAAAAATAGCAAAAAACAAACAGCATGAAAAGTCAGCTGAAAATCCTGATTCGAATTCTGCGGGCGAGCCATCGCTGTTTGGAGAACGTGCAGCTTTCAATGGGACTAAGTCCTACAAATGTCTCTATTGTTCACCTCCTGGCGCAAGAATTCCCTATAAAAAGCAAAATAAATAGAAAAAAGTAAAAAAGGCTTGTATTTAACCAACTGGGATGGCATATCATTAATCTTTCTTACACATGATGTAGGATTTACAAGGGCTGATATTCTTATTGCAGTCTGGACATGTATCGGAGGACAAATTGATGCTCCAGCTCTTTGGAATCGGAATTTATCTAGCATTCGGGGCATTTATTAGATGGATTTTTTTATTTGAAATTATATCGATCATCTCAAGGAAGGGAAAACGTTGACTATTAAATTGGTAAAATTTAAGTACGTATCAAAAAACATAATACATAAATCATGCAAATGTCTCTCAAACAAATCGCAAGCAAATTTTTGGTCTGTACTTATTGCTATAGAGAAAGCCTGTACAACTCCATATGTGATGAGGATCACAGTACTTTAAGGAAAGTTACTACGGGCCACAAGAAAATAGGATGGATGGGAAAGCGAAATATATTTTATCGAACAAAAACTAAATTACTTATTATTTAAAAAATTAAATATTAATATTCACAGCTTATTTATTCTTTTCGTATTGATATAATTTTAAAAATAATATGCTGTATAATATTAAACTAATATACTGTGTCTTCCCAAAAAGGTTTCGCGGGTTGCATATGGCCCGCGAGCCGTACGTTATGCGAGTCTGCTATAGAGCTATAGAGCCTGCTATTGAATTTCCAATCTGCTTTTATTGCATATGAAAACTAAGAGATGTAAATTTATTATGCGTGAACAATAATTCTTTTGTAAATAGGAATTAATTTACATTCACCGAATCTGATGATTAATATGCTAGCTAATAAAAGCAGAAAAGAAAATCAATACTCCCGTAATATGTTACGTTGTTATCAAATATAAAATAAAATAAAACTCATATGGACGTGTTCCAAAGCAGAGGAATTTATAACAAATACTGTTGCATATAATTTTAATGTGTGCATAGTAAAACACTTGGATCTATTCTTAAATACAAAAAAATTATCCAGATCAGAAATTTTCTTCTTATATTTACTAATGTCTTTTTAGGGTAGTTAATGGCTAATTGATGAAGGGTTAAAAACTGATCATATTCATGCATATTTGCAATTACAGCTTTTCATCTTTTTTATTTTCACCTTGCATATATTGTTCATGGGTTGTCAGACTATACAGAGGCTGTTCACGCATTTTTTAGACGATGTATATTGTATTCACAAAACTAAATTACATAAAATTCTTGTGTTTTAAATGTTCTATTTGACATCCCTTATTCTGAACTATCTTTCGACACCGAAATTTCCAGGATAATAATGCCTTTTGAAGTGTCAGAAGAGGTATTCTATCCCATTCCTCCTGAACAGCTTTCCAGAGTCCTGTAAGGGTTTTGGGACGACGTTTGGATAATGCAGATTTTAAAAGTCCGAAAGCACAAAAATCCATAGGTGATACATCGGGAGATTTAGTAGGGATATCAGTGAAGGGTATGGCCTTGATACCAGTTTTGTTCCATTTCTTTTAGGAAATTTATAATGGATTTTGATGTGTGACTGCTAGCTTTGTCCTGATGGAGTCTCACAGATTGATGGCACTGTGGGTAAAGCGATCGTATTTCATTCAGAAAAATTGGCGATAAAATATGTTTCTGATAGTATTTGGAGTTAATCTTGACATTTTTTTCCACTCTCTTTATTTTTAACTTGCCATTATAAGAAAAACCAGCAACAATCATGAATCCCTTAGAAAAACTTTCTTTCGATTCTTTGAACCATGTACTTAAATTTTTTTCTCCCCTTTTATGGTAATAAATGGCTCTTTTTTTGTTGCAATCATTTAAATACACCCATGATTCATCTATTGTGACAATTGCTTACCATTTTCCTTTGGATAAGTGTTTCTCATATAGAATTCTGCAGCATGACCTGCGTTCAGCGATATGATTTGGAAGAAGACGATGCACATTGCGTTTTTTCGCTTTCTTAAGATTTAAATCAACGTTTATCATTTTGTTTACAGTGTACACCGAGCATTTTAATGATTTTGTAACTGTCCTTTGACCAGGGGGATTTTCTTTTACAAAACTTTCAAGCAGTAGACGATAATTTTAACTTTTATAAACATAGTACAATTGCAATTATTTCTTTTGCAGCAAACGATTTTTTATTACTGCTTATCAAATTCGTCTAAAAAATGTGCGAACAGCCTCTGTATAAGCACTGTAAGCAACAAAAAACAGTAATTATTCTATTCAGTAATATATCCAATTATTAGATGACTTTACAAGGATTAGTTAAATTAAAAAAAGTATTTTTACCGAAATCACAGTATTTGTTAATTGTCATGGTCGAGTGATTAGCATGAATAAATTAAATTTTAAGGGTCAAAGAATTTTTTTTTACACTTTCTAATGATTATGAATAACAGCTCTTAAGGAGTTCATTAATAGTCAGTCACCTATTTCTTTTCTTTTTTGTTTTCAATCACCCCATATTAAACTGAATGAAAAAAAATGAAATATTTTAAGCCATGTTTTAAAAGTAAAAACTCTCTTCTCATGATTTATTTAACAAAATCTAACATTTTCTTCAAAAGACAGAATTTTTCATGCTGTCCTTCGAGTATTTTTATTTCTACGGTCGTAACTAGTAAACAACTGATTATTTTTCTTTAATTATTCTAATCGTTCAACTTAATTACTATTATTGACTTTGTTAATTTTATAAATATACCCCAATACATTGCTTCTTTTGCATTTAAATACCTAAAGAATAATCCAGATATTTATCCTATATTTATTCCTTGTTGAAAACACTGCACTCCGTCATCACTATTTCGAAGTTATTGTGGAGTTACTTTCGACAAGTCTGTATGCACATGACTGTGCGCGCATAATGAAGGAAATTTATAAAACCATTTGGTATGTTTGATGTTATTTTGGAGTTACTTTCAACACGTCTGTATACACATAACTGTGTGCGCATAATGATGGAGATTTATAAAACCATTTGGTATGTTTGAAGTTATTGGGGAGTTACTTTCAACAAGTCCGTATGCACATAACTGTGCGCGTATAATGATGGAAATAAACCATTTGATATGTTTGAAGTTATTGTGGAGTTACTTTAAACAAACCCGTAAGCACATAATTGTACATACATAATTAAGGAAATTTATATAACCATTTGCGTTTTAACTTTTTGTGAGTTACTTTCAAAAAATCTGTACACATAACTGTGAGCATATAACAATGAAAATATATAAAACCATTCAGTATGTTTGCCACCGTCCATATTTAAAATATTTTTTGACTGCAGTAAAAATATTTAGATCCAGATCCGTTCATACACAAACAAGTGACTTTTTTTTATAATTAACTATTCAAAAAACTTCACGCAAACGATCCGGCGTGACACAGAAGGTCGCAGGCTTCAGACACAAGGGACACGCACCGCAGTGTTACTCCGTATCGCACTGCTGTATCTCGAATCGCGCCACAATAAAAGGACGGCACTGACCTTGATCATGAACGTTTATCTGGGACCATCGTTTAAATAAAAAAGATTGACAAATCAAATATATACATTTTATTCTTGCACCGAAACAACAAATAAAGTTATACAGATTCTGGATGGTACAACCCCCCCCCCCCCAAAAAAAAAAAAAAAAAAAAGTAAAAAAAAATAAAGAAAAGTGAGAGAAACAGAATGGGCAACCTGCGATAAAGATCGGTGTGTAAGGTAGGGGGGAGGGAGTCCTGGGGGTCGCCGAGCGTCATATTCTTACACAAGAGATCAAACAGATTTGAACGGCAAATTCAACAGTGATCTGCCGTCCAGCGTGACGCGGCGGATGACGATGAAAAATCGTCAAAATTCGTGCCGACGCGGTGGGGATTAACATTCTTGTCACACGCGGGCGGGTGGATTCACGCTTTCTGTTGTTATTTTTTTTTCCTAAAAAAAAAGTTGTAAAGATTTACAGCCGAAAAAACCGTACGTCTGAAAACGGTTGTTTGATAGGATCAAATATGATTTGAATGTCCATAAATTTTCGTTGATTTGATTATCGTATAATATTTTCGGCTTTTTAAACATCTTAGAGAGAGAAATCAGTTTTATTCTATTGGATTTTTACTTTTTAAATATGTCACATCATTCAAGGTTGGGACAGTACTGTACGGCATAGGTAAAGCAAATTGCATGAGACTTCAATTTAAGCAACTGTTATGTAAAAGTTATATACTTTTGTTTAAGTTTGAGAGGGTGTAAATTCAAATAAAACACAAATAGAGTATTTTTTTCGTCAAAAATGTTAAAATTCAGATAATTTTTTTAGGCAAAAAATGAAGTACAGTTTTTCTAAGGCCTCTAACAAAATTAAAAATTTATTATTGAGTTTTTCCTTCAGAATTGACATTTCCTTTTAAATATATAGACCTTTTATGGTATAGGTATAAAGCTTTCCTTTGCTTTCCTTTGCTTTCCTTTAACTTCTACAATAGTAACACGGAAATAATTAGTCATATAAACGGTTTTATTACTATCCTTGTATTTGCTGTCGTTGTAATTATCTATAAAGAACGTTAATTTTATCTCTCTGGAAATATTTTTTGATCAATCGGAGAAGAAGTAATTAGGTGGTTACAGCGGCTAAAATTCGAAATGGGGAATTTAGAGTCACCTAATTTAAGTGTATGCGTGTTTATACGATAGTAGATACAATTTTAGGTAATATTTGCATAACTTCAAATTGTCTCCTATTAGATCTTTATAGTGAGGTATCTAGTTTCAAAACATTTCTGAAGTGAAAAATCAATTTTTCTTCTTTTATCTCTCACCTCAGAGTATAAGGACATAAATAAGGCTCGTCCACACTGGCGACAATTGACAGCAGAGTTATTGTGACAATCACATGGCATGTATTCAACTTAAACGTTCATACATAAGTTATAGTTTAATGCTGAGTAACTATATCAGCAAATTTAGTACAACTAGGAGTTTATTAAAACTAAAAATAATTAAAAGCCAGTAGAAAAAATAAACTGCAGAACATAGTCACGGGCATACTACGAGTTCATCTCTCTCTCTTATATATATATATATATATATATATATATATATATATATATATATATATATATATATATATATATATATATATATATAACGTACTCTTCATGACGTAAATCAATTTCATTTTCACAATACTCATCAATATGTAACGGCAATTCGCCGTTAGGTTTAGCCTGCAGGAAATATTGGTCCAAAATCTATCGATATGACGTCAATGCTTCGTGTGTTTAAAATTCCGGTAATGCCAACAATAATACATATGTCATAAGCGAAGTATGTTGAAGCTTTAATCCAATTTAAGAAATTAAAATTAAAGCTATCATTTGTCCTTTTGAGTTTTGTTTGGTTCTGAGAAAAGAGATTCGTAATATAGGCAAATGAGAATTCTCAAAATTAGTAAAATTTAGACAAATATTTCAATTAAATAAGATACCCAAGTGAAGAAGTACATAGCATTTATATTGACTAGCCACTTAATTATTCTCAAAATCTTAAGTATTTACCTCAAGTGCTACGGGATTCGAGACGTTAGGTTAACGCGTTTAATGAATGTATGTGGTGTAACAGGCTGAATTCCATTTTAAATTATTTTAATTTTTTCTGCAGTTTTTCCCGTTTAAAGCCTTTTAACTAAATACAGATTATAAATGAATCAGATAATAATTTTCTCTCGTTTCAATGCGTGTTCTGATAGAACCAATTGGTTAATTAAAAAATCCCTTTTATCGGCCCCATATTCTTTCCTTATTATTGCCGAATGCCAGCGCCCTAGCCATTCGGTCATCCTTTTCTAGAATATAGATGAAATACACATAATACCGTTAAAAGTTCATTTCATAGTTTTGGTATTTCATGGGAAGCTTTATTATGAAAGTACTAGCTGAAAACCAATACTTCGCTTCATTCGCTACATTCAAATTAAATACAATGGTCAATGTATGCAATTAATGCCATATATATATATATATATATATATATATATATATATATATATATATATATTTATATACATTGATAATAAATACAACAATCAATGTATGCAATTGATGTAAAAAAGAAACGAAAAAATATATTTATAAAAAATTGTAACGGATATTTTTATAGACAAAATAATGTAGAAGAAAATATTCAAATTAAATCTAATAGAGCATACTAAAGAATATAGTACAGTTAATATAGTACAGTTTGAGGAACATTTCATTTACTGTATTTTAATATTTTTTTGCATAAAACATATATTTTTTTTTGTCTATTTCGAAGTTACGCACGTGACGCAAAACTAGTTTAAAGTATCACAAAAGGAAAAGAAACAAGTGATCAGCATTTAATAAATAAAATTCTAAAAATTAACATTTAAAAATTCACAAAAATCAGAAAAAGGGAGGTAAAGATTCGAAAAAAATTTCATTTTGAAGGAACTTTTATGATCTTTCTCGTGATATAAATTTTACAACCCTAGGATTATTGTGTTAAATGCAAACTTTAAAGAATGTTACAAAAACAGCTTAAAAATTTAATTTAAAATAATCTAAGAAGAATTTTTCAAAAATCTCTCTTAGTGCACCCCTACAGTATAAGAAGAATCGCCATTCAAAATTTCAGCCCTTTAGGTCCAGCGGTTTGGTCTGTGCGTTAAATGTCAGTCAGTCAGTCAGTCAGTTACGGAACTGTTTTATATACGTATATATAGATAGTCAAAAGGACTAAATAGACGTATGTTAATCCCTTGGGTAGAAAGATTCTGTATAAAGAATCTGCTTTACAGAAAAGTGTTTAAAACATATAGTTAAATAAAGTTTGGCTATGCAACTATATACACCATAAAGAAACATTAATACACTGAAATGCCACTGAATTAGGGATACCTACCTAGTAACGAGTTGGGCCTCCCCTGGCCTTGATAACGGCTGCCACACGACGAGGTATAGATTCAACAAGTTACTGGAAACGTTCCACGGGAATGGCTTGCCAAATATTGGCTAAAGCTGTCCATAATTCAGTAAGGTTCTTTCGTGCTGTGTGATGGCCTTTCACGCCTTGTTCCAAAACATCCCAAATATGCTCAATAGGATTTAAGTCTGGGCTTCTAGGTGGCCAATTCATGACAGAGAAGTCAGAGGAATGCTCATCCAACCAGCTAGTAGCCAACCGAGACTTGTGAGAGGTACAGTTGTCTTGCTGGAAAACTCCATTACCGTGCGGATAACAGAACAGCATAAGCGGATGGAGGTGATCACCCAGCAACTCTACGTACCGAATTGCATTGAGGGAGGTTGGTACACGCACCAAAGATCTCAAACTGTGCCACGAAAAAACACCCCAGACCATGATTGAGCCACCATGCCCTTGTACAGTTCCAGCCAGGCATGCAGGATCCATGGCTTCATGAGCCTCACACCATATTCTCAGCCTCCCGTCGGCGTTAAGTACTCGGAATCGAGACTCATCACTCCATGCTACTCGTTTCCAGTCCTCTACACTCCAGTCTGTGTGCTCTCTTGCCCAGGCAAGACGTGCAGCCCGATGGCGAGTATAGAGCAATGGTACTCTCGTAGGTCGACGGCTCCCGAAACCCATACGGTGAAGCGAGCGTTGCAGAGTCCGTTTACTGACTGTACGACTGGCACCGTCATTAAACTGGGTGGTAATTTGAGCTAATGTTTGGCTTCGCTGGCTACGTACAATACGCTTTAGCCGTCTCTCACCACGCACTGTCAAGGCTAATTGTCCTTTGCAGTTTGCCCTATCGCTAGTATTTTTTCCACCATCCATGTATTCTTGGTATACTCTTGACACTGTCGACCTTGAAAATCCTAGCTGTCTGACGATTTCGGAAATTGAATGGCCCATGTTTCGCGCACCTACGATTTGTCCGCGATCGAAGGCGTCTAAATCAGGCAGTTTACCCATACTGGCAATTCCAACAACTAATTCAGAACAACCACAGTACGTGCTATATATGCAGATACCACAGCGCCCTCACTTGCGCATACATGATGCGCAGAGCTACACAATTTGCATAGGCTTTGCTATCCCTAATTCAGTGGCACTTCAGTGTAGTTCAAGTAACATTATCTCGCGTGGGTTAAATAAAACCAAATTAAAAAATTACAAATATTGCGCACAAAACTAATCGAACAGCATATGCAACTTGCGATGATAAACGAGGATGATCTCTGACATTTTCAACATGGTAAATTGTATGTTTCGTATTCCTTATACATCACATAACTGAAAACCATCCGTGATTCACACTTTGTTAGAAGGAATATGAAAACTTTTATGAACAAAACATATTTTTCCTCTCACGCAAACGCTTCGAGACCCACTGGTGGCATGGATGTGTGTAGAATCCGCTTTAAGCAGTAGGTCGCGGTAGAATGAGCCCTCGTGTAGCAAAAAATGACCGTCGCGCTCGCAACCAATTCAGCTCAACTCAACTCGCCCAAAAAAACTTATATTGACAAACTTAAAAAATGCATCTTAAAACTCTAAAAGGCTTAATAAAAGGTCAACACAAAAAAAAAAAAGAATTTCATTATTCAGAAATTGTCTTTCATTACATAAGGATTCACTCAGCATTTAAATATCATTTAACACCAAGATACTTGAGAAAATTATGTGAAATAGAAGATTTTGTAACATGGAATAATCGTTATACGGCGACGATATATCCTTATGACTTTTGTAAAATTGTATGTTCATTAACAACTGAAGAATACTCTATCATTAGTGATACGTAATTTTCGTATTTACGAAACAGATGCGAATAAATGCGAAATTTGCCGATATGAGCGATTAAATGCGAAAATTATTCTTTTACTTATTTTCGGCGAAAACTCGGTGATAAACGGCTTTTTAAGCGAAATTAGGTAATAATAGTAATAATTTATTAAAATAATTGCTTATCTAAGACCATTCACGGTCTTTAATGAGAAATATTACTCTCCAGATTTGCTTCAAATTTCCCCCGGACAGTTTTCCGTACCGGAGTCGAACCTAAAAATCTAACTGTAAAAATCGACCATCAAGTTTTGTGGAACAATTTAGTAGGTTTTAGAACGTCTCCTGACCGGCAAAGTCAAGGGTATTTCAGCTACTTAAAGGAGTCAACCAAGAGACTCCTGTTGATGTTATACAGATTTTAATTGCAACGAAATGCTGCTACCTTAACTTTGAAAAGGCAGCTATACAAAGCCTCTATAGTTCCGTAAACAGAGTAGATACTGAAATATTTTAGTATGTACAACATAGTAATTATTGTCAGAAGGCAAAGACTTAAGAAACATAATGTGGAGACTACTACAATGTTAGTTTTAACTAAGAATTTTGATACGTACCTATTCAGGTAACTAAAATTGCAATTTTTTAATAAATACGAAAATTTATTATATATATATATATATATATATATATATATATATATATATATATATATATATATATAATATATATATATATATATAATATATATATATATATATATATTCGAATAAATGCGAAATTTTATGTATTGTAATTTTTTGTTGTTGCCAAATTTCGATATTTTTTATGCGAAATTTACGTACCCCTATCTATCATATATGAGGAAACGAACCTGGGCCTAAAAGTGAGGGAGGCAATCTCTTCGACCTTCCCTTAAAAACAGAAATTACTTAGCGGCTCCTGTCCCCAGATAAAAGAACGGTTGCCTCACTGAAAGATTGCTCCCTCTCCCCAGATATCATCTGCCGACTCCATCTCTGTCCCGTCACACAACCTAGATCGTAAAACGCCCCGCAGAGAAATTAATTCCCGCTGAGTCAGAGCCGAGGAATTTTTTAGTCCTTTTTTTTCAGTCGAACTGAGGCAGTTATTGAGTTTATTTTACTTTGAATAATACTTATCGCCAAAAAATAAATAAATTTACGTTGTGAAAAATGTTATTTTCGTATATTTTCACATGATTGTGATCAAGTTCTCCCGATAAATACAAAAATAAAGAATAAATGAAATTGGGAATATATTTTTGGATTGCTTTTATTGAGGGCTTCCTTTGAAGAGTATAAGGTTGTCTATGAGCTTTCGTTTATTTCATGAATAGCTAACAACAATGTTTTTTATTTTATTTTTATGTTCAACATATTATTATCATTTTAATAATTTTCATAGTTAAACAGAGAAAGGGGATCTTTTTTTAATCTTTTTTAAAGTTTAATTTTACGTTGTTGCATTTGTTCATCTGCTATAAGCACATTAAAAACTATATTTCAATAGTTCTTATAATACTTATAAATCTAAGTTAGTATCTTCTTACCTCGGCCAACATATATTCTAAATAATAAAATTTAGTTTTATTCCTTAAATTTATTACTATATTAATGTGCGAAAAGTTGAATAAGCCGAGAGGATTTCAATTTTTCAACGGCTATTAAGAAGCAAATATGTTTACCAGTGCCTTAAAGTTACACTCAAATATTTTTATTTTCATTAAAAAAATAGCAACTTCCTTAAAATCCATATTATTATCTAGAGTTATATAACAGCCATTGGCTATCATGCTTAAAAAAAAAAAAAAAACTTAAGCGAACGGTGAGTAAAACTCATATACATGAATCATCGGATTAAAATTTGAACTTTAAACCTAAATCTACATAGCAATTGTTCACATAGAATACTCTTTTTTTTCTGTATTTTGAATCGTTTTGATGTAAACCATTCTATTTTAATGATATGGGTGGGTCAAAGCAAAGTGCAGTAAGTCAAATTTTGGTAAATTCGGGCCAAGTCGTGTTTTCTAATATCTAACGTATTCTTTACCTCATGGCAGAGAGTCTTAGTTTATCTGTAAGGTCAATAGGAGGAAGCTATTACAATAGTATAATATGTATCTTTAGAAAGTGTATAAAGTGTATGTTTAAAAAAAATTATTTCCCTTCTCCGGTTTTAGTTTAACTGCTTAAAACTATATCTAGGAATCAAAACACTCTTTCCTTAATGAGCAAAAAAAAAAAAGTTTCGAGAGCCATGTAGAATGCAAAATTTAATCAATTTTTCTTCGCTTGTTTCTCACCTCATAGTTTAAGAAAAATTCAGGTCGTCCACATTGACAGTAATACTATGCGAAGTAGTATGTTTTATAGGTAAGCATAATTTTATTTTTACTATAATATATATGTATATATATACACTGAAGTGCCACTTAATTAGGGATAGCAAAGCCTATGCAAATTGTGTAGCACTGCGCATCATGTATGCGCAAGTGAGGGCGCTGATTTAGACGCCTTCGATCGCGGACAAATCGTAGGTGCGCGACGCATGGGCCATTCAATTTCCGAAATCGTCAGACAGCTAGGATTTTCAAGGTCGACAGTGTAAAGAGTATACCAAGAATACATGGATGGTGGAAAAAAACTAGCGATCGGGCAAACTGCAAAGGACAATTAGCCTTGACAGTGCGTGGTGAGAGACGGCTCAGGCGTATTGTACGTAGCCAGCGAAGCCAAACATTAGCTCAAATTACCACCCAGTTTAATGACGGTGCCAGTCGTACAGTCCGTAAACGGACTGTGCAACGCTCGCTTCACCGTATGGGTTTCGGGAGCCGTCGACCTACGAGAGAACCATTGCTCTATACTCGCCATCGGGCTGCTCATCTTGCCTGGGCAAGAGAGCACAGAGACTGGAGTGTAGAGGACTGGAAACGAGTAGCATGGAGTGATGAGTCTCGATTCCGACTACTTAACGCCGACGGGAGACTGAGAATATGGCGTCAGGCTCATGAAGCCATGGATCCTGCATGCCTGGCTGGAACTGTACAAGGGCATGGTGGCTCAATCATGGTCTGGGGTGTTTTTTCGTGGCACAGTTTGGGATCTTTGGTGCGTGTACCAACTTCCCTCAATGCTATTCGGTACGTAGAGTTGCTGGGTGATCACCTCCATCCTTTTATGTTGTTCTGTTATCCGCACGGTAATGGAGTTTTCCAGCAAGACAACTGTACCTCTCATAAGTACCGGTTGGCTACTGGCTGGTTGGATGAGCATTCCTCTGACTTCTCTGTCATGAATTGGCCACCTAGAAGCCCAGACTTAAATCCTATTGAGCATCTTTGGGATGTTTTGGAACAAGGCGTGAAAGGCCATCACACAGCACCAAAGAACCTTACTGAATTATAGACAGCTTTAGCCAATATTTGGCAAGCCATTCCCGTGGAACGTTTCCAGAAACTTGTTGAATTTATGTCTCGTCGTGTGGCAGACGTTATCAAGGCCAGAGGACGCCCAACTCGTTACTAGGTAGGTATCCCTAATTCAGTGGCACTTCAGTGTATGTATATATATATATATATATATATATATATATATGTATGTATGTACGCATGCCATAGGCGAAGTAGGACTTTTATTCAATTTGAGAAATCAAAACCAAAGCCACCATTTGTTCTTTTGAGTTTTTATTTGGCTCCAAGAAAGAGTAGATTATTAGATAGGCAAATGAGATTTCTCAAAATTATTAAAAGTTGGACAAATTTTTCAGTCAAATAAAATATCAAAGTGAGGAAATGTATAGCCTTTATACTATTTCCTTGCCTCTTAATTATTCTCAAATCTGAAGTATTTAAAGTGGTACGGGAGTCGAGACGTTAGGATAAAACGTTTAATTAATATATATGGTGTAACAGACAGATTTCCTTTCAAAAATTATTTTAATTTTTTCTGTAATTTTACTTGTTTGTAGCTTTTTAATTAAATATAGATTATAAATGATTCAGTCATTTATAATCTGATATATATAATTTAAGATTTCTCATTTTAAAATATTATTTGCATTTTTTTTAAATGAAGAATACCCCAAGTTGTAAAATTGTTTTCTCTATTACGGAGTATAATTTTTAAAAAAAATCTTTAAGTACAAGACGGAAATCCTGGAACTAATTTTCTTCGTAGGATAAATTTGAGTTGAGTGAATCCAATGAGGTTAGTACACAGCAGATTTAATTTTAAAACTGTCAAAAAAAGGAAACAAAATATACAGCCGAACCCCGTTATAATGAACTTCAAGGGCCAAAGGTTTTGTTTGCTTTATCCGGTGGTTCGCTGTATCCGAACCGTCAAGAAAAATGCTAGAGTTCACAAAATGTATAACTCGTTAGTTGTAATGTGTATTCAGTAATGATGTATTAAAAAATGATAAAATCTATTAAAAATTATCATTAATGAATTAAATGAACTAAAATCGATTACATTTAACTAACACAATACTAATTAAATTACGTACAATAGGAAAACGGCGGGACCAAAATTTTCGTCCGCTATAACCATGAGTTCGTTATATACCGAGTTCACTATAACGGGGTACATGAACAACCTAGTTATTAAGGCAGATTTGAAATCAGAATGCAAGTGCATGGCATAGACCTACAATCCACATACCATTTCTATATGACATTTTTAAATAATGAATGAAAATTAAACAATATAATGGTATTTATGTAAGATCTATTAGCTGAACGGAGGAGCTTAATGCTGATTTTCGACCGTTACAATGCATAGAATTTCGATTTTAATAGTATCACAAAGAAGTTGCATGCCTCGTGAACCTCATAAGGCAACCTATTCTATATTAATTGTAAACCATGGATATAGATATCACAGGCAATTTTTTTTTATTATAAGCTCTTATGTGAACTTGTCAATGCTTAGACAAAACTGAACGTTTACAGCTAGTGGGGAATTAACAATCACTGCTTATTTGGAAAGACTCGAATTAAAAAATTTTATGAGTAAGCTTTTCTCTGTTTTTAGTTTTCAGTTACGCTCTCTGACAATGACTTCGTCTGTACCCAAGAGCAAATTGCAGTTCCTGGAACTTCAAAGGAAGTACAAGAGAACAAGATTCAATCACCACAAGCCGTGACATGGCAGGAATGAGTAATTATTTAGCATACGTTTCACGTTTTTAGTGGACAATGACGGAACACACGTCACCATATCTTCTATATTTTAACTGCTTTCATCGGAAGGATATATTATTGGCTTCGTTTATTTCCATAACTCATTTTCAGAGATTCTACCATGCATTTACGAGTACTATACATAGCCTGAGCTTTACGGGAGCACAAACGACAAATGAAATTAAATTTCAAAAACCAAAATTTTGTGGATATATTCAAAAAATTTTCATAATTTTCTTTATATAGGAAGAACTAAGTTCATAACAGCAAAAGTATCATGTTGTATCATATAGTGTAATATAAGTTAAATGTGGGAGTTCAACAAGCTATTCAAAACTATTTGGAAAAAATATTTTAGTATCCAACTATACGTTCGGAGCAGGTTTTTTTTCAAAAACTTTACTTCCTAAAATTTTTGTCCTATTCTTCAAAGGAATATAGCCTCAAAATAGGAAAATGATTGAAAAATAGTTAAATCTATACAACTTTTTACAAAATTGAAGACTTTTGCTCGAAATGTAGCAAATTTTTTCATAAACACCTCTAGCTCTGAAAAAAAAATAATCTATATATATATAAAACAGTTCCGTAACTGACTGACTCACTGACTGACTGATTGACTGACATACAACGCACAGACCAAACCGCTGGACCTAAAGAGCTGAAATTTTGCATGGCGATTCTTCTTATAGTGTAGGGGTGCACTAAGAAAGATTTTTGAAAAATTCTTCTAGATTTTTTTAAAATTAAATTTTTAAGCTGTTTTAGTAACTTCTTTTAAGTTTGCATTTAAAATAATAATCTGAGGGTTATACAATTTATATCACGAGAAATATCAGGAAAATTCCTTTAAAATGAAATATTTTTCGAATCTTCACCTTCATTTTCTGATTTTTGGTGAATTTTTAAAGATTAATTTTTAGAATTTAATTCATTAAATGCTGATCATGTGATTTCTTTTACTGGTACTTTAAATAAATTTATCGTCCCTTGTATAACAACGTAATAGACAAAAAAAAATATTTCTTTCTTACTAATGCGGCAGACGATTGGACTTTATCCAAAAAAATATTAAAATACAGTAAAAGATATGTTCTTCGAACTGTACTATATTAACTGTACTATATTATTTAGTATGTCCTATTAGATTTAATTTGGATATTTTCTTCTACATTATTTTGTCTATAAAAATATCCCTCAAGATTTTTTTATAAATATATAATTTTTTTTAATGAATTGTATACATTGATCGTCGTATTTATTATAAATATACACTAAAGTGCCACTGAATTAGGGATACCTACCTAGTAACGAGTTGGGCCTCCTCTGGCCTTGATAACGGCTACCACACGACGAGGCATAGATTCAACAAGTTTCTGGAAACGTTCCACGGGAATGGCTTGCCAAATATTGGCTAAAGCTGACCATAATTCAGTAAGGTTCTTTGGTGCTGTGTGACGGCCTTTCACGCCTTGTTCCAAAACATCCCAAAGATGCTCAATAGGATTTAAGTCTGGGCTTCTAAGTGGAAAATTTATGACAGAGAAGTCAGAGGTATGCTCATCCAACCAGCCAGTAGCCAACCGGTACTTATGAGAGGTACAGTTGTCTTGCTGGAAAACTCCATTACCGTGCGGGTAACAGAACAGCATAAACGGATGGAGGTGATCACCCAGCAACTCTACGTATCGAATTGCATTGAGGGAGGTTGGTACACGCACCAAAGATCCCAAACTGTGCCACGAAAAAACACCCCAGACCATGATTGAGCCACATGCCCTTGTACAGTTCCAGCCAGGCATGCAGGATCCATGGCTTCATGAGCCTGACGCCATATTCTCAGCCTCCCGTCGGCGTTAAGTAGTCGGAATCGAGACTCATCACTCCATGCTACTCGTTTCCAGTCCTCTACACTCCAGTCTGTGTGCTCTCTTGCCCAGGCAAGACGTGCAGCCCGATGGCGAGTATAGAGCAATGGTACTCTCGTAGGTCGACGACTCCCGAAACCCATACGGTGAAGCGAGCGTTGCACAGTCCGTTTACTGACTGTACGACTGGCACCGTCATTAGACTGGTTAGTAATTTGAGCTAATGTTTGGCTTCGCTGGCTACGTACAATACGCCTGAGCCGTCTCTCACCACTCACTGTCAAGGCTAATTGTCCTTTGCAGTTTGCCCGATCGCTAGTTTTTTTTTTCACCATCCATGTATTCTTGGTATACTCTTGATACTGTCGACCTTGAAAATCCTAGCTGTCTGACGATTTCGGAAATTGAATGGCCCATGCGTCGCGCACCTACGATTTGTCCGCGATCGAAGGCATCTAAATCAGGCAGTTTACCCATACTGGCAATTCCAACAACAAATTCAGAACAACCACAGTACGCGCTATATATGCAGTTACCACAGCGCCCTCACTTGCGCATACATGATGCGCAGCGCTACACAATTTGCATAGGCTTTGCTATCCCTAATTCAATAGCACTTCAGTGTATATATATATATATATATATATATATATATATATATATATATATATTTATTTATTTATTTATTTATTTATTTATTTATTTTGGCATCAATTGCCAAATATTGACCATATTTGACCATATTGACCATATTGACCATAATTGGCATATATTGACCGTTTTATTTAATTTGAATGTACTGCGTAGCGAAGTGCGGGTTTTCAGCTAGTTATGCATATAACATTCATTTCTTTTTTTTATGTGTACTTTAAGCCCTAGTGTGTGTCATGAACTAAAAATCAATCGACATCTCGAAACCTAAAAAAATAATACAGGTCATTATATGCTATGACATGCAAAATTTCTGTCATTTCTCATGAGAATTTTTACAAATACAGCTGTAAATGAATAAATAATATACCTAGAGCCTAATCTGTACTTCGTGACACTTTTAGCACTATAAAAAATATACCTGAAAATTTTCATAGATATATCATGATAATATTTTCAGTTATCCCAATAGACGTTTACATTTTTGGTGAAAAATAAGTTCTTCAGAATACACAATTAAAGTTTTCACTTGTATTGAAATGGACAGTTGCTGCTCTGTTTAAATCCCTCTCATTGCATATCTAATGATCGTAGAGAAAAAAAAATAATAGCAGATTTAATAACAGAAATTCCCATTCTTTAACAATCAGGAATAAAAAAGAATCATCGAAGAATCGGAATCTTCATCAAATCGACGTTTTAAATATAGTCGGATTCTTTAATGTAGTATTTTTTTTTATTAAAAAGCATTTCACTCCAAAACATTTTCTTAGCAATTGGTGTAACTTTAAGTGTTACATAAGCTAAAATTTAATAAATTCCATTTTATTTTCAAATTTTCAGAGTGTATCATAAATCAATCATTAGTTTCGGTAAAAAATCTCTCTCTGAGAACTTGGCGAGTAGAGTACTTCATTTTGTTTACTTTCTTATCATCATATTTCGGGGACGATCATTTATAAACTATGTAAAGCTCTCACACAGTAAACTTTATTTTATAGACTTCTATATTCTTCATTTTATGCGTTTCCGCTGATACCAACATGGGAAATCTCAAATCTCAGATCTCTGGGTCACTTTAATAAAATTTAGAATTTTTTTTAAAGAAAGGACTTCATTAAGAGTAAATCAATTTTTATTTTAGAAAAGAAAGGGGAAAATGAAAAAAATTTTTGCAAGAATTTTATTTATAGCAATTTATTTTTCTGAATAATTTTTAACTAGAAAGGGCTTTACGGAATATTTAATGATTATTTGCTGTTATTTATAATCACAGCACCCACATGAGATCACCATAGATTTTGTTTGTTAATATTTGAATAAAAAACAAAACAAAAATAGAGAGAGTTTGAACTTTTGACCCTCCCTCCACTGTCGGCCTCTTGCATCGGGATACGTTTCACTTTTTCGCTTCGCTCGAGTAAACTTACACTGCTGTGTCTAAAGAAGTCTCACTTCTTTAGCCGAAGGATAAAAAAAGGCAAGAAAAGTTTTAACATAAAGTAACTCTTTTCGGATGAAAATACCCTGTTTACGTTGTAGACTTTTTTGCGATATTTTTCGCTCCATACGTTTCTCCCCCCCCCCCCCCCCACCGAAATACGAAAGCTGAACGATAACTGAACATATTAAAACCTGGACTGGTTCGAAATCCATTAGATACGCACCTAATGTAACCAAAATGTTAATATAACTTTCCCGTATAACTAAATGTTAATATAGCTAATCCTAGCTTAAAAATCAAAAGTCTTAACTTCAAGTTATTACTTTGTGCTATTAAAGTATCCTGGTTTACGTTCTAGGAACTTCTAGCACGATATTTTTTCTGTTTCATGCATGCCCCGCTCCCCGTACCAAAATATGAAAGCTGCAAACTAACTGAACATATTAATCCTGGACTAGTTCGAAATCCATTAGAGACGCACCTAATGCAACCAAAATGTTAATATAGCTTACCTGCTTAACTTTGGAATCATGACTCCGTCTGCTGAACGCACGAACGCTCCCCTGGTTTTTCCCCCTTTCGCACTCATCTCTGATAACTACCAGATAAAAATCGAAAGCCGAGACACCCCCAGAAAGGAGTGCATGGAGGCTAATATTGCATATAGATTACCTTTCGACTTCTAATTTAGCAAAGCGACATGAATATTGCAATGTATCACTGATGATTCTTCAATCAACATGAATGTTTTAATAGCAACCGCGCGTGAAATTTCAGAAAGATAATTTTAGTTATTGCCCCGATTTTTGTGATTTTTTTTTACTAGCATGTAATTAGCTATGTTCGTGATGTTAATACTGTCGGATCTCGATTAGCTTTTATTTCAGTTCGACGTTCGTATTTTGTGGTAAAACTTGTAATGCGACACGTTTCGAAAGTTATAAATAAAGTGCCCTCGGAAAAATTGCTCTTAATGTCTTTGTTTCAGCTTTCATTCGGAGTTATTTTCAGTTCTTACTATTTGATTAGTAGTTATCGTCCTTCCAATTTGAAAACAGCTTAAAATTATGATGTGTTAAATTTATAAACTTGATGGACCGCGAACTTTTGCTATAACAATTGTTTTAAAGAATTCAAATGTACTTACATACATGCAAACTCCCATAATTATACGTACATAAACAATGTCATGGAAATATTATGCATTTTTCATTTCTTTGTATCTATATATTTAAGATGCTAAGTCGATTCTTTGGGCAGTCCGTGAGGGAAAACTACTGCATCAATTTAGTTCATTTTGGCCGAATATTTTATTCTATAGACGTGTCAAATTTGGTTTTTGTAATCACAATTTCTATTCATTAGTGATAATTTACAATTAAAAATTTCTTTCTGCGCATTCTCAGTGACGTGTTTAAATCTGGCTATAGATACTTACTAAGCACAAGGCCGCATAACACGTTAATTTGTTTAATCCGAGGAATCTCTCTAGCTCTCTGCCATTTTTATTTTTAATTATGCTTGTTAGATATAGATTTAAACCTGATGGAAATTGTTCATTTCGCGCCGTTGAGTAACCCTATTTCTTTTTATGGAGTTCAATAGTAATTTTTTAAAGTGTATTTCTCTGTTTTTAATATTATGATTTTCAACATTTGGTAATGATGTGTTAAGTATAATTTGTGTATTAGTGCATCCATTTACTATCCAGCCGTTATGTTTTGACGGGTACCAACTAGTTAGCATAAAGTAATTAACAATAACTGCTTACTTTTCTAATCAGAAACACTTTTTTTAACCATAAATGTATTTTTTCCTATGAAATTTAAAAATTTTGATTCTAACATGAAATTTATCTTATGCTGTATTGAATTTTTGGTTTTGTTGTATAATGCTTCGACAGCATTAATGCAATTTCTTTTGTAATAAAAACCCTTGACTAATTTATACATTTTTCTTGATTTCCGTGTTTCTTTCCTTCTTGAACTGCGAACAAGTCATTTTACCTTTATAGGTTAAATATATTTTCATTGACAAAGTTAAATTTACTTAATAACTGGCAAAAATTATCTAAGGTATACCAGGGTCAAATCGCTTAAGTATTGGAGATTGTCGCTTCATACAATCATCAAAGACTAACTAATTTTCAAACAACTTCTTTTTATGTATGCGATTCTTGTACTTGTTAAACGTTTTTAGAAATCCGTTGTAAGTTTCACCATATTAGGTAGAATTCATAATTCTTAATTCAAGTATACAACTTTATCAGTCATGCATGTAAAATAACTGAATACACTGCTATGCTATCGATACTGCCGCATTTAATTTTTGCACAATTTGAAATAAACTAGTTATCAAAATTTAAGGAAAAATCACAAAAAGAGGGATAACACGTTAAAAACTAGGCCAATATGTTTAAAATTTGAATATGTTGTTAAGTAAAAGGTGCTGAACAATACTACATTATGCAAATTAGTGGCGCTACAGTCGGAATACGTCATTTGCGAGGAGCATAAAAGTGCATGTCTCAGAGCAAGGCGGTAATTGTCGCTGCGAGGCTGCGATTAAACATCTGGCATAGCCAAACTGTAAGAATGGCCTCCAGGCATCATTTGACCGAAGAACTGCGATGGCTATCTATTTGGAGACTAGAGGCAGGACAAAGTCATACAGAAGTGGCCAGATGGCTAAATGTGAGTCCGTCTGTGGTTCATAGACTTTGGCAACAATTTCTAACCACAGATTCGGTATCTAGGAGATTCAGCCAAGGACGGCCATACGCTACGACGAGTGCCGATGACCGATATTTGTCATTATTCGCACGAAGGAATAGAACTGCAACTCCGTCTGCAAGCTCTGTCTGCAGATCCTCCCTCACTGCCAGCTCTGGAAGGTTGGTATCAACGTCAACCGTGCGTATAAGGCTTCACGAAGGTGGTCTTCTTGCGAAGCGACCAGCCATTTGCGTCCCGCTCACGTCATGCCAAAGGCGGGAACGTTTACAGTGAGCAGTCAACACGTCCACTGGACGCGTGATCAATGGAGGGCTCTTCTCTTTACGGATGAGTCCAGGTTTAGCCTCCAAAGCGATAGTAGGTGTATTTTGATTTGGAGAGAACCTGGAACTCGTTTTCATCCATCACACATCCGTGAAAGAGATGCATACGGATCAGGCAGTTTCTGTGTTTGGGGTGGTATCTCTTTGGGTGGACGCACAGACCTCCATGTCTTTCCCCGTGGATATGTGAATGCTCACGCCTATAGAGATAGCATCCTTGATGCTTATGTGCGCCCTTATGCCGGGGAAATAGGTGATGTTTTCGTGCTTTTGAGCAGTAAATAATTCAGCGCATGGAGTGACCAGTTCGATCACTGGACCTGAATCCTATCGAGTATATTTGGGACGCTTTAGGACGACGTATATCTGCTCTCAATCCTCCTCCAAGGGCCTTAGCCACGCTTTCAACTGCTTTGCAAGTGCAATGACTCTCACTTCTTACCGAACTCATAGACCGCATAATTGACAGCATCAAACATCGCTGTATGTGCTGTATTGCTTCTCTGAGAGATCATACGCCTTATTAAAGGTACTTTTCCTATACCAAACTGACACACCCGATGTGTTCATTGTATACATATGCTAGTTTCCATAACACCATAATTGTCTGGCGATTTCTTTTTATGCTATTTTATACCTACCTATGTGTTTTATAATGTGTATAAGTTTCATTAAATTCTCCGCGTAACTTTTTGAGTAATCGCTATTTTTGAGACTTTTCCTTAAATTTTGATAACCAGTGTATAACTGTCAAGTGGGGAAATCGATTCCCTATGACTTCTTGTTTTCCAGAACGTGCACTATGTACCACAGCATCACTTAGCCATGCCATTGCTTTCACTAATATAGCTTCAGATTGCTTTAAAAAATTACATTATAATATGCTGTAAGAAAACAAATAATTTTAATGAAAACATAATGCCAGTTTTAGATTAAAAGCAAAACTGATAGAAAAATGTCGTCACCGTGAATCGAACTCGAGACTAAAAATCAGCGAGTGAATGTGCTACTGACAGAGATAATGTAAAATTAATTTTAATTTTTTTAGCTGATGATCACAACTCGTATGATTTTGTTTCTGGTATAGAATGTGCTGTTATAGAACATATAAATATTAAAATAATAAAATATGTCCAAAGTACATCTTTATTAAAGCGGCTGTGAACGGCATTGCGGCCTCGATCTCTCAACAGTTCGACCCAATGGTTGTGAAGTTATCCGAAGCTTTTAGACTCTTGGGACAAATAATGATTAAAAGCAAAGGGCGCTGAACTACTACAGTCTGCGGGTTCTAGCCTTGCATGGGCGTTTGTAGACCTTTGAAACCGGCTTTAAACTGAAGGCCCTAATAGTTTTAGACTTCGTGAAGTAATAGATAAAGTAATGCTCTAGTCTTCTTTTTCTTCAAGCAGACTGTTTTAAAAGCTTATTATGTATCAAAGTATGGTGGAAAATCATAAAATAAAAAACTAAAAAATTTTTAAGCAAGGAAAGATTTACAAATGTATCGTATGGTGGCTGATTAAAAATTGTTTTTATATGAAATCTTTTTGAATTTTGGTAATTAACAAAGACAATTAATACCAAATTGACAGAGAAAGACATTCTCTGTTTATTTCCCTTTTGTAAAGCTTTTAGACTCCACCAAAGTTGTATTGGGGTTAGTACCTCAACCTGTTAGCAAATGGACTTATGTTCCAATTCCTTCTATGGTATGGGTGTTCCTGTATTGTACTCTCATAGGGTGAAGCGTTAGTTGCCTTTAGTACAATTTACTTTTCGAAGCCGCCTACGTTGCATAGTGGCCAGCGTGGTCACCTACTACAAACTACCTAACAAATCTTAGATGTACCTATGTTGTACCCTTCTCCACACACACACACAGAATAAGAAACGTTAGTCTACCTATTGGGCGTTCCCATGTTAAATTATACTACTGATTTTGCGGTTGTATGGGTAAATGTCCTTTAGAGAAAAGTGCCAGTAGAGTTAGAAAAAATTCATTTTCACGACTTTCTTTTGTCACGAGACTTTCGCCATGTTGTAACTTCAAAATATAAAATAAGCTTCGAAACCAACTGAATAAGGAACGTGGGACTTAATAGACAGCATGTCAAACATGGAAATAGTATTATTTGTTATTGAGTCAAAGAAGCACAATCTTCAGCTATACTACTACCAAAATAAATAATTACTAGCCGCTGCGCGACCATCATGGTCGCTTTTAGTTTTATATTTTCTTTTGCAAAACAACTCAACTGAAAGTAACATATGTAAGGAATGTTACCATTACCTGTCATCATAAATATACGTTGTTATGGGGTATTCTCTATAAAGCTGATTCTAAAACATCGTGATTAAAAAATGCGAAATTTCATTACTTCAGAACAGAGTTAAAGATAAGACTTAGAAACGCAACACCAATGATTTTAAAAATTACATCCCTCTCTGAATGCACTATTTTTCAAAATTAAGATATCCACGCTTTATCATTACATCAAATAAGAAATTGTTGGGGAAAAATATTTTCACGTAAAAAAGTGGAGTAAAAATTCAGCAATTACTAAAATGTAGTGTGGGTTACATCACTCTCTGTATGTACTATTGATCACAATTCAGATATCTACACTTAATCATATCAAATAAAAAATTGTTGGGAAAAATTTCTTCACTTATAAAATGGAGTAAAATTTCAGCAAGTACTGAAAAAAGTGTACAAAATTAACTATTACTGGCTCTCGGTTGCTGTGCCGGCAACAGTTAAGCCTAACCTCGCGATCATTTATGCTCTCTTTTAATTATTATTTCTTCTTCGCTTTCTTTCTTGAGACTGTTCCCAATTTTCCCTTGATCGTTCAGCTCGCTTTAGAGCTTTCCTGATTTCAGTGCGTAAATCCATGTTGATACGCGGTTGCAAATTGCGGACGGCCGCTAATGTTTACATCTGGTAGTAGCAATCGTTGCCATTCGGATTGTAGAAATAGCGTCGATTTTTGTGCCGCATACCTACGCGTTTTATATGTATAGATTATTACGAGCTGATAAGTGTCTGTATAGTTATTTTTTAAGATGACGATCCGTGGCAAGTGAAACTACAACATGAAGGCAAGAAAAACTTCAGAAATAGATGTTCTTTTAAAGACGAATAATTTTTGTTGTTATTATAGCTTATTACTAAAAACAATGGGGGGGAATAAGAGGTAACTTTTTATAGGAAGGACGTTGAGCTTTGAAAGTTTTAGACTGATTGCTTTAAAGGCGAATTAAACAAATATTTAGGGTAGAAGGAAATCTCGTTAAACACGTTAACTAATTATGTCTATATAAGTAAAATGTTTTCTCCTAATTCTCAAAAATTGAGCTGATTTTTTAAGGAAAACGGTATAAAAGTAGGAAAATGGAGTTAAAGAAATAATGACACTGTTTATAGTTTCGCTCTAACCGACGATGTGTTGAATACGTGTAACATATCAAAATAAGGAAATAAATTATATGAAGTTCAGTGTTAATTTTTTTAAACATATTTGAACAAAGGTGTTTGTTTGTTGACATCAGAAATTTTCCCTGAAAAAGTCAAATTAAGAGAACGCGCAAACCTTATTTTTTTCTTCTTTTGCTTTCTTGCTTGAAACACACTAAGACATCTCTAGCCGATTGCAACGAAGTTTTGAGGCCATTCTATAATTATTACTAGAAAAAGATCTTTATTCACACGCTTTCGACAACTCTCAAATTGAAATGGAGTGTAATTTTTTTAAGTGATTTTTCTCAGTTTGAGATTTTTAATTTATCTCTGTGTTTGAAATACAAAACTTCAACAGATTTTAAAAGAAATGTTTTTTTTTTGATAAATTTAGTCAGTAAAGGATTTTAAATAGAATTTAGGATGGACTTTACAATATAATAGAAAAAATAATAAATAAAAGTATACCGGAATTCACTTTTTAAGTGAGGTTTGGCATGATTAGGGTGTTTTAATTTTTTTCATGAATGAATCAATTAATTGGAAAATTCCTACCCTCGAAAAATTTTTAGATTATTCCTGTGTTCTAAATTTAGAAAATGAAAAATCGAAAATGGGAGAAATAATTCTGAATTTCTCGAATATTATTTTAAAATTTTTAAATTTTCAGTATCTGTCCATAATATTAATTTTTGAGAAACTAATGTGTTTAATATCAAATAATGTGGGAAAACAAATTAAAAAAAAGACTAAATATTATTTTAATGGGTGTCTTGTTTCCCTTAAGAATCATTTTCTTCCTATCATCACTCGTTTTGAACTAGTGTTCCCCATCAAGGTTGTCAGAACTTTCCTAGCCCGCAAAAATGTCATGCTTTAATTGGCCACCTGAAAATTAATCATTGCCTCGCGTTTCTGCCGGCACGGAAGACAAATACTTTAATGACCGCTCCTCAATCCATTCTCTAAGTACTTAAATACGTCTAGTCAGCATCACCATCCTCCGAACTGGACTCCCAGATCACTCACTCAAAAGGCCTAATCCTCTAATGAGCAGAGCGTTTGCGAAATTGCTGGGTGTGCAGTTCAAACAGCTGGAACGCCCCGGCTCATTTATTCACTCAAAGCAATCTTGTTCAAAGAAGAATTAGTGGTGAATTAGGGTTAGATATATCCTCCTTCTCTCTCTCTCTCTTTTTTTACCTCACTTTTGAGCTAGTCATAAATTTCGTAGTTAATGTGGGGCGAATATAAGACAGCTAGACACACGAAGTTCAATTTTGTTCAGATTCTTTCGATTTAATTGTCACGAAATGGTGACTGAAGGTATTTTCCTCAAACATATAGAGGTTAAAACTAACTTTGAGGAAATATTGAATTTCCATACTGTTAAGATGGTCCAAACGTCAACCTTTCTTTTACCGGGTAGTGCTACACAAGCATAGACTCTTATCCACCGTATCGATTCTTGACCAATGGAAATCAAACAAAGAGTTCTCCACAAGTCTGTGATACTTCATCTGGTATATTCTGGTACTGAAATTATCCCAGCTGCATTCGAATATTCGGAAATGGTTGTTACAACGGCACCCGATAGTTGTTAAGAACGAGTGTGTTTTACTAAATTCTGCTTAGTATTCTGTTGTATTGTTGTATGATGAACTCATTCTTTACTAAGCCATATTTGTTAATCTGTATTACCGAAGTACACGTACTTCGGAGACAGCATACCTAGCATTATGCACAGTCCGATAAGTAAATTAATCAACAATGAAACCACTTCGGAACCGAAAGATGGAGCATGTGGTATAATTTGAATTACATATATCCGTAACATCTCTTGACACTGCTATATTGTATGCATTAGATGGAAGTTATAAAATGTAACATTTTCTGCAAGTTAATCAGTTTTTAGTAAATTTCACTTTTCGATTATACAATATCTCTAAAGACCAAATCTTCAGTAAACTTGGCCCCATTCCCTGTTGGAACACGAAAAAAATAATAATAATAACAACCATATAAATTTTTTTTTTAAAATTAACTTGTTTGGAGTACGTTCAGTGTACATTTGAGAGGATGTATAAAATGTCGAATGTGTTAGCTCGAATTTTGGGAGGTCTGTTCACATTAAATCCATCACGTTGCGTAGCGTCAGCCTTCAAAACTTTAGTCAATCACAGAGCATTGACCACGTGATATGTAAAACCAGTCACAGGTCATGTCGTAACGTAACGCTCCGAATTCACTGTGAACAGACCCACGTTTTAGTCACAGATATTTACTCGCAAAGGAGAAGGCAGGTAGCCATAAAACGTGACCTTTTTCCATCTAACGTCGAAGAAGTGAAGATCAAGCTTGGTTTGTGAAGCTGACAATTGTCGCAGTAATTCTACAAGGCCAGTTCTAAAAATATTTCAATAAAAAATCCATATTTTTTTAGGGAATGCTTAGTGCTCCGTGTAAGAAATTAGAGCTCAGGATGAGAGATTCCAAGCTGACGTTAGGGTGTTGAATTGTGTGAGCTCCACAATGGAGGTCCTTGTGAGTTAGATGTATTTACCCTTTGAGTTTGTATTTTCTCCCATTTTTCCTTCATTTCTTAGCTGTAAGCTGTCAAGACGAGTAGAAAAGTCCTTAGCTTGTTATTTGAGAAGTAATTCAAGTTTTCTCCCACAGCATTGGTCCTTACTAGTATAAAATATATTATTTCTTATAAATGATATCTCCTGTATTACAGTTATCCGAAAATAAGGTTAAAAAAACTCTAGAAAGTTACGCACCTCTAAACATATGCATATCTCCTTCAAAAATCCTCCCAAATATACATGGCTGAGCACGGTTGCATCTTTAACAACCGTCGAAACCTTGCTCAAATGTTTACAGTACACGTGGAAAAGGCCCTGGCGAAAACTTTGCGACTTTGTTTCAAGAGGACCATTAGAAAACATTTGCGTTGTGCCTTATCACAAGTCGATCAAAATTCGACCCCGAAAAAAGCATTAACTTCAGATCTTTTTTCCGAGGGATAATTCTCCGGATGCGTTTCCAAAACATTATCAACTATCAGAAAAACATTAGTATAAACAATCGGAAAATCCAGCTCCTTATTCTGCGGCATTTTTAATGACATTTGGTTGTGTGGGCAGGGCCAAGGAGGCTAAATGTTGTCACGTTCTGTGCATAATAACGTTTTAACAATGTTACGGATGCTTTCCTCTGAAAATAAGTTTACAGTGCGAGCCTTCATAAAATCGGGAAACAATCATGGGACCTATAATTTTTAGTTGTCGCCAACTCACTGAGCACTTTGATGACGCCGAAGGAAATTTATCAGAATATTTATCTGACTTTTTCCTAGGATACACAACCAGTTATTTCGTTACGCATTTTAAAAGTACCCACCTGGTGCTACGTGATTGCATGCTTCAAAGTTCACATATTTAATCCTCAAAGGCATATCATTTATCACGCAGTAACCAACTTATCGTTTACGATTTCTTTGTGTGCGTGTTGAAAGTTAGTTCAGTTAAGTAAGCGAAAGTTCTTTTAAGTAAGTTCAGTTAAGTAAGAGTGGAAAGAAAAAACAAATTCAAATACAGTATGATTTTTTAAGTGTAATTTTTTTCTTTTTTCTTTTTTACTTCAGAGAGACCTGAGGCTAATACGTAAAATGACAAGTTCTGAAGCCCGAAAATATGAAATCTTCAAAATGATATAATCACTCTCCTTTTAAAAGCTGATCTTAAACATTTACTGTAATCTAATAATATTAAAATACTCAGAAATTTACAATTTTAAATCAATGTCAAAATGCATTAAGCTTACCAAATGGGAGGTGCTTAAAGCAAAAATATACATCTCCAGCTAACAGGTAGGCTAGGACCTAGATTTCGCTCTTGCTATCGGCTATTCAGAAAGGCCGATGAGTACTCTGAAGAGAAAGTAACCACAATTCGTGATAGACTATGGTTTGGGATACGTAAATTTCGCATAAAAAAATATCGAAATTTCGGAACAAAAAAAATACAATATATAAAATTTCACATTTATTCGCAAAAAAATATATAAATTCAGAAATTTACTTATTAAAAATTTATCATTTATTTAAAAAAATTACAATTTTACTTACTTGGATAGGTACGTATCGAAATTCTTAGTTAAAAGCTAACACTGTAGTAGTCTCCACATTATGTTCCTTAAGTCTTTGCCTTCTGTCATTAGTTACTATGTTGTACATACTAAAATATCTCAGCATCTACTCTGTTAACGGGACTATAGAGACTTCGTATAGCTGACTTTGCAAAGTTAAGGTAGCAACATTTCGTTGCAATTAAAATCTGTATAACATCAACAGGAGTCTCTTGGTTGACTACTGTAAGTAGCCGAAATACCCTTAAGTTTGATACTCAAGAGACGTTGTTAAATCTGCTAAATTGTTCCACAAAACTTGATGGTTGATTTTTACAGTTCGATTTTTAGGTTCGACTCCAATACGGACAAACTGTCAAGGTGAAATTCGGAGCGAATCCGAAGGAGGGTGAGATTTCTCAGTTAAAGATCGCGGATGGTCTTAGTTAAGCCATTATGTTAATAAATCAATACTATTATTACATCATTTTGCTTAAATGTCCTTTATCACCAAGTTTTCGCAGAAAAGTAGTAAAAAAACTAATTTTCGCATTTACTCGCTCATATCGGTAAATTTCGCATTTATTCGCATCAATTTCGTAAATGCGAAAATTACGTATCCTTAACTATGGTTCTTACCGAAGTGGGCTGGAGGACTGTACTTTCCCAGTTACCAGTAAATATTTAGAGAAATTCCTTAGAACAGCGGTTTACAACCTTTATGCTACTACGCCTCCCTAAAAAAAATAAATTTTCCTCGCCTCCCTAAAAAATTTTTTTTCCGCACCTGCCAATCTTTTAATAGATATAATAATATAGACACTTTAAATAATAATAACTTTATTACAAAAAATGAAAACTACAATTAACAGAATAATAACAAGATTTTGCTATAACAATATGAACATGCATATTTATTTTTATATTAAACTGCTAATTAAACTGCATCTAACGCATCTAAATTTAATGCGACGGTTGTTGTCGTTTATTTGCACAAAGTTTATCAAATCTTGGAGGCAATGTGGAGAGTGCCTCTCATAACTCTTTTTCGACTCATAACCTGGTTCGATATTTGGTTTTCATTGCAGCCAGTGCCGAAAAGCCCGTGTCGTATAAATAAGACTTTACAATCGGTAGAAGCACTTGCATTGCTTTGCAATACAAAGATTGATACTCTCCACTAAGATTCATCCAAAATTCAATTATGATTTCATTTTGAAACTTTTGTTTTCATGAGCTATCGCATGACAATTCTATCAATTTTTCTTTATCGATGGTTGTCAACTCATTCGTCTATTTATAGATATTATGGTTTATTCGGTTATTTATAGATATTATGGTGGGAACATTGATAATTTATTTAAAAGTTTTGGCGCCTCCCCTGGCAATATAGTAGGGGAGCATACGTCGAAAAAATGAGCTCCGTGGCGGTATTAATGATGGGAACATGGGTGGATATTTTTTTCATCAGAAACTACCTGTAGATGAATAATTTCCATGGTGTCACTCTTTGGTGTGTGGCGTATAGTAGTAATGACGTCATCAAGATGACCGCCATGGAATTAAAAAAATCCACTTTATTTCGGTTATTTATCGGCCGATTTTCTTTTGTAATACCTAATATTGAAGATAAATAAAATGTCTAGATGGCAGATGCAGAATCAAGGACGACGGAGTCATCACACAGCACAAAAGGGAGAGAGCGCGTCCTGTGAAGAAGATGGTTGGCTCGCGGTTGGGACCTGTGTGTGATTCTTAGAAAAGAGAGGAAGAGCCCCCCAAAATGTGCGAATAAAAATGTGCCTCAATAAATGTGCCAATAGCACGTAATAAGGCCATACATATGTGTAACTCTCCAGGTTGTAGCACAAAGCGATCTCGAAGATTCATTTGAGCCATGATAAGTTGCTGCACAGGACGGTAAAGACCCAAATCTAATGGAACAACACATTTTGAATCTACTCCACACACATAAGTCCACACATACTACTCCACACATAATAGTCCGCGCCTCCCAGGTTGGAAACCTCGGCCTTAGAAGGAATTCCTTGCCTTCCAGGGTACTCAACGATTGTTATGCCTTGCTGAGAAGCACACAAGAAGGGAAAAAACATATAGTCCCATGGCTACCTGAGCGTAGGAGGTGTATCCTTTTGCTTTAAATCAAAATAATATCTAAAATAATTGGAAAATTCAGTATTAAATATGAAAGATAGTTACTGACGAGAAAACTCCTGCTATGAAAGTGATTTTTCCAAACAAAGAATGAGCGGCTACTGGATCAAATAATTGGAAGAATTTAAGTTCCATCAGCATGTCTCAGCAAACAACAATGTAATAAGAAAACTTTGAAGAGTACAACAGGACAGTTACACTCTTCATTTACTCTACGAGTAGTTCATGTTATTATGCTTGCCCCCTCTATTATTATTTATAATACGCGGTAAAACAAAATTAATTGCCGCATTGTTGCATCTAATTCTAACAAATATTATTAACAATATTAACTCTCTTATAAAATTGGGTATGAGTTTATATCAACCTTAAGCAGACTGCATTAACGGTACTTCATTTTTTTCTTCGTGTGGAATATTAATACGACATTACAATATGTTATACAAATAATTAGTACTACGATATAATCAACGGCCCAGTTGCAAGAGCAGCGGGCTAGTGGTCTGAAAGTCACTGGCTCGATTCTCGTCGCTGAAAAATCCACTGCTATGTACAATAATGGTGGCTGGTGCACGTCAAATCTGTCTTGGCTGCAATGTCCTCTGGGTTCTCAAAATTACCTCTGAGGTGCGGGGTCAAGTGTTCTGGTCTCGTCACTTGACTCGGTTGAAAATTACGGGACTAGTCCTTAGGCCAAATCGAACTCATATCCTTGTGGTGCCAGTCAAAACAGAAGCCGTACCTTCATAGCTCATAACCTTCTGGACTTGATATGATATTGCTGTCGGTCAAGTGGCATAAACAACAACAACACGATATAATTAAAACAAGTAAATGATAACTGAAAGTTTCGTTTATCTCAGTCTTTTTACTTCACTTTTTACTGCAGTCGAGTAAGACAATACAATCCACGAATTATTACAAAGCATATTAAGTAGATATCCACTTCCAGCTAGTATTCGACAGGATTTCCTTATGTATTGTTTATTTTCGCTTTTTGTAACATTTTCTACTCTTAATTTAGACGCATCATATGCGGGACTCAAAACTTATGAAAAACATTCCTTCAAAATAAATCGCAAACCAATGACAGTTCAGATCTGTATAATCAATAAAAGCTATATTACCCACACCGATGAAAAGTAAAAATCCTTAATGAAAATAATTATTTTCATAATATCTTCCTCCCCAAATTAAGACCCTAGGACAGATTAAGTATGAAATTGAAAACTGTTATGCGAATAAAAACTACCGTAAAATCTTGATTATAATACGCATGCTTGATTTTGCTCGAAATTTTCGGAAAAAATTAAAATTCGACTATAATACGCACCCATAATTTTTCATTATTTTATTTAAAATTTGCACAAATACTTATTAACATAAATAAAATGTGTAATAAAAATAAAGAAAAACGTCAGATTCGGTAGCGAAAAAACTTAAATTTTTATTTCAAAACAAACAATTATATATATAATAGCCGTTGTCTCTGTATAACACTTCCGGGCTGTACTCATCTTTCAATTGAAGCCCTAAGTAAACAAACAGCCGGTTAGGCTTAATTTCAATTTCAGATGTGGATCAGAATTTTTTTCTTACCTAAAAACTAATATCTTCTCCATCAAATCACGTTTGTTCAGCCTATTTTTCTATAAAACATTCAGAACTAAAAAAAATTGGATGCTTTTAGCTGTATATTTAACAGTTTTTAAAAATCTGCTTACTTTTGCGATTAATTCTGAAAGTAAACAAACTTCAATGTGAATGAATCAAGTAGCTCAAGTATTCATATCGCGTAGTGAGCTGTAAAAAACTGGATGGCAGTCTACTACTCCAATCTCATGAAAAACTAAATAAATAAAAAGTAATGAAAGGGTTTGCTTTTACAAGGTGTGAATTAAATGCAATATTGTTAGATAATTCGGGATATTTTTTAACTTTGATATACTTTTTCCATTATGACGTCATTATTAGTATTATGACGTCAAAATGACGGGTTGGATGGCAGTCTACTACTCCAATCGCATGAAAAACTAAATAAATAAAAAATAATGAAAGGGTTTGCTTTTACAAAGTGTGGATTAAATGCAATATTGTTATAGATAATTCGGGATATTTCTTAACTTTCATACACTTTTTCCTTCTGACGTCATTATTAGTATTATGACGTCAAAATGGCGGGTTACCTTCTAGTACTGTCATATTATCAGTCTTAATCACATTCACTAGAATACAGATCATCTATTGTCTGTTGTTTATTCAATGTTTAAAACTACATTTTTTGTACACTTGTATAATACTCACCCTCATTTTTGCGGACTAAAATGTGAAAAAAAGGGCGTATGATACTCAAGATTTTACGGTACCCCGTTATAATCAAAACAAAGAAAAGATAGCTGAAAGTTACGTATCATAGTCAAGTAAGAAAATTCTATTCACGAATGATAACAAAACATATGAAGTAGAGAGATATCTACTTATAGCTAATATTCGTCAAGATTTCCTAACGTATTGTTTATTTTTACTTTTGGTAACATTTAATGCTTTTTATTTAGATATCATATGCGGGACTCAAAAATTATGAAAAATATTCCTTCAAAATTAATCGCAAACCAGTCAAAGTTCAGATCTGTATATTCAATAAAAGAAAGACTATATTACTCACACCGATGAAAAGTAAGAATTGTCAATGAAAATAATATTTTCATCACAGGTTCCCTTCCAAATTAAGTCCTTAGGATAGATTAAATATAAATTCTGACACATTCCTTAAAAATTTTAGATGTGATGTTTCCAAGTATGAGAAAAAAAAAGAAGTTTTAAGATAATATTTCCAACAACTGAAGACAATTTAAAACTTACAAGGAAGAAAAGGGAATTTTTTAATGTAGTAAATACCAACTTTGTTACATTTTTTATTTCAACGTCAACCTTTAATCGTAATTTTTTTGTTAATTCTGCAACGAATCTATAAATAAAGCATTCTTGCTCGTGCAGTGAACTTCAAATACTACATATCTTCGATCAGTCGATGCATTTTTCATCTTTCAAGGAAGAAAAGTAGATCTGAAAGTTGTATAAAATTTTTACTTAAAAGTTGAGTTAATGAAGATGACTGAGGTATGGAAAATATTGGAAAATTAGTGAAGTTTGGGAGCTATAACCTTTAAACTCTGAACACTCGTAAAAAAAACTTACTAACAAAAATAAAATCCTAAATTTTAGATGATTGTTTTCAAAATATTTTCCTAAAAAATTTTGGCAATAAAGAAAGATATATGTGTAAGGCTGATAAAATTTTGAGAACCACTGCTTTCAGAGCAGTAAAAAATCAGGAATTTTTTTAACTATATCTCCAATTAACGAGATGCAACCTGATACTTTACAAGAAAGGAACAGGAAATCTTAAATACACGTAATTATTACCACGTTTTTATTAACTCGCTTTCTTGTTTAACCAGTACAAATCTTGCAATCGATTTTTAACAAACTTCCCGACTAGCTAGACATTTGAAACTTTTAGAATAGCTCAGAACACGATGACAATGCATTCTTTTAATACTTTTAGCCATCTTTAAGCAGAAAAATCCGCAAGGTCGCGCTTCGATCGAATTCAATGCTTGCACTTTTGCGTAGCGGCGTTTGACGATTTTGAAAACAGAATACATGTGAATTTAGTTTGTTTATAAAAATGTTGCGCGAAAAATTTTTTTAAATTATAAAAGTTAGCAGTTTATAAAGGTCTGTGGATAGTGGAAACGACTAATAAGTGATTAAAATTAAATAAAAGAAAGTGAAAAAGAATAATTAAGTGAAGGTTTGTGCAATTAAGAGAGAAAAGGAGAGAAAAATAAAAATAAATACAAGGAAAAAATAATTAAATAGGAAAATATTAAAATTGTGATTTGGCGAAATAAGAGGTCTTTCCAGTAAGTTTGGAGCAGTCAAACTCTTCGATTCCAAGGTTCTAACTCGGCTTAATGCGACGTAAGCCTGTCCCTTGGCGAAGAGTTTTTTTCTGAGGTACTGAACTACGTGGTTCACGGTTCATCCTGTCATTTTGAGCACAGTGCAGGCCGATCATTTTCTTTCAAGTTGATGGGATAATTCATCAAAAATATTTTTTAAAGCATTTATTAATACATAGAATTGTGAAGTTTATATGATTCAACAGAAAATCTAAAAATGTGGTATATAAAAAGTTCTTTTTAGCTTGTAATTATTTCTGCAATATTCTCTCTAAAACGTCAAGTCAACCAGGATGAATTCTACGTCCATTCTTGCACTATTTTAAAATCTTAGAAACCATATCTTCCAAGGCAAGAAAAAATAAAGGAAGTTATAAAACTATAGCTTCAATCAGAGTACACTCCTTCGCACTTATTCGAAAAAAAATAATAAAATTTCAAATGGGAAACTTATTATCGCAATATACAGAGGCTGTTTACACATTTTTTAGACGATGTGTATTGTATTCACAAAACTAAATTACATAAAATTCTTGTGTTTTAAATGTTCTATTTGACATCCCTTATTCTGAACTATCTTTCGACACCGCAATTTCCAGGATAATAATGCCTTTTGAAGTGTCAGAAGAGGTATTCTATCCCATTCCTCCTGAACAGCTTTCCAGAGTCCTGTAAGGGTTTTGGGACGACGTTTGGATAATGCAGATTTTAAAAGCCCGAAAGCACAAAAATCCATAGGTGATACATCGGGAGATTTAGTAGGGATATCAGTGAAGGGTATGGCCTTGATACCAGTTTTTTGTTCCATTTCTTTTAGGAAATTTACAGTGGATTTTGATGTGTGACTGCTAGCTTTGTCCTGATGGAGTCTCACAGATTGATGGCACTGTGGGTAAAGCGATGGTATTTCATTCAGAAAAATTGGCGATAAAATATGTTTCTGATAGTATTTGGAGTTAATCTTGACATTTTTTTCCACTCTCTTTATTTTTAACTTGCCATTATAAGAAAAACCAGCAACAATCATGAATCCCTTAGAAAAACTTTCTTTCGATTCTTTGAACCATGTACTTAAATTTTTTCTCCCCTTTTATGATAATAAATGGCTCTTTTTTTGTTGCAATCATTTAAATACACCCATGATTCATCTATTGTGACAATTGTTTTCCATTTTTCTTTGGATAAGTGTTTCTCATATAGAATTCTGCAGCGTGTCCTGCGTTAAGCGATATGATTTGGAAGAAGACGATTCACATTGCGTTTTTTCGCTTTCTTAAGATTTAAATCAACGTTTATCATTTTTTTTACAGTGGACACCGAGCATTTTAATGATTTTGCAACTGTCCTTTGACTAGGGGATTTTCTTTTAACATTAAACAACGTACCTTTGCAATAGTCGAAGATGTCCGTTTTTTCCTTGGATACTTGTTTGAAATTTTTGTCCCACTTGAGGCTCCGATTTGACGTTTTTTTCCTTTATTGTTGACGATATTACCTATAGACGCTATAGATATCACAAAACCATGACTCTCACATCGTTTTTGGATAACGGAGTATGCATATTTCTCTTCGGAAAGAGCATAAATGTAGCCTTCGAACCACTGCTTTGTTAAAAACGCCATTTTGAATAAAACAAAACTTTCAAGCCGCAGACGATAATTTTGACTTTTAAAAACATAGTACAATTGCAATTATTTCTTTTGCAGCACAGGATTTTTTATCACCGCTTGCCAAAATCGTCTAAAAAACGTGCGAACAGCCTCTGTATAAAGCCGATTCAGAGAAGATCGATGTTACATAAAGCATTATCCCAAAATCTAAGATAAAATTGTCTCCAAGGAAGTGAAAATTCAGTGAAGTTCGAGAACTGTCTCGTCGGGCAAAACCCACTCTTCTTATCTTCCGAGGAAAATAAAATCTTAAATACAGATAATTCATATTATCCCCGACTCCGAAAAGTATCTGCGATGAAATCCAGCCACACGCTGGCGTTATTTCCTCCCGCGGGCCCTGGAAATTGGCCCGATCCATCAAAATGCAGGCGGGCCGTAACAATAAACCACCGCGGCTAAACGAAACGCTACCTCGCACAGAAGCCTCCGATAAAGTCCCAGCCGCGGTAAGTAAATAATCGAAGGGCGATCTGATTGTCCGCGTGGATTTATTGGAGTCCTCAAGGGCACATAGCGCTGCGGGGAAAAAAATCGTGTTACTGGATTGTTATTCTGTGTGTGATAGCTTTGCTCCGATACGATCACCTTTTCAGCTGTTAGCACTATTGTTTCAGGGAAAGTGTGTTTAAGCCTAGAGGAGTGGTTTACAAAGTGTGTTACGTAGAATTCTAGGGTTCCACGAATAAATTTCAGGGCTCTTCTGTTTTAGATATCTTTTAATAAAAAGCAGTAAAATACACAAAAAGTTTAATCTTAAAAATAGTCTTGAACTTGGGGTCACTGACCACACACACAATATATATATGTGTGTGTGTGTGTGTGTGTGTGTAATAATTTTCATACAAGATGTTGGATGACAGGAAGGAGTAGTCGTGGCATATCCTTTAGTCATGGGGACCCAACACAACGCTAGTCCGTGGCGAGGGAAAGAGGATTCGTTGAGAGGTACTCCAGACGAGGAACACAGGGAACCGAAATGTTAATGGAAACGTCTCTTTATTTTGTAATACTTAGATGTTTAGTTACACTTCATTATATTCACTGTTTTTAGTAGCTATAGGACTATCATGCATAAACATATCGTCCTGGGGCTGTCGGAACAGTTCAGGCTGAACATACATCAATTAACTTGTCCGGAACATTACGGACATATGACGAAAGCCCTCAGTGCAAAGGAGCTGTGACTACATAGGATGAATGCGAACAGGTAAAAGGCGCGAAAGACCTCGACTCACGCCCGGAGTATGGGTGCATTAAACTTCTAATTGGTCAGATCATGACACCTGAGCTCAACGAGTAATATGAGGTGATACCGCGTCAAGCGCCTGGAACATTCCACGTTATATAAGCTCACTTTTACACGTGGTGTATGGCACAATATAATAGATTACTTCGGTTATTTCTAGGTCAAATTTTGAATTAAGGGGTGATACCCTATTGAGATAAGAGCAGACAATTTTGAATAGGCGTTTTATTTAATGAAAATGAAAGGTTATTGTTTCATATATATATAATACACTGGTTATCAAAAATTAAGGAAAAGTCACAAAAAAAGCGATTACTCAAAAAGTTACGCGTAGCATTTAATGAAACTTATACACATTATACAACACATAGGTAGGTATAAAATAGCATAAAAAGAAATTGCTAGACAATGATGGTGCTATAGAAACTAGCATATGTATACAATGAACAAATCGGATGTGTCAGTTTGGTATAGGAAAAGTACCTTTAATATGGCGCATGATCCCCCCGAGAAGCAATACAGCACATACAGCGATGTGTGATGCTGTCAATTATGCGGTCTATAGTTCGGTAGGAAGTGAGAGCCATTGCCCTTGCAAAGCAGTTGAAAGCGTAACTAGGGTCCTAGGAGGAGGATTGAGAGCAGCTATAAGTCGTCCTAAAGCGTCCCAAACATGCTCGATAGGATTCAGGTCCGGTGATCGAGCTGACCACTCCATGCGCTGAATTGTTTCCTGCTCAAGATAAGCATCCACGATGCGAACCCTGTGCGGTCTCGCGTTATCGTCCTGTAGCACAAAAACATCACCTATTTCCTTGTCATAAGGGCAGTTGTATCAGTTATATTGCTTTGCTAGTTCAAGCTGTATAGTATTCTTGAAGTTGATTTTTCTCAAATGCTGCATTTTTGAGTTGTGTCACTTTTCTTGCCGGGGTACGATGTGTGTGTGCCCATATATATATATATATATATATATATATATATATATATATATATATATATATATATATATATATATATATATATATATATATATATATATATATATATTGTAATGTCGGCAGCCCCTTTTTCACAAGCGGTGAACTTCATTGTCTCCCCCCCCCCACATGTGCTCTTCAAAGGACGTTAAGGAACGATAAAAGAAAGACATAATAATGACATTTTTCCGCTCCAGAAAGTCCCATCTGTTGCAGGTTAACCAGGACCGATAGCGACTGCCAAGTAATTTGGAAACAGAGGAGTGAATGGCCTATGGAAGGTAGAAGCCCGTGCCTGGACAATAGGGGCGTTTCTGAGTGTCACCTAAGTCAGAAATGACAGTCAGAGGAAGGCACAAGCGGAAGTAGCAAAGGACCCGGAAATGAGGGAGATTAGTCGTCTCTCGAAGATTCGAGGCCTCTCGAGAAAGAATCAGAGGAGGTAATATAAAGGGCGGTTGCCTTTGTCTCGAAGACTCTTGCTACGCCGACGACGTGGAGTGCGGTCGTGTTGTGAAGGCTGAGGCCTATTTTTTTCTTTCCGAGAGATGCATGGGGTTGCTATGGTTTGAAACAGAGACCGTGGTGTAATCTGATTTTAGCTTTGGCTAGCCAGTGAATTCATGTACAATATACTTTCTGGTAAATACTATTCGAAGTTTTAATAAAGCATTTTGTATATATAGTAAGCAAGTCTTAGTTTCGTGTTTTTGAATGATTTTCATCAAGTTTTGGTAGCTTTCGGCCACGATATAAATATTGACTGCAACTCCAACTAGGGCCAACGCAGGCTAAAACTAAACATTATAACTATTTCCATTTAGTTAAAAAGTATATATAAATCTGAAATTTTAACTACTATTCACTCCTCACAAGTAGAGCCAACAATCTAAATAAATAAATTTATCAAAAAGTCAAGGCTTTCTCAAAAGGCGAAAACTTTTGTACTTTTCTTGAGACTTTTTCATCAACAGTTTCGCTTATGATCAAATACTACTTTTTCTCTGATATTCTGAAACATTTTTTCTTATACTATACAAATACGTATGTTAAGATAATTATTGGCATTTAATTTTTTAGAACTTTGAAACCTCTCGAGGCAATAATTTGAACTTAAATATAACACTCGTATTCATTTAATTTATTAACCTGAATCTAAACCTCTGATTTCATCAGTAATTGAAATTATACAAATTTAGTTTAAGGGAACGGTGGAACCTTTATTTAAGCAAATCTTTTCATTATAATATTCATTGTGTTATTGTTAAAAATATATATATTTCTGTAGATTAATAGTACCAAAATAGTTTTTTTTCAAGTAAAAAATCATTTATGAAGCTTCTATGAAGTAATTTATAAAGGGTAAGTGTAGTAATAAACTTTAAATATGTTTTAATCAAAACAGATTTTTCAAGGTTTCTCTATTTTTTTTAAATGCTTCATGCTACTTAATTTTTGTTCAAGATTCATGAAATTGATGAAGAATCCTAATACAGTTTACAAAAAAACTGTATGCATTTTACAATTGGTCTTTATTAAGTCAATTAGATTTGATTCATATCTCATTAAAATTTTGATGAAAATCTGGATGGAATTCAGAAAAAAATCTAAAAAATTAACTGTTCAAGGGATTAAATAATTGATACACAATACAGTTTAAAGTGGTTAAAATGCAAAAGCGAGGAAATATCTCAATAATTAAGTTGCAAGGAGCATTTTACAACTTTGCTTATAAATCTCAAATTTTTAATTATAATTTTTTAAAAATTATAATGAGATTGGTAATTTCTTTTAAGGTATTCTATATATTTATAGTGAAATGTATATATGTACAAAATTTCGTATCTCTATGATGAAAAGCAAAAAAAAAAAAATTTTAACGTCCACCGTTCCCTTAAATCAGGGAACGGTTTCCTTGGTTACCAAATTAAAATACACTCTGTCACACAAAAATATATGCACCCAGAAGAAATCGAGCTGCTATCACGCAACTTGGCCGGAATGTAGTCTGCTAAGAGATATGCAAATGATTAAAATTTCGACGCCAATGAGACAAGGGTAAGCGCGCTATGCGCATATGAGATGCGCAGCTGGGAGAGTTCAAAAGCATGATTGCTCGTGCCATAGGGTTATTGAAACACATCTGTTGACTTGGATGGACTGTATTGTGACTAGAAAGGCCTCTGAGACGTAACCGGCTACAGTAGGAACAATTGTAGGACTTTGAGAGGGGGCGAATAGTAAGCCTCAGAGAAGCAGGTTGGTCGAAAAGGCGTATCGGCCGCCACCTCGGACGGAGCGATATGGTAGTTGCTCGGTGTGGGCAACAATGGATCTCGGAAGGGATAGTCTACCGTCGCGGAGGGTCAGGGCGTCCCAGGAACACAAATGCGAGCGAGGATCGCACAATCATAAGAGCCGCCACGTCAACACCAGCAACGTCGCTAGAATCGGTTCGGTGACATTTACCACCTTCCAGACATCCGGTGGTATCAAGGGAAACCAGTCGGAGGCGACTGGCAGACGCAGGTATAAGGAGCCGACGTCCATTAAGATGCCTACCTCTGACCCCACATCATAAGCAGTGTCGATTGGATTTTTGCCGACCTCGGGCAAGCTGGAGTGTGACCGACTGGAGGCGTGTGATCTTCAGCGATGAATCCCGATTCAGTCTCAATGCTGATGACTAGTGCATACGCGTGTGGAGGCGGCCAGGCCACCGGTCCAATCCGGCATTTGTTGTCGAGAGGCATACGACGATTACACAAGGTCTGAGTGTGGGGAGCGATTTGCTGGGATACACGATTACCTCTAGTCGTCCTTCAACACACTTTGACGGCACGCAGTTACGTGGACGAGATTTTAACGCCAGTTGTACTGCCTACGCTATCAAGTCGCCCAGGTGCCCTTTATAAGCAAGGCAACGCTCGTCCACATACTGCGCGACTCTCCCAACAATGTCTTCAAGGATATTACGTACTCCCATGGCCTACCAGGTCACCAGACCTCTCGCCAATAGATCACGTCTGGGACGTGCTTGGAACTGCAGCCGGCCCGGAATACTGGTGAATCAACTGTCCAGTCGAAAAGATTATGGCATGATCTTCCTGCGGAAGATCATGCCATAGTTGCCAGAGATGGATTTACTACTTACTGATTTGTAACCTTTTTCATTCCATAACATCTTAATAAAACGGTCTGTTCTTCTGCATTTGTAATCATTTGCTTATCTCCTCATACACTACAAACATGTTAAATTTCGTGATAGTAGCTTGTTTCCTTCTGGGTGCATAAAATTTTTTGTGACAGAGTGTATTTTCAATTATGTTTCGTTGCGCATCCTCATTAAGTTTAGTAAAAATAAAATAGAGGATTTCCTTAAAATATCATTTCTGTCCTCTGTAGTCTGTTAAGGGAAAGGAATCTTTATTACAGTGATATAAAAGGAATCGATTTTAGAATTATTAGTTTTCAGAAAAACTATTTAACTTAGTAATGTGGTTCTGAAGCAAGGAAATTTTTCGTGTATTTTGTATTCGTACGTATCAGCATTATTTTTTTTATGAATTCGGGGAAACCTCAAGTAATTTTGATCATTCAGAGAATAATTAGTTCCATTGTTGTTGTTTATGATGCCCCTTGACCGATATTATATATCAATTGAAGTCCCTAAGGGTGTTGGGCAGAGTGATGTGGCTCCGGTTTCAAATAGCACCACAAGGGTTGGAGTCCGACTTTGCTAAAAGGACCGGTCGCAGAATTTTGAACCGAGTCAAGTGATGGGACCGGAACACTTGACCCCGCACCTCCAGATGTAAGTTTGAGAACTTGGAGGACATTACAGCCACGACAGATTTTATGTGCACCAGCCACCATTATTGTATAAGGTGGGATATTTGTCGGCGGCGAGCATCGAACCAGTGACGTTCAGATGACTAGACCGCTACTCTTGGCAACTGGGCCACCACACCCTTATAATTAATTTTATTTTTTATTGGCTGGTTAAGAGCGCTACGGTCTCTTTTTTGCTACACAAAGGCTAATTAGACCTGCACCTACAGTTTAAAGACTATTCCAAATAGTTTTTTAAGAAACCAAAAAAATAAAAAACATGACAACAGTGGGACTCGAACCCACGGGTTCTGCACCTAGTGCCAGCACCCAGCCTAGATCTTGGATTATGAATAAAAATAATGAAATGAAATAATTTACCTTAAAACAAAAACCTTCATTTCGAGTAGCTTGGATTTTTAATAAGCTATGAAGGATGCGGGGAAAAAACAACATAATGAGTTGGAGGGGCTGACTATTAACTGAAATTACTTGTGACACTTAATATGTTTCATGTGAAAACAGCACACACAGACAGTAAGATTTTCATTCCAAACAGGGCAATTTACCCATTAATTGCTTCATGGAATACAATTCGGAAGCTTCTTCTAAGCCAATGTGTGAAAAGGCATTTCGCTCATACGTTCCCCAGCATGATGTCTGACATGGCGCTTATTTGTTACGGCCTATCAAACATTCTGCGGAGCTTAAAAATTATGAAGCCACAAATCTTTCAAAGCATTCATCATTTGTATCAGATTTCAGGAAATATCAAATGTCAGATTAAATACTCTCCATATTTCATCTTTCCTGAAAAGAAGTATTTCGCTCGCACACACACACACGAACGTGAAATAGAAGAAAAAAAGAACAAAATTACCCTTAAAAGTTTGAGTTCATCAAAAGAAAAAAAAGCCCAAATACCCATCTCCTTGGCTGATGCTAACAAGATAGCAACACTCCACTGAAACTTTCTTTATGCGTATTCGAAAACAATAAGTCAACAACGAAATCGCTATCTGATCGTTTAGGTGGATTTATTTAACAAAGTAAGGGAGGATATGCCTGCGAGATATCATCAGCTTTTTTGTCGGATTCATATTCTACGAATGACACCGAAGATGGGCGATATCACGGCTTTTATTCTATATGACTCCCTCGCTTGATAGCATCGGGGGAAATAGATGGAGAGGAAAGTATCACAGGAATAATAAAGTCGTTACATGTAAACACTGTATGAACATGCGTGAGTTTGCAACGCTGATAATATGTAACGACTGGAGGTATTGATAGTGAGCTAGACTATACTCATACATGTGAATTTGGCGCAATAACATAAGGCTTTACTCTACGTGACTCTTACACTCGATTACATCAATTCAAATTGGCGGAAAAAAGTATCATAAGAATAATCATGTCATTATAGTAAAAACTGTCTTTTGTGGGTGTAAGAACTGATAACGTTTCAAGGATAGTCACATTCAAAACGTGCAAGAGTTTACACATATATATGGATTCAACAGCATATAAATTTTTATTCTGTGTGACACTCGCACTTGATCATATCAGTGGAAAGAAATAAGAAGAGAGTATCAGGAATAATAAAATCATTAAAGGGAAAACTACATTTTGTTGGTATAGGAACAGATAACGTTTCCAGTATAGTCACATTCAAAACAAGATTTTACTTATATATACATGTGTATTCGATAATTTATGAGCTTTATTATGTATGACATCCACACTTGATCTTTTTAATTTAAATTACTGGAGAAAAGTATTATATGAATAATGAAGTAACTATAGTAAATACTAAGTTTACACTATAGTTTAGAAAAAGATAATGTTTTGAAGGATGATCACATTGAAAACAACAATATACAAATATGTGGATTCAACAGCGTATAAGCTTCTCTTCTGTGTGACACTTGCACTTGATTATATCAATGCGAAAAAGCATCCTGGAAATAATAAAACCATTAAAATAATACTATAAATGTTACGGATATGGATATTTCGCAAAGTTGATAAATTGTAAAGCTTGTATATTACTGATATATACATACATACATATGCAGAGATTTCCGCTTATAGGAATCACGTTTGTTATGACTAATTTTGATTCTTATAAACGGTTGATTCTTATAGCCGAAAGTTAGGTTTTTGAACACGCACGCACACCCATATAGTATATATTAGATAATTTACCATTTAATACTCCTTAATTTACGATAATTATCTGAAGGGGCAGAGATACCCTTGGAACAAGATAATAGGACAGTATTTAGCTAAAGCGTTTACGGGGAAACTGATGTGATGTCTAACAAAGAATAGGATGCATTTTACGTCTGTTCTCCATCCCAACGTCTTATCAGTCTTTCTTTTCAAAAAGTAAAAAAAGCACTTCGTGCCTTTTGAGGGTTTGGGTGGCTTTTTTGGAAAAATGAAAAGTTTGGTTTGGTTTGGTTTGGTTTGGTATGGAGCGCTACGGTCAACTTCTGCCTCGAGGGCGAATTAGACCGGGACTAACTGCTTAAAGCCGATTCCGAATGGCTACTGACGTCCATGCCAACAGTGGGACCCGAACCCACAGTCTCTGGTACCGATGCCAGCGCCCTGGCGAAAAAGTGGAAGGAAATCGGAGATTGTAAGCTGATTCTTAAAACCGGTGGATTGATTCTTTAAAGTGAAAATTTTAACATGGAAATAATACATTTGCTTTTGTTCTTGCGATATTGATTCTTATGAACACTGATAACTATAAGCAGTCGTTACAGTATATATATATATATTTATAATGTTTAAATCTACTTTGCGATGAGTCGTTAAACTACCAGATAACCTTGTACCGTCTTTTAAGTTCATGGAATGTCATAAAATTTCAGTGGAAGTATTTATCATAAAAAGGAAAATTGTTCTCAATAGGAAAAATAAATTTACCATGTTAATATCAGAAAAGTGTTATTTCTTTCGTACCTTTTTTCCTCCATTAACTGACTTCATGCCTCATAAAAAGTTCCTGTCTTATTATGATTTAAATGGCCGTATCTTATTTTGAATGATTTCTTCTCACAGAGAGAAACAATCTAATCAATGCAGAAAATATGTCAAATTTTTTAGATATTTTTCATGACACTTGCCGCTCCTACCAAACCTTTTATCACCGCAAATATTTCCTCTAAATAATTTATTTGTATTTTGGACAGAGAAAAGATTTTTTTTATTTCAAATCATATCCTAAAAGAGTGAACGAGAGCTGTCTTGACCCTTTCAGGAAGTCTTTTTATATTTCATTAATCAGTTGAAAACTGAAAGTGACATATTTTGAAGCATTCTTAACTCACATTTCAGAATTATTTATCACGAGGTTGTTTACGCAACGTGTTTCGAGGTTGACGTTTCCTTGTTTTATGATATAAAAGTCATATTAAAATCTGCGAGAGATATTTATATTCGAAATAATCTACGGTTGCAATTACAATCTAAAGTAAGATACCCATATAAACTAAAACATACATGTGCAGTTGGAACATGCTTTATACAAGGTAATAAAACATTTCATTGTATGTGTCAATCACATCTAATGTAATGTTTATTGCCCTTTGCAATGCAGGTTCCAACTGCATATGTATGTTTTTTCTTATATGGGTATCTTACATTGGACTATATATGTAACCTATACCTGTGGCGGCCTAGTAGTACAGCGAGCTGGCTTTGGGTGCTGAGGGTGCTCGGATCGAATCCCGGCGTTGCGCCACTAGAAGGCCTCCTTTTTTGTCGTCCCTTCATAGAGGGTAATGATGGTCCACCTATATGGTCCCCCATAATAAAATGGCCAGCAAAATTGCGGAGTATTATAGGCGAATGTCTTCACGACAAGTGCCTCCGCATTGGTTAAAAATAAATAAATAAATAAATAATAATAATAATTATTATATAAATATATATATGTGTGTGTGTGTGTGTGTATAAGTAACCGTATTCGAAATATTACATGCGCATACATGCATGTGCAGTTAGAACTTGCATTGTAAAGGGAAATAAAGCATTTCGTTGTATTTGATTTGTCAATCACATCCAAAGAAATATTTCATTACCCTTTGTAATGTAGATTCTAACTGTACATGTACATTTTTGTTCATATGGACGCCAACTCATCCAACGAACGTCCCATCAAGAAACGTAGAGAGGGGGGAAGATAAGTATTGCCAGTCTGCGGGTCTTTGATGTTATGTATGATCTGTTTGTACTTATAATGTGCACAAAAACACGCCAAAAAAAAAATCCGATTCTATTTCACAAATGAAAAAATAAAACCTTAATTCTTTCTTCGCAAGTGTTTTTTTTTAGCCTCGTCTTAAAATCCCTAAGGCAACGGAGGAATGCTCTTCCACGACGCTTGTTATTTAGTTCATTGCGATTCAATGAGACGCTCTTCAAGTCAAAGACATGATATGTAAACACGCATTATGAGCGGCGGCGAGTGATTGATGTGTTGTCCCACTGAAAATGTTTTCATCCTCAGAAGGTTGTGATAAGCCCTCAATAAGAGGAGCGGTCCCTCCCTGATCGATTTAAAATAGACACTTAATTCTGTTTTGCATACGTCGCTAAGTGCTTTCATTTGGGTGGTCTTTGGTTGATCAGAATTCCGACCTATTTTACTCCTTTAATTTGCTCTGTCCAGTGTTTATTTCACATTATTATTAGTTTTGGGGTGGACACCTTTTCCAAGGATGAATCTAGCCAAGAATTTTATCGATGGATGATGAATGAAAACTTCCAGTGCTTCCAATGAACCAGACAGGGTCCGTCGGGGCAACTAAGAATTTCTGGGGTTGAATAACTGCCGTTGATTATGCTCTCACCACAATTTAGTGTTCATGGACGACATCTGTGGAGTTCTTACCATCCTCCAAACCCCCACCTCCACAAGGAAGGATAACTCCAGGCAACCGAGCGCCATCGTTGCTGAAAGCCGACGTGCTAACCACTTGGATGCCACTGGCCACAATGAAAAAAAACTTACGTTTCAACCGTTTTGTGAAATTTATTTCCCGGGTAAGTGAAACAATATCTTAAAATGTAAGGGCTTTCGAAGTATCGGAAGATATCTATTACTGTCTGCATATGCGACCTTCCAGGAATTTCGAAGAGAATTACGTATAGATGAAGTCTTTGAATCACGTTATAAATGGAAAATCACATAGGAGTATTAAAGGCCTTCCAACCGCAAAGAACTTTACCCATCAGTCTTATTGATCTTTTTATTATTATTGATCGTCTTATTGATCTTCATCCTATCTGATGTACAAGAAATTTGCATGAATTAAAATGTTTAGCATTACTGTATGGTGAGCAGTAGAGATATCTACTAAGAAAGAAAGATTTAGATACAAAAACCCCAAAAAATCAGCTATCTGATGTTTCGTTGATTGATAGGCCCCCAGTCATTTTTCGCTAAACAAACTGGAATGTACAGTTTAGAACCGATTCTAAAGAGCTACAAACACTCATGCTATCAGTGCAACTCTAATACGTACGATGCGTAGTCTGACCATTAGTGCCTTAGTCTGTCGTCATCGCACGGTATTATGCGAAACGATTCAATTTGGAAACAAAGGATAAGTTTTATGATTCTAACAAGGACTGCAATTACTAATGAGTCAAATTAATTGAGATCAAATTATGATGGCATCATCAGTTCTCCTTATTAACGAAATCATTTGACGTTAAAGCCATTTGAAGGTAATCTTTGAAATTTATATTTGGTAAAAGGATAGAACAGGAATATATAAAAGTTTTTAATGAATATTTCTTCGTTTTTTGCAAATTGGTTTTTACTGTACTTATTATCTTAGAAACTTACGACGCGATTTCATTTGATTTACACCTTGAAAGTTTATAGCTTGGAAAATACTTTTACAAAACTATCATTAAATTTCTTGGAAAAATGTGGTGGAATTCTACAACCTGATTGGAATAAGGGTATCTGGATAATGGAATAGTTCAAAATTTAACACAGGAATGTATTTAAATTTCATGTTACATTCCTCACGTAGGATACTGTTTTCTTGATTTTTTAAATTCTTAAAATGCTTATTTTAATTCCATATAGTAAACAGTATGCTAATTATGAGTATAGAGTAATATGCAGGGTAACAAACTTATTTCGTTTGTTTCCTCTTACATAAATTCTCTGCTACAATAATGAAGCCTCAATAACTGAATAAGTTACAGGATATATATCGCTACAGAGTTTCAAAATTGAGATAAAAAGCATTTCTTCTGTGAAAATAACCAGTGAAAAGATTATTTAAAAAAATCTGGAAAATCTCAGTTAAAAAAAATTATGAACAAACCTATAATTTGTTCTTATTTCTACTAACTCAACTGTTGAGAACAAACTAGCGCTTTGCTTAATATGAAATTTTCCCGCGACCTCTTTGATAGTAAAATACTTCATTATGATACATTTCTAGTTCTCATTTAAAGGGTTTATTTTTTTTTAAACTGCTGTACAAACTGCTCTGACAAAATATGCAAACAGGTCTTTTCTCTGCGCATTCATTTATCACACTTTTTAAATACCCTACGTGCATCATTTTTCACTCCAAAAACTCAACGAATAACTCTTTATCCATATGAAAACAATGTACCGAATCTTATGAATCTGCGAACGGCTGACCCGTTTCACTCGGTCGAAAAGAAAAAATTCTTAGTTTCATATTCACTTCAACAAAAGAGCGAAAAAACGATAAGCTAATAGACTTCATTCAATACACATCCTAAACACTCCCCCTCCCCCCACAAAAAACTAACCGAATAACAATAAAGTAACCTAAAAGCCAGATCTAAAGATACAGACACCTTCTCCTACAGAAAACCGGTCGCTGGGCTCCGAAAAAACGAAGCATACTCATTATCGGGGTTTCCTTCAGTTGGAACCGCGCTCGCCGTAGATCAGCGATGAAAATCAGAGATAGAGCAAATATTAAGTGAGCTCTCCGGCAATGAATAGAGCTATCGCTGATTGGAATCTGACCAAAAAACACGTTGTTTATAAATTTCTCTTCCTGCTAGATCAAAAACGTGCCGAAAAGTTTTATGTGGTCGGGCTCGCGGCCGCGGTGAGACATGTATGTTTTCTTCACGTAATTTTTTTTTCTCACCCCCCTTGAATTGTTGGTATCGTGTTAAAAATAGAATTTGAATTTGTGTCTTTATAAAAGAGATTCAGATCGAGAAATAGATTAGGGAGGAGGGGGGGAGCGTGCGTAATAGAGCTAACACCCCAAAGGTGACAGTTTCTTCCCTATTTAATTAACAATGCAATGAACTTGTAGAAGGCGGGGGTATATGTACTTTGACGACCATGATAGCAACTGCAAGGTATTCCTATCACGAAATAGTCCTGCGCGATATATTTACTGCGACATATGTGACATATTCACTTTAAAAATGCATCTCTGGGATACAACCTTTACCAAAGGTGGCTGTTTGTTTGTTTTTTTGAAGGGGGGGGGGCATGTTTAAAATACCTTTTACTGTATTTTAATATTTTTTTCGATAATGTCCAATCGTCTGCCGCATTAGCAAGAAAAATTTTTTTTTTCCTATTTCGTTGGTATACACGTGACGCAAAATTAATGTAAAGTATCACAAAAAGAAAAGAAACCCCGTGATCCACATTTAATAAATTAAATTCTAAAATTTTATCTTTAAAAATTCACCAAAAATCAGAAAATAGAGGTAAAGATTCGAAAAAGATTTCATTTTAAACGAGTTTTTATCATCTTTCTAATTATATAAATTTTATAACCCTCAGATTATTATTTTAAATGCAAACTTTAAAAAAGTTACAAATTCAGCTTAAAAATTTAATTTGAAAAATCTAAGAAGAATTTTTCAAAAATCTTTCTTAGTACACCCCTACACTATGAGAAGAATCGCCATGCAAAATTTCAGCCCTTTAGGTCAGCGGTTTGGTCTGTGCGTTATATGTCAGTCAGTCAGTCAGTCAGTTACGGAACTGTTTTATATATATAGATAAGCCCTTTGATGACCATGACAGCAGTTGTGAGATATTCTTACCCCTAGGAAGTCCTATGGGATATATTTACTACGATATAAGGCATATTCAGTTGAAAACGCAACTCTAGAGCATAACCTTCACCGTGATTAATCAAAACATGAAATGATGCAATTTGCATTCTTCTCTGGCACACGCAAATGCTCATAAATTTATCAATGATGTCAATTTTTCAATAGTAAGGAGTAAATATCTTCGTTGACAAAGCTGTATGAAGAATGTCTTCGTATGAGGTGAGGGGTGACTCCACAAAACTGGATAACTAAAAGATAAAAATTGGAGAAATTTCGCTGTTCGGACCGAGACGATTCCGGGATTATTACCTGTACCCAGGGCCCGACTTTGACCCAATGGGGCCCTGGGCAAAGCAGACTTTGGGGGCCCCCTCCAAGGACAGATCCAGAGGGAGGCCATGTGCCCTCCTCCTCCAGGAGTAGATTTCCACATGAACATGTGGGACACTCACCAAGCCCCCCCCCCCCCATAAATTCAGACCGGAAATTCAAAACATTTTCGACCAAAAAGTCAAACATTTGAAAATAATAATAATAATAATAATAATAATGTGTTAATTAATTTACTTTTAATGTTAATAAATAAATTCAGGAAATTTTCTTTTGAAATGAATATAGTGGGTGCACTGTGCCCCACCCAGGATTTTTTCTGTATCCGCCACTGCCCACCTGTACTGAATTAACCTAAAACCAAATTTTCAAAAATATGTACAACTTAATACTAAATTTGGGGGCCCCATAAATTTGGAGGCCCTGGGCAAGTGCCCCACTTGCCCATGCGGAAATCTGGGCCTGCCTGTACCACGATGATAAACAAAAATTAGCATGACACCTAAGGCCATAGCTGCTGGATATAGGGGTGTTTCACTTTTGTTATATGCCCTACATACAGCTATTAAACGCATTGCGTAATAGATGCCCCCGCCCCTTTCCGAAACGCAAAGGAATCCACTCAGTATAATACTTCTCCATCGCGCTGCTATTTTCTTAAAATTGTCTTCAATCTCAGATTCCTGTCTTGAAATAGCTAGTTGGAAGTTTGTTGAAATATTAATTCTTATAGTATTTAATCAACATATGAAGGTAAAGATCTATATATTTCAAGTTACACTGAATTTAACTGTTTAGAGGCAGTGGAGGCCTTAAACTGTTTAAATTTCAAAAAATATTGAAATATTTTATCTCGATACTAGGCTCAATAATATAGTACTCTACTTAGAAGTTAATTTGGAAGTGATACTGATATTTAAAGAATAAGATAAATGTAATTTTTGAAATTAGATCAATTTTCTATGACTAATAGAATACATTATAATTAACTCTGATAAATATGGTTTAAAATACCTTTCAATTTCTTTTATATTTCAGCCGTAAGTAAAAACGCTATACTTAAATATATAACTTTATAATATTTACACCGAATCAATCCTAAACATTTTTGAAAATAAAAGAAAAGTCAGGGGATTACAATAAAAAGAAAACGTGTATACTATAATCTAGAACGAGATATTTACATACTGTAAAGCAACCAAGTATTACAATGAAAAAATCTTGTGTGCAGAAATAATTTTTTTCCCATCAAAATAACCATGAGCCATAGCGGAATTTAAGCTAGCGTATCGAAAATTTGAATCCGGCATTCTACCGACCGAAATTTTCTGGTGACATAAAGCTGTTTTCAATAATTTCCCTTGTATATTCCTCCCATCTTTTTTAGGCTAGTAAAACACGAATTTTGCTTCTGCATATTTTGATTTCTTATGTAATCATGACTGGAATTCGTGCCTGGTTTCCAAACCTGAAGGCCGGTTTTCTAGCAACTGATTTCTCCGGTGACGTACGGAAGTAATATTATCAATGACTTTCGACATAGCCTCAATACTAAAAGTAGGTAAAATTCCAAACCGAGAAACTATATGTAAACAAAAGGAGAATAACTAGAAACGCGGAACGGATGAGAAAAAAATTGAAGGGGCATAAAAAAACGAATAGCTACAAGAAAGTAATAGTGGGCGCAGTGGCCCAGTTGGCAAAGGCAGTGATCCAGTGATCTGAACGTCTCTGGTTCGATGCCGGTCCCTGACAAATCCACCGCCGTGTACACTAATGGTGGCTGGTGCACGAAAAATCTGTCGTGGCTGCAATGTCCTCCAAGTTTTCAAAATTTACCTCTGGAGGTGCTGTGTCAAGTGTACCGGTCTCGTCACTTGACTCGGTTCAAAATTACGGGACCCGTCCTTTAGCCAAGTCGGACTCCCACCCTTGTGGTGCTATTCAAAACTGGAGCTGCACCATTCTGTCCAATAGCCTTTATGGACTTGATCTGATATACTGTCGGTCAAGGTGCATAAGCCACAACACACACAAGCAATAGAAAATATTATAAAATAGAAACAAATTTAAGAAATAAATGTATATTAGAAGAAAACATAATTGGCTCTAAAAATTGTGAGCTATGAGGAACAGAATTGTTATTTACCACGGTTAGCATTGCGAGTGCCCGACTTAAGGAATATCTGTAAATCGCTATAACTTCAAGCTCTTCTCTGCCGACAATTAAATATTCATTCCCGTTTTCAGCCCTATCGAAAGCAAAGCTTTCTTCTCCAGGTTTACATCGACATAGATGACTGGAGGTGAATAGAGGAACAATGGGTACTTTCTTCTCTGATTACAAACGCGCCTATAAAATCGACGTGTGCCGCGAATACAAAAACCGACTCGGAATTCATTGTTCTTCTCATTTATAGTTTTTCACGGTGAAGTTCTGGCTCACTGAATGATATCCAGCTCCTCACACCCAAATGCTAATTGTTTATACGTGTCTCCTATTCATGAAAGGAATCGGCAATAGAGTTATCAAGTCGACTAACCAGGGAAATAGGGGAATTTTTTTCGGTCTCATGCGTTGTGTGATGTTCTATTCAATAAAGCGACGAGCTGGTACCCGTTGCTTCACGGTTCTTCTGAAGTGATGAGGCAGTGCACATTCGACGGTTCCTTTGATCTAGTGTTTGCCGATAAGACGAAGAAAGAAAAAAAAATTGCGCTGTTAAGTTTTCTGGTCTGTTGATTTAAGCGAGTATAATGAAGAGCTGAAGGATGTTTTCTGTAATCTTTTCAAAGCTAGTGTGAATTTCCAGGTCGATTGTGTAACAACAAAAGTGACATAATAAAGATAAATTGATTCGTAAATCCCAAATTAAGTCAGATTTCATAGTTTATTTAGGAAAAAAGGATACATATCCTCCAAATTAATCATCTGCTACTGTCTCATTCTTGAGAAAATATCCGACTCTATACTTTTGAAGCCGCTCTTGCCTCATACCCACGTTATTTCTGCTCAACTACTGAGTCCATGAATCTCTTTAAATTACAAGATTTCAAACCATGTGTCAGGCATTTTCTCAGATTTATCGTACTGATCCTCGGTAGAAAATCCCTTTACATATTAAGTTGAATTAAAATAATTATGTCTCAGTGCAGCTCAATAATAATATATAGTTCATATTAACCAAGGGATAAAGTTTATAATGTCTAGTTTCAATACTGTCACGATATTGGGCCTTACGGTCATGCATGCTTTATTTTGCGTCGGAATTTAGATTTGGTTTGGTTGAGAGCGTTAGAGTCATTTTTTGCTACACGAGGGCTAATTAGACCAGGACCTGCAACTTAAAGCCGATTCCGAAAGGCTACAGTCCATACGAAGAGTGGAACCCGAACCTACATACTTTGATACCGACTGCCACCGTTCTAGCCATTCGACCCGTGAGAATTTAGGATCATGCAGTAAATTATTAATCACCAAATTTTAATGCATTGTGTAAAGATCATATTTATATAACATATATCTAATATATAAAAATGAATGTTTGTATCTCTGTAATTGTATAGAAATCCACAGTTTACGAGCAACGATCGTGAAATTTTACATACAGGCGTCTTTAAAAACAGCCGAGGATCTGAAGAACTTCAAAAATCGAAATTAATTACCGTTGATTTTTAATTAATAAAAAACCAACAATTTGTAAGCTGTTACACTTTGTGGAATCACCCCTCTGAATATGGCGTCCACGTTAGGGTTAGCTGGCAAACAGAGAGCGAAAGGATAAAAATAAATAAAATCAAAAAGTTTCAAGTTATATATTAAACCAGAATAATAAATGAAAATAATAATCTTTCAAGTCAGATTTTATACTCTAAAATAAATCGGATCCAACGGCATATTGACACTCTCACACGCGATGGAAAATTCGAATCAACCACGCTAAGTGTCACGATCTTTTTTAATCGCTACTGAAATCCCCCTAGCTTATGTCTTTGTGTCTATTGAAGAGTTAAAGACTAAGCTTCTATCCTGCTAACTTATTTCTCACTTAAAACTCCTCTTACTCCATAAATGTATGTATATTCACCAACCCATAGCAACTTTCCAAAAAACTCATTGCGTATATTTTTTACTTTACTCACCAGTTTTGTGTATAATCGTGGCGCAGTCGTTAAAACGCTTCATTTGGTACCCCGTAAGACTCGGGTTCGAATATGGGATCGTACAAATTTTGCTAAACCTGTATTTTCAGCTTTTTTATGAAGGCTTTTTTATTTCAGCTTTAATTTTATTATTTTTTTAATTATTATCTTTATTTTATTATTTTTTAAATTATTATTTTTATTTTATTTTATTATTTTTTTAATTATTTTTTTTTTAATTTTTTTTTTCAGTTTTTTTATGATGAAAGACCGAATATAGCTGAAATCTGAGGAGTTTATTATGCATTTATATATTTTTAATTGGTTTTCATATTATTAATGTATATAACATTTCGTATGCTTTTTTTTCTATGTTATTTATACTGTGTTTAGTTTTTTAATGGATTTTGGTAGGTTTATTATAAATTTATATATTTTATGTTTTACTTTCCAGGATTTTTTGCTCCAATGATAAAGCCTAAATCTTTTGTATGTTATTTATACTGTGTTTAGTTTTAAAATTGATTTTGGTTAACAAACATTCATCAATAATTTATTTCTGGGCATTGTATTGCTAACAATTAGGATAATTAACAATTTTTGAAGGATGCGATTTTAGATTCACATATGTGCAATAGATGGCGCCACTATTTTAAACTTTTAGTATTCTATAAACCAACACCTCCTAAACGTGTTCCTAAACGAACGGTACATTCAAATTAAATAGAATATCAGTGTATGCAATTAATGCCAATATATATATATATATATATATATATAATAAATACGACGATCAATATATAGGATGGATGTAAAAAAACAAAAAAATATATTAATAAAAAAATCGTAAGGGATATTTTTATAGACAAAATAATGTAGAAGAAAATATTCAAATTAAATCTCATAGGACATACTAAAGAATATAGTACAGTTAATGTAGTACAGTTTGAGGAACATATCTTTTACATTATTTTAATATTTTTTTTAATAATGTCCAATCGTCTGCCGCATTAGCAAGAAAAAAAGTATTTTTTTGCCTATTTCGTTGTTATGTGAAGATAAATTTATTTAAAGTAACAGAAAAAGAAATCACGTGATCAGCGTTTAATAAATTAACCTTTTACATGCCAATGTTCCATTTTTGGAACACCATGTTTAATATTTTTTTTTAAATAAACTGTGATATCTGTCAGTTTGAAAAAATTACCGTATATTATAGAAGGCATGATTGATTTTTTGACTTGTTTTTTCAAATATGAATATTTTAGCGTAGAAAAATTTCTAAAAATCAGCTTTTTTCACAATTTTTACAGTACGTAAGAAAAAAATTCTATAAAATTCCTAAAAATTCAAATCCACCCAAAAATTTCCCCATCGTACTTGCAAAGGATAAGTTTAACGAGTTAATAAAATAAATTAAAATAATAACAAGAAATATTTCCTCAAGACTGCGTAAAAATGCAATGTTCCAAAAAAGGAACATTGGCATGTAACGATATACAAAAGCAGTGATATCATACGTGATCAGTGATTCTGCCGTCTGATTACTTAGAAAATTCAGCCGAACTTACAAAGCTGTATGCCCTACAAGAAGGAGACTCTTTAGACGTCTACGCAAATGACATTCGGCAGTTTTTTGGATTACTGTTGTTTAGTGGCTACCACTCAGTACCTGACGAAAATACATATTGGAGCTCTCAGGAAGATTTGCATATCCTAATTGTTAACAATTCAATGCCCAAAAATAAATTTCGGATGTTAAAAAAGTATTTCCACATTGTTGATAATAGTAAATTGGAACCAGGCGATAAATTAGGAAAAATTTCTCCCTTTTATAAAGAGGTTGGAAAAAATTTTCGTCAATTTGGATTTTTTCATGAAAATATGAGTATCGATGAATCCATGGTTCCGTGTTATGGACATCGTACGGCTAAGGTGTTCATACGTGGAAAGCCAATTCGCTTTGGTTTCAAAGTTTGGATGATCTGCTCAGCAAATGGTTATCCTTATGCTATGTCTATCTACGGTGGAAAAAGTTTGAAAAATAAAAATTTGCCACTTGGATCAAAAGTTGTCTCCGAACTATTATCTTTTATTGACAATCCAGAGAAACGCAAAATATTTTTCGATAACTTTTTTTACATCGTACAGTCTGCTGACAGATTTATCTAACAAAGGCTTTAAGGCAATCGGCACAGTGCGAGAATCCAGAACGGGACAATGTTCTCTTAAAACAGCAAAAGAAATATCGAAATTTCAACGTGGAGAGTTTGATTACCGATGCGATGGAGAAGTTTATATGTGCCATTGGAACGATAGTTTTGTTGTAACTATTACATCAAATTTTATCACTCACGAACCATTAGGAAGAGCAAAAAGATATGTCCGAGCTAAAATAAAAGTTGATTTTCCTTAACCTTACATTATAAAATTATATAATAAAGGAATGAGTGGAGTACACCTGTTGGACCGACTTCCTGGAAGTTATCGACCAAAGTTACGCAGCAAAATATGGTACTTTATTCCTTGATCATAGCAGGGCCCCCACATGCCCGGTGCTACCGTTGCTACGGCAACGGGGCCCGTGGGCCAAGGGGCCCGCAAGAACGGGGGAAAAATTAAAAAGTAGAACATTTTTAATAAATCATAGAAAGAAAACAATAATTAAATCACTAGGACTAGATTTATGTGTATCAATGAAATATTACATCAGAGTAATATAAATTGGTTCATTGGATATGCAGTGCGTTGCGTACAAAACGTGTCTGAATCTACAACAGCTGTGAGTAACAAAACCACCACCAGCTGACGTGAACACGACAACACGTGACATCTTGTCTATATATATAAAACAGTTCCGTAACTGACTCATTCATTCATTCATTCACTGACTGACTGACATGCAACGCACAGACCAAACCGCTGGACCTAAAGGGCTGAAATTTTGCATGGCGATTCTTCTAATAGTGTAGGGGTGCACTAAGAAAGATTTTTCAGAAATTCTTCTTAGATTTTTTTAAATTAAATTTTTAAGCTGTTTTTTAAACGTTTTTTACGTTTGCATTTAAAATAATACATTGAGGGTTATACAATTTATATCACGAGAAAGATCATAAAAATTCCTTCAAAATGAAATTTATTTCGAATTTTTACCTCCATTTCCTGATTTTTGGTGAATTTTTAAAGATTAATTTTTAGAATTTAATTTATTAAATGCTGATCACGTGATTTCTTTTTCTGGTACTTTAAATAAATTTATCGTCACGTGCAAAAAAAAAAAAAAAAAATAGACAAAAAAATATTTTTTTCTTGCTAATGCGGCAGACGATTCGACTTTATTTTGTCTATAAAAATATCCCTTACGATTTTTTTATAAATATGTTTTTTTTACATCAATTGTATACATTGATCGTCGTATTTATTATAAATATATATATATATTAATTTTTTTTGGAATTAATTGCATACATTGACCGTTGTATTTAATTTGAATGTACTCCGTAGCGAAGCGCGGGTTTTCAGCTAGTATATATATAAAACAGTACCGTAACTGACTCATTCATTCACTGACTGACTGACATACAACGCACAGACCAAACCGCTGGACCTAAAGGGCTGAAATTTTGCATGGCGATTCTTCTTATAGTGTAGGGGTGCACTAAGAAAGAGTTTTCAAAAATTCTTCTTAGATTTTTTTAAATTAAATTTTTAAGCTGTTTTTTAAACTTTTTTTTACGTTTGCATTTAAAATAATAATTTGAGGGTTATAAAATTTATATCACGAGAAAGATCATAAAAATTCTTTTAAAATGAGATCTTTTTCGAATCTTTACCTCAATTTTCGGATTTTTGGTGAATTTTTAAAGATTAATTTTTAGAATTTAATTTATTAAATGCTGATCACGTGATTTCTTTTTCTGGTACTTTCAATAAATTTATCGTCACGTGCGTAACAACTAAATAGACAAAAAAAAAATATTTTTTTCTCTTTCTAATGCAGCAGACGATTGGATATTATCCAAAAAAAATGCATATCCCTTACGATTTTTTTATAAATATATATAGATAGATATATATTTTAAATAAATTGTATACATTGATCATCGCATTTATTATAAATATATATATTTATTTTTTGGCATAAATTGCATACGTTGACCGTTGTATTTAATTTGAATGTACTCCTTAGCGAAGCGCGGGTTTTCAGCTAGTATATATATATATATATATATATATATATATATATATATATATATATATATATATATATATATATATGTGTGTGTGTGTGTGTGTGTGTGTGTGTGTGTGTGTGTGTGTTATTTATTATATTTATTATATTTTTTTATCTTTATTAAGTAAGAAATTGGAAATACCTTTATAAACCTAGCAAAGTACTCTTTTCTAAAAATCCCTCCATAAATTTGAGGTGCTTCTTATGATTCGAAAAATATGGTAGTCTCGAATCTTTAATGAATTTTCTCCTTGATTTTAGGCCTCCAAGTTTTTCCGAAATTTTAGCTAAAAATGAAAGTTATAAAAAATCTAAAACGAAAAGTCTGTTCAAACTAATCATTATAGGATTTTAGGGAATTTTTAATGGTACGACCATTAAAAATGTTGTGGAAAGTATTACAAAATAGATCTTTTTAATATGAAATAGAATCTGTGTAAAGACTACAGTATACACCTACTCTTTTCTAAATATACCATATTTATTGGACCATAAGACATTAATTTCCACCCATTAAAAATATTGCGGAAAGTATTACAAAATAGATCTTTTTAATATGAAATAGAATCTGTGTAAAGACTACAGTATACACCTTCAGTAAGTAATAACAATAAAGCAATCAATCTACAAAATTAAAACTGATGACTTTAACTTGAAATTGAATTTTTACAAACCTTGCTCTAGTGTGCACTAGAGTAGCACGAGTACGAATTTGCTACAGTGAAAATAGCTTTGCAGCTCACATACAAAATTTCAATGCGCAACAAAAAATATCTCGTGTTTGGTGAAACGAGTACCTAATAATCGTAAGTAACTAACTATCACGCTCAAAATTAAATTATACGGTACTTTACCTCTTAATACTTCTTCAAATATAGCTAAAAGAAGTAAGGTAAGTTGTGGTAACTGGGCCATCCCAACCCAGATTTTTCCTTTACATATCAGGGGGTAATTCCACTCTGTTGTGGGAGAAGTCAACAAAACAACAGCCCTTTGGTCTCTAGCTTGGTTGAAGAATGTTTTATGGCTGCTAATGTTTTTTGTATTTGTCATCACAAAACATCTCTCTACAAGGGGGAATTCAATAATTTTTTATAAGTATATTTTTAACTCTCAAAAATTGAATACAAGAATTTTTAGCTCAGTTAATGTCAAAATAGCCTTCTGTGTAGTGTTTTAACCTATCCTGAAAGTTAAAGGTCTGTGGAGGGGTATGACCCAATTACCCCCATCAGATTTAGTGATTTGGGGTAACTGAGCCATACCTTCAGGGTAACTGGGCCCAGGTATGGCCCAGATACCCCACACTGATCCACTTATGCTTATATTAACTACTACTAACCCAACCTAAGTAACTGAACTAATTAAGTTATGTCAATAAGTTGCAATAAAGTCAATCAAGGCATAGGCTTTTATAGATAGAATGTTGTTGGAGAAAATTATACTTTTGAAACATGTGAGAGTTCAAACATGTTTTCTTTTTTTTTTTCTTACAACTCACCCAAGATTTGCGTCATCTGCTTAAGTTATTACAAAAAATCTTTTTTTGCAAGTGACACATTAATTCGCCTATTAACTCATGAACTAACTCAGGGCTTGTTAAACTCAAATTAATATTACATTTTTCAATAGAAAAGGCCATTATAGCTACTAACTAAGCTAGAAAGTATGTTTGTACTTTTGAAAACGTGTTTATAGTCAATTACATTGTGTTTTTCAATCCCTTTGTGTGTTATTTTTTTCCGGTGTTCGCAACAATCTATCTTGCAACATTGGTAATTGCTTTGAAAAATTATTTTTAAATGGGGGTACAATTTTTTCTTTCTTTCTACTAGATATACAAGCATTGGACCTATTTACCCAGTCATAGATTCTGCTGTTCATTATGAGAAACAGACCTAGGTGGTCCAGTTACCCCAATTATCAGGGGAACTGGGTTCACCTGTATTTAAAAATATATACAATATATATATATATATATATATATATATATATATATATATATAATAAAAACCAATATCAAAGCTTGAACATACTGCCTAAGACTTTCTAAAGTACATGTAATACAAAGATTTTTGAAAATTATACATATTAGTATAATTGTAATGTGTTAAAAATATAGTATATAAAAAAGTTGTAAATCTATGCCCAGTTACCCCAACTTACCTTACATTTTTCGGGCATGCTTATAGAATCCATTTCGCCTGATCCTTTTTACGCATTTTATAAATACCATATTTTTCGTACCATAAGACGTACCTTTGTACATAAAATAATCGATTTAAATTTGGAGTGAGTCTTATGATCCGAAGATAACATTAAAATAAAATGAATACTTTATTATATAGATTATATATACTTAATATATTTCTTATAATATTATATATATATATATTATATCTATGGTGCCCGGTATAAAGGACTTAAGTTTTAAAAAAAAGTGATTTTTAGATATTTGTTAGTATTGATAAAAAAAAATCTTTTGACTTGTATAAAAGGTTTATGTCTATCAATTATGTATACAAAAGTACATTTCTTTGTACAAAAGCCTCAAGTCGATATTATTGTTTTGCGATTGGTATAAAAGCCAATAACTTGGTATATTAAAATCACTGTTTTTGACTTAAGCCCTTTATACCGGGCAATATAGATATATATTTTATATATATATTATTTACTATACGTATTATATACATTTTATTATACATTTTTTATCTTTATTAATTAAGTAATTTAAAATATCTTTATATACCTAATAAAATACAAAATATTCATTTCTAAAAATCCTCCCATAATTTTGAAGTGCGTCTTATGATCCGAAAAATACGCTAATTGTCTTTTTCTCATTTAAAAGGTCCTATATTATTTCTTACATATTTTAAATTCAAGAAGTTCAATATTTCTTTACTGCAAACTGCAAAAATACCAATCATTCAAGTTTGAGTTTTATGAACCTAGTTTATGGCAGCAAAACTACAAGCAACGGCAGATAATAGTACTACAGTTTTTCAATAATAATCAAATTTGTTCTTCTAAATCATTTAAAACATTTTTTTCTTTAAATTCTATATTTTGGATAAATATTTGAACACTTTATAAACACTCTTCATATTTACACATTCTTCCCTACAGGGGAGTGAATAACTTTTATCCTTTTCTCTCATTTGCTTTTCTTTTAAATTAAGTCATGCTTACGTGCACATCCATTAGATTATTAGTTCGTTCATTATATTTTACCCGATCGAAATTCAAAGCCTTTTGACCTTAGTAAAAACCGAGATCCTTTCATAATTTTTTTTTTTGGGCCAGGAGACAGCCAATTTAAGTTCACAGGACGATGTCCGAAAAGGTCTCATTTTCCTCGTGAACTGATTTCAAAGAGAATGGAACAGTCGATGAATTCAGAACTTATGTGAAGTTATTTAAAGTAGTCATAAGAATAGTAATATACAAACGTGTTACGTTAATAAGGCTTCTTTTTATAGCACCTATTTCCCCATTCTGATGCAACGTTCCTAAGAAAGTTATCATTTAAAATATAACAACAATGCTACATAATTTCTTTAGTTACATTTCCAAACCGAACAAAGAAAAGCAAAATTTCAAGTAAAGCAGTTGGAACTCGGGGAGAGCTACCTGTATCTGCAAACACATTATTACCAGAGATTCATTAAGTTCGGAAACAGCCCAGATGATAAGAGAACATTGTGTTTTGAGGTTATATAACACTCACGAAGGCATTCCTTCAAAGAGAGTTCGTGGAAACTGTTTTGAATAGACTATAAATGTGGTAAACGTGATTTTTTAGATGCGTGTAAAATGGAAAGCATTTAACATTTCGAGCACAGATTTTTTTTTTTCAAAATCTTATGTGTTGCTATATTATAGTAGATAAAATAATACTTTTAGAAAAACGAAACACTTGAGATTCGCTGTTTAGTATGATGCAAAATTGCTATTGTATTTTATATCATCTGAATTTGAAAATGCAATAAGGAATAATTTTTTTTATTTATTCAGAAAATATATGTAATAATGTACACATACATAACTAATATTCTTGAAACGCAAATAAAAGGATTCGTAAAGGATATTTCCAAAATTATCTTCGATTATAGAAATCTGTTAACATAGAACTGGTTGATCTGCAGGTTACTCCATTTAAATAGCATTACTGAGTACGTTCTCTCTGAATCACGTAAATAGATAAGTAAGATCTCTTTTTAAACTTATGCATTATATATGGGTTGATTTCAAGTCCAAATTTTGAGTAAGTCAAATTGTGGCAAAATCGGCAAGAGCCCTCTTTTGTAATCTAAAATATAATCTCCAGCTTATGGCAGAGGTAGGTTAAGTTTTATTTCACCTGTAGGGCTGATAGGAAGCAGTAATCTATAAAACAGTTCCATAACTGACTGACTCACTGACTGACTGATTGACTGATGACATACAACGCACAGACCAAACCGCTGGACCTAAAGTGCTGAAATTTTGTACGGTGATTCTTCTTATAGTGTAGGGGTGCACCAAGAAAGATTTTTGAAAAATACTTCTTAGATTTTTTTTAAATTAAATTTTTTAGCTGTTTTAGTAACTTTTTTTACGTTTTCATTTAAAATAATACATTGAGGGTTATAAAATTTATATCACAAGAAAGATCATAAAAATTCCTTCAAAATGAAATTTATTTCGAATTTTTACCTTCATTTCCTGATTTTTGGTGAATTTTTAAAGATTAATTTTTAGAATTTAATTTATTAAATGCTGATCACGTGATTTCTTTTTCTGGTGCTTTAAATAAATTTATCGTCACGTGCATAACAACTAAACAGACGAAAAAAATATTTTTCTTTTCTTGCTAATGCGGCAGACGATTGGACATTATCCAAAAAAATATTAAAATACAGTAAAAGATATGTTCCTCAAACTATACTATATTAACTGTGCTCTATTCTTTAGTATGTCCTATTAGATTTAATTTGAATATTTTCTTCTACATTATTTTGTCTATAAAAATATCCGTTACGATTTTTTTATAAATATTTTTTTTTCTTTTTTTTATGCATCAATTGCATACATTGATCGTTGTATTTATCATAAATATATTTATACATATTTTTGGCATTAATTGCATACATTGACAGTTGTATTTAATTTGAATGTACTCCGTAGCGAAGTACGGGTTTTCAGCTAGTTAAAATATAAAGTTTAAAAAGAACATTATGTGTATTTTGAAAAAAATTGTTTTTTTCTTCTCAGTTTTGGTTTAACTGACTAAAACATCATCAAGGGATCAAAATTCGCTTTCCCTAATACAAATAAGCAGAAAAAAGGGTTTTGAGACTCATGAAGAACCCCCAGTTTAAGATTTCGCAAAAGTTCAATTATCAGAATAGTAATTTTTTTTTCCTTACGTCACTTTGGCTTTAACCCACCCATATATGAGTAAAGGATGTGAGCTGAGACTTTATTTTAATATAAGGCTTCACAATAGTGCAAATTCATTACAGTTCCGCAGAATAGTGTGCGTCTAACTATCAGGAATATAAATAAACCCCTAAACTTTTCAGAGTAAAGATAACGTATTAAAAACTTTCTCTTCACTGCACGTAATAATATCTTTTATTCAAGAAGACTTTGAATTTGATCACAGAGTATCTTTAGCTTTGCGTATCTTTAGCGTATCTTTAGCGTATCCATATATGAATACACACATACACAAAAATCAAAAGCAGGTCAAATATTTTCGACGAAAAAAAATCCAAAATTTTAAATTCAAGGTTTTTCTAAGATTTTTATCTAAGTTAATTCTAAGTTTTTTTCTTGGTTGCTTTTTTTAAAAAAAATCGTCAAAACAACAGCAATTCCTTTGAAGTTAAAAATTTTAGTTAATTTTTTTTTTCTTGTCCTCCTTAGCCACAGATAAACAGATGCAAAATAATTAAATTGAGTTTTATTCAGTGAAGGAATTCTGAATGTCTCGGTGTTTCGATGGCCCTCTGTTAGTGTTATGCAAACAAGGGTTCTCCCCGATTTACGTACTGAAAGATGTTTAAAAGCTTAAAGAAAAATGCCAGACAATTTAACTTAATTACAGCTTTCGTCATACAGCTTACAGAAGAAAAATGCTCTCTTAGCAAATTTATGTCATTTAGTGAATTTAGCTCATTCCGTATATATTTCATATTTTTAAGGCTTAAGACACCGGTTGTTAGCTTCTACATTTTGCGAGTAAGTATATTGTATTGTATTGCATTACATTATATATATATATATATATATATATATATATATATATATATATATATATATATATATATATATATATATATATATATATATATATATATATATATATATGAGGGGGGCGGGAATGACGTATGTATGTCAGAAAAAAGAGGGTTACATGTTAACATACAATGTTGAATGTTTGCCCTGGCATGATGATTTGTTTTGTGCTTTCTAACAGATCATTATTCTGACAAGAATTGAAAATGTGCTCTTCTTACCCGAGGGCCGAAAATGGTGGACCATAGGTCGCCAAGTTAGTTTGATTCTCGGTCGTGGCAGATGGTCGTTACAAATACTTCCTGCATACACTATTATTATTCATGCCAAGAAAACTTATGGGAGAAAATGTTCTTAATCCCTTTGTGCCCTTAATTCCCTTGTACGCACCCCTCCATTAATATCAAATTATGAATACTGAATGAAAATTTTTTGTAGAAGACTTTCCCCCGAAAGATCCTCCGAAAATACAAACTTGGCTCTAATCAAATTTTTAGCCATAACCGTGGCACATTCTTAACGCGAGCACTGCTGAGAACTTTCCCAATATTTATCCTGATTCGCATTACATCATAATCTGGGCCGCCGTTAAGTATAACCCATCGCGCTTATAATTCCTCCCTTGCTCTCATTCTAACACATTTTCTTTAATTTATACTGGAACCGATGCCATTGCGTGCATACAAAAGAAAAAAAAAATATTCCCCGCTCTCCGCTGGCAGCCGCAAATCGGAATCCCGCTGCCCCCGGGACAGTATCATCAGCACAATCGTTAGTACGCGACTCCGTTTAAACAGCCAAACCAAGCCTGTAATTATCACGCGCCGGGCGCAGTAACAGACGCACTTAAAATCACTGAGATGCAGTCCTGCCTTGTTATCTTCGGGCCGGGCCCGTCTTTGTCCCGTTAACTCTCCCCGTACGACGCATGCCATTACAGGTGTCACAATGAGACGCTTTTGCCACCTCGGAATAGGAGGAAATGTGTATCTTTGCGAGCCATTTTCGCCGCGTTACAGTCAATAATGGAGAAGAAATTTCTCTTTTTCCCCCATAAGAGCGTCCTCCTCCCCTCCCCGTGTTATGTAAAGTTTATCCCATGAATATTCGCCGAGCTCTAACTATATACCGCCTGAGAAGGCGGCATTTGTGAAGGCAAAATTATTGTCACCGTGGTTCTGTGATTGTCTTATAATGCGTACTTTTGATCTCGGTGTTTCCGCTAGAGCTGTTATTCTTCCGATAAGGAAAGTTCAACTGTGAATCGATTTAGAAAATATACATGCTTGCAAACGAGAAGCTTGCTTTGTGTTGCTCGCCGTAAATAGTGAAAACCTTGGGTTTCAAGCAATTAACCCAAAGGGACAAGAACGTAAGGAAGAGAACGTAAAGAAAAGTAGAGAACGTAAAGAAATCTCCCTACGTAAAGAAATCTCCCAATCGGAGACCAATCAAAATCTAATTAATTTCATGGGAAAATCGTAGTTATAGCTCTTTTCCGCTTCCTTCCTTTATCAGTTTGAAACTGTTTTATGCCGGAGGACAGATTAATGGCTTGGGTGGTATTTAAAGCAAAGCCAGAGTACAGTTCCCTTGGACGCCAGGGTACAGTTCACCTTGGACTAATGTCTCGCCCTTTATATGGGCTCCTGAGTAAGACTTAAGCGACGAGAACGCTGTAGGGAATAGAATTCTTGAAGAGAAATTTCTCGAAATTTTTACTGGTTACTGACAAAGTGCAGTATCCCAGCCCACTTCGGAAAGAACTATCGTCTATCGCGAATTGTGATACAAAACTTGAGCGCAAGAGCATGACGAAAATGCATAAAGCAAGCCAAAGAGGCAGAGCTTAAGGCAAAAATACGCGGCTAAGGTGGTAGTCTTCGGAACCAGAGACTGCAATTTCTGATACTATTCTAGGCGTGAATGTTTGTTGCCGCTCGGAATCGGTTTTTAGCTGTTAAGTTCTATTTATTTTATCCGTTTTGTTGCAAAAGATGACCGGTACGCTCCAAACTACCCAAGCTCTCAAAAATTGTTCTTATTATGCATTTTTTTTTTCATTTATCAATGTGGCAGGCATTTACCCTGATAGAGACAACTGCCCATACCAAAGGTGAGCAAACTCTGGGTAGCGGATCGTCTGAAGTAAATTTATATCATACTGAATTATTTGATTAAAAAACATTCTTTAAATTGTCCATTTTTAGTATTTTTATTTATATTTTTTACAGGTTAAAAAATATATGATATGATTTGCTATGTAAGGTGTCAAGCTGACTTTCAATAAAAACTCCATCAGCAGAAGGCTATAATTGCATTGCTTCCATTTGCTGTACATATCGGTGTACGACATGGTTTTCAAAATTAGTAACTATGAAAAACCAAACAACAATCAAGACTTAACCCTGAAAAAAAATATGATACAAGAATAAGACTCAAATATTTCACCAAATATTGAACAGATATTATCTGAGGTACAGGCTCACCCTTCTCGTTAATTTTTTTTCTATTTTAAATTTATATAAATAAATGAAGTTTATAATTTTGAAGGTTTTAATCCGAAGCTTATAATTTTGGAAATCATGCTCTTTTACAGTCTCAATTTTTGCTATTTTTAAAGTAAATGAAATATAAATACATATTAATACTTAATATGAAGTTTTAGTCATATGAGATTTGTCGAAAAGAAAGTTAGAAAATAAGCAAGATCTTCTTTATTGTTATTGTGCAAAGTAAATATGTACCTAAAATCTACAGTTCATCGATTTTTAAAATAGTTTGACGAAAATTGTTTTATCTTTTTTTTGTTATTTTTTTATTTGCTACTACTAAAAAAATTTCACTGCAGACGAGAGAATCTTTTTTAGACTTTTTTGGAAAGTGGGTCGCAGTTGAAAAAAGTTTGCGTATCACTAGTCTATACACACCGAGATATAATTGTTATGGAAGCACGCAGTAGGTAAACAACTGACTACCTAAGTGAGAGAAACCCGTGAAAATCAGTGCCTTATCCGAGATTTGAACCCGTTGCCATGTGGATGAGGCAACATAGTAAGCTCTAAAAGAAATGCTTAGAAAAGATTTCTCGACTATTTTGTCTTATAGATAAAAATGTTATAGCAGATAAAGTGAAAAAAAAATGTATAGTGCATGAAAATAATACGTCAATTTTAATTAGGTATCCTTTTTGAATATTAAAGGTATACCAAAAATATCAAAAATGTAAACATAACTGTTCGGGTGAAGTTTATTCATACTCCTTTGATATACTTTTTGAGGCTAGTGGCACTTGTCTAATCAATCGTTTTGTAAAACGGGGTTAAGTCGTAAATTATTGAGTGATCTTACCGAACTGTTCTTTCTATAAGATAGAGTTCCTAATGTGTTTTTTTCCACCACACGGAGCTAACTTGCCAACTTTTCCATTTAGTGTATCAGGTAGGATTGAATTGTTGCCTCCTTCAGCCAATTTGATATCTAAGGATTTGTTCAGAGACATTCTCCTTTAACTTAAAGGAGAATGTCTCTGAAAGGCAGTGCCACGCAGCTGGAGACTAAATAAAAGAGTTCAACTTTGAACATTTTTGAAAATCGATACTATCTGGAATTCGCATACTAATGTGGTTGGTTGGTTAGGAGAGCTACGGTCTTTTTTGTTACATTAGGGCTTATTATATTGTGTTCATTACCTTATTTAGGCAACGTTTAGGCTCTAAGAGACTAAACATGACCAATAAACCAATTCTAGATCACTCGTGTTTAGTAAGCTTCCTTCATAATTCAGAAAATTAACGTATAACAATTCTATAACTAAAAAAATATAGCATTACGCTATTACCTCTGAAAAGTTATTTTATGCGTTGCACATAATCGACAAATTGCACTTACCCTGCATGCGTTACTTATTTGTCAATGCGTACATTTCAATCTTTAATATTAATCGTGAACTGTTTTTAACTAGCTGGGTCTACTGGGAAGAGTTTTAAATCCACCAGCTTCAAACACGACCAAAAAGTTTGTATTATCATATAGATTTCCTTGATATTCCTCAATGATGCAGTCCTGCTATAAATCCTATTGTTGTTTTGAAATTGGCAATCTCTAGAGTTTGGGCTTTAATCACATTTCTTAAAGTTGAAAAGTAAAAATATGGAAGTGAAAAAAAACCTTGAAAACTGTATGGCTCAAAGAATATTTTATTCTTAAAAGCTATCTCAATATTGAAAATAATCACTGATTGAGCTATATGTGGAATAAAAAACACTTTTTTTATTCATATTAATTCAATATAATTATCTGAAGTTAATAAAAGTTAGCTACACATGAACGTTATCTTGAAAACCAATAATTTGAAAATGTATAATTTAAACAATGAACATTTAATAATAAAATATTAATTAAGTAGGGGTCATAAGAGTCTAAGGAATAACGGAGACACTGTTTGGGGAGAATAACTAAGAATCTATAAAACTAGAAAAAAATATCACTCTAATAGCTTTCTAACACATATTGTCTGCAGGATGTCAGCAAAAAAAAAAATAAAGCTTGACTACAAGAACTGTGTAATTAAAAAAAGGTACATTAATATTAAAACATATACTTCAGCGAACTTAACGTAACACCAGTTGAATTCACTGCGGTTTATAATTAAATACCAATTTTTTAGCTATTTACTACCCATAAATGAAGTCGTGTTTATGAACCCTTTGAATGATTCAATTTTCTCCTCTAAAAGTTTCTTCACATAACGAGTTCTTTAACTCTCATCAAATTTTAGCTGTTTAACCTAAAACATTCAGCTCATTTTATTTATTTATTTGCTCATTAATTAATTTTTTAAGTTCTGTTGACACGCATGCGCAGTCACTGAAAACAAAGCCAAACTTTGAACAATATTTGTCCATTATTTAAAGCATCCTGTCACTTTTCAATTAAGGAGCTAGCCACCCAATTCCTCCACAATGACTACCGTAAGGATACACCGCAGAAATTATGGCAATATCCGGTAGCAACTACTTACCAAGTAATCTCTTTGTCACATCAGTGTCTGGAAACAAGCCGATGATTCCTTATTGCGTGCGGGAGGTGTTTATCGATGCGTCCTTGTTTCTTTTTTTCCCTCTCTTATGACATAAAGAGCATCTCTGAGACATAAAGAGCTGAAAACCGCTGTCACCCTCATTATGGTTGACTGCAAATATCCACACTTTCCAACTGATAGGGTCTTTGATCTTTGGAACAAGTCACCCGGAACCTAGGCAATGTCAACTGAAATTGCTGATACACCAATATTTTGATATTAACTCATGCACTTAACTAGAAACTGAAAATGTCGTCGGTGCGGCCTCGAAAACAATTAAGCAACATTTCCCCCCTGTTTTACCAACTTTATGAACAGAGACTTCCGGTGAGATAGTCTACACTTTCTTCAAAATAATTCAAAATTGATCTAATGAAGGAATTTTATCTCATATAAGTAAATGTTAGCTCATAATTCTTCATTTTTACATTAAGTTGAAACTGACTAGTTAGCTTCTACCTGAGGGACATTTTAAAGTTTTGGGCTTTTTAAAGATTAAATTAGTTTCTTTTATAAGTTGGTTCGGATACTACAAAGTCTAGACAAAGATGTATTATCTTATAACCAGACAGTTGCCATTGATTACTCATGGTATTGGTTTCTATTTCACAGATGACATTTAAAAAAAGGGTTTACGCAAATAAGTATCTTTAATAGATGGATCTTAAACTTTCAAAATGTTAAATCCTTTACATGGAAGGTACGAGGTAATAAGTAATGACTAGGGATACGTAATTTTCGTATTTACGAAATAGATGCGAATAAATACGAAATTTGCCGATGTGAGCAAATCGAAAATTATTTTTTTACTACTTTTCGGTGAAAACTGAGGGATAAACAGTTTTTTTAGCGAAATTAGGTAATAAAAGTAATCATTTGTTAACATAATTCCTTAACTAAGACCATTTGCGATCTGCAACTGAGAAATCTCATTCTCCGTCGGATTTGTTCCGATTTTCACCCGGACAGTTTGTCCATACCAGATTCGAACCTAAAAATCTAACTGTAAAATCAACCATCAAGTTTTGTGGAACAATTTAGTAGATTTAAGAATGTCTCCTGAGCTCCAAAGTCAAGGGTATTTAAGCTACTTACAGTAGTCAACCAAGAGACTCCTCCTGATGTTATACAGATTTTAATTGTAACGAAATGCTGCTACTACTTTAACTAGTACTTTAACTTTGCAAAGGCTCTATTAGTCCTTCAAAGCCTCTATTAGTCCCGTTAACCAAGGAGATGCTGAGATATTTTAGTATGTACAACATAGTAATTAATGACAGAAGAGGCAAAAACTTAAGGAACATAATAGGGAGACTACTATAATGTTAGCTTTTAACTAACAATTTTGATACTTACCTATTCAAGTAGTAAAATAGCAATTTTTTTAAATAAATGCGAAAATTTTTAATTATATTTTTTTTTCTGCGAATAAATGCGAAATTTTTATATATTGTATATTTTTTGTTGCGAAATTTCGATATTTTTTATGCGAAATTTACGTATCCCTAGCAATGACATCTTTGTTTCAGAGAGAAATAATTTATAAACAAACGCATCAGTAACCTAACTTGATAAATATATAACGAATGCAGTGTTTTACACTGCAACCAACTTTGCTGAAAGGACAACTTTGCTGAAGGGCGTGCAATGCACGTCAATGGCAAACAACTCACAAGTCACAAAAAACGAGCACAACTCATCTGATTTCAATATTCGAAAATGACTTTACTAACATTTGACAGTATGCTTCTAGCATATAATAAGTTCATCGTTCTGTCAGCTAGTGGTACTGTATATCTTGTTGTAGACACCCAAAAGTACGTAGCAAATTTCATCAATTATTTTAAATTAATAAAGAGGTCATTAAGTATAAAATAAGTTTAGTCATTAGTATAAAATAAGTTTAGCATAGCAAAAAAAAAGTTATTTTTCTTTTAAATCTGGTTTCTAAAATGGAAATAAACGACAGTGAAAGCAACGAAATTTTGTCAGGCGAAATTCAAAAAGAACCCGATTGTAATTAACTATCAACTTCTTCCATTTCGTTAAGATAAGTGATAACTTCAATAAAAATTTATATTCAACAGCTGCATACAAACTCTAAAATTATGTAAAAATATTCATGCTACTGTGATAACGTAACTTGCAATATATTTTCTCTCCTTACTGACATTCCTTCCGACATGTCAAAAGTGACGACCTATATAAACAAACACTAAACAAACCCCTGTAAGATCTCCTGAGTCAGTTTAGGTGAGGTGGCAACGTCAACAAAGAGGATGTTTCGCCCGGTGTTTGAAGAGGCTCTCAGAGTCAGCAACCAAAAAGCTGGAAGTTTTTAAAGCGGTAAAACAAACTTGGAAGTCTGTTTACCTACCGTTGCCTACTAGGAAAAAGTATGCCTACCCTCCCCCCTCCTCCAATCCAAAATTTATTAGATAGTTCTAGAATTTAAAAGTATTCCCCGACACGATTTTTAGAACATTTTAAAGAAATATTTCATTCAAATACGATAGATATTTTGAGCAAAAAATCTATTTCTCAATTCTAACCAAATATTTATTAGGCGCACCCTAGAAGCTGGGTTGCTCCGATTAAACACTAGTATTCCTTCAGTAGCGGAAAGGGGCGTGGTTCTGGATATAACAAGGCTCTCGAGCTTAGAAAAACTTCTTAACTTTGTTGATCTTGCCAGATCTCCACTATGAGTATACAGCCACCTGGCTGAGCCTCCACTGAGGGAGGTCTTTATCCTGTACTCAATGTTTTCCTTCAAGACATATTCGATCAAAACTTTATATGAAGTAATTCAACAGAATTAACCTCATGCGGGAGTTAATTTGTTCTGTTTGTTTCAAAACAGTTAAGTTGTTTTTGAAAATATAAAGTGATTTATGCCTTTATCTCACGTCTCGCGTACGTACTTTCGGCTTTTTTTAAAAAAATTTCTAATAAGCTCTCTAACTTTATTGAAATGTATGTTGCATAGCATTTATACTAATGGTAAATAAAAACCAAATATTTATTATTGATTACTTTAATCCTTTAAACTTAAAATTAAATATCAGGGTTCATGGAACTCAACATGTAATTGTCTATCAGGTGGTAAATACTGAACAGATTTCCTCCTCTCTCTTTCTCTTTATATAAACCCATAATAGCATAAATAACTGTAATCATTTCATTCTTGATAGAGATGATAAATTCTAACAATAAATTGTTTTTAATAACTTCAATTTTCACCCAGTTAAACATCAAAATGCATTCTCTTACTAAAAGAATAAAATAATATTTTCAACACATCAAACCAATTAATATTAATATATATATATATATATATATATATATATATATATATATATATATATATACAGTGGAATCTCGATCTATCGTTTTTCAAGGGACCGATTGAAATGAACGATAAATGCGGGAAAACGATAGATGCGGAAACATAACAAAGCAATATGATCATTGGGACTGGATAAAATGAATGACACATACGGAAAAACGATGGATCCTAAAACGATCGATCGAGATTCCACTGTATATATATATATATATATATATATATATATATATATATATATATATATATATATATATATCCAAAAGCAATAGAAATGAATAAATAATAAATGAAAATGTCCATGTTTTGTATCTTAAAAGTTGTAAGGATTGTAACAAATATATTCCATTTTCGACGCTTCTCCCTCATCTCGCACAATCTATGGACCCCTGAAGTCCCCGAAAGGTGCATTTTAATAGTCTTCAAAGCATCGTAAAAAAAGGACCGTCAAAAGAATCAGTAGTTGCAGTAAAGAAATAAAGGGGCACTGAGGCAATGAAAACCATTGACAGCCCAGAGTCAAACATCTGCAGGAGGAATGTCACTATTTTTCCCTTCCACTACTGGGGGTCAGAAGGCATTTAATGGTTTGGCGAACGTGTGAAGTTGGCAATTAACTTCGTGCAGTAATTGATAGTCTACACGAAGAAATATCCCACAGCATTGGGGATTTTTTTATAACGTTTCTTTATTGCTCTGTGGTTAAGGATCTTCTAGGTTCGGGGTTGAGCAAATATTGCATTTTAGCGGGGACTCGATATCTTTGACGGTCTAATATATTTCCCAATATTCTACAATCAAGATATTTTAGTTGAATTCAAAATATCGTACTGAGTTTACAAAATTGAAAATTTCCCGAGCTGAAAATGCTACACATGGTAGAGAACTCTTGTGACACACACATGAATTAAAAAAAAAAAATGGCCAAAATTCTATGTCACTACGTAATTTTAAAAATTTTTGAAATCTGTTTTCATACATTTGAAATATATTCCAGGTTTAATCAATTCATAGATTTACCTGACAAATTTAAATATTCTCTTTGTACATACTATACTCAGAGCCTATAGTTATCCCACCACTGTGGTTTGATATTTAATACGTTTGTATTTAAATTGTTTATAAACATTTATTTTTTATTAAAATGAGAAAAAAATAAAATGACTTCATATAAAAGCACGCGCTGGCTGATACTTTAAACAATAAATGTGATAAGAGTAGAAAAGTAAAGCATGACACTGAGGGAACGACCTTTTTTAATATCTATATTCGTTAGATGTCAGAGGATGATTCAGGGAAGTTCTAAACTGTTCTGTCAGTAATGTTGCCCCTTTTCTGTTAAAATGTTTATAATAGGTCCCACCAATAAGAAATTTCAAGGGGAAAATGCTCAAATTAATATCTTGAATGTTATTTTTGAGGAACGTAAATTATTTTATGCAATAATTGCTAAGGAAAAATCTAAGGATAATTTATAATCGTATTTTATAACATTTTATAATCTAATTTTATACTAAGTCGTGAAAACTTATTACTCGTCTAATTTTGAAAAAAAAAAATCACGTCTCATTTTCCTTGATAGAAACGTTTTCCTTTATTTAAGAAAAGACTTTTAAAGTTTTTTCTCCAATGCAGCAGTTACTTATCTCTGACACTGGCCCATAAAGACGCGCAAAGTTTTGCTGACTACTTTATTGTGAGCCAGCATTGCTTCCTATAAGGGGGACGACACAGAAACGACCATGCCTTATTCGGGATTTGAACCCAAGCACACTGCGTGACAGCTCAAAAGTCTAACTACTATACTATGGCGGCAGGCTTCATTCAGTAGAAGAGTATGGTAAACATATGAAATGATAGTTTTAAGTGTGCTACTTTTAAATAGGTTTCTTATTTATACATATTTATATACACTACTGCCTACAAAAACTTTTGATAATTTATGTGTTTATTATATACACATATTTACCATGATTCTCTCAATTTTGTTTACAAGTAGTGCACTTGACGTTATTATTTTTGCCCTACCTCAAAAAACTGGAATGTTATGTCGATTGCCAAATTAGACAACTCCAGCTCACAAGCCTGCTAAATACGTCCAAGATTGGAGAGTAAACAAATGTCGATACGCATGAGAAGTGTGACCACTATTAGCCTTATTTTGAAGAAGCTATGGGAAAATCTCTGAAATGATTGATCCAGTGAAGTTTATTAATCGGAGAAGACTATCGAAAGGCGAGAAAACTGAAAAACGCCTCAAGATTTTCCAAATTTTCTTATTAATATAAGTTGACCTTGATATAAACTTATATTTTATAGTGATGAAACTCACATCTTGATTTATGGAATGTGACGTTTTGTTTTAAGTTACTTCATAATCTGTTCTCAATTCTTCTTAGCGAAAATACTGCACAACTGTCAACGTTGTTATTATAATTCTTAAGATTTTCTTAACCATAGCTAGATTTTGCAGGGGTATGTAATTGTGTTTACTCTTGAGTATAAGAAAAGATCAACAGTATTCAAAAACAAAAGCATAGAAAATTTTAATTTTATAAAATATATAAAAACTAGCCGCTGCGCGACCAGCATGGTCGTTTTTAGTTTTATATTTTCTTTTGCAAAACAACTCAACTTAAAATAAGATATGTAAGGAATGTAACCATTACCTGTCATCATAAATATACGTTGTTAAGGGGTATTCTCTATAAGGCTGTTTCTAAAGCATCGTGATTAAAAAATGTGAATTTCCCTTACTTCAAAACAGAGTTAATGATAAGACTGAGAAACCCAACACCAATGATTTTATAAATTACATCCCTCTCTGTATGTACTATTTTTCAAAATTAAGACATATACACTTTATCGTTACATCAATTAAGAAATTATTGGGGAAAATTTTTTTCACTTAAAAAATGGAGTAAAAATTCAGCAAGTACTAAAATATAGCGTGGATTACATCACTCTCTGTATGTACTATTGTTCACAATTCAGATATCTACACTTAATCATATCAAATAATAATTTGTTGGAAAAATTTCTTGACTTATAAAATGGAGTAAAAATTAAGCAATTACTGAAAAATGTAGAAAATTAACTATTACTGGCTGTCGGTTGCTGTGCCAGCGACGGTTAAGCCTAACCTCGTGATCATGTATGCTCTCTCTTAATGAATGATTTCTTCTTCGCTTTCTTTCTTGAGACTGCTCTCAATTTTCACTTGATCGTGCAGCTCACTTTCGAGCATTCCTGATTTCAGTGCGTAAATCCATGTTGACAAGCGGTTGCAAACTGCGGACGGCTGCTAATGTTTACATCTGGTAGTTGCAGCCGTTGCCATTCGGAGTGTAAAAATATCGTCAATTTTTGTGCCGCATACCTACGCGTTTTATATATATAGATAATGATGATTGAATTTGAGGATTAGATGCAGCAATTATATTTTAATTCTTGAGTTCACAGTAATACCAATATGGTTAAACAAGTGGTATTTCTGGCTGAACAGGTACCGTATGCAGCACTCAGTGCAAGCAAATGTCGAAGGGCTGTAATGCGTTGCTGAATTTTAAATATATCCTCTTAACTCTTCAGTAAAAGGTAACACTTCCTTTTCCACATTTTTCAATCAAACGAAAAATTATTGCCAATGTCTCAATGAATTTAATTGATAGGATGTGTAAAGCTAAAAATTAAAAAATATTAATTAATATAAATTTTTTTTTCAGTGTTCTTTCTTGAACCCCTCTCTCCATGAAAACTGTGGGCCCCTGTCAGATATGCTAAGTCACAGTACTAATTATTTCGCAGAATATCTCGTTAGTTTAACAAATTTTTGGACATTAATATGTTCATAAATTGCTTATGTCATACTATGACATATTCTTACATAGTTTTTTTTTTTTAAAAATATAAGCAGTCACTCTTGGTACGACACTTATCCACTACTGTAGGAGCAGTATCCATAGGGAGAGAGCAATACTTGAACATAACAGTTATATAAACTAGATAAACAGAAATGAAATAATATGATCAAAATCAGTCACTGTCAAGCACTAACAATCTTGCATATTACCCTCCCATTGAAAAGCCATGCACTATTACGGGAGGTATCCATTTCAGCCCCCCCTCCAAAGGTAGCATTAAAGAAATCATAAATTTTAAAACGATGCAGGTATTTGACTACACTGTTTTAAGTCGAATAGGAGCCACGGGCATGTCGACGTGGGAAATGTTGGAATTTTAATTACCTTGTCCTTCAACAGCTTTTCCATAATTTCTTCCAGTCGTCTGTTATCACGTCAATAGTTATAATTTTTAAATTCAAGTGTTAGGCCACCGAATATTTTATAATCGTTCCCATTTAACAATTAAAGTTTCCTTTTCACACAGCCCCTGTTATGGTTGGTGAGTGTTGAATCAAACCGCCGCATGCCGATGGCTTTCATTTTTCGAAATCAACCTCATCTCCAAAGAATTTCAAGGTGGATCCACCTCCTTGGGGTTGTTCTACTTCGAAAGAGAGCATCGGGCAAGGAGGTCACTTACTCCTCATACATGCTCCCAGGGTACTTGTTACTGCTCTTTTGTGGTACAATCGGATCCTGGAATGTACACAATCGCCTTGCACGTGCATGAACCTCCCTTTGTGATCCCTCCGTTGCCCGGTGTACTTAGCAGATTTGTGTATGTGTGCCTGTTCGCAGTAAATATTGACTTGGAATGTTTGTGTAGGTGTATATTCGATTGTTGCGTGTGGGGAGAGTATGTGTTCTGGAGGATGTCACAGAGAGATTTTGTTGATAATGTAATTGATGCGCGGGTTTTTGACATTTCCCAGTGGCACAGGTGTGCAATGAGTAATGCTAAAGGCTCTCCGAGACCCGGCTCTTTCGTTTTCTTTCCTTCTTTTATTTTTTTAAAGCTTTAAAGCAGATAGGGGCTTAATGTAACAACAAACTAAAGAAAATATGTAGCTCTTGATGCTACATTTGAAATTTACAACAGGATTTAGGAACGTAGCTCATTGATGAAAGAATTCGTAAAAAAAAAAAGTCTGAAAATTTTGAATATCCAACACGACGTTGTAGGTTTATTTGTATTCATATGAGAACAGTAACTTATAAAACTTGTCTTATACGCATTTTGCCTCTGGTGTTTCATCTAAGGAACTTATCTCTGTATTGTTAAAAGCAATCCAATATTAAATTTAGAGTATAATCTTCTTAACAGATTGGAAAAAAAACGGGGAAGTAAAGTAAACGGGGAAGTAGTAAAATTTTTAAAAAAACTAATTGCACGAATTTTACAAGACTTTTAATTTTAGAGCTCTTAGCAACTGATGTTTGATTGTTAAGGACTCTTGCATGCTGTTATACATAGTTATATGCTGCTTTACTCGAAATATTACATTGTTTTCAAAGAGAATGATCTTCATAGTTCCATTTGGGGCAGATCATACTTAATTCTCAATAGACTGCTGTTAAAGGTATTTTTTAAAAGGCTTTTTCTTCTTGTCATCTACGGGAATTCTAAGATTCTCAGCAAACATTCTAATTCTAAGCAGTAGAATTAAGTATGAGATCTCGATGCTTCCATTTTTTTTAAAGGGGGGAGGTAATATGCGTATAACAGAAACTACATATCTACTACTTCCTTCAAAAACAAATTTTTATATCAACTTTAAACATCATTTCAACACTTTCGATTTATGATTTCATAACTATCAACTTTTCAAAAGATTTAATCTCTAAAAGAACCCTTGTTAAGAAGCATAACACAACCCTGGCTGTTTCGCAGCAGTTTAAAATCAGGCTATATTTTGAACTTATTTCATGTCACCTATTCACGTTGTGTTCGAAAATAAAACATAAAAACTCGTAGAGCAAGAGATAGCAGGTTTATACACATGACTTTTTGAATAATATTTCGATGAAAAAACTGCCCGTCACACACGCGGAAATAAAACACTTTTGTGAAGAAGCTAAATCGTTAGTCTTAAAAAAATAAAGCAGTTGTTATTAAAGCCATAATTTTTTTACTATTCAGAAGAAGCTAAATGTTAAGTTAAAAAACAAAAACAAAGCAGCTGTTATTTAAAACCCTACGTTTTTTTTTAATTTTGAGGAGAAGTTAAATGTTTAGCCTTAAAAAATAAAGCCCTGTTATTTTAAAACAAAAGAATTTGAAATTTTGAAAAAAAAGCCAAATGTCTTTAAAAAATAAAGCAGCTGTTATTTCAAACCCAAAATTTTTTCAAGCCTCTTAACTAAAAGCCTTTTGTACTTGTTTTCCATATCAAATGTCGTATGAGACTTTAAGTTTTTTTAAAAATTTCATTATTCTTATTTTGAAGTGCAATTTCACTTTATTTTGGAAGTTAACCGATCAGGACAGTATTTAGCATCGTTATTTAAATTACTTTAAAAAGAAGGGAAAAAATGCTACCTACGCTCATTTCTTATGTATGTCAACCTATATGACACGCCAATTTTTATCTGACCTCAATTTTAAATAATTTAACATATTTTCTCTTCATCACACCATTCTTAACTCATAAATTTATTCTATGTAGTACTTAGAAAATTGAAAATGAGATTAAACAGTTATAATAATATACTGCATTTCATCAGAGTTAAAGGTTAATAAAATTAGGTTAGACACTTCTTAATGTACTATAAAGTTCGGTCTGGAAAAGAACACATTCAAACTGTTGATTACCAAAAATTTCCCTTTCTTGTATATCCGCAGATTTTATTTCATATCTTCCGGTAATCATATTATATTATAAGGGAATAATATTTAAGAAGTGCTTATGAAACTATTATTTCTGATACCCATGGCATTGCACAAACAAATAATCTTCCATCTCCACAAAGACTTTATTACTCGACAAAGAAATTATTCTGTTAAAATTAATTGCATATTAATAGAGGTTTAAACTGTTACCCACAGTTAATGTTCTTTAAAAATGAAAATTAAGTTTATTTTAAACTTAAAGGAGAGAAGACCTTTTTTAAAGTTCTGGCATCTTCGTCTATATTTTATAGGAGATATCTCTATAAAGGATCTCCATTCTGCACATGGCATTTATAACTCATTAATGTGAATACTGTTTAAATTCATTATATTAATGAAAGTTAAAAGGATTATCCGCTACGATAATGCAAATAAAAGCGGAGAGAATAACTCATTTCAAGTACAATAGGCGTTATGACTTCCGAAAATGTTCATGTTTTAGTCAATCTAATGTCTTTTTCTCTGTGTTTTTACTGCCTCTAAAACTGTCTTATTTTTATTACATTTTTTCTTTAAATCGGTTATTCATAATTGCTGGCGTATTATAAGAAGAATCATTCATCGAAGTGAATAGCACAGTTCTCTTTATTTGTATATATTCTTTGAGAATGTATTCATAAAAAAATTGCTACCAAGATAATTGAAAACATTGATTAACTTTTTGCGTGAGTGTTAAGCATTTGATTAAACTTCCTGTCTGTTATTTCTTAAATACCGCTTAAATTCAAATATGTCTACAGTTTTATTGAGACTCTCATTTCCTTAAGCTACTCACGGAGGATGATTTCACATTTTCCAACCCTGATAATACACTACGAAATTTAATGCCTCTCTATTATATCATTCACAGCAGCGCCTCGACTTATAAAGTTTTGGGCGGCAACACACCCCTTTGGGACTATTCTTTGTACACCTCTGCAATTACTCACGTTTTGTACATAAATACAGGCTACACGGAGTTGTACAAATCTGCGTTAGGCTAATTCTAGTAATTGTTTGCTTAGGGAACACATGCAGAATGCGAAATTGGCCATACTCAAGCCGGGGAAGAGTTCCTCAGCGCTGACCACCTGTTAAAAACAGGATGACTCTGACTTCAGAATAATAGTTTTCGTCTGAAGGGTGGTCATCGCAATGCCCCGAAAGACTAATTATTCTAGATTTACTCGGGAAACTTAAATGACAACTAAAAAGCCTCTGATATTAAAAAAATAATTATATAGTTGTTGCATTTGGCTGTAGAGAAAATACAATTAGAAGTAGCAGATAAAAAAATCTCGAAGCTGATAATTTTTAAACAATGTTCTATCAATTAATGAGATTTATAGCTGCAGAATTTCTCTTTATATTTCTCTCGTGTTTCAGAAAATTCAAATTATCCCCCAGAAACTAATAAATTCCAGTTTTGATAGATTAAAATTCCATGAATTAACTCGAAAAAATTTGTGTTAAAAAAAGTTCCTGAGAAAAGTTTAGCGAAATTGACTATTTGCTAATAATTTGCATTCGTTAGTGGAAGATAATACATCTTAATTGGTTCATTTAATATTTCTTGATGACGCATTAGCGAAAACTAAGAAAAAGTTTATGTTCTCTTAACATCCTTTGAATGCGCAACTGTACATGTCATAATGCATGATAAGACGAATATCAAAAGTTAGAAAAGTTTATTGCAGACAGTATTTTCTATTTCAATAATTTTATTTCTTAATTTCATCAAAACATGATATTTATATTTGCAATATAAATACTTTGCAAAATTAGGATGTAAAGATGTAATATCACGAATGCTATAAAAAAAAACACACATTTTTAAGATATATCGATTTGAAAATTCCATTCAATTCAATTCAATACATCTTTAACTTGTCAGTATATACAAAGATTATCGCTACACTTCCTCGACCAAACTTCTATTGGACAACTTTTTATAATCACCATAAATGTATTCGTGAGAACGGCTTTTCTTTATAACAATCATAATCTTCATCGTTACACGCAAAAGCTGAGAAGGAGGAGGGGGGGGGGGGATAGACGCCTCTCTTTCGGCAAAACTTTCGCCTCAATTAATTATCCGTCGAAATTAATGCCAAAAAGGGATATTGACACAATAATTTACTCTTCCTATTAAGAGCGATATCCCACTGACACTAATTTCGAGGGATAATGAGCCAAGGGTGGGTAAACACAAGAAACGAAGCCGTCAGAAAACTTCAGCCAAGTCGTCCATCAGCCAGGATGATATTTAATCAACCCGTTCAACGGCTATAATGATTTGTAATTAGTAGTTTTAAGTGACCGCCATTGAAGAATAGAAGCGGCTGCTCTCTCTCTCTCGAGATAGCATTTAGTTTTGTGCAATGGCAACAGAGATTGCATTTATGCTTCAGCACTATCGATTCGTGTTTTTCTTGTCCATAAATAGCAGAGGTCTTGCAGACACCTTTGCGGGAATGATTTGCGGTAATTTCAGGTCATACATCTTATCGGCGACAATCGAATCGATTCTTCACAGCTGAAATTATTAGTAACTGAACTTACGATTGTTTGAAGTTCGCTACAAAACCAGGGAGAGAGGAAGAAACCCTAGATCAGAGGTGGGGAAACTTTTTACCATTAGAGGCCACGTGTAAATTAGGTAGTAATAAAGGAGGCCGCATAAGCTGATGAACCTATAAATGCCACTTTTATGAAATTATTATAGTTAGATATAGTTTTAACAATTTGGTGCATTATATAGAAAAATAACAAAAAAATTAAGTACTTATTTATTTATTATTTGACATAAAAAGTTACAATATAAAATATTTTTGTACTCACATAAGGATAAAAACTTGTTATAACATTAATCATTAATTATTATTATTTTTTTTTTGCAGAAAAAATAATACGTTTTAACGTACATGGAGTCAGTCACAACAATAATAGTAAGAAAATAGCTTTTGTGTAGATATCATATAACATGTCTGGTAGTATTACTAAGAAACTCTGAGCATTAAATTACATATAAAGTGTGTGTAGTTAAAGTATCATACAATCAAAGTAAACGAAGCTCATTTGGATAAATATACAATTGTAGCGACTTTAGACAACAATTTCAAACATTTTATTTTGGCCGACACTGTACATACATTCATGCCGTTCTTTATTTAATTCTATTGATTTAGAAATTGTTGTAATCTATATAATTAAATATTAATTAATACAAGTGCTAGCTTTATGAAGGCCGCAAGAGAAGATCACGGAGGCCGCATGCGTTCCCCACCCCTGCCCTAGATGGTCTGTCATTTTTAACATATAAAATTCTACGTGTTTAATGGCAAGAATTTTATGGTCTTTATCAGTACAGCAGACTCTATAATTTAAATACTAGTAATTCAGCTGATTGTTGCTGTACTATTTCAAAGTATTTTAGAGTAACATAAAATACTTTTAAAACAATTTAATCATTTTTGAAAAATGCAGTTTTCACTGTTTTGTTGCCAAGTTCAAAGATTCTCAAAATGTAAGTTTGGTCAGTGCTTTCAAAACTCTAAAGTCCGCTTGCTATCTAACCTATTTGCATAAGAAATAATATTTTGAGTAACTTTTTAGATAGTTTTGAGACAGTGATTAATAAACTATATTATTACTAAGCAGCTTTTTTAAATTGAAGGAAATTTCATTTTATCATTTAACAATATTAACGGTTTTATCCTCTGTATATATCTATTTGGTAGTTACAAAACCTTCCATTTATAAAAATATTCATATAGATGAGCACAATTTCATTTCTCATGCAAATGTATGATTTGGTTGCTTTACAAATCATGATTTGATAAGAATCAAATATTCAAATATTCATTTGAATATTTGCATGAAATATTCGGTGAAAAATATTCATTTTTCACCGAATAAATAGGGAGTTATGCATACTCCCTATTTCTTCGGTTTTCTTGTTTATTGAAAAAATACAGAAACAGATATAGAGGCCATTTACAAAGGTTAGATACGTTGAGCAAAAGAGAGGTAAATACTGCATGTTTCTCTCCCCCCCCCCCCCTAGTATTTATGCATAAAGAATTACGTTTATCTAAATTCAAAGATGTGATTGCCTTTGAAATAATATTTCAAAAAAGTTGCTAACAATGACTAATTTTTGCAAAAAAAAAATTTTCTTGAAAGGATTCTCAAGGAACCATTTCTTGATAGCTAGGTGAAGATATATTTACCAGAAATTAGCATTTTTTTATTTTTTTTTATTTTTTTATTTTTATTTATTTATTTGTTTTTGTCGTCATAAGCCATATTTTAAAAGCTTTTGATAAAAGTAAAACTTAATCTTCTGTGAACCCCTAACTATACCGTGGGCACCCCAGGGAGCACAGTTTTGGAACAACTGGCAAACGCCATTTACTTACTTATTTTAAAGAGAAATAACCGCAAACACAAATTAAATTCCCGATTTTTTTTTTCATTAATTTGGTTTGGTTTGGCACGCTACGGTCAACTTTTGCTTCTCGAGAGCTCATTTGACCGGAGCCTACTGCTTAAAGCCGATTCCTAACGGCTACAAACGTTTATGCGATCCGTCATGGGATTCGAACCCATAGACTCTGGTTCCAAAAGCCAGCACCCTAGCCATTCGGCCATAAATTATAAATTTGATTATCCATGCTTCATGTTTTACAAAACCGTAAATTTATATTGGAAGATATTTTCTCGGGTACCAATCTTAATTTATTCACTGGCTCACTTGGCTTGCAAAACATACACAAGTTTTCTCTCGCCTGTTCTAACTGGACTCATCCGGGGTGGCCAAACTACGGTTCTTTGTCACTTTTTTTTTTTTTATTTCAATTCTCTTTTGTGGCTCATAGTTCAATGAGCAATTTTTGAGATATCTTATGCGACAATATCTTGTAAATTATTACCTATATATTTTTTTTATAAATTTTCTTATTCCCTTTTATCTCTCTGGCTATAACATTTCACTGAATTGCCACAAGCTGAAACTATACTCTATATGCCCTATTTGAATAATTTAGTAAAGCAAATAAAAGGAAAATAATTATTATAATTTTAAACTATTTAAGAATTTAGGAATATTTATTATTCTAAAAATGCTTGGAAGAATGATATATTTAATAAAAACATTAGATATAAAAAACCGCTTAACTATTCTTTCCTATCCAAAATAACCTTTTAACTCTAATCTTGGCCACCCCTACTAAATATCCTGAGCGGCCACTGATTGATTTCTATGAAGCTGCGCAGGTATTTTTATTTCTCGCACTCGACAGCCTATAACGAGATACCTTCATAGATGCGTGATGTTGCAATGAACTTCTGTATATTTCAATCAATGTTTAAGAATATAAAATTAAAACAGTTTTAAAAATGTTACATTCAATTCATAAAAAGAAAAAATGCAGAATAACAACCATTTCTAATGATAAATTACAACAACATGATTACGAAAACACAAAAAAAGTAGACCATTTATAAATTTAGGTAACACTTTAAATTAACTCGTAATAACAAAGTTAAATTGTAGCAAACTTATTCATTCACTATGAGAGTCGTGCGCAAACTTTTTTCTACCGCGATCCATTTTCTTTAAATAATAATAAAAAAATCATGTGACCCTAATGAAAATTTATTGGTAATATCAGCTTTAAAAAAAATTAGGAATATGTCAACAAAAGAATAGAAAAATGAAATAAGTAAATTTTGAGAAACTATTTCAAAAATCAATGAACTGTAGATTTTGGATGTATGTTTACTTTACACAATAACAATAAAAGAAAAGGTCTTCCTTACCCTCTAAGCTTATTTTTTGCCAAATCTCATATGACTAAAATTTCCTATTTAAATATTAATGTATGTTTGTATTTCATTTTGGTAAAAATTTACAAAAATTAAAATTTTAAAAAATCCTTTTAAAATTATAAGTTTCCCATTGAAACCCTAAAATTTATAAATTTTATTTATCTATACTAAACAATACTAGAAAAAAATTAATCAGAAGGGTAATCGTCGATCTCAGATAGTATTTGTTCAATATTTGGCGGAATTTTTCTCATATCACCGTTGTTTGGTTGTTGTGGATACAAATTTTGAAAACCCAGTCTCGTACATACAGGTAAAAGCCAATGGAAACAATGTAGCCTTGTTTCCATTAGCTTTTACCTGTATACCTGTATGTACGACTATGTAGCAATGTTTGACATATTTAACAATACCACATATTTTTAACATTAAAAATATAAATAAAAATATTAAAAATCTGTAATTATAGAATAATTAAAGCATGCTTTTTACTTAAAATTTCAGTATGATATAAATTTACTTCGGACTATCCGCGACCCCTCCAATTTTTTCACGACCCTTCTGAGGGTCGCGACGCACAGTTTTGCTCTATGATATGCTGGAAATTTTTCAACCATCTAATGCAGGCGGCGGAAGAGGATCTAGCTCAATAAACTCGACCAAATCGAAACCGTTTACAAAATCAGTTAGACATGAGGCTGTGAGAGTCAAACTGCAATGTGCTCTAATAGTGAGACAATAAATAAAGCAAGAATCTCAAAGTAGGTACTTCGACAAAGAAAAAAAAATTCAAACAATTGAATGTATATTGTCTCAACGCATGCGCTAGACGGCGCCTGATATCACGCAAACAAAAATTCATTAGTTGTAACCTATACTTTGCCTTGTATAGATATGATTCCACGAGCCGGAAATTTCTCCATTCACCTTGTTTAAAATAATTTAAGTAATTAAAGCGTTGTTAATTGGTAACAACTGGTCCATCCTCTACTATGTTTATGGTCTACACACAACTCAATAGTCTATCATAGAAATCTGTAGAAATGCCTTTTCATAAATGAAGGGTAATATATAAGGAGACTTTTTTTTATTATCATAGTGTATGTCGATACATATCAAGAAAATATTTTTTGAAAGCATTGCTTTTATTTAATCTCGACAATTTTTTTTACTCGGGACCATTTATGCGTCCCACGGCTATTAGGAAATATATAAGGAACGTATCCCACAGCATGGTTGTTACAAGGTGTAAATGAAACAAAAAAAGCAATGTTTCACGTACAAATAAATTTTTTTTTTCAATTTTCGGCTCTCTTCTGGCAATTAATTACTTTCGATTCGTGATATTTTCTTTAGCTGATATATTCACTTTGTATAAATAGTATAATGAATGATAAAATGTCTTGACACAAGTTTTAGCAGGGAATACGACTCTAACAAATGAATAAAACATACATACCTTACCTAAACGTAGACTTAACATCCAGCATGTTTGAAAATCTATTAAGTATAGACGAAAAATGCCTAATTTATGCGATAAATTACATTTGCGAATCAACTTCCCTTTTAATTTATTGTATCGTTGATACAGAAATACGAGCTATAAATTAATAAATAATTCATACTGACGCTCATGTAAGATGTGCATTTCATGCAATTAAGTAAATAATAAAATATTAATGATCACGAGCTGCGCCGGATAAAAATCATACCCAAAAACAAACAAAAAACTGTACTCCTTCCCTCATACGAACTGTAATTATCTTATAATCACAGAACTGAACAAAGGACGTGACCTGCGTGCTTAATTACAAATCTCTCCTTTAATTTAACAGTCTCTCAAAATTCTTAAATCAAGTTTAAACACGTTACCTGGCCATTCGTGCTTATAAAATCAAGATGAAAATATCTTATCGTTGCCATATCTCCTATCTTATTATGAACCATGTCTCTGATTGGCGCAGTTTATAAATTATACAACCACAAATTACAAACGATGATAAAAATAGAGTTTTCTTCTTCTTCTTCAAGTAAGTCCCTCATAGTTTATGCAGGACTTTTTACCCATAAAAATATGGCCGCCTCAGTTCGCAACGAAAATACTAATAAATTAGGAAATAAAATAGTTGTGTGGATGATATATATCTGGCATCCGAGTACACCAGAGGCTCGTTAGAGAATAAAAAAAAAAAAAGGAAAACCCGGTAGATTCCCACCTTTTTCTTAGATCACGCTTCAAGATGTATGATATGCACCCGTTGTTCTTTTGATCTTCACCGCTTTCATAAAGCCTCCTGATTAGCTTTTATTCTTCTATTCCAGAACTGAAGATATTCTCATTATCTCCTATGTTTATCCTTTGTATACTTTATTCATTTTTATGCAATTTGAAAATTTTAGTCTTCGTACATAAATAAGAAGGGTTCGCTGAGACATTAATATCAGACTTCAGAAGATTACGCCATTAGCTTATACATTACATAACTTACCTTCAATTTATACAAACTTTACTCTCTTTTAAATGACGTTGACACGTGACTTTTAAGCTTTTTCGTTACACGAATGATTATTTCAATACATTTAACGTAATTCCTTTTTACTTCTATTTATTGATATCACTGTTCGCAATAAGTGACATAAGTCGGAAGGTCTCTGTCATGGTATATTCTTGGTTTCCTAGGAATATCACCTCATCCAAACACGCGACTCATCCACGGGATGACCCTTCCGGGTCACCTCATTACGTTAAACGTTTAAAAGATACAAAAATTTTGTTGTTGTTGCTAATGCCTCCTGGTTGGAGGTTCCATTCACCAGGTCCTAATAAGCTATTGGGCTGATAGCGGCGGCTCCTGTTTTGAATTAGCACCACAAGAGTCGGAGTCCAACTTGGCTAAATGACCGGTCCCATAATTTTGAACCGAGTCAAATGACGAGACCAGAACACTTGACCTCGCACCTCCAGAGGTAAATTTGAGAACTTGGAGGACATTGCAGCCACGACCTATTTTATGTGCCCCGGCCACCATTAGTGAACACGGTGGTGGATTTGTAACGACGAGCATCGAACCAGAGCTTTTCAGATCACTGCTGCTCTTGCCAACCGGGTCACCGGGCCCTATAAATAATGTGAACATACCCTTCACTTGTATTATTCTGTCAGTACAGGGTTTCATTATCAACATAGATTTCGCGATCGAACAGGAGGCTTGTTCTGTGCATCAACGCCACGAATTGGTCTTTTGACACAACTTTAAAGAAAAAAATACACTGTACTGTTACTGTACCGAGAAAATCTCCTGCAGCCTGATTCTTTCACTAGTAATATTCAGTGTGTGAATGTGTGTATATATATATATATATATATAAAGTGAAACTTCTCTAGCCGATGACCCCTCTAAACGGCCACCTTTTTCGGTACCATTACTGGCCACCATAGAGAAGTTTATATATATATATATATATATATATATATATATATATATATATATATATATATATATATATATATATATATTATAATGTGTGTGTGCTCTTAAGCTTAATAACAGTCTTAGACAACTACCACATGCAAAAATGAGAGCTCTAAAAAAAAGAAAATCAAAAATATAAGTATTTCTATTCTAAAGTGAATAGTGCAGACTACTAATTCTTGAAAAAAAATACAGAGTGAAAATTAAACTAGAATTATATTAAAATAATGGAAATGAACTAATGGATCAAAATTGGCATTGTCGGTTTCTTAACATTGCGCACAGCACCAGCTGGCGTGTGTCTAACTTGTTTCGTGTTCCAAACGGAAGAGAAAAAAATAACAAAACAAATTATTCAAATAAACAATTTAGACATAAACGTTTTTCGCGTACTGTATTGTTGATCCCAGTAACGATGAAGCAATGCAAATAGGGGAATAATATCATGTAATATATGTAAAAATAAATTTCCCATCTCATTTATATAACTGCATACTGTTGGCAACAGAAATCAAAGGTGTGTATGGGTGAATATCCTCGGAATAAAGGATCGCCGTTTATCAAATAATGGGAAAAAAAATTAAAGATGCTGCAACTTCGAGCGCAATCGATGGAATCTAAAATTTATTAATAGCGTCTTCTCCCCAGTAGCACTGACATACCCAGTAAACCTCAAAATGTTTTTCTGGACGTTCGGATCATTGAGATAAAAACAGGTTATGCTGCTTATGTTACATCCTGAAAATAAGCGATTGAAAAATTACATAATTAACAAAGAAAATAAGGCTACTGCGACAGAGGTAAACCGTGGATATGATCACGGCTATCTCAGCCACGTGAAAAAGAGAGATGATATCTGATATCTCATATATGTAAAATGGTTTGGATTTAGTTAAAAGTACTGATACAGTTGACACAAAACACGGACTCAAAGGGGCTAGGAATTCAACTTTTTTACTGACACGGCAAGTTGCAGCACAGTAGACGAAGTCTGCATGAAAGAAACTAATCAATTAAAAATATAGAATTTATGAAAATAAAATCTCATCACGATGTGATACAATAAAATGTAAATGCATTTCTAGTATTGGATTAGAATGTATTATCTGTAAAACAAATGCTTCTCGTTATGCAATGAAAATATTTGAATAGTTATTGATAGCATTGAATATAAATTTTTCATGTATTTCTATCTGTAGCTTTTTGAACAATGGCAATTGAAGAGAAAAATTCCCTCACTCACAAATAGGCATATACATGTACATACAGACACAGATATATATATATATATATATATATATATATATATATATATATATATATATATATAAATATATATATATATATATAAATATATATAAATTATATATATATATATATATATATATATATATATATATATATATATATATATAAATATATATATATATATATAAATATATATAAATTATATATATATATATATATATATATATATATATATATATATATATATATATATATATATATATATATATATATATATATATATATATATATATATATATATTTTACATATCGGTACCAGATATATCTACAGCTTCCTTAGACATGAAAGAGCGTCATTTTGTTAAATGAATTACGTCACCCGCATAATATGACATTTAGCTGTACTTCTTTTCTCTAACACATTGAGTGTCCTCCCTTGTCCACTCGATTAATCTTTTATTAGTATGATAAAAGAAATAACAGGTCATGATAGAGACCTCACGTATTACACAGGATTGTCTGACAGTTGGTATGCAAACCCACACTTTTCTGTGGTTTTCCTGCAGAATGGGAGAAAGACGAGCCAAACGAAAAAGCAAGATCCGAGTCCGGCAAAAAGAGGGGAAAGATCAAAAACGGGGTGGTAATTGTAGGCGCGGCCCTGGACGAATATGAATGTTCCCGTCGGGCCCTGTTTACCTTTGCGGGGCAGGTAATTGCAGGCCGGCGCTCGCCCTAACTAATCCGGTATCCAAATAGTTGGTAAAGCACACCTTTTGGTCGAGAGACGCCCGCTGAATGGAAATGACAGGTCTGATGGTTAAATGGTGCTTTGGTATGCGCAAAAAAATAAACATAGTTTTTTTTTTCTTGCTTCTGCCGCGCGGGCTCTCACTTTGATGGGTTGCCCATCAAAAGAACATTAATACAAAATTCAAGGTTGTTGTGTGAATTTGGCAGTTTATATTAGGGGGTGTTTTGATTCCCAGTGCCTTTGCGGAGCTTGTTTTTGTAGAGAAGAGGCTGATGGAGTATTCTGGATTTTTATATATCAATAATGCTTGTATCTTGGCAATTCATTATTAAACACAGCATAAGCAGGATGATTTTCGGATCAGAATTTCTTGTAAAAGAATTTAAATTCAAAGCTCAAATTAAAACTGAGCTTTTTATCAACCGATGTACATTGTACGAGAACCATATAAAGACATCAGTGTATCTCACAATGGCTGAAAAAACAGCTTTAACAGCTCTCTTTATACCTGTTATTTAAAAAATACCATGTAATATTTAAAAAAAAATTATTACTGCCGATCATAGCGTTTCCCCTCTATTTTTATAAATTGTTTCTGAAGTTTTCTATCTGTTATTCAAATCTATCCCATTTTGGTAGATTACGAAGTCCTGGCTATCAAATCCGGGATGGAATGTAAAGAAGAGAAGAATTGAAAGAGTGATTGCGCATAAAAAGAGTGATCGTTTCGGAATTACATCCGTGTTAAATTAAAGACTACGTTATTGTGCGATCAATGTTTTGTCTTCACGAATAAAAGCCCCTTTTAACGTCTTTAAAACAAGGTGTGTTTAAACTACATATTTACTACTTCCGAAATTCTCTTGGTGGTTTTGCCGAATTTATTGCTATCATTAAACAGGGGGATTCTACGAATTGGCTCTTAAAAGGTGAAAAAATGTGTTTTAAAATTTGGTTTAAATGTAAAACAATAAATTAAAACTTAATTTATAACCCTGTAAAAATTACTATTATCCTCATCATTGGTTTTTAATAATATAGGAGTCTATTAAAAACCATCGTTCCACTTAAAACTTTTGTTACGAAGAGGATTCACTAAATCCAAGCTATCTTTTGCTATAACTTTCTCTATTATTATAAAAAATTCTAAGAGAAATCAAAAGATGTTTTAGGAGACAGAAATAGTCCCTGTTAATTCATTTTGCATGAAGTAAAAATGACTTTATAACAGACAAAACAATGTTGATAAAGTAACAAAAACTAAGGGTAACCAAACTTTATCAAACAAGATATGCATATATGTAGATACTAGCTGAATAGCCATGCTTCGCGACGGAGTACATTCAAATTAAATACAACGGTCAATGTATGCAGTTAATGCCAAAAAAAGCAAAAAGTATATTTATAATAAATACAACGATCAATGTATGCAATTAATGCCAAAAAAACACAAAAAATATAAAAAAAAATCGTAACGGATATTTTTATAGACAAAATAATGTAGAAGAAAATATTGAAATTAAATCTAATAGAACATAATACAGAATATAGTACAATATGAGGAACATGTCTTTTACACTATTTTAATATTTTTTTGGATAGTGTCCGATCGTCTGCCGCATAAGAAAGAAAAAAAATTGTCAATTTATTTCTTTGTTATGCACGTGACGCAAAATTAGTTTTAGTATCACAAAAAGAAAAGAAACCACGTGATCAGCATTTAATAAATTAAATTATAAAAAATTAATCTTTAAAAATTCAACAAAAATCAGAAAATGGAGGTAAAGATTCGAAAAGGAAATCATTTTAAAGGAATTTTTAGGATCTTTCTCGTGATATAAATTTTATAACCCTCAGATTATTAATTATTTTAAATACAAACTTTAAAGAATGTTACAAAAGCAGCTTAGAAATTTAATTTAAAAAAATCTAAGAAGAATTTTTCAAAAATCTTTCTTAGTGCACCCCTACACTACAAGAAGAATCGCCATGCAAAAATTCAACCCTTTAGGTCCAGCGGTTTGGTCTGTGCATTATCTATCAGTCAGTCAGTCACGGAACTGTTTTAAATATATAGATAGGAAATAACAGAAAAAAAGGGCCTAAAGAATCAATAGCACGCGTGCATGAATATAAGTGTGGTGTTCATAAATATTAAAAGGAGAAATGGTTGGTTGACAGCGTTACAGTCATTTTTTGCTACACGAGGGCTTATTATACCAGGACCTACGTTAGGCAATGGTACTGAAAGCCAGTGCCCTAGCCATTAAGCCCCCACGCGGCCGGAAGAAATGAAAAAATGCTTAATAAACTACATAAAGGTACCGAAACTTCATAAATTTTAAAATTCATAGATTTCACATTCCAAAAACATTATTCTTTAACAGAAAATATAATCCACATTGAAATATCTGTAGATTTGCCACTCGGATTTTGCGACTCAAACCCCAGGAATTTCGAAGGCCGACTGTATTCAAATGGAAGAGAAAAACTTGGATATTTTGGCTAGTGAATTTTGTGCAAGTGTGCTTAAGGCATATCTCTCGAAATAGGAATGAACTTTATATTGAAAGATATGTATATAAATATAATTAATTCTTCGTTTAAAGAAATGATTAAAAACCTGTGAATAGGTAATTAAAAAAATTATTTTGATGTTTGTCTCCTTAGCAGGAGATTTAAAAATTTATGCATGATATAGCAGGTGAATACACAAATATAATACCGTGGGGTTTATTAAACTCTTCTACATATTTATCCCTGATGGAATTTATTCTTGTCATTTACGAGACGAAAACATGAAAAAGAAGAGGAATTTTTCACGAGCTAGGTTGGAAAATATTTAGCTGAGAGATACCATGACGACATTCTTTACATGCTGGAATTAATATTTTGCACCCACAATTCGGAGTTACCTCCTCTCCATTCAAGGCTGACGCTTATCATGAGAATAAATTCCACGATCATTAAAACTACAAGGAAAAAGTGTGAGTAAGAGTAAAAGGAAAGCTTATGACATATGGTGCGAAACCTGGAATTTTGTCGGTGTACATATAGGCACCTTTACATTTTTAAACCGGAGCCTAATCTCAGGAAGCTCACTATGGAAATGTTGCCACATTTTCTGCCAGGGCTAGAATAGGCCATAGTGTCTTCTATAGTTATTCGAAAAAATTCTACCTGTCCGATTCTCATAAATGCGTTTTGTGCTTGACAGAGAGAGAGAGAGGCGTTGGAGCATAACTCGTTTTAGTGTACTGGAAAGAACTGTTAGAGATATTTTTGCTTTAGGCTGTGGGTGCTTTAGGCAGATACCAAGTGGCTGCAAAGTGTGAGTTTCGAACCTGTACACTCTCCTAAAGGAAAGTGACGTCTTATTCATTTGGATATCATCTAGGTTCAGTTTCATCTGGATTGCAGAGCATAAGCTATATTATATAAATTGATCCTTGATAAATTAGAAGAAAAAATTTCTCACTGGATACCGGCTTGTATTTAAGTATGACCAAAAATATCTGCATCAATTGAAGGGAATAAAATTCTAAACATTTCTATATTTTAAATGAGTATGTCCCCAAAATGCTTGAGTCTAACGGAAGGGGAAGAAATGCTATAGATTTCTGAATTTTAAGTAAGCATGTCTTAAATAAATTTGTACCTAATTTAAGTTAAGAAAATTATATATATTTCTCTATTTCAAAGTATTTGAGTTTTATTTATTTATTTTTTTTAAATGATAATATTTCTCTTCCAATGATAATATTTCATTAAATGACGAAAAATGAATTTTCTTCCAATGATCATATTTTTTTTAAATGATAATATTTCTCTTAAATGACGAAATTTTTTCCCAAAGATTTGAATGTAGAATAATTTTCACGTTTTTAAAAAATGAAAATGATAAATATGTGCAAAATTTATTGTTCTGTGATAGGGTGAGATTTTTTGTGAACCAAAGCTAGTCAAAAAATCGTGAAGTATTTTCTACTATCGGTTACAATATCCCTCGGTTAATGCACTAGGGCATGCCTGCACAACTCGAAATGGGATAAGAGCCATGTTACTTTATGGAAAGCTGCTGAGGCCCGCAAAAAAAAAAAAAAATATATATATATATATAGGATATATGGGAAAGCAAAATATATTTTATCTACTAAAAACTAAATTACTGATTATTTTAAAAATTAAATAAATAATATTCATTGCTCCTATAATCCATTGCTCCATTGCTCCTATATTCCTTGATATTATAAATCTAAAAATAACATTCTGCATTTTTTTAGATTTATGATATTATGCGGTTTTACAAAAGGCTTCGCTGGCCACATGTCGCCCAGGCCTGCACTAGGGTAAAAAACGAATGCTATATTGCAATTAATAAAGCAATACTCGTAAAGAACCAAGCTACAGTTTCTTTTGTTCACTATTTTACTTACTTACACACACACACACACACACACACACATATATATATATATATATATAACCGAGGGATATTTTAACCGTTAGTAGAAAGTACTTCACGATTTTTGGCTAGCTTTGGTTCACAAAAAATCTCACCCAATCAAAGAACAATAAATTTTGCACGTGTTTTCATTTTTTAAACTAGGGGCTTCACCCCTAGGCTCGCTACGCTCGCTCCTCTGTTAGGGCTAATAGCGAGATACATAGGGGTGATTCTCGGGGAATGTAACAGCTTTCATCCATTTACTGTTGTCACCTTTATGCGAAGAGCTTTTCATCAATGTTGAATTATCAGCCTTAAATATTTTAAGCTTCGAAATTTATCAGCTTCGAAATTTTAAGAGAGAGACTTGAAATGAGGTTTATATGAACGAGAAAAGCTTTCCGCTTCCAGATGATGTAAATATTTTCTTTGTAAGATAAAAACTCGAGCATCGATATTACATTCACAGGGCCGTTGCGGCCTTGTGGTACAGCGCGCTGGTTTTCGGTGCTGAGGGTGCTCAGATCGAATCCTGGCGAAGCGCCACTAAAATGCCTCCGTTTGTGTCGTCCCTTCATAGGGGGCAATGCTGGTCTGCCTATATGGCGCCCCCATAATAAAATGGCCAACAAAACTGCGGTGAATTATAGGCGAATGTCTTCGCGACAAGTGCCTCCGCATTGAAAAAAAAAAAAAAAATATTACATTCACATATGGGACGATATTTCTTGAAAAACTGTGTTTTATTTTTTGATGAAAATATTAGTCTGTTTTAAAATATTTTTAAACAAATGAGGTCTAGTTTGAAAGAGAAATATCTGTAGTCTTAGACTGCAAAAAGATCAAAATTCTACGATCATTTTTTGGCAAGTTATCGTAATCTGAAGATGAAAAAGTCAATATTTTCCCACAAAACATAAAATTAAAAAAAAATTAAAGTCCAACGAAGATGAGACATGTCTTACTTTGGTCCCCCTATTTTTCTGCATCCATTGGTATCACTCTCGACCCCATAACCCCAGCGGTTTCGGAGGAGATAGCGTGACAAGCTTTTGACAGCGGCAGCGGGAGTTACTTTTTTTTAGAATAGAGAGAAACCTGAAAATTATTCTACATTCAAATCTTAGGAAAAAAATTTCGTCATTTAATTTGAGAGAGAAATATTATCATTTATTTTAAATAAAATTCAAATACTTTGATATAGAGAAATCGGTATAATTTTCTTAACTGTAATTGGGTACAAATTTATTTGAGACATGCTTACTTAAAATTCAGAAATGCTATACATTTCTTCCGTTAGATGCAGGCATTTTTAGGACCCACTCATTTAAAATATAGAAATGTTTAGAATTTTATTCCCTTCAATTGGTGAAGACATTATATATATATATATATATATATATATTCTAAAATCCAACGAATTTTAAGGAGAGGATTAGAATCAGTTGAAGACGCTTTTTTGGATTTGACAAGAAACATTCCATTGAAATGTTACTCCAGAAATCCTCGACACCAGTACTTCAACGAATCGCTCTGTTTTAGATAGTTTAAAATATATATAAAAAAATACATAGAGCAATTCTGATCAAATAAAACTTCACTCGATTTCCGCGCATTTAATCCGCCGTCTTCCCCTACAATGAGATACGACAGCCGGATTATCAAAATCTGCTCGTTCACAAAGAGACACCACTTTCATCGAACAAAAAAAAAAAGAACAAGACGATTACGCCGGATAACCATACCCCGTCTGACCACTCGTATAAAAGTTCCCTTTCTTCCTGGCTGGACGATCTGTTAGCAAAGTGATAACTCAGGGGAAGAATAAAAAATGAAAAAATAAAAAGGCGACAATAATCATTTTTCCTCCATCATGTATATAAATATAAATATATACATTCCCTCTCGCCGAAGGCAATTACCAGCGGTTAAGGGAGAGAAGTGGTAGGGGGGGTATGGCAAATTGTTGGCGAGTTCCCCCGATAAAATTTAATCTATACCCTAACAGATGGCGCCGCCATAGCCTGCCTTTTCATTTGGGCGCCGATACTGTTGATTTTCACGCCTTAGATAACCATCCCAATCAGGACCGACAGGGCCCGGGGGCAAGGGGCCCCGCCTCATCGAACTTCGTGCGTGCGGAGATCTTTCTTTTTACTTCTTTGCTTCTTCTTGCGATGATGGAATCTCGGCAACAAATCGAATCGCTGCGGCGGCTTCTTTCAAAGGCGAACGTTCAAGCGCAGTGTGTCACCGTGTTCTTTTTTCGCTAATTTTTTCCCCCCGGTAATGAGGGTTATCAACAGGGGTGAGGGAGATTTGACGTTGAGGGATGAAAGGATTTAATGTCATCCCATCCGGGTTAATATAATGTTGTATCACTGACTGTCAGAAATATATTGAAAAGTCCTCGGAAAAATATTTCAGCGCGTTTGCTTTTTTTGCGTGATCTTTGTTTTTCGCACTATTGCTCTTTCGCCGGTTTGTTAGCTAAGCAAAAAGTTGATGAATAATTAGAGAGGTGATTAAAATAAAGAGTGATAAGGTTAAGTAATGCGTTGCGTTTAAGAACGTTAGAACGAAATTTGTCAAAAAGTTTGGAGATCGCGTTTTAACATGCAGTGACCAAATCTAGGAAATAATTATCACCGTGTGAGAACCTCGCTGATAAACAGATGATCTTAAGTCTTATACATCCGATCTGATCTTATCAAAATAATGATGAGTAAAACTTTTTAAAATGTTTGAAACACACCTCCTGTCTACCTGTAAATAGTTGACAAAAATATATTTTAAATAAAAAATTTGGGGGCAGCGTTTAACTCCCCTATAGAGAGAGAGCCATTACAATCCTTCAAAATGTCAATCCTAAGGGGGGTGGAATTCTTGAACTGTCAACTGGACTCCTCCCACCACAAGAGTCTGCAAGAATAGGAAAAGGGAAATACGATTTTTTTTTCTTAGTACATAGCAGCCTTAAAGCCACAGGCCTTGATTACGTCGATAGGTCATAGATTAAGCTCTTATTAAAAATGAAAGATTGTTCGGCTTTCTAAAATTCGTAGAGGGTGTTAGGGGGGTCCTCTAAAGAGCAAAATGAAGGTCCTATGATCAAAATTAGCTTTTGATTTTGGAGATTCTTTGGCGCACCAATATAATAGTTTATCTTTACAACATTGCAACCAGAGCGCCAGTTGCCGAGTGAGAATTTTCTGTCTCTCCAAATTGATGGAATAAGGTTAAATTCGGCTGCAGATTATATTTCAGGAATTATTCAGTGCAGTTCATTCAGCCAGTTTCGCCTAAGATACTATATTTTAAAGTGAGCTATATCCAATGTTCATCTACTATTTGAATTTTAGCTCCATGCTTGCTCTTAACGCGAGGAAGCTATAAATGTTTGCTCTGACCTCAGCTCACTTGCTGTTTATAAACTTCTTCTGATTACCAATTGTACATAGCTTCTAGATTACACGTAAATTTGTGCTTATCTACAGCAATATAGTGCATCACTAAAATTTTTATAATCTCGTAGAAAGCAATATGCAGGCTGTTAAAATGATATTCAGTGCAGGCCGAGGATCAATTTCAGACCTTTCCATCTTGAGATGGGTGGTCTATCCAAGAGTGTACACCGCAAAAACTTTCAGGAGAGAGAGAGTACAGTGTCTGATGAAAATATTACTAAGGATTATTTTTGGTTACTACACCGTAACAGCATAATAATAAAGAGTAAAATTTTGGAAGAAATAAGGAGGACCAGGCTTTCACTTTCCTTTACCCATTAAGATACACCGATTAAGATTCCCTGCAAGTAAACCAATTTTCGTACACCTTTCTCCGAATATTGAAAAGGACATTTCCTATCCCCTTTGGCGAACGCTTGGAATTCCTATAAAAAATTTCAATATCGAGTTCCCTATCGTATGTAAATGCTGTGGTCATCCAAACACATACACGAATACATGAAACTTTTGTGTTCCTATTCGCTTATTAGAGGCATTAAGCTAAAATATGTATTCATTTAATTTTTATGTAATCTACTGACTTATGTAACAGCTGCTTGAATTGAAAATTGTCTGATATATTTAGTTTCTTTTGAGTATGTTTCAGCTGTCTGAATCGATGCATTCAAATTTGGATTTCTATCGTATTTTGGTTAGATATTCAACTTTTAAATTATTAACATATCTGACAAGGATCAAATTTCGTGTACTGAAGTCGTTTCTGAAAACAATGCCCATCTCAGAGGAACAAAAGCATGAAATACTTTCTAGAAACCAGATCTCATTATTAATACTTTTGTAAGTTCTCCCAAATTAACCTGGATTACCAATCTAATCTAGCTCTAACTGTCAGTTTTAATGTTATCACGTAAACGGGGTATATAGAGGATATCTGAGCGGAATGAGATATCATAGATAACAGTTAGTCCATCCTATAAAAAGGTTTTGGAAGTTGATATTCTTTGTCAGGAGGGAACGTTCGTCAATATTCTGCCACAATATATATATATATATATATATATATATATATATATATATATAGAGAGAGAGAGAGAGAGAGAGAGAGAAAGAGAGAGAAGCCTGTATACATGTGGATGCAGTAGTACTTCTAATGTTCTTGAATGCTTGATTGAAAGACAATTAGTGAAACTTAATTAAGCATAATTTTTTTAATCACATCCAACCGAATGTTAATACATGATAGAGCTATCTTGGACCTTTTCAGATAGTTCATAATATATATTAACTTTCCAAAAGCCAAATTTCTGAGATTTCTAGTACCCTGTAGAGCCTCCTCATCTCTATCATTCTGGACGCCTTTCCTCGGCCAATTCCGGCCACTATAATTGCCTCGCTCTCCCCAATGATTTATATTTACTACTGCAGCGACTTAAGTGTTCGAGAGGGCATTAACAGGCATGTTTTTCGCAATACCACCAATTTCCACGGAAATTACCTTTATGCAGGAATACGTGTTCTTCATCGCATTTTCCTCCAAACGTCGACCACTCCGTGACTAGCGGCGGGATTCATTACGAAAGTTAAAGAGTAACAAAATAACACTTAATATGTCTTGCAAGGTACTCATTAACTCCTAAGATGCTTCGCATAGTAATGATGCCGACTACCGGAGTCCCATCTGTAAGAACAAACCACTGTCTGCAAATATTTGACGCTCAAAGTATACGTGTTTGGCTTGCCCCATGGCTGCTTATCAGTTGCTGGGAAGAGCGGTTTGTCATACGGCTAATGGAGAGAGGTTGGTTGCTGCTTCGAAGAGAAGTGTTAGAATTGATTTATAGTGTCAACTAATCATTCGCCTTGTGATTAATCAGGGGATTTGTTTGGTTAAAAATTTCGCACGTTGTTTTCGTATTTAAATGAAGCCGAGATTCGAAGACAGAATAGGTCGGGCTGTCGGAATGCGTTCCAGCGTTCTTACATGTATCGGTGCGGCAACACAATCGCACGCATAATTCAAATGAGAATGGGGAATTGTGTTTTGGAATACTCCTGGGCTAACTTATGATTTTCTGGTGTGCTCAACACCATGATATGTTAATATCGGAGTTTAGACACCCCCGACACACATCTATTTAGTTAATGCTGTTTTTTTTTTTTTTTGTGCTAATAACACGTTGTTGGCCTACACCAAGTAAACTCGTGTTTTTACACGAAAATGTTAAAGAGAATTTAGGAGTTAAATCTATGGATCAGTCTATGTTATTCTTAAAGTAAATAATTGTTATAGTACCTATGACCTTTATTATGTATGACCTGAATGTGTTTTAGGCAAATCCTCACATTTTATTTAAATTGTGAATCCCAGACCACCATATCGTTACCACAACGACAAAGACACGAATCTGCAAAATCATAGTTTTGAGAAAATTGCATTCAAAGTTTTGATGGTTCGGGAAAAATCTTAATATTATTCAAAGGTTATTGTCAGTTTATGATTACTATCTTAGGGATCCCCTCTATTGACACGTGTTTTTGGCATGGTGTAGAGCCTCCATTCGTGATATGAAAAAGACAGTTATGAGGAAATGGACAAAAATGCAGATTCGTGTCTTTAGCGTGGTGGTAACGATATGTGCCGGAGATTATGAAAGTGGTCTAAGTTATATATTTTACATTTCGAGATATTTGAAGGTTTGAATTTGAACGTGAACTGAATTCTGTGAAATGACGCAACAACTAACTCAATCTAACGATTCAATTTTTACAATTATGCAAAGATTGTTTCAGATTACGGTAATATGAAAGAATGTAATATGAAGTAACTGATAATTTTTTTTTTTTTGGGGGGGGGAATTCTTGACTTAGGCTACTTCTATAATTACCATCATATATAAACAAAACAGATTTCAGAAAATAAAAATGCCTTACTTTATTCTAAAATTTTAGTCTTTGCCGTGACTTGTGTATATACTTAAATAAAATTGCCGATCAACAATACGTTAATAAAAACAATCTTAGAAGACTTTATTTCTGCGAGAAGAATTATAACATACTCTGCTAATTGTTCAATTGATTTTTTAAAATATACGCTGCTTCGAAGCACATATTCACAGTACCCTAATACTTTACTAATTCTTTTGTGTTACTTCTTTATCTTTAGAAATAATTTTACTTTTGCAATTTAATGAGCATTGAATCCTTTCGGAATATTAAAATGTTATTTTATCGTGTACAAGTTGAAGAGTAAAAAACAAAAACATCGTAGAAAGAAAATAATAGTTACTCAACAGTATTCAGCAAACTAGCAAGAATAATTTACGGACACCATTAGCAGTCATTTTGATCATTATTCGGATTTAAATTCACTTTAATAATAATAAAGTTGGCGACATGTGTATGCTTATATGCATATATTCATACATAGTATATGCATGCATGTTTGAATGTGTAGGTAGTTTCAAGTGCTGAGGTTGCGTGTATATAACAGCCGATGCCTGTATTTAAGCATAATTATATTTTCAACTTCCCTGGTAGTTCATTCTCGGTTCTCTGAAAAACATGCAGAGAATCATGAAAGTTTTCTCTGAAAATACATCTGCACAGGGCTTCTATATCTTAGCATAAGGAATCAAAGTAATTATATTGCATTATCGTAGTCGATAATTTATTTTAAAAATTTAATTCGAAAAGAAAAATTAGAACTCATTTATTCCTAAACCACCAAAGTGCGTCCTCCAGTGCATTTCCATTTCAAGAAAATAGTCAAAATTTGCATTTATGCATACTTATATTTAAATACATTTTCCTGACAGTGATGAATGCGAACATGCTTTGGCCGTTTGCGTATTTGCGCACAATTATCATAATAACATCCACAGCGGTGATATATCACAAAACGAAATAGCTTCATATTTACATATCCTATTTCACATGCCGGAAGATTTCCTCCCGACCAATGGAAGTTGATCTGGTATCCTGAATGGCCTCTAAAAACAATGCTGAATTTGTTTTGACAGGATATCACCGAATCGCTGCAATTTGATCTCAAAATGAGATTCTACTTTTTTTTTTATAGCCGAATTATTCATATGGGAGTAAAATAAAGTCAACCTGAATCATCCATTCGAATTCAGAGATTTATTCTCATTTCCTTTTTTCCCTTTTAACGGATTGTGTGCAGCCTAATAAAGTAAATTCGTGGAAAGAGTGTATTAAATATGTCCCCGAAAACACACGGTGCATGGATATTTTTTCTACTAAATATTTAGCCCTCGTGTAACGAAAGATAGCCGAAGCTCTCTTATTTAACTCAGCTTCTACAAAACCCCGGAATAATAATGTAGAAATATATATTCATAAGCACAATGAAACTGCAATAAGATTAATCCAGTCTCTGACAAATTTTCAGCCCGTGAGACTTATCTATGTCTTAAATCCTTCAGAATGAGTTTAAAGTTTAATCTAATCTCTTTCAACCACCTGGGATTCAGACAGATCATAGACGATAAAGGTCGAGTTTTTATGCGTTTAAAAATAAATTTACATTCTGGGGTCTATGTTTTACGGATGTTTTATGGATGCGTATCTTCAGAAGTGTATGGCATTATCAAGGCAGGTGCAGCGCAATACTTCCGCTTGCTGGGATATTCAAATGTCTATTCTGAGACAACAAAGAACTATGAAGCAAATGTGATAGTCACAGAAATCTTCAAACTGATTTGACATTTGAATAAACCTGTGAATTAAGTAAATCACCAATTGGTGAAAACCCGACTGCATGCTTTTAAATATATGATGATAGCATCACTTCAAAAACTTCTCCACAAGACATCGATACATGGCTAAAGCGAATATGAGTATTGATCAATATTCACACAAAAACGAATGAATTGATAGGTATGAAATACTATTTCTTTAAAAGTAAAATAAACTATTATTTACAAAGAAATATCTGCGTGCTTGAAAAAAATCTCTTTGTGTTTACTCAAATTTTGAAGCTAATCTGAATAACGGATACAATTTTTTTTGCATGTTTATAGAAGATTTGAATCAGTTTATTCTTCGAAGGTAAGTCTTAATACTTTTCAACCTTAAAAAAGGCTCTGAAAAGGCTACAGGAATTATAGGTCATACTAGTCAGTGTTTAGTACTAAAAAAATACATTTGTTCATAATTAAATACATACTCATCTCAGCAATACTTCCTCTTTCTGTTGCATAACAGCTTAAATGAAACATTTTGGAGTGCTTTTATTCACTTTTAAGTAGAAAGGCTTTTTAAAGAATGGAAGAATAATACATTTCTTAAATTTCGGGAAAAAGACAGGAAAAACGAAGGACACGTGTCAAAGCTATTCATTTGTTTAGAAAATCTCATTTGCTTTTAACAGAAAGTTGTTTTGTACAATAAAGAATTTTCAAATTCTGTCTAAATGCTATTGTTACACAATACTTCAAAGAATGTATTTATTCTTTTCTGTTAACTGGCATACATATGAATATTCAGCAAGGTAAACAGGAAAAACCGCTAGAAAAAATTTAATATGACACTCAGACAAAAACTTAATAATAAAATAAATAAGACGTGCTTGACGCACTGGCCCATATCATTTGCGACTTAATAACATACTTCAAAATAGGGGTGTAAGATAAAACATTTTATTAATTGGGCGATAATTATTATTTATATCAATGTCATTTTCCCTATGTTGTTTCCTCAATATTGTCAGCTACTTAAGTAGAATTAGGGGCGTCAATATAAAGGTTTCTAAAACATAATTTCACTTGTAGAATCCCCTGAAACCTTTCTATTTGTTCTTATTAAAACATTTTAACGTAAAAATGCATGAAAAAAATTTCATGCAGCTGAAAATAAAGCTGAAACAAATATCATTCTTTTAAATTTGTTTTAGCTGAGTCAAGAAGATTTGTTGATAGGAAAAATTAATTCCAAATACAGTCAAAAGGGAATCCAGGGAAATCGATGTAAACTTTAAAAATCAATACAAGCTGTTTCCGTAAGAAATATTTAATACACACAGGAAAGGTCATAAATATTCAATTCATCTTTAAGTTATCTAGATATAGCATTACATATGAACCAAAGGTCATATTATCAAAAAAAATTATTTTCCCCTTGAATGAAGACAATACATTTTACTACAAAATTCAAATAGATTTGTTCGTAAATAAACTGACACAGATAAAGATGGAGAAAATTGATAAAGTAATGAGCAAAAAAAAAATTGCTTTTATTGTATTGTAAGTATTTTATAACACATGAACGCTGCAAATAAAAATAATTAATAGTATACAACATAAATGTATTTAATTTTATTTAAAAATCTAGATTAAGTATAATTTAAATGAGAGTTTTAAATTTTTTAGCAGTTCTAATTTAGTTCAATATTTTCCGTGTTAAGTGTCTCAGAGAAAGGCAATCCCATATTCATTTATGTATGTCGCGCATATCACTCATAATTTTCACTCTTTGTTCTGTTTTTCCGACTTGTATGCCAATGAATACTCAAATTTTCCCACACATATATTTGGAGAAACCAAACTTTAAATTTTTTTTAAAATAACGTTCACCTTGCTAGCAGATCTGAAATTTTTGTTTAAAAATATACTAGTAAGATATTCATTAAAAGGAAAAGTTTTTTTCCCTTCTAGATTTTATTAATTACAGTTGTATAACAGTAAATAAAATTGCAGTTTTGAATGTATGCACAAGGTACATAATGTAGTATTAAACGGATCTCCGGCAAACAACATCTAGTTTTTGAGTATAAATTAAAGTTATATCATGAAAACTTCAATACTTTTCTAGATATGCAAATTAAAATTCTAGATATTAGTACAAACAGTTTCCCTGTAAAATTATTTTTCTATCCTTGCGTAGATCATAATAAAAATAAGAATTTACTCCTTATTTTGCCGTAGTTTTCAAGAGTATGTGTCTTATAAAGCATGTTTACTACGTATTATTGCATAAATCATAATATATATATATATATATATATATATATATATATATATATATATATCCTCGCTCTGTATAGTTGAATGATTTTACATTTTAGAGTGATAAGTTAGTATGCATCGCAGCTGAACAAAAATATGCAACAATTATGTAGCAATCAAATATAAATTAAAATGGAATTTCTTTTTCCAGATAGGGCGTATAAATATATAATCATATTCTCTGCAACACACTATATAACATACTGTCTGAGTAATAGAAAGTAATTTTAAGAGACTGATATTTTTTCTCTCAGTTATACGATGTTTTGATTATTTTGTGTTTAACAGCAGAATTACACGTTCATTTATTTTTTACTTTGATTCTGCATCAAGCATTTTTTTTAAATTGCGAAACAACTGTGTGTACGCGGAATGCGCAACACAAAATGAGATTTCTTTTGAGAGTCGCTCTAGCGTATCGTATTACACACAAAATTAAAACTTTTACTGCAAGAACTGACATATAATTAAAGGATATATGTGTAACATTTCAGTATACGAGGAAAAAATTGAAGATATTCCCGAATAAAAAAAAACAAGCTAATTTATTTAAATGGATATGCCTGGCTGATAGCTAGTGATTACTGTTCAGTACTTAGAGTCAAAGTTCTATTATCTCTAAGTAACTATACACAGATGTCACTGACACTTATATGCATAGTGCTTAAGACGACTGGAGCCTTAAGTAATCTTGATACATCACTTCTAAAGGCCCTCTACCTAGCAACATGTAGCTGTGAGAAATGACACCTTAAACTTTAAAATTAAGGACATACTATAAGATTCTTTAATCCAATTTTAAGAAGATTGTTAGATCAAAAATTGCAAAGATTTTGTTTTACTTGTAAGTGGTTGTTTAAACATACATCAGTAAAATAAAATAAAAAGGGATTTTTAATACATACGTTGCATGGACCGCAAGGAAAACATCCATTACTCCAAGTCGACAACATTTTACAATGGGAACTTACCAAGTTAATCCATCTTCGAAAATATTATGGAATATTTCAGATCATTATAGCGATTCATCATGATTTCCTATTTTGACAAGTCAGCAAAGCATATCAAAGAAATTTTCAAAGTACACCTAACGCCCCGGTCATTGCAGTTTATAAGCTTATTATTGCTTAGCAATCCTAAAGAAAAGTGATATGTCCCTTTATTTGCAACAGTTTCATTCCTGGGTTCACAAAGTCATTGCAGATAGTGGTCTCAGTTCTTCAAAATTGAATTAGCTTTTGCAATGCTCTACGCAACCCGAGCGAATTTTTTTCAAGCAACCACATACATATCTGAACACTTACGAGGAAGGATACTCTCTTTCAACCATCATAACCTCTACCGTTACAACTGAGATTGTCAACTATAACAGATTTTCACAAAATTTCTAAAGATAAGCTCCAGTCACACCCAAGATAGAATCACATAGCACTCTGTGAACTGTCTCTGTATCGAAACACGTTACTATAGTGTCATTAAATCGTTCACTGCAGCGTGAGAATTCTCAAAAACACTTTTGTCTCCGTCTAACATGTATGTAAATTTCCGCGTTTCAAATTATGTTTCCATTCACACCTAAGGATATATCTCTGTTTGTCTTCGCTTAACTGAACATGGTTTTTGAATCAAATTCATATTCAGCATATCAGTCGGCGGTTTGATCTTCACAGTCACACCACCGACTGATACAATGATCTTCGCTAATAGACCTTAATATGTTAATTATGGTTTAGTGGAAGTTGGCTTGCTTGGAGCGCTGCAGTCATCTTTTGCAACTCGAGTTCAAACACACCATGTTAGATGCATGAGATAGAAAGCTTTATCTGGTATTCTGTTACCCTCTCGTATTATCTTTGTCCTCTCCTTAGATACTACTCTTATGATAGTAGATTTATCTCTTTAATTTCATACTCCTTAAATTGAAGGAATACAAGGACAGAAAGTGATAAAATAATTTATTAAAACTTCTTATGAAATTTCCATACGCTAAGTGGTATAACGTAAGACCTCTAGGCAATATGAATAAAATTTTGCATTCATCGTATAGACATAATGACGAACTGGTATCCAAGATTTTTTTTAATGGCCTTCGCTCACAACATTAAATTGATTTCACTCCTAATACATTCCTCTTCGACAATCTTGCTTAAAACATTGTTTTTTTTTGTTTGTTTGTTCGTTAGTTTAAAGAAAAGTCCGAAATAATTTGCTCTAAATCGTTAATGTGTCATGAATGAAGTTTACAAGGGGAAGAACATTTTTAGGGAATTAAACACATTAAAATAGTATGAGTGTAAATAAACTTTAAAATTAGTGCTTTTTCATCTAGCACTTCATAGTAGGAAAGTCATTTCTAACTTTTAAGTGAGCAATGTATCCAAACTTTATAACTGAACTACAATGCATTTATAATGTGTTAGTAGTTCCCAAAGCGTTTATAAAATATGAAAGACTAGCTGAAAACCCGCACTTCACTTCGCTACGGAATACATTCAAATTAAATACAACGGTCAATGTATGCAATTAATGCCAATATATATATATATATATATATATATATATATATATCTTATTAAAATACCTTAAATTAATCTATAAAAATATAACATCTGGTGTTTGTGGTATAATTGATAATAGCTATAGTCTAATTAGAAAACTACAAACATTAGATAACAGTAAATATATTGTAACTTATGATTTTAAAGATCTATTTAATAATATTGATATAATTGATTTAAATAGGATAATCATAATGTTAGTACAAAATAATATACAATACTTAAACAACGAAATTAAACTAACTCGTTTCAATAGGCTCCTAGAATTAGTAACTAAACATAATTACATAGTTCATAATAATAGTATATACTTACAGTCCAAAGGTGTACCACAAGGTGGTAATGCTTCAAGTATGCTAGCTAATTTATACTTATATTATTTTGAAATTAATAATATAGAAAATAGCACTTACAATATATTTAGATATATAGATGATATAATAGTAATTAATAAAAGTAATAACCCTATAGACTTAAATTTTTAACCTCCTAATTTGGAACTAATTAAAAGTAGCCATGATAATATTAATGTAAACTTTCTAGATATTAATATTAAATTAAGTACTAACAATAAATTTACTTTTGACTTATACGACAAAAGATCTGACTATAATTTTAATATTGTTAAATTTCAAAATTATCTAACCTGTTTACATAAATCTGTTTTTAATAACATTATTGTAAATCAGTTAGTTCGTATAAATAGGCTATGTTCTAAAGACAATAGGAATAAGCATATTATAGACTTGAAAGCTGTGCTAACTCGTAATAATTACCCTGTAAGTCTATCCATAAACATAATTGGTTGCTTTTGTTTTAATGAATAGTTTGTTCTGTTGCATTAATAAGTTAAACATAACAATAGGTTAAAATAAAAATAATAACTACTAAAAACAAAAATAAAAATCATAAGTAAAATAAAATAAAAATAAAATTAACTCATAGTAGTAACAAAAATAAAAACTAAATAAATTAAGGAATAATAGTCTTAAAATAAGGTAACCTAAGTAAGTCTGTAACTGAGTATCCACTACCTCAATGGTTGCAAGTTTTATGACGTCAGTCATCTTGCGGTTACAAGTTCTTAACTTCCACTCTGACTAGCGCCAGGCTTGGTGTTCTTTGGTTAAGTACTTTTATTCAAACTTAATTCATTTATTATTCAATTCTTCTGTTAATAATGGATTGTACGGTGTCTGAGTGTGTTTATTTAATACATCATACTCATCAGAAACAATCCATTGGTTTTTAGACAGTATTGACACCGCTGACGAAGAAATGCTGTCAAAAACCTTATTCATACTTTTCTTTACATTTTGGATGTTCCTTGCTTCAAGTAGCTTTAGAGCTATTACTGGTTTTCTCTTTCATCTTATTCTTATTTATATATATATATATATATATATATATATATATATATATATATATATATATATATATATATATATATATATATATATATAATAAATACGATTATCAATGTATACAATTGATGTAAAAAAAAACAAAAAGTATATTTATAAAAAAATCGTAAGGGTTATTTTAATATACAAAATAATGTAGAAGAAAATATTCAAATTAAATGTAATAGGACATACTAAAGAATATAGTACAGTTTGAGGAACATAATATCTTTTATTGTATTTTAATATTTTTTTGGATAATGTCCAATCGTCTGCGCATTAACAAGGAAAATTTTTTTTTGTCTATTTAGTTGTTATGCACGTGACGATAAATTTATTTAAAGTACCAGAAAAATAAATCACGTGATCAGCATTTAATAGAATAAATTCTAAAAATTAATCTTTAAAAATTCATCAAAAATTAGAAAATGGAGGTAAAGATTCGAAAAAGATCTCACTTTAAAGAAATTTTTATGATATTTCTCGTGATATTAATTTTATAACCCTCAAATTATTATTTTAAATGCAAACTTAAAAAAAGTCACTAAAACAGCTTAAAAATTTAATTTAAAAAAATCTAAGAAGAATTTTTCAAAAATCTCTCTTAGTGCACCCCTACACCATAAGAAGAATTGCTATGCAAAATTTCAGCCCTTTAGGTCCAGCGGTTTGGTGTGTGCGTTGTATGTCAGTGAGTCAGTCAGTTAAGGAACTGTTTTATATATATAGATGAAAGACTATGTTTTGACCCTATAATATAAATTTATATAAACATATTTACTTGGAAAAGTTTTTGTTTATACTGATATACAGGGATAATAAAAAAATAAACCTTGATAAAATGAAATACATCCTGGTATGCAGATTCCGTTACACAAATGGGATATCTCAGCGCACCTTTAAACCATAGACTTAGGTAGCGTCATCTCTTCAGCATGGCACATTTGAAAGGTATACTGAAAGCGACAAATTTCATGAACAGAATTTGCTCAATCCAGCAATAGAAAGAGCCGAGTGCCGAAAGCTCAAAATCTTGGCTCAAAGAAAATGGTTTGGTTTGGAGCGCTGCGGTCAATTTTTGCTACACGAGGGAGAATTAAACCGGGAACTACTTCTTAAAGCCTATTCCGAATGGCTACAAACGTCCATACCAAGAGTGAGACTCGAACCCACAGACTCTGATACCGAAAGCCAGCGCCCTAGCCATTCAGCTATCGTCCAGCTGGCTCAAAGAGAAAAACATTCAAATAAACTTCTGAGTGTTAAAGGGGATAAAAAAAGAAACAGATTCCATGTGTACCTTATTCCGAATAAGATTAACAAGCTTGATGTACGCCAGCCGTGGATGGTAGTGAAAATAATTTGAAGCAATAATCCTTTAAAATTGATTGTACGGAGCTTCACTGTCAGGTTTTTGTGAGAGATGGGGGAATCGTTTCCCCTCTCCAACCGCTAAATCATGGGAACCCTCATACATCAGTCGACGGCAATCATAGCGAGAGGATTCACACCTGGAAACGAGCAGCGAGAGCAGAGGTCAAGTAAGTCTATTACCTAAGTCTACTAAAACAAAGCTAATTACCGCCGCGCAATGGCCCTGGCCTTTTCCTTTCTCTAGGTTTTTTTTTTTCTACGTGTACTATGGTGGGAGATTGAAGACTTGAAGTTTCGGTTATTTTTTAAGCTAATATCACGAATGAGGGGTGGATTCTCATTGTTAAAGAGGTTCTGGTGCGAAGAAAAGTGGATTGAGAAATGATCAGAAAAGCCATTTCAGATTTTTTTTTTTTTTTAAATCCTTTTGATTGGCTTTTCTTTTGTGAGCAGGAATATGAGCGCAATAACCTTAAAATTTTCAGCTTATAAATACCTGCGCTGTAAAGTTTGGATAATATCAGAGGGATAAACTTATCATTATATATTGATTCTCTGTGAAAATACTACAAAAAGGCAGATGAGAACATCTCAAGCGTACGATACAAAGTCCTCCAATGAAAACCTCCCTTTTTGTGGTCAATTTATTTTAAAATAATGATTTCAAAAGAATGACCTCTTATTCCGCATCATTTTACATAGACAATATCTATAGTTATTACTAAAAAATGCAGGATCGTGCAAGTATGCTTAGCACATATTAGGAAAAATGTAAGAAACTCTTTAGTTCAGTTATAATATACAAGTCTATTGCTGTTTGTTCGAGCTCATGCAACAAGAGCTTTATTAGAAAATTTTAGAATTATGTGTATATCGTTTACGCCAGCATTTAGGAATTACATTAAAAAAATTATCATAGAGCAACAGAAAGCCGTACAGATATTGTGTATTTAATTTCTTTTATGCGATACCTATAATGAGTTTTTATACATTTTCTTGTGTGGTAGTTATTGACGATATGGGTCAATGAAACTTTTGTATTCTACTTGCTTCATTTCCCGTGTTGGTTTCTTGTTATGTTCTTGTCACTTGTAAAGAACATAAGTAACTATAAATATCACTAAATAAAAGCAAACATGCAACAATTCAGGGCATGTAAATTAAGTATCAACAGTTTTTCTACCAGATTGCAGATAAGTAGAAACTGTTAATTTTGAATTTTTCATTCATGTTATGGCTTTATCCGACTACGTTCGGAAACCTTTTTTAGAAAAACTGTACTTGCGAAAATTTCTATCTTATTTTTCGAAGGAATAAATCACCAAAACTCGAAAATGATGAAAAAATAGACATTAATTATGCAAATTTTTACAAAATTGAGGAAATTGGGTCGAAATTTAGCAAATTTTTACAAAACTGGCTCTAGTGCTAAAAAAAATTATATAACATTAACTTTTTTTGTCATATGTACGATAGTGCCTTTTAAGTATAATGACCTACAAGCTAATCGATATCTCAAAATTAAAAAAAATACAGGTCATTATATGCAATTACATGTAAAATTTCAGTAATTTTCCATGAGATTTTTTATAAATGCAGCTATAAATCAACAAATGATATACCTAGAACCAAATCTGTAGTCCATTACATTCTTAGTATTATGAAACACATACGTGAAAAATTTCATAGATATATCATGATTAGATTTTGAGTTATCACAAGAGTCGTCTACATTTTTGATGAAAAATAAGTTCTTCAGAAAACACGATTAAAGTTTTCAACTTGTATTGAAATGCATAGCTTATGCTGATCTTTAAATCGCTCTCATTTTATATCTAACTAGCTGAAAACCCACACTTCGCTACGGAGTACATTCAAATTTAATACAACGGTCAATGTATGCAATTAATGCAAAAAAAGTATATGTATATATATATATATATATATGTGTGTGTGTGTGTGTGTGTGTGTGTGTGTGTGTATAATAAATACGACGATCAATGTATACAATTGATGTAAAAAAAAACAAAAAAATATATTTACAAAAAAAATCTTAAGGGATATTTTTATAGACAAAATAATGTAGAAGAAAATATTCAAATTAAATCTAATAGGACATACTAAAGAATATAGTACAGTTAATATAGTACAGTTTGAGGAACATATCTTTCACTGTATTTTAATATTTTTTGGATAGTGTCCAATCGTCTATCGCATTAGCAAGGGAAAAATATTTTTTGTCTATTTCATTGTTATGGACGTGACGATAAATTTAAAGTACCAGAAAAAGAAATCGCGTGATCAGCAATTAATAAATTAAATTCTAAAATTTATTCTGCAAAAATTCCCCCAAAATCAGAAAATTCAGGTAAAGATTCGAAAAAGATTTCATTTTAAAGGAATTATTATAATCTTTGTCGTGTTTTAAACGTAGTTTCTCGTGTTTTAAACATAGTTTTATCGTGTTTTAATCGATGTTTTAAACGTAGTCAGTTACCTTAAAATCAGATGGCTTAAAATATAGTGGAAAGCAATAAACCTAAAATTGAAATGATGTACATATGGATTCAACATAGGAATTGTATTTAATAGTATAGCCTATATACAGCGATATGTGTATCGTGCCTACAAACCATATGTATAGGAAATATGCAGCTTATTCTTTAATATCAGTGGTATAATTAATGCTTTAAAACAACGTAGAAAAACAGACAGAACACATTTGTGCTTGCTTTCAACTGCAGATGTATGTTTAGAATCATCAAAAAGCAAATTCATACTGTTTGATCCATTTAACTGCACTGTTTACCTGCTCCAGGGCCGGCTTTATGCTTAGGCAAAGTAGGCTCCGGCTAAGGGCGCCACAACTCGAAGGGCTCCATCCCATGATAAAAAAAAATCGTACAAAATTAAAATTCGCCCGTTGGTATTTCGCCGACGAATAGTGTTTTTTTTCTGCTCATGAGGCCTTATTTTTTTATACGATACATCGCGGCGGCGGTAGACTAGATGTTATTCGCAGTCAATTTTGTCTACGCACGAAGGAAATTAATATTGAATATATACTCGACTCGAATTTGTAACATATTACAGAAAATAGGAACTGCATACCGTATCTCGATGCATTGAACTACGGACTACTGCCCTACAAAACCTTAACCTTGCGAGCACTACGAATTTTTTTTCGGCTGAAAGTTCGGTGGCCGAGTGAAATACACTCTGACTTTTATTGTAAAAATATAGAAGGTAAGTTGTAACTTATTTTATAGTTATGGATTATGCTATGCATTTTTTGTTTACATTTACTAAAGTACTTATTGTTTTGCGTTTTAGAATTATTTTCATTTAGATTCTTATTTGAAAATTTGACTAATTTCTACATGTTTAAAAGAAAAAAAACTGAGTGGTTCAGATAATAGAAAAAATAAAGCCAAAAAAGATGCAGTTGCAGAAAAACATAAGAACGCTTTACAGAAGTTTTTAACTAAATCAAACGATATCGAATGCGAACCATCAACATCAAAAAGTTGCTCAACTAACTCAACTTTCGCCCTTGATCAAAACGACGATATGATCGAAAATATTGAAAAGGAAGTTTGTGAAACTGAGGATATTTCAGAAAGTTGTCAAAATGAAAAAAATTCTGAAAATGAAGGAAAAATTGAAGAAGCACAGAAAGAAATTTCGGTACAATTATTGAAAGATTATGAAGATGTTGGAAAATGGCCACAGCCAGAAAATAGAAAGTCCATAATAGACATGTTGGTAAGAATTGGACCTGTGCAATTAATAAATCACAAATTTCCGAAGCACGTAAACACCAATAGAAAATTTTTGTCAACGAATTATTTTCGAATACTTACTAACGGTGAAAAATATCTTCGAGACTGGTTAGTATACTCTAAATCTCTCGATGTGGTACATTGTTTTTGCTGCAAATTATTTTCCAAGGTCCAAGTAGCAATAAACCAGGAGGGTTTAAAAGATTGGAAAAATATTATCAATAGATTAAAGATACACGAAACAAGTAAAGAACATTTAAATTCCTATAATATCTGGAAGGATTTCGTAAACAGAATTAATTATACCTCAACAATCGATAAAATGCAGCAGAAAGAAATTAATGAAAATACGAAATACTGAAGAAGTATTTTAAAGAGAATTTTTTCAATTATTAAATTGCATGGAACAGAAAATTTACCTTTACGTGGTACATCTTATAAGTTGTACACAGATAATAATGGAATTTTTTTGAAAATTATAGAAGTTTTCGCGGAATTCGATCTTCTTATGAAAGAGCATTTAAGAAAATTTTTAAATAAAGATGTTAATTACCAGTAGTTGGGGAAGAATATCCAAAATGAAATTATATTTCTTTTCAACGATATAATTAAGGAAAGTATAGTCAAGAAATTAAAAGAAGCCAAGTATTATTCTATAAATGTTGATTGTACACCATATCTTTCACACATTGAACAAATGTCTTTAATTGTCTGCTTTGTTAAAATACTTCCCTCCGCAAATGAAAATGGAGATTTTTTGGAAATCTCAGAACATTTTTTAGGATTTATTGAGATTAACAACAGTACTGGCAAAGGAATGACGGAGAAAATATATGAAATTTTGAATAAAAATGAGATATCTTTAAATGATTTAAGAGGACAAGGATACGACAACGGCGCAAATATGCGTGGAAAGTATAATGGAGTTCAAAGCCGTATACTGACCACATATCCGAGAGCATTTTTTGTACCATGCTCAGCTCTCTCTCTAAATCTTGTAGTAAATGATGCAGCAAATTGTTGTACTGAAGCTGTGTCCTTTTTTGATAATGTACAGCGCCTTTACACGTTATGTTCTGCATCTACACAAAGGTGGGATATCCTCAAGAAACATGTCAAATTATTGACCTTAAAAGGTATTAGTGATACCAGATGGGCTAGTCGTTTAGAAGCTTTAAAACCAGTAAGATATCAGCTTGAAGAAATAATGGAAGCATTGGAAAGTTTTTTGAACACACAAGAACCAATTACCACTGCAACTATTGCAAAAAATAAGTCTGATTCAAAGGGTCTGTTGAAAATTATTGGCAATTTTAAATTTACACTGTTGGCCACCCAAATTGCAACACCAAGAAAGACAAGAGATATCACAACAAAATTTATTTTGTAGATAACATGTTGACCAAGTATCAAATGATTAAATTTATAGACTTCTATGAAGTGTGGTTCCTGCCAAAATCAGTAGCCAGAGTAGCCGCCATTGTTGGAGATCACCGCTGCCACACGCCCCGGCATTGATTCAAAGAGACTTTGGATGAGTTCTTGGGGTACAGCAGACCAAGTAGCTTCCACACGTTGCCAAAGTTCATTTTGCTGTGGCAGCTGGGGATGGAATCTGGGTCAATCGTAGAGCAACCATCACCACATGTTTTCTATCGGCGAAAGATCCGGAGAGCGAGGCGGACAGGGAAGCAATTCAATCTGGCGATTGACGAGGAACCGTTGGACAATGCGTGCCACGTGTGGTCGCGCATTATCCTGTTGAAATATGGCTGTGGGCAAGCCCTGAAGGTAAGGAAGGACAACTGGCTCCAACACCTCGGAGATGTAGCGCTGGCTGTTTAAAGTACCGGCAATGCGTACTAGAGGTGTGCGAGAGTGATATCCAATACCGCCCCATACCATAATACCCGGTGCAGGACCAGTGTGGCGGTGCATAACGCAGCTGTTCAGCATCCTCTCTTCACGGTGTCTCCAGACTCGAATGCGACCATCGTGGTGTTGCAGACAGAAGCGTGACTCGTCAGTAAAGACAATTTCATTCCATTCTGCTGTCCACATCCTTCTGTCATCGCACCATTGGAGGCGGAGACGTCTGTGGTTCTGCGTTAAGGGTAGACAAAGCAATGAACGTCTTGCGGACAGACCACTCTGCTGTAAACGGCGTCGAATGGTACGCGCAGACACTGGATGATGCGTTACAGACTGCATGTGCTGTGCTATGGTTCGTGATGTGACTGAGCAATCCGTCACTGCCATGCGCAGAATTTGCCTGTCATCACGTGAAGTGGTGCGCTGAGGTGGATGCTATCGAACACGCCGGTCCGTCGTACCCTCCTGCATCCAACGATCACATATCCGCATTACAGTTGTTTGGTTTCGTCCAACACGACTACCGATTTCCCTGAAAGATAATCCACAATCTCGGTACGCCACTATCCTTCCTCTGTCGAACTCGGATACTTGATCAAAAGATGATCGCTGTTTTCGACGAGGCATAATTGATCGTTTTTTTGAAAAAACCACAAGAAAATCACAATTGCCGAACTTGAAATCGTCGAAATCTCCAAGCCTTAAATAGCGCTTTGAAGTGGCGCCACAGACGCGCGTGATGTGCGTCTGCGCTGAAATTCTAATCATTTGCATATCTCACCTCCGCTAATGCATGTTGTAAATTTTATGTTATTTGCATGTTTCCTTCAGGGTGTTGCATTTACAGTGGCCAGCAGTGTATATGTTCATTAATAATATCGTATGATATTTTAAACAACATAAATATTACAAGTAAAACTCTTCAGAACATAAATTTAAATTTAGTAAATGCAAATTTCCATATAAACAGTTCAATTTGTTTTCTTGAAAAGTATAGAAGGGAGGAGAAATTTGAAACTATTTTGTTGGAAGCAAAACAAATTGCAACTAATTTAGATATCAAACCAAATTTTGAAAAAAATCGAATTCGCAAAAAAAGAAACCTTTTTGAATATGAAGGCAATGACGAAATAGGATCTATTGAAAAAGACAATTTTAGGATTCATTTTTTTTATAATATTCTAGACACTGCTATAAATGCGTTAAAAGATCGATTTGAATTATCTTCCAAACATACTGACAATTTTAATATTTTGTATATGATTAAAAAATCTAAAGAATGGGATGACACAGTTCTTATGAAAAATTGTATGGATTTGGAAATTCTGTTAACCGATAATGAAGAGAAAGACATAAGTGGATTAGATTTATTTCAAGAAATAAGATATATACAAAATTTGTATCAATACGAATAGCCAGAAAAAATTTTGGAATTTATATGCAAAAATAAATTAACTTCCTCACTTCCTAATTTGTTTATTGCATTACGTATTTTATTAACATTACCGGTTTCAGTAGCTAGTGCTGAAAGAAGTTTTTCAAAGTTAAAGCTAATAAAAACTTATTTAAGAACATCGATGACACAACAAAGATTGGATGGATTATCAACGATGTCAATTGAGCGCAAACTTTTAAATGAAATTGATTTAAGTGATGTAATTGATAAATTTGCTATTGTAAAAGCACGAAAAGCTCCTATTTAGTTGTATTTTATATTTTAATAAATCATAGTTTTGTTGCAAATTTTTTTCCCTTTTATCAAAAAAATATTTCATTTGAAAGGACGCTCTTAAGAAATTTTGCTAAGGGCGCCAACCAACCTCGAGCCGGCCCTGACCTGCTCAGCGGCAAATTTACTAAGATGGATTTCATCGGAGTGTTTAAGTTATCAAATCTTTACCAGGATACTTAAACCCATAGAAAAATTTCTTATATTACTCAATAAGTAGTAAAATGTTGAAAATATCATTAGCAGTACTCAGAAAAGGAATTATTTTGGCGACTTATGCAATGTTATTACATGGAACCAACAAGAAATTCTTTTTTTAAAAATTGGCATTTAATTCCATTGTAATGATCGGCAAAAACATTTATTTTATTGTGTGAAGATAAATGCTATCCACTTTTTTTTGTATATGTAAAAATTAACACTTTAAACTAACATTCGTTGGATGTTTTATACATGTAGGAATGTCATTGCGTCTGTAATGGTAACTTGTCAAGCTGACAGTTTTACTAAGAAAGATGTCTTCTGTAAAGAATATTTTTTAGGGTAAATATGAACTAATTCCTATTACTTACGTGCTTGACAATACAATAACAATGGAAATATGTTATGAATCAACTAGAGTCTATTTTTGAGAGTGAGCCGTTCCCAGGTCGATCCTGCTTCTAATTCTGTTAGTACATACAACCTGTGAAAACGTAGATTGAAATGTTGCCATTTCAAAAGACAAGAGTATTCTCTGAAATTGGTGTCAGAATTCTTTTATAGTTCTCTGTAGATTTCCTCTCGTTTTGTATGATACAGAGCACTAAACCTCATAATCAAGAAAAAGCATTAAATCCTTACGTTCAGCTTATTCATGACTCAGCTGTGTGGCTCATTACCAAAGCAATTTTAACGTTAAAATGAAAAACCTTTCCCTTGTGTATGTATGAAAAGAGAAGTTATCAGGATTCTCATTTTCAATTGAAAAAAAAATAGGTAGACTAAAAGATTCGTGCGCAATGAATTCAAAAAGTAAAGGCCGGAAAATTTGTTTTTTCTAAAGGTCTTCAAAATGCAAAAATTTTTTGAATAAAACTAATTCTGGGCATCGAATCAAAACATTGTGCAGGAAAGCCATTTACTCTTGAAGGAAGACTAATGCATTCAGTCACACACATACTATATCTTGCAGTGCATTTAACTTATAAATTACTAACTCTTATTCCAATTGATTTGATTGGTTCTCATCAAAATGTTTTGATTATTTCCTTATATATATACAGTGGCTCCCAAAAGTGTTCGTACACTTACGATTTTCAATGAAATAGGGGTCTATCCATTAATTAAAATGAATATTTCATAATGGGTATTTAATAATAAGATCTACAGTCTATTCTTAACAAAACTACATGAAAAATTTTGAAAACATAGTAAAACTTTATTTTTAAGAAACCAGTCATCAAAAAGTAACAACAACTTTATCTCACAAAAGTCATCGTACATTGAAATACTTTCGGATAAATTCATAATTAAAATTATCGTCTGGCGTTTTATTTTTATTTTTGAGTTGTAATGGCATTTAAAATATCGTTTGACTTTAATTTTTGCTTGCCTACTCCGTTATTCTATTTATTATTTAAAAATGGCTATTAGTCGTAAAGAAACAACATACAGCATACGAAAATTGATTATTTTTCATCATAGTAGTGTTAAATTAGTTCGGAATATTGCTAAATTACTTAATTTATCCCATTCTACTGTGCAGTATGTGATAAAACGCTTTAAAGAAGAAAACTGGATCGAAAACAAGGTAAGAAAAGGTCGTCTGGCAAAGTTAATAAAACGTGATCAGAGATTTATAATAAGAAAATTTGTGAAAAATCCATGTTTGAGTGCTGTAAAAGTTTCTGCAGAATTTAATGAAACATTTCCTACTTCAATTTCACCTGAAACTGTTCGACGAGTTCTCAGAGCAGCTGGAATACATGGGCGTTCTGCCCGTAGAAAATTTTTTGTGAGTGAGAAAAACAGAAAGCTTAGGATTTCGTTCGCACTATCAATGACAAACAAGCCCCAAACGTACTGGAATAATGTCTTATTTGTCGAGGAAAGTAAGTTTAACATTTTTGGTTCTAATGGGCGTATAATTGTATGGAGAATAGAAAATGAGGAACTTAATCCCAAGAACTTAGTAGGAACAGTTAAGCATGCCGGTGGAGGTGTCCTTGTGTGGGGGTGCATGTCAGCATCAGGACTAGGTAATTTGGTATTTATTGATAGCATAATGAATCATGCGGTTTATATAAATATTTTAAGAGACAATTTAAAATTATCAGCCCAAAATTTGAGTATTGAAAACAACTTTGTTTTTTATCAAAATAACGATCCTAAGCACACGGCTGTCAACGTTCGCCTCTGGTGTCTCTATAATTGTCCACAAGTTTTGCAAACACCACCTCAATCGCCAGATTGAAACCCAATAGAACATATTTGGAGAGAACTGGAGGTTCGAGTACGAAAACACGACATTCACATTAAAAGCGAACTTAAAACAATTATGATGGAAGAATGGATAAACATTGATGCAGAAATTACAAAAGAACTAGTACAATATATTCCCAGACATTTAAAAGCTGTTGTGAATGCTAAAGGATATCCTACAAAATATTAATTTAATGAAAACTTATTATTATTTTTACTAATATGTAGAGATTTTTTACAAGTGTACGATGACTTTTGTGAGAAGTTTTTGTTATTTTTTAATTATTGGTTTCTTAAAAATAAAGTTTTACCGTGTTTTTAAAATATTTCATGCAGTTTTGTTAAGAATAGATAATAGATCTTATTTTTAAATACCCCTTCTGAAATATTCATTTTAATTAATGGATAGATCCCTATTTCATTGAAAATCGTAAGTGTACGAACCCTTTCGGGAGCCAGTGTATATACTTTTTAGGTACATTATTAGCTGATTTCCTTGTACGTATTGATGTTGTACTTTAACATTTTAAATTCATAAATATCAAAGTTGGACCAACCTCTCCTTACCTAGCACACTTAGCACAGACTAGTAAAGTTATACTGTTAGAATTCTTTAAAATACTAAACAACCAGAAATCCACTATGCGAGTCGAACCCCGCGTCTACACATATATGTGCGTGTGCATGAAATGTGAAGCACTATTCATTGCATATACGGTATTTTCATATTTATCCCCTGTGTGATTAACATAATTAGGCATAGTTCATTCCTAAAGCAATTTACTTATCACTTACTCTTTCCAAGCTTACCCTCTATTCGCTATGCCTTAACGACCGAAGCAAACGTATTTAAAATGAAGCATATCATTTGAAACTCAATGAATACTGCTTTGATATTCGTTCTTTGAAAAAATTAAGTGGGATTACAAACATGCCTAATCTGTACCACTCGCAGTGCATATTTTTAACTGAACTTCCCACTCATCAGACGCTAAGGATGACTTCCAAATTACGGCATGAAATTTCATACGGTATAATTCGTCCGAAAGTGCTCTCCAAAGTGAACGGCTTACGGCGCAGGTGTGTTTCCCTCAACTCTGGTTAAGTGATCTCCATTGTTCTTAATCTTAACCATCATCCGCATTTAACGTTAAGAGGTCCATTAATTACGGCCGGACAACCCGCGCGTTGTGCGCTATGCAAAAAGGTTGCCTCCGGACCATAAATCAGCGCGGTTCGGTTTTTCTAATTAATTCGTTCTTCTTTTCTGTCTTCATTAGGCCGCCCTCGCTGCATCTTAATTTCACACCTGCGAACGTGGGCCGGGGATGTTGTGTTTAAAAATTAGCGCCGAAAATTCGGCATTTTTTCGACCGTGTGTCAGAGATCAGCCAGGGCCTTTCCGTCACTTTTGACGCACCGCCAGAGATACGAGAAAAAAAAAAAGATTGAAATAAATTTATAACGAGCTATATAAGAGGTGAAGTGAAATAAATGATATCCAGAAGACCATCCAGCTTTCATTTTTTATCTCTTTTTTTCACATATAGTATTGCATTTGAGTAACATGAGAGGAAAAAACCGCGGATACCTTAGTCTTATTTATTAAGATATGGGTTCCTCCATCCATTAATTTTGTGGGTGTAATGTTAATACATACCAAAGTAGGGAAGCATGACAATACAATTTTTTTTAAAGTTCAGAGAGGGCCGAGAAATAACTAGATGGGCGCAAAAATTTCATTTCGAATCAATTAAACAGCTTAATTATCAGAGGCTTAATGAACAATACGTGATTTTAATATAAACCATATACTATCATAGGTCAAGAAATCAGAACAATCATTGGCTTCTTAAATTCAATCCACTTGTGATCCGGTGGCATGTTATAAGAGGGTGTTTCACCCGCTTGGATCTTTAGAACTCGGAATTTATGTAGCTCGTTATAAATTTATATCAATCAACAGGCCTTGCGAGATGGCAGTTATTCCAGGCCCAGCAGTCCTGTCCTATAAATTACAGAAAGAGAATCTTTTTACCAGCTCAGTTTTGGCCCCTTGAGGCTACAGTGATTTTGCTAACAATTGTCATGAAAGGAATGCATCAGATTTTTTGCGATTTATCTCGTAAGGGGAGAAAATACGATGTCATTTCCTAAATACAGTCAGTGACTCAGGAAAAACCTTCTTTTAGATAAATCTTTTAGCTACAGTCTATGAGTTATGACGCTTGATATGAAAGTTCTTATTTTAGAAAAAAATCATATGTAACTGATAAAAAAATATTCCCGTAAGCCGATATGCTAATAATGAAGAAAAGGGATTCTTTTGTGTGACGTCTTTACATCAGGGATATAAAGACGTCACACAAAAGACGTATGGTACATAAATGGGTTTAAATGCTAAGATTTTTTAAAGGAAAGTACGAGAAAAAAGAGGTGTTTTCTCTTGTTTAAGGTAGTAATTTTAGACCAAATAATCAATAATACAGAGCACAGGAAGTTACTAATGCTCTAAGTTTAAATTTGGATATTTACAGTAACATAAAATAAGTTTTCTTCTCCAGTATCATGCTTTGTAAACATGTTTTTCGCAACCATCCTCCCTTAATTTCCCTTTAGCATAAAAGCAAGTTCAGTCAAGTCAAAATTGCAACTCTAATTCTTATTGCATAAAAAGAACATTGAATCTTTGTCAATTAATAATATATATTTTAACATAAATACATACATAATTTTACGCAACTTTAATTAATCAGTAGCAATAAATAGATACGCAAGTACATAAAAATATTAATAGAACTCCATTTTAATAATAGGAAATTGGATTTAAAAATGGCATCGTAGAGAGATAGGAAACATAGCCAAGGATAACGTTGAATAAGAAAATATAAAATTTTATCGATTATAAATAGCAGTTTTTTTTTCAACTAAGTTTGCTCGCCCACGCTCTTCTATTGATACCAAAAGCAGAAAATATTTGAGGAGAGGGAACTTTTGATTTGTTAAAACATAATGATTAAACCTTGCCATTTGGAATAAATTAAGTAAGATAATTTCATTGCCTAACTGCAGGTTATATTTTGCTAGACGGGTTTCAGGACGATTTCAGTATACTTCACTCCATATGATTCCCTCTCTGTGTTAAGATAAAGCAAAGATGTGTTTTAAATATGGATGTCGTTATAAAGGACTAGGTAAAACAATTATTCGATATAAAATAGACGTTACTTAAATATTCCTTATAACTGGGATTAAACTGGGTAGTAATTTTTCCTCAGAAACGTATGAATAAGTGGAGTTAGGTGTATCATACATTTTAGGGACATAAACAAAAAAGCTAAGTGCTAATTTATAATGAATATCTTTAGGGGGGGGGGGTCGTTCCTGGCTAAATTCTTCCAGTATTTTTGTTGCTATATATTTTATAAAAAGGCAAGATGGTTCGGTACCATAAAAATCTAAATATGCACTTGATATGGTAGGAAGTTCAGTTCAGTTTTTTTAAGCTTCTCTGGAAACAAGCTGGTTTCGTTGCAAAGAATGAAATAACAAAATTTCAAAGCATCAGAAAGTTTTTATCCTTATGCTGAGGAAATATAAGAATCTAAGTAATTACAAAAAAAAAATGAACTGAAACAGTTTCATCAGTCAGCGGTGTTTAAGGGAATGGGGCATGAAAGAGGGTTTGCGGTCGGAAACTTCAGACAAAAGTTTAGAATATGATCCGGTATGGTAAGCTTTGATCTGGTGTAGAATATCAAAGGGAGCCAAACCATTAATACGAAACTTTGGTGGCCTAAACAACAATAACAATGTGGTCTGTTAAATACAAAATTATGAAATTTATGCTATGAAGAGATGGTTCTTAAATCGTTAATTTTCGACGACAATAAAAAAATCTAAAGATAATTATTGAACTCGCCCTTTGATGGCAGAAATTTTCGTATCTGTTTCACCAAAGCTTTGTTACCCATTAAATAAAGAAGTTCATGAAATATTCATGAATCAGTTTAAGATGAAACGTTTTGCAGGTGAAATACGGATAAATACGGCACGAAAAATATAAAGAGAAAACACAGGAAGAAACATTTACAATAAGGGCCGTGGCGGCCTTGTGGTACAGCACGCTGGTTTTCGGTGCTGAGGGTGCTCAGATAGAATCCTGGCGAAGCACCACTAAAAACGCCTCCGTTTGTGTTGTCCCTTCATAAGGGGCAATGCTGGTCTGCCTATATGGCGCCCCCATAATAAAATGGCCAGCAAAACTGAGGTGAATCATAGGTGAATGTCTTCGCTACAAGTGCCTCCGCATTGGAAAAAAAAACATTTACAATAAAGCTTAAAGTATCTAACTACTTAACGAACTATTCTACAAAGTTAAGCCTGAAAACTGAACTTATTCCACATTTAAGGCAGATAACATTTCAAATTATTCCTTAGTAACTAAGTTCTGATCATATCCTTTCGCACCAACAATACTTCGATTATACTGGTTGTTTGGTTTAAAACACTACGGTAATCTTTGCAACACGAGGGCTGAGCTGACCGGGCTTAAAGCTTATTCCGAATGGATACAAGCAATCATGAACACCTCAGGAATTGGATACGTAAACCTTAATTCCGAAAAGTAATTAACATATTAATCCATTAAGTGTCATTGTCCAGAAAAAACTTATATTAGGAATCTTATTTTTTTTTTGGAAAACTTGAAATTTTTCTTTCTTCCAGAAATTGTGACGATATCTAGATGCTCTTATGAGGATAATTGCTATATAACAAACACATTAATTGCTGCGTGTAACGAAAGAATATATTTTGAGGATTTCATTTTAAGTATTAAGTGATTTGGTTTTCCCCAAATCATAACCAAACTAATATTGTAGTTTGCAACTAAAGCACGTATTAAAAATTACCGAATAAACCAAACAAATATTGTAGTTTTATCTCATTTCTCTGAATGATATAATAACGGTACGGTGAAAAGCAACTAAAACACGTATTAAAAATTAAAATTAAAATATTCGTTATTAACATTTAGGGAAATATATTTTATTTATTGCCAGTATGACTAACTAGACATTTTTCAATGAGCTTTCCTATATTTCTGCACAAAACCAATAAGAGCAACAGCGAACAGTGCGTATTAAGATAACTATCCGTCGTTAGTTTTCCAGTGATATATGATATTTAAAATTTCAGTGAGTCTAGATCAAGTCGTTGAATGGAACACGACTTCCAAAGGTTTTATAGTGGACATATCAACTCTAAAAATATTTTAGAAGTACATAACGAATGTAGAGTTTTCATGAATAAAATACATGGTCCTATGAAGTTTATCTGAAACAGTTGCTGTCTTATTGGCCAATCGATCAGCATATTCCTTTCCATCCAAGCCAGAACTGCTCGGAAGTTGTGGATACATTTGTTGTAGAGGACCGAGGTGGCCTTGCGGTACAGCGCGCTGGCTTTCGGTGCTGAGGGTGTTCGGATCGAATCCCGGCGAAGCGCCACTAAAATACCTCCGCTTGTGTCGTTCCTTCATAGGGGGTAATGCTGATGTGGTGTATATGGTGCTCCCATAATAAAATGGCCAGCAAAACTGCAGTGAATAACAAGTGAATGTCTAGCGACAAAGTGCCTCCGCATTAGAAAAAAAAAGTGTTGTCGAGTTTTTCTTAATGGCAATCAAAATGCTGTATATTGATTCAAACGAGCTGCATGCAATTTCATTTCGATTCCAGAATTTCATTATGAACGAGATCGATTTTACCTAGTTGCTCGCTCTCAACCTTAAGACAATTTTTGATTGGTATGTTTTGAGAACGCATACATCGACTTTATGATCATCTCCAAGTGATTGCAATTAAATTTAAATCTGTGGATTCGTAAGGCACTACAAGCACTTTGGTAGTTGCACAAAAGCTAGAGTTTAATATTCAGATTTTTTTTTCTCTCTCTAATGAGATAAGCACTTATCCTGGGACATTCAGCGTTATATCCCTAGAATTTTGTTAGCTACATTAGGGAAGTACCCAGTAAATGAGAAGACGTAACTTCCCAGGCGGAGACAGTACAGCAACACCCCTGCCTTGACTGGGTTTCGAACCCAGGCCGACACAGTTGAAGCTTTGGAAGCTTTGGAAGTTGGAGCTTGAACCACTAGGTAATGTGGCAATTCAAATCTTCCAAATTATATGCAAAATTATTCCCTGATGCAAAATTTCAATCACATCCAAATTTCTTTATATTATAGTACCTCGAAATTTCCTTATAGTATTTAAATATTTTGGCTTTACAGTCGAACCCCATTATAGCGAACCTGGTATATAACGAACTTTCGGATATAATGAACGAAAATTTTGGTCCCGCCGTTTTCCTATTGTATTTAATGCTAATTTATCCTTTTATAGCAAACCACCGAAATCTTAAAAATCGGCTATAAGGAACATTTTTTTTCAGTCGACAACTGAATTTTTTCAAATTTTTAAACTTTTTAAGAATGTTGAAGATACAACGAATGTTGAAGAAGCAAAGAATGTTGAAGAAGAAGAGGATGAAGATTTACCTATCGCGATGTAGATAGAAAAGCACAAAATTTCACCATTCTCAGATTGTGGCGTGCAATTGTTCGAAACATGTGATGATTAAGTCATTACATGTGAAAATCTGGCTGATGAAGATATTGTGGACGAAATTAAAAGGAATCATTCTGAAATCGAAGATTCTGCTTCTGATGGAGCGCATAAATGACGAAATCTCCAACATCTCAGTTGCTACAGCAACGATGACTGTAATTAATAAGTTTTTGTCAACACAAACAGTGGAAGAAAGAGTGTTAGAGTCATTTGATGTACTGGACAAAGAAATTCATAAAATGTTTTTGAAATCGGCATCACGTCAGCAGAAGATTACCGATTACTTCTGTATCAAAACAGTGAGCAACTATTAAAGATAAAGTCAATTTATTTCCATTTGTCTTCATTTTTAGTTAATTTAATTAGTATTGTGTCAGTTTAATGTAATCGATTTTAGTCAATTTAATGCATTATTGATCATTTTTAATAGATTTTATCATTCTTTCAATACATAATTGTTGAATATACATAGCAACTAATGAGTTATACATTTGTGAACTCTAACATTTTTCTTAATGGTTCGGATATAGCGAACAAAACCTTTGATCCCTTGAAGTTCGTTATAACGGGGTTTGACTGTATATTGTTGATCTATTTTCTCGGAAATTCAAGAGATCCCGAATTCCGCACTCCAGGACATTTCCTTTCACTACTCTAGACCATCTTTAATGCCGTATACCTAAAAAATGAGCAACGCTTCGACATGTTTTCCTTTCGGCTGTAAAATCTGGCGTATTATTCTTCTGCTTAGGCCCTAAAAAATATTTAAACTGTGCTGCTTCTAAGCTCAGTATAAATATCCTCTGTACCAATGTTTTACAGTCTCATTAGAAAATTACGATTTAACATATAAGGCAGTTGAAAACAGCATGTCACATCCCAACGTGTGCAAAAACGAAGGGCAAAACGCTGGTCGTTAAACATTTAGATTACCAAAACTCAAATAGAAATACATACCACATCTTCAACGTGTAAAACACGGCTTCCATTTTCTGCCCTTCTTTTTCACGTGTTTGCATAAATGACGTTGCATTAAACTGTCCAGTTGTTTACAGCCATGATGTTGTTTCTGAAATTCATATACAGAGTATAATTTTAGTAAACAATTGTTTGTACGGACTTGTTGAGGTTTTTTTTCTTTCTATATCTAAGATAATCAGAACCTGGCATACCACAATCTCGTTCTGAGACGAGATCCAGTCAGAATGCTAATCCAAACTTTCAGTTTCCCACGGGCATGCATTTTATTCCGTAAAATAGCTGGATTGACTTCTGCGACAGCAGATCAACTAGAATACCTTTCAAGAAATTATTAAGTATCTTCGCAGAAAGTAACCGATTTTCTATTACCCAATTATTTAATGGCCATTCATTGCGATTCCTGCGATGTAGGCCCTCCATTGATGCGCGCTGCCAAAAGTTCATTTACATAGCTATAAATCATCGTCAATATTCATCATCATTAATTGCCTCCCGGACGCAAGCGTATATAGATTAGAAATATCTGAAAGGTTACTTTATTAACAAGATGGAGTATTAATGACGAAACATGCACTTGATAGGATATAAAAATTGGTGGGGGTAAATAATTCACAAGCAAAAATGAAGTTCACGTAACAAGATATTGATTCTCAGTCGCCACATGTTAAATGATTTGAGTGATAAGCATAACAATTATGACTAAACTAAAAATGCGGTGGAAACACGGGAAGTCTCTTTAGAGCCGAGATAATTATAAGCAAAATGTGTATTCAATTGATCTGTTTGGCAAATGAGTTTTCTCTTCATACATACGAGAAAAAGGAAAAAAAAAATTAATATCAAAATTTAATTTATTTATGAACAGTCAGCAATTTTGCAGAGATTTAATAGTGGGTATTCAGCAGGTAATTAGATACAAAAATTTCGAGCAATCATGTGTATTTTCACATGATAGCTTGAATGGAAATTATTTCTTTTTCATTTCCAGTTGACCAAATGCCGATAGACAAATGTCCTCAGACAGAGAAACTGATACAAAAAAATGTAAATATGTACAGAAAAGAACAAAAAGATAATTTAAAATACATAAAAAAATACAAAGAAACCGATAAATTTGTGGAAATTATAAATACCAAGACTTTCAGAAATACTTGAAGTTTGAAAAAGACCTTTAATTACAGATCAATTTTGCTTGTGATAGGTTATTAATTTGTTGATTTTAAACAGCTAAATACTCTTGTATCAAATGTGTGCTCACTGAGGCAAAAGAAAACTAATGTTTATAATAAACTCATAAATTCCCTTTCATTATTTTTCGAATATAAATGGTCGAAAATTAATAAAACTATTTAATCAAGAGTTAAAGTAGAAATATAGGGAGTTTCAGAACAAAAGCTAAAAAAAAAGCAATTTTTTTATGTAGTAAGTGGTAGTTTTGTGAAAATTTTAAACTTGTTTCTTTCTGTGATATTGTGTCAGAGGATGTTGATTATTGAGCTCATTAATTTCCCAGTTGATTAAGTTTCAAACAAGTTATCTAGTAGGGTAATTAAATACCTTTAAATGAAATGACTGATATTGTAGTTAATTTTAAAAAATATACTTTTCGTTTTTCCTTGTAATAAGATTTTATAACGAGAATTTTTCCTTTATGACGAGGAAATCTGCGTGCTTGTTAAACTATGCCCATAAAGAACGATAGAAGCTATAAAGAAAAATGTAATATGAAGTTTTACCACATGATTTGCCTGCCACCATGCATTTTTCATTAATACTTTTTTGAAAGCTCTTTTATCTATGATTTTAAGAAAAATACAATACTTTTTTTTCCGATGGGGATGAGGACAGCGATTAAAATTTTGCATTGATTTAAAATTATTGCTTGATTGTTTCTGATATAGCAATGTTGTATAGCAATCACAGTATGATGCTCTCAGATTTAAAATACTAATATACTAAAAAAATTAGCATTAATATTTTAAAATACTTAAACTTAAACTCACGGCGCAACAGTCCGATGTGGACCAGGGCCGGCGGTACCCATCTCCACTTTCGTAACCGTGGGCTTGGGGTGCCATACAGCATCTGTCTCAGTCAGGCGGTCAACCTGACGTGGGACCCCCAGAGTTTAGTTCCCAAGCATGCTTGGTCCTCATTTTATCGACCCACTGAAGGGATGAAAGTCTGAGTCGACCTTGCCCAGTCACAGGGTATTTTAAAATACTAAAATTTTAAAATAAAGGCATTGTAAAATTCTGTCCTAACCTTAGGGTGAATTTTAGATGGAGGTGCTAAACGTTTCTTTTTTTATGTATAATTATCTTTCTCAGCACGCATCACAGATAATTATTAGGTTTTTCTATAAAATGGTGAATCTTCTAAAAGTATTTCATCACGCCAGTAATCATTATTATTCAATTTAATCTTGACTGACTTCTTTTCTTAAAAATAATAAATAAAATAAATAAAAAATAAAAAATAAAAAACATAGTAGAAAATTATAGTTTAGAGTTAACCCTATGAAAGTGATGCATAAAAAAGATTTTCTCGCATGGATTCCGAAAGAAATAAATCTGTTACAAGTAAAATTAGTTGAAAATTTTCTTTTCTTTAAGCAAAGTGGAAAAAAAATTAAATAATAAAAATTCACTGAGTTTTTGCACCTCGTAAGGAAAAGTCTAATTTCTCTTTTTTTAGATTCCATTTTAAAGTAACTGGGGGATTTATTTCAGATTGGGTCTTAACCAAATGAACACAAGTTTTACAAAATATATGTTATTAGTATTTAGGGCCAAATGAGTAGAACTGGGTGCAGTTAAAAACGAAGAACACGATCAATTGTTTAGGAAAATTTTGCATCACCTGTAAAAATGCTAGGAAACGGTGGTAATGACTTTCCATAGGTATTCTATGCTGTCTTTTACTTATATCATCATCATAGTTATCGACTCTACTAATGACGGGTCATATCAGTAGCATTGACAGCTCACGAGGCCATTCGTAATATTATAAAATAACGAATGGTTAGGGATACGTAATTTTCGTATTTACGAAATAGAGGCGAATAAATGCGAAATTTGCCGATATGAGCAAATAAATGCTAAAATTATTTTTTTCCTACTTTTCCGCGAAAAGTCGCTGATAAACGGCATTTTACGCGAAATTAGGTAATAACAGTAATAATTTATTCACATACAGTCGAACCTCCATATATCGAAGTAGCAAATTGCCGGAAAAAAATTCGATATATAGAATTGAGCTTAATTTTATCATAATTCTCCTAAAAAAATTAAAGCTAATTTTCGTATACGAAACTTCATTTCTAATTTATATGCGACTCCCATTAAATAAAAGTTAATAACTAAAAAATGAATTAATATGAAAGATTTATTGAGTACTACATACCTTTAAAAAAACAGTTATCCAGACAGTGGTTACAATGATCACAATTACATTCTTTTTAAAAACAAACTATGAATATCTTGCTGAACAGCTAGTTTTGCGGAAAGTTCAAAGAAATGTTCGTATTTATTCAGTCAACTAAAAACTTAATCAGGGACATTTTCCGCGAATTGAAGTCCACGACATATTATTTCAAATACCAAAAATTGGGAGATTTTATTCTAAAGTGGAATAAAATCTCCCAATTTGTCTTGAAAAAAATTTCGATATATAGAGATTTTTTCGATGTATAGAAACAATTTTTCTATGTAATAAACATGGAGATTTTGCTAAGAGTTCGATATATAGAAAATTTCGATATGTGGAAGTTCGATATATGGAGGTTCGACTGTAATTGCTTATCTAATACCATCCACGGTCTTTAACAGAGCGATCTCACTCTCGAAATTTGCTTATTACTTATTGCTAAAGACTTAAGGAAGAGAATGTGGAGACTACTACAATGTTAGCTTTTAACTAAGAATTTTGATATTTACCTAACCAAATAAGTAAAATTATGATTTTTTTTAATAAATGTGAAATTTTTTAATATATATATATATATATATATATATCTAATATATAAAAATGAATGTTTGTATCTCTGTAATTGTATAGAAATCCACAGTTTAGGAGCAACGATCGTGAAATTTTAAATACAGGCGTCTTTAAAAACAGCCGAGGGTCTGAAGAACTTCAAAAATCGAAATTAATTACCGTTGATTTTTAATTAATAAAAAACCACAATTTTGAAACTAAATGTAAGCTGTTACACTTTGTGGCATCATCCCTCTGAATATGGCGTCCACGTTAGGGTTAGCTGTCAAACAACGAGCGAAAAGATAAAAATAAATAAAATCAAAAAGTTTCAAGTTATATATTAAACCAGAATAATAAATGAAAATAATAATCTTTCAAGTCAGATTTTATACTTTAAGACATTTCGATTAACGATCGTCGTTTATTTTCGCCGTGTTATTTTGTAAACAAACGTTCTCTGTTGCCATTTTCATTTCAGACATTTCTTATTGAAACGATGTAATGCGTAGTAAATGCGTTAAATATTTCTTATCTAAAATTTATATTTTAAAACATTTCAGTGAAATTAACATCGTCTTCAGATTATAAACAGACGTTATTTGTTGCTATTTTCATTTTAGAAATTTCTTATTAAAATGATGGAATTCTCCGATATATTTCCATAGTGGAGATTTAGACCCATTACAGAATTTTAAAAAAAAAACCTTTTGTGTAATTTATATATTTGTGTGTGTTTAATTATTTCAAGTGACTCTAAAGTGGGCGTGGAATTTTTTTCCACTAGCGTCAAAAATCAGAATAATATTGAATTATTTAATTTTTTTTGCTCATCAGACGACAGTAGCAGCGAGTGGCAGTAGTTACACAAGTTTGAATTTGAAACATTGTTTTGTTGTTTCCTAAAAGAAGCAATAATCCGTTACTGTATTTTATATTGTTCTTAATTTTATAATTCAAGATGTACTTTTAAAAGCATAAAAATTAGTATATCTTAACTAAAAAGAATCAGTCTAAACTTAAGAAACAGTTTTGCGATTTATTTACGGTTAACTATGTTTGTGTTTAGCTATTCCATTTGTTTGTTTTAAAAAATGATTTTTTAAAGGTTTTTTTTTTGGTGCTTTATGTTAAAATAGCACTTAAAAATAAAAAAAAAGAAACAAAAACTTAACTGTAAATAGCATACTTTTTCTATAAATTGGTCAATTTGAAGTAATTTTTATTGAAATTTAGCTAAAATGCCTATAACTGCATAAAAATCTTAATGCTACTATTTTAATTTCCCAAGCACAATTCTAAAAATGTTATAAAATACGCAGCCCTACTTTCCGATTTAGTACAAGAATTTAAAATTGATTTCAGGACTTCGGGGAAAATAAACAATTTTTGTTTTTGCATGTTTTCTATTCTATTTACAGTCGATATAGATATAATGCTAGCAAATTGTCAAATGGAATGCATAGAGTTGCAATCTGACATCTAACTTAAAGAGAAATTCAATCGAGTCTCTTTGTTGTACTCATAAATCATACCTGCCCAGATATAAATATCCTTCACTGCATAGTCAAGCGTTATTCTGGTCATCAACGTTTGGAAGCACGTACATCTGAGAACAACTATTTTCAAGAGTGAAGCACACTAAGAGTCAAATTCGAACCAAAATTTATTCGTTGTTTTTTAGTATTGATGTGTATGACATTTCCCATCCCTTTTTTATACTATGTTTAATTTTTCATGCAGAGTTCACAAGGCAAAAGACAATTTGACAATTTTACTTTTCAGCTTTTAGTGATGAAAGGCTGAATCTATCTAAATTCTGAGATGTGTATAACATTTCACATGCTTTTTTCCTATGTTATTTATACTGTGTTTAGTTTTTAAGTTGACTTTGGTTAACAAACATTCATATTGAACCCCGAATCAAGAAAAGAGAAACATGGTTTATGAAGGTACTTCAGATGATATTTGGATCAGTTTAATTGAACAGAGATTTATATGGAGTTTAATAAGGACAGAATGTTTCTATTATTGCTACAGAATCTTGCATTTATGGTGCGTGTAGCCCAAACTGCAGATTTCTGTTATTTTTTTCATCAATCAGTGCCTTTAACAAATACTTTAATACTTTATTTATATATTTTTTTGGCTACAGAATCCTGCATTTATGGAGGTATTTATATGGACAATTAGACATTTTTACTTTTAAGCTTTTAGTGATTTATTATAAATGTATATATTTTATGATATTTATACTGTTATTAAATCTATGTTATTTATACTGTGTTTAGTTTTTAAATTACTTTTTGTTAACAAACATTAGACAATTTGACATTTTTTATTTAAACTTGAAAAATGAAAGGCTGAATCTACTAAAATTCTGAGATGTGTATAACATTTCACATGTTTTTTTTTAAATGTTATTTATGCTGTGTTTACTTTTTTAATCAATTTTGTTTAACAAACATTCGACAAAATGACATTTTTACTTTTCAGCTTTACTTTTTAAAACTCTTAACTTTCCAAGAGACAATTTGACATTTTTTCCTTTTCAGCTTTTAATGGTTTATTATAAATGTATATATTTTATGTTTTACTTTTCAGCTTCTTTTGCTCCAAAGATGAAAGGTTAAATCTAGATGAATTCTGAGGAGTTAATTATAAATTTATATATTTTTATATTGGATTTTTTAAAAATTATTTGAGTGTATAACATTTCACATGCTTATTTTTCTATGTTATTTATACTGTGTTTAGTCTTTAAATTGATTTTGGTTAACAAACATTCGACAAATTGACATTTTTACTTTTCAGCTTTACTTTCCAAAAGACAATTTGACATTTTTCCTTTTCAGCTTTTAGTGGTTTATTATAAATGTATGTATATTTTATGTTTTACTTATCAGCTTCTTTTGCTCCAAACATAGAAGGTTAAATCTTGCTAAATTGTTTAGATTTTAAATTGATTTTGGATAACAAACATTCCACAATTTGACATTTTTACTTTACAGCTTTTAGTGGTACAATGATGAAAGACTGCATCTAACCAAAATACTGAAATATGTATAACATTTCACATGCTTTTTTTTTTGGCTATGTAATTTATACTGTGTTAAGTTTTTAAATTGATTTTGGTTAACAAACATTCCACAATTTGACATTTTTACTTTACAGCTTTTAGTGGTACAATGATGAAAGACTGCATCTACGAAAATACTGAGATATGTATAACATTTCACATGCTTTTTTTTTGGTTATGTAATTTATACTGTGTTAAGTTTTTAAATTGATTTTGGTTAACAAACATTCCACAATTTGACATTTTTACTTTATAGCTTTTAGTGGTACAATGATGAAAGACTGCATCTACCAAAATACTGAGATATGTATAACATTTCACATGCTTTTTTTGGCTAATTTATACTGTGTTAATTTTTTAAATTGATTTTGGTTAACAAACCTTCTTAAAATTCCGGGCAACGCCGGGTACTTCAGCTAGTATATATATATATATATATATATATATATATATATATATATATATATATATATATATATATATATATATATATATATATATATATGTATATATATATATATATATATATATATATATATATATATATATATATATATATATTTGAGAATAAATGCAAAATGCTATATATTGTAATTCTTTTTGCGAAACTTTGATATTTTTTTTGCGAAATTTACGTACCCCTATGAATGATCGCTGAATTAACAATATCATTTCAATAAATTATCAAAATAAAATCCGAAAATTTTACCTAGTTGTACGTAATTTACCAGATTTTTGGAAGCACTGCATTACACGATATAGATTTAACTTACATCTGAGGCTGAATTTTTTCCACTCCGGTAGAAATTGCGATTGTATAACGAATGTTATCTCTGTAAGACAAATGTATGCATTTGTCTTACGATTTTGCAATATGTTTTTTATAAAAATACATTTTTTCTGTAAACTAGAAAATGCTGGCATTCGAGCACGACATTAGAGTTAAATTAATTACGAACGCGTTTGTGACACACAAGTGAGTGAAAGAAACATGTCAAAAACATATGTAAAAGTCAGCACTGTTCAACGAAAACAAACTTTCAGTGGGAGCAAAAGAAAGAGAAACATCCGTACAGCGCAAATAAAAGGTGTGCCTCTTTGTGTCTTGAAAGACCACTGCATGTAAAAGTTATTTTCCACTCACTCGCTCGAGAAACAAAGTTTTATTTTACTCTTGAAATATGAATAACAAATTGAGTTTCTAACAAAGAAAGCCAGTATTATCTTCTATAACAAATAATTAAGCTACCAATGACGAAATACAATGAGGACCGAACCTTTTCCTTTTAAAAATTCAGACACACATTTCACCGCACATAAAAATTGTCACGTCACTCCGAGCGAACTCTTTTACGGGCGCATAAAGGCGCTCCAAAATTATGAATTCAGCTCACACATCTAACTTACCAGATGAATTCTTTATTTAACAGAATCTTTCGCAGATTACCATTGTGGTCCGAATGAAAGAAAGCCATGCCGGGGCGTTACCGCAAGAATCTTTATGATTCTAATGTGCTCCTCGGATGGCTGCTTGTCTTTTTATGGCAAGCTGTGTTATTGGACATGTTTGGAAATGGGAATGTTTTTTGTACATTTTAACGTCCGTGAACTGTTGATGGAAACAATTAAATGGGTTGGATTTTTCAGTATCGCAGCGTCCCTTTAAATATCCATATCTTTCGCGCGTGGATATTTTTGAAAGATTTCGTTGCGAAACGTGACGGTATCATTCGGATTTTAACACAGGCTTCCCAAGGTTCAGATGGTTGCGTCTGGAAGAATATCAGTGGACTGAATTGCTAACCATTCGTATATCCTCTAGAGAAGATACTCAATACAAATGTCTTTCAAAGTTCATAGGCATAAACAACGATCGACCTATTTCAAATGAACGTAATTTTTTTTTAAACTACTGACTGGTAAAAGAATGTGAAAAAATAGTTTTCAGCTATAATTTAGAAACGCGTTGAATACTTAGCAGCAAAGTATCGGTGTGTCGTAAAAATAGAGGCTCTTGCCTCTTGAATATTTAATAAAAACCAGTTGATAACAAAACATTTTATTATATTTTTTAAGGCCGTAACTCCAACTCTAGTGTCCTGCTGGCATAGAAAAATTTCCGCAACAAGGGGGGGGGGGAATACTTTGTAACCTAATTTAGTATTTCAACATACCTGCGACTCACCTAGTTTCGTTTCCTATATATATATATATATATATATATATATATATATATATATATATATATATATATATATATATATATATATATATATATATATATATATATATATATATATATATATATATATATATACATATACATAGATAATACCTGTTCAGACTTTAGTAATTATTTTTCAAACATACATTCTCTAACAAATTATAACAAATCTACGAATTTCGTGTTTAAGGGCAGTCAAAATCTAAGGACAATAATGTGCTGTATATAAATTTGTAAAAGAGCTTGAAGAATTTCCATGAGGTCAGAGAGGTTGGGAGAGGATATGATTCCCCCCAGATGTCACTCCTGGAAGGGGGGGGGGGAGTCGGTCAAAATTGAGGTGGCACCTGGCTATATCGGACTCCGACCCTTGTGATGCCATTATAAAACCGGAGAAGCACCACTCTGTCCGATAGCCTACATGGACCTAGTCAGGAATAAATTCCTGACAGGGGTCATTAGAAACAACAACAACAACAACAACAACTACTACTACTACAGAATTTCCGTTATTGATTTTAGTAATCTATCTATATATATAAAACAGTTCCGTAACTGACTGATTCACTGACTGACATATAACGCACAGACCAAACCGCTGGACCTAAAGAGCTGAAACTTTGCATGGCGATTCTTCTTATAGTGTAGGGGTGCACTAAGAGAGATTTTTAAAAAGTTCTTTTTAATTTTTTTAATTAAACTCTTAAGCTGTTTTTTGCAAATTTTTTTAAGATTGCATTTAAAATAATAATCTGGGGGTTATAAAATTTATATCGCGAGAAATATCATGAAAAAATTTTTTAAATGAAATCTTTATTTCATTTTTACCTCCATTTTCTGATTTTTTGGTGAATTTTTTTAAGATTAATTTTTAGAATTTAATTTATTGAATGCTGATCACGTGGTTTATTTTCTTTTTGTGATGCTTTAAATTAATTTATCGTCACGTGCATAACAACGAAATAAATTGACTATTTTTTTTCTCTTTCTAATGCTGCAGACGATTGGACATTATCCAAAAAAAATATTAAAATACACTAAAAGAAATATTCCTCAAACTGTATATTTTCTCTATATTTTATAAAACTCTATATTTTCTGTACTATATTCTTCAGTATGTTCTATTAGATTTAATTCTAATATTTTCTTCTACATTATTTTGTCTATTAAAATATCCGTTACGATTTTTTATAAATAAATAAATATATATATATATATATATATATATATATATATATATATATATATATATATATTTGGCATTAATTGCATACATTGACTGTTGTATTTAATTTGAATGTACTCCGTAGAATAGTACGTGTTTTCAACTAGTACTTCCATATAATTTTAAATATGTGTTTAAAGGCTCAGAATCTCAATTTAACGAAATATAAAGCTATACCAAGGAGTGAATGTTTACTTTGGCAACTAAATGTGCCTTTTCCTTTGTTCTGTAAATTAATTTTATCGTTAAGTAAATATGAATGGCAAAGAATTTTTTAAAAACTCTAAAATATTAGTTAATACTAAAGTTTCATAGTATAAAATGTTTCGGGCTTGTGGTGGCCCTGTGGTACAGCACGCTGGCTTTCGGTGCTGAGGGTGCTCGGATCGAATCCCGGCATCGGGCTACTAAAATAACTCCTTTTGTGTAGTCCCTTCATAGGGGGTAATGCTGATCCGCCTATATGGTGCCCCCATAGTTAAATAACCAGCAAACTGCGGTGGATTATGGGTGAATGTCTACACGACATGTGCCTCCGCTTAAAATAAATAAATAAAATTTCACGTTATGTAACGAATAAGGAAATGGGATTTTATAATATTTATAAGCCAGTTATTGTCTTTGAAAGCATGATTACAAAACACTGGATTTTTTTATACCTACCAATGAAAATAATACGCATTTAGCCTCTTTGTACTTCTTTATTTCGTTTCATTTCCTCGATTTTCTAGTCAGGTTTAATGTTCAAAGTTTAATTGAAGGTATTAAGCATAGTTCAACTCTTCTGAATTTTAATATGATCACTTTTATACAGCAGTACTATTCAAAAGGAATAATGCATCGATTTCCAGAAATCTTTTGTTGGACCACCCTTGGTTGGCATGAGTATCACAACTCTTCAAAGCTGTTTATATGTAATATCTAAAACATATGGCGATAGTGCACCTGATCACATGTGTGACTTTATTTTCACGTTAGATGTCCAAAGACTTTTGGCATTGTAATATGATAGGCCTAAGAATTTTTAAATGTTTTTCTCCCACCAAACTCATATTATACCTGTCCAATCTTTCTCTCCTCGATAGAATCGCTTGCCAGTACAAAATTTCTCTGACCAGTAAAATTACTTGACACAAGTGAAATTTAAGGTAAGTAAGTCTCTTTTCTATAAACCATAGCCTTACTGAAATTTTCATCAATTTTATATTACTTTCAGTAACTGATTTCAATGAAACGTATATGAGGATTTTAATATCCATGTGCATTTTCTTTTTATTGGGTACACTAGAGAACCATATACAGTGAAACTTCTCTAACCGGTCCCTCCCTAAACGGCCACAGAGTCAATGTTATCGAAGAAACCTCTTTTCGACAGCCACCCCTCAAAACAACCACCTTTTTTTTTAAATTACGACTGGCTGCCATAGAGAAGTTTTACTGTACATATGTTCTGAAATATACGATACACAGACGCCAAAAAAAAAAAAGAAAAAAAATTGTGCGGTCGGGGGACCCCCGTCAGGAACGAAGTTCCTTACGTTATTTTTTCAACTCTAAACGTGATTTAATATGTAGATTTCTATTGATTATATTAGTGTGTTTTTGTCACGCCAAAAAGCGCAGCCCTCTTTTATTCAACCAACTCTCTCTCTCTCTACGATTTGTATTATGTAATATATATGTATATATATATTATATATATAAATATACATATATATATACATATATATATATATACATATATATATATATACATATATATATACATATATATATATATATATATATATATATATATATATACATATATATATACATATATATATATACATATATATATATATATATACATATATATATATATATACATATATATATATATATATAAATACATATGTACATATATATATATATATATATATATATATATATATATATACATATATACATATATATACATACACTCAAGAGCCAAAACATTATGACCACCTGTCAATAACGAGTTGGCCCACCTTTGGTGCGCAACACAGCTTCAACCCGCCTTGGCGTGGATGCCACAAGTCCTTGGTAGATGGCCGGAGACAGATTGTACCAGATGTTTAAGCAACGGCACGCAAATCCGAGATATTGCGAATTGGTGGTCTTTGAACTCTGAGCTGCCGTCCCATGACATTCCAAATGTGTTCTATCGGATTGAGATCCGGTGAGTTAGGCGGCCAGGACATTAACTGGAATTCAGCATCATGTTCCTGGAACCACTCCAACACAATTTTAGCCTTGTGACACGGGGCGTTGTCCTGTTGGAACATTCCATTTCCAGCTGGAAAAACAGAGGCCATGTAAGGGTGCAACTGGTCCGCAATGATGTTCAGATACCCTGTAGCATTCATGGTCTGCTCTACCACAACCACGGGTCCCAGAGAAGCCCAAGAGAACGTCCCCCAAAGCATAATACCGCCACCATCGGCCTGTGTATGACCTACTGTACATTGAGGGAGCAACAGTTCGCCTGGAAGACGGCGTATCCTGACACGGCCATCGGCGTGATGAATGACAAACCGTGATTCATCTGACCAGGCAACTCTCTCCCACTGATCCATGGACCAGTCTCGATGTTCCCGGGCCCAGCGCAGGCGCAGTTGGCGATGACGCTTGGTCAGCAAAGGCACACGAGTGGGACGTTTGCTGCGTAGCCCCATATCCAACAGTGTCCGCTGAACAGTGTGCTGCGATACTATTCTACTTGGCCCTGCATTATATTGGGCTGTCAGCTGAGCCACTGTCTGGCTCCGGTTTTGCTTCACCATGCGAGACAGTCTCGACGACCTTTTTCTTTGATAGCGTGTGGATGTCCAACACCATGTCGTCTACTGCTGGTTTCACTGTCATTCATCCACTTTGCATAAGTACTAACAACTGTAGGTCGCGAACAACCCACGAGTTGTGCAGTTTCGGAAATACTTGTTCCGAGCCTTCGAGCCATTACAATTTGCCCTCTATCAAAGTCGCTTAGATCCGCAGCCTTTCCCATCACACACAGAAGTAAGTGAAAGAATGATTCTTCAGACTCTCCATCAGCAGTTAAATACCACTTCCACCTTATCACGTGCCTTCCACGTCATCCAGGCGAATTCATTGCAAAATGTAGGGGTGGTCATAATGTTTTGGCTCTTGAGTGTATATATATATACATATATATATATATATATATATACATATATATAAATATACATATATATTTATATATATATATATATATATATATACTCTGTGCTATTCCCAGAATGAGTGGGAATAGAAACGGCCAGCGCTTGTGCTTGGGATTTGAACCAGGGACCTCTCGCTCCGTAGAGCGATAGTCCGATATTCCGTAGTCCGATGCGATAACCATTCAGCCACAGAGTCCTTGAGAAAAATATCTTATGAAGGGGGCATAACGCTTTTTCGTTACGTGACGATTCCTGCCAATTCACTCTACTGTAAGTCGAGTAAAAGAACTTCGTTCCAAAAAAAGAGGATATCAAAGTAAAATTAAAAAGTAATTTTGACCAGAATATTTTCTCTGTTTCAGTCTTTTTGTATAAAGAGGTAGTGAAGCAATAAAATGACTGGAGAAATTTTCGTGTAAGAAAAAATTTACCAATTTCAAAAATATTCTGAGGAAAATCTTGAAAATTGATGAGACTGTACAGTCATTTTAGAGTGAGCTGAAAGCAGGGAATAAGCTAATATAGTAGAGTTGATATCAATAGAATTATTTAAAAGCATATTGTATATCACAGCAGCTAATTTAAAGATATAACATTCTAAACTAAAAAGAAAATAAAAAAAGTTGTTTTTATGCGGAGGTACTTGTTGTGAGAATTTCGCACCATATACAGCAGATATTGTTGAATAATTCTTATATGGGAGCACCACACAGGTGAGTCAACATTACCCCCTGGTACCACCTCAATTTTAATCTGGTCCAACGTCCCCAGAGGCGATACCTGAAGGGCTTGTACCTTTCCCTCCCATTGACCTCGTGGAAATACTTGCCGGTCTATGCATTAAACGTGCCCATATCCAGCCCAGACAAGACGGTATTTAATGGCATTCGTCAGGATACGACCTGAGCATCCAAAGTTCGAATCCCAACGCACTACCACTAGGCTACCTCGGGCCCTTTGTAAATTGACTCAGGACCTTGATAACATAGTGAAAGTTTACTTTTATAAAAAAAGTAAATTTACATTACTCATTATCCCTAAAAGTAGTATAACACAATTCTTTTTTAAAGAGAATATATTATATGAAGGATATACTGTATTTCCCCTTATCTAGAATGCACAGTACTGTAATTTTGACTCGGGACCTTGATAACATAATGAAAATTTATATTTATGAAAAAGTAAATTTATATTGCATTACCTAAAAGTAGTATAACACAATACTTTTTACAGAGAATATATTATATTATATGAAAGATTATTACTGTATTTTCTCTTATCTAGAATGCACAATACTGTATTTTTAATCTTACTAGCAGTGTTTGAAACAATGCTATTAATCGTTCAACGATATCATATAGCCAAATCCTGGGATGGACGGCTCAAGTTGAAAATGTCTGGCCGTACAATTGTCTTGAACGGCGAAACTTAAATGAAAGGTATCCATTTAAAAATGGATTTTAAATTCGTAATTTTAAACAGTGGAAATTGTTATGAGACACATCTATTATAGAAGCTACATATCTTTTCACAAGCCAAAATTTCTGAAGTAGCTTATGTTTTAGGAAGTTTCTATTCAATATGCTGTTTAAAATGCGCACCTGTTATGAATTTCCTTTTGCATTTAACACGTTCTACTGGGTCTAATTAGCAATCCACTAACGTAGCTAATAACAATGTAATGCTAATAACAATGTAAGCTAATAGCAATGTAATGTTCAAAATTTTCCAAATCGTGTAGTTAAAACTGCTTATGGACGTATCATATGCGTAAATTTTTGTTAACCAACTGATTTCACATCCCGATCACGGACTTTAAACTCTGCAACATTGTGTCTTTCGTTCATTAAAAGATCCAAAAAATCATTAAATCTTTGACCAGTGGATCAATCACTCTTAATATGCCGTTCATGGTGAGAAGAAAAACATGCAATTATCATGTCCAGACACATTATTACACACATTAGAGTATGTAGGGACGCGCGGCGTATTGTTTGATACAAACAGTGGACATCTGCCGTGTCAACGTTTTTGACAAGGAAGCTGTAAACGAGGAGCAGCTGTATGTTTATCTGCATTCCTGGCGATGGCTGATGCCTGCAGAAAACATGAATATTGAAAATGCCATCATAGTTCAATTATGCAGAGTTTTGTTTAATGAAGGGGTAATATAGGACACATCATAGTTTAACAGAGATTTATTAAGATGCACAAGTGAATGGCTTCAGGATGTGATGTGTTAGTATAATTTACATTATACTTAATGTGGTATACACTGGAAACCTGCTTAGTGTTTGTGTTCTACATAAATGGGTATGTAAAGCCTTCATTAATTAAACCCTATTTCTTCACCGATTTATCAAGCGTAAAATTTCTGTTTTGAGAAATGCATCCGAGTGAAACCACTGAATAATAATATAAAAGATATTCTCTTTATTCTGTATTTATTAAGCTCTGTAACATTTATGAAAATCTGTTCTGTTGATAAATAAAAAAAAATTTACAATACACGTTATATTTTTCATAACTTTGTGAATTTCCAGGTTTAAAAGGATAATTTTAAGCACAGTAAATAGTTTTAATATCATTAAATTTTTTAATTTTCAAAGCTATTGACAATTTTTTTAAAAAATCTTATTTGACTATTTACAAATACGTTCTCTTCAAAGTAAATTTTTATTTTACTGTTTTAATCTCATTGATTTTTGCATGATTCTTTCTAAGTACACACACACACACGTGAGTATATATATTGTGATAACTTAAGACTCCGGGTAGCTAAAAATGTTCAGAGTCAGTCTACTACATTAAAATACAATTTTATTAAATTTAAGTCGGAAACTTTTTACACTATTTACAAATGTGTTGATCTACCTCTAGACATAGAGGGAACTGGCCTTCGTAATAGCCAAATAATTTCGATGAGAAGATGTCGGCAAGTACATTCACAACTAAACTAGAAGGTCGGTGCACAGCCTCTAGAGCATACAGCTCTGAAAATAGAGTAACTTCGTAAGGAAAGTTATAGCTAACGAGAATCTTATAGAGCGGGCTGCTCTGAAATATAAAAACAACTTCTTGATGAAGTAACGTGCTAACAGAAGGCTGTAGAGTAGGATGCTCTGAGATAGCTATACTTCAGGGTGAAGTATTAGTTGACGAGAAGCTTCGAGCGGGCAGCTCTGAAAAATAAAGTTCAGGATGAAGTTGGTCGCTCCAGGACAACTTAGACGAAAGGTGCTCTCTAGATGAGAGTCTCGACCAAGTCTGTTCAAAAAACTGGATTTCTTCTCCCGGCGTTGGCACTCGTGCTTCCGGTCACGTGACTGCAAATGCTTAGGTTGGCTGGCACAATTTGTGACGTCATGACCGTTGGCTGTGATTCGCTTGACAACGAAGCCATGTGGTCGGCTCTTATAAATCAGCTGATCTGAAAATCATTAGTTCACGTCGAAATATTCATTAGTTTACGTCCTCCCAGGGGCGGCGGCTAGGAGCAACATTATTCTCTGCTTGCAGACACCTTGACGCTGATCTATAGAACTGTTCGCAGGTCACCTGCTGTGGGAGGTCCGGCTGTCTGGGTGATTTATTCGGAAAGGTCGTAACGGATTCTTGCAATATATATATATATATATATATATATATATGCGTGTGTGTGTGATAATTTTACTAACTACCTATAATCGCCCATTCTGTACTTCATCTCTGTCCTGATTTCCCGTCCTTCTTGTCTTGGCGTAAACGCTTCGGCTTCCCACATACTAACTTCCTCCGCCAATTCTGGCAACCTCTCTGACCTAATTCTATTTTGGCGCTCTTTGCGGGAGACGCTGGACTGGCTCGAAGCGAGTAATGGTGCATATACATTGGTGCAGCGTTCTCTGCCTGTGCCTTGGGGAATCCAGTGATTTATGTCACTCTGTACTCTGTACTATGCGTGGATCGCCTCCTCTGGCGGTCCATCAAAGAAAGAGTAAGGGGTCAGCGGGTCAAATGGTGTCGAGCGGGGTCGGGGGAGACACCATTTCAAAGAAACTTTGCGGGCGGGAATGGGGGTGGTTCTAAATACCGTGTCTAATGTTACCGTGACTAATGTGATGACAGGAGTCGGGCAGAGAACTTTGCACCAATCTATATGCGCTATAAGATGTGTTGCTTTACTGTTTAATAAATTAGTTTGTTCCTGAAGCTGACTTTATTATTTTCCGGCCACGATGTATGCTCCTATTTCATGAGATGTCCATCCGGACATTTCATATATATATATATATATATGCTTATGGGAATAGAATAAAATTCTATAATTAAAATTTGCATACTTGATTTTACTAAATTAAAACCAATTAGCGTCACTTTAAAACATAAAATTACTACGAAAGGGCAATCTTCTATTTCGGAATGGTAATTTTTGTTTAATTAATAAGCAATGGTAATAATAAATCACTGAAAGATTTAATAATTTCTGCAGGAAAGGTTCTTTTCGTTTTAGTCTACTGATCATATTTTCTGTGCTTAGTTAACTGCTAATTACAGATCGTAGGGAGGAGGTTACAGAGTAATTCGGGCTTCTGTTTGTCTAAAATTGCATGGGATATAAGTGAACTTGTTTAGAGAGAGACTTTAGGATGGGAATATAATAAGTCAGTCGAAACCTGAGTTTTCCTGGCTCGAAGTTCACAACAAAGCAAAGAGGAGGGGGGGATATACACATTACACAGCTGCAGGGTAGAATAGAAAATTAAAAAAGGATTTTAAATAGCATGTTATGTGTGTGCATGTGTTAGATCTTAAATCTGTGGCGTTGTGGCAGATGTTGATATGTCATTTTTTCACGTTTTCAGTAAATTAAACAAGAAACTGTTGTTGTGAAATATAAAATCGCTCAATTAATTTTTGCAATCCAAATATTCTTTAGTGAATACTAATATTCAACCTCAAGCATATGGCTGGTCTTCAATGAAAATAATTTTTCAATTAGAGACTAAAATTTTGGGGGTGGGGGGAGTAAAGAAAACATCAACTTTTGCCAAATTATGAATAACTTAGTATTTTTTCATAGTTATACTACCAGTCTTTGCCCCATTAAAGAGCCAAATTTTAGTGTACTATATCAACTTAAAACATAAAACTGAATTTTTCGGACATATCAACATCTTCCATAACGCCACAGAAATAAACTCCAAAATCTTACATAATAGTCTTAGAACGCCTCACCTTTCCTGTTTTCTTCCATATAACAATATACTCAATTAAATAAATTATGTTATTAACTTAGCAGATATCACGAAATGTTAGGAGTTAATTTGGTTAAATAAAGTTTTGAATGGTAAAATACCTTTAAAAATCATTCAATCTCTCATAGGACAAAATGTAAGACTGACTACTGTTTCCATTAGGTCATGATGTAAGACTGACTACTTTTTTCCATTAGGACATAATATAAGACTGACTACTGTTTCCATTAAAGCTGTTAGGCAGTAACCATACAGGTTTTTCTCAGCTCAATGTTAACCTATGGAGAAAACTTTTCTAAGACTGTCGACTTGGATTTAAAGATTTTTTAAACCCTTTACTCCGTAATAGAGAAAAATACATTGTACCCGGGAATCTTATTTATTTTAGAAATTTTGTCCACCACTGGAAATTATATGCATTTAAAACACAGTTTACCCGCCCCCCCCCCTGCCCCCGAATAATTCAAATTTTAAAATAATATTTGTGTATGTTTTTCAGAATGAAAAAAAATACCTGAATAAAAACTTCTTTCTCGACAACAGATTTCAATTGTGTTTTAAGTGTTAAATTCTAGTCGAAAATCAATGGAAAAATTTTCTCCATAAGTTGGAATTGACCTCAGCGAATCCAGTATGGCCACTGTCCATCAGCCTTACGTACAGAAACGCGGACAAAAGTTATCGGACATTCCTCGAGATGTCGCAATGAACGATATTGTTAAAAGTAATGCCCATTATTTAAACACTTTTAAAACAAAAGAACATTAGTGACTGTACTAGATTTCAAACCCATAATTAATGATAGAACATTCACACTTGAACACAATACAATCTGTTACAATCAGAACCCTTACAGAACCCGAAAATGGAGCGAAATGTCGAAATAAAAAACTGTGGCGAGTTTTGTCATTGTATAAAATGATTTATTGTGTTACGAATGAAGATGTTAAAAAGGTTATAACGAATGAGGAAAAGAGAATTACCAATTAGGTAAGTTAGCCAGTAACTGACAGGCAGAACCGATATGTAAATGAGAAATGTGACATGCTTTTTAATATAGCCGCAGAAATTCCGCAAAAGTACATAAAGAAACAACCGAAGAACTAATAGAAAACTGCCGGAACTGGATTTCCCCAGGATAAGGTAATCGCGCAGAACTTTTTTTCTTTTGGGAGAAACTTGATACCAACGCTGTGAGTTTAACGTAAGTAATGTAATGAAGGATGTATAATACTTCACAGAGATTTAATAATTAGATAAGTCAATATGGGAATATGAAGTCTAGGGTAAAGAGATATTTTTTATATTTTTAAAGATATATATATATTTGATCAGAAACAAATTTCACAGTGTTATTTATTCAACATAAATTTTTCAAGGAAGTAAGGTGGTTTCTTAAAGACAAGGTTATCTTCTTTTGAAAGCTCATAAACATCTGCATCGGAAAAATGTGTGAGTCAAGAAATGCGCAGTTAGATACGCTCGTATAAGTAAAGCTTTTTCAGTCAAAATACAAGTAAGTTAACTTTTGTCATGTCAAAATCATTCGTAATTAGCCATTTATAATAAATTGTTATAAATGGAACAATTTTAAATATGTGAAAGGGGGAGAGTTTAGGATTTTTTTCTTACATTATGGACTGTTGTAATCGTACTGAGATTTTGAATGATAGCATATGAAACTCTTTTGGGTGTGAAAGGATTGATTATAATTTTCAAAGCACATTATGAAATGAAACATTTTCTGAAACTATTGAGAGATTTCTGTGATTCCTCGAAAATTGTATATGTTTAGCATTTATGTTTGTTAAGTTATATTTTCTTGATAAATGATGCACCCACATCTGCTATAATTATATACGAATTGCTACAGTCAAAGGCATTATTATGTCCAAAATGCATTCTTCTGAAAGTACAAAAATGAGCATTTTTCCGTAGATGAAATAATGCAGTTTGAATAGAAAAGTATTTAAACAACGCAGAGAGCCTTAGCTGCAGATGCCATATGCTGCGATTTCTTACTTACTTTTTTTTATTTTAAGAGTTACTGTGATATCATTTTTAGTCACAATATGTTACATTGCCACAGTAAAGTCGTATGTATGACAAACATTCCATTCACTGTAACCTCTGTGTGACAACCAATTTTTTCTCACGATCTCTTTTCTGTCTATAAAGGACTTATACTCTATAAACACAGGTTTGGTTTGGTTTGGAACACTCACTAAACGAGGGGGCACCTTTAAACCATAGACCTAGGTATCGCCATCTCTTCAGCATGGCACCTTTGTCAAGGACACTGAAGGCGACAAATTTCATAAACAGAATTTCCTCAATGCAGCAATAGAACGAACCAAGTGCCGAAAGTTCAAAATTTTGGCTCAAAGAAAATGGTTTGGTTTGGTTTGGAGCACTACGGTCAGTTTTTGCTACACGAAGGCTAATTAGACCGTGACCTATTTCTTGAAACCGATTCCAAACGGCTACAAACATCCATGCCACGAGTGGGACTTGAACCCACACACTCCTGTACCGAATGCCACCACCCTAGTCATTCGGCCATCCTATAAACACTGAGAAAACATTGTAAAGGCTAACATATGACAACTCCAGAGAAATATAGCCATAAAACCGATGTATGCTATGAACAGATATATGCTGTGGTGTCAAATGTTTGCGATGACTAATTTTCTTGGTGTTTCTTTAATTGATTGCTATAACAATATTCAATATATTTTGCTTCGTATGATGAATTTGCGAAAAGACAGTGTGCGGTATTCACATTATATGATCAGAAAACAACGATAAAATCAGATGCATGTGCAATGCCATGATTTCAAAAGTAACAAATAACCACATGAGCTTTAAGTCGTAGACCTTCAGTCAGCTGTCCTTTCGGTATTTTTCAGATTAACAAACGCTTTTTATCGAATCTTTTTTTTTAAAATTAGTTATACATTTTAATGAAGAGCGCATAGTTATTTGAAATTTTGAACTGTACATTAGTTATTAAATTACAGAACATGATTAAAATTATTGATGTCTAACACTGCAAAATTTAAAAAAATTCTTGAAAAAAAATTAAAAAGAAAAGATTTTTCAAAAACATATGCACAATATTTATTTTCAAATGCAAAAAGCATAGTTTCAAAACTTGAATTTTCTAATCTATGCTTAGAAAATACTGGAGGGAAAATTTCCATTTTTTAACACGGGGACTGAAGTCCTGCGATGTCAACAATTGTATGCTTATCAAACTGTATATTGTGACTGCTTTCAATCAGATTAGGTTGTGACTGCGCAGTGTTTCAGGTAAAACATAGAGATAAGACCTACGACAATCCTGCATTTTTTTTTGTGTCGAATTTGTTGTTAATCCAATAAAAGGTTAAACTTGTCCATTATAAGTCAAGCAATTCACTACACAAACAGGACTTGACTTGATGAATATTTCCTCAAAACGTCTTCAGAAATCCAAAACCCATCAAAGTTTTGATGATGATCTTAAAGGACTCCGAAAATGAGTGACCAGATATCAAACAATATCAGAATTATAATTAACCGATGAGTCATATTTGGATTTATCGTCCCCTAAGCACAGGAACACATTTGCCAAGAAAGCTTGTCGGAATCCGAGCAAACAAGTAAAAATTACCATCAAAGTTTTCACCCTGTTCTAAAAAGACTTCTAGGAGCGGATGACCAGGTCCCAGAGAATATCTGAATTATAACATAGAAAAGAGCTGAAAATGTTACATTTGGCTTTATTGTCCCTAATCACCGGAATACGTCGGCCTAGAGTGCTTATCGGAATCAGAGCAAGTAAGTACAAAAGCCATCAAGTTTTCATGCTGTTCTGAAAGGACCTCTAGGAGGGAATGACCAGGTCTCACAAAATAACTGATTTATAAAATAAGTCAATGATTCCACACGGTTGCATTTGGCAGTATTGACCCCCTTCTTCCGAGAGTGCTTATCGGAATCCCAGCAAGCAAACACAAATCGCACGCGCTGGCAAGCTAACTAACTGAGGATTTGCGCAACAGAAGCGAGAAGCTTCAATCGCGTGCAAGAAGTGATTGATCTCTTCTCTTCCTCGGTCGCGGGAGAACAACCAAACGAAGAAAACGGTGAAACCTAGTCGAGGGGGATTCGGGAGGAGGGAATGAAGTGCCGGTCTGCAATCAACCACTGACATATACCTCAAATAACATCACCTTTATGGCGATAACAATCTCTCTGATCTACCGCGCCGGCGGATCGGGAGGGGATTTTTTTTTCCTACATGAGTTGCATTGCGAGAAAGTATCGTCAGACATCAGAGCTATTGATACGGCATTAGGGATTACTAGCTCGGATGTACGTCAGTCTTTCGTAATTTACGCGACCGCAACATTCGGCAAATGAAGCCATATTGTGGGAAACTGCTTCGGGTTAGCTATAACTGTGACCTCGATGAGACCGGCTTAACGACCCACCACCCAATAATTTTCAAGCCCGCTCGTTTGAAATGATTAGTAAAAATTAATGTGCAATCATCTAGTAACTAGTTTTTTTTTTTTTTTTTTTTTTTTTTTTTTTTTTTTTTTTTGTGTGTGTGTGTGTCCCGAGTACTTGCGTGAGTTGGTAAAGTAACATGGTTAAATCTTTGAATAAACATTTAATTGCGTCGACAGTCAATAAGTAATTTTAAATTCTTAAATGATTTATATAAACCCACAGTAGCCAGCTTGTGTAGGATTAAAAACTACTGCATATAGCGAAACTTTCAATGCAGATAAACTGTAGATTTACAAATTGTTTATTTTTTTCTAAATATCCCCCTCTCCACCACACACATACTCTTTCCAACACCCCTGTATGAATCTTAAAATTCATAAATATTTGGAATTAATAGCAGTTCCTTTGTAGCTCACAATACAGTGGTCTTATCTGCTACAAATTATACTTTTTCTAGGAAAAAAATAAAAAATAATAATTTTGAAATTCATCCAGCGTAACAACTTAAACCTGTATCCAGTTAATCACTAGCACATAGTCTCTTCAAAACCATTCTAATGGTTTAAAGGTTAACTTTCGATTGAATTAATTAAAAATATTGAATTACCTTAAAATTAACTTATGAACCATCTTTATATGTTTTATACTATCTGAAAACCCGTACTTCGCTACGGAGTACATTCAAATTATATACAACGGTCAATGTATGCAATTAATGCCAAATATATATATATATATATATATATATATATATATATATATATATATATATATATATATATATATATATATATATATAATCGTAACGGATATTTTTATAGACAAAATAATCTAGAAGAAAATATTGAAATTAAATATAATAGAACATACTAAAGAATATAGTACAGTTAATATAGTACAGTTTCAGAAAAATTTTTTTTACTGCATTTTAATATTTTTTTGGATAATTCCCAATCGTGTGCCGCATTAGAAAGAAAAAAAATTTTTGACAATTTATTTCACTGTTATGCACGTGACAATAAATTAATTTAAAGCATCACAAAAAGAAAAGAAACCACGTGATCAGCATTTAGTATTTAAATTCTAAAAATTAATCTTTAAAAATTCACCAAATATCAGAAAATGGAGGTAAAGATTCGAAAAAAATTTCATTTTAAAGAAATTTTTAGGATCTTTCTCGTGATATAAATTTTATAACCCTCAAATTATTATTTTAGATTCAAACTTTAAAGAATGTTTCTAAAACAGCTTAAAAATTTAATTTTAAAAAATCTAAGAAGAATTTTTCAAAAATCTCTCTTAGTGCACCCTTACACTATAAGAAGAATCGCCATGCAAAATTTCAGCCCTTCAGGTCCAGCAGTTTGGTCTGTGCGCTGTGTGTCAGTCAGTTACGGAACTGTTTTATATATATAGATAAGCTAAGCAGTAGGTGCCAAGGGAATTTCATATAAATAATGTAATAACAAGTTTTCAAAACCCATAAAATACGCTTTGGATTCGAAAGCTATTTACGGGATAATTTTGCATAGAAGAATGTACCAAATTGAACTCGAACGGGGATCGCCGCAATGTGAAAGCTTTTTATGTCTGATTCAGATAGTGTGCATCGATGACTTAGTCTGTTATATTTTGCCCAATAGTCTCTCTGTATGTCGCCAGAAACTTCGACAATACATGTTAGTATATATACAAAAAAAAAAAAAAGGCTAAACTAGCGACTTTATAAGAGAAGAAAGCACATGGAGAAGTAAAGTTGCAGGACTTCCACTTTTGAAAATGAAAGAAAAGATATTTCGCATGAAAAACTGTTGAACCATGTAATGAAAGAAGCAAAATATGCTAATTAAAAGACGTCATTAATAGGACAGAGTAAACGCCGCTTAGAGGCATAGGCGTAGCGCGCTTCTAACTTTTTTTTTTTTTTGGGGGGGGGGGCATGAATTGAGTTTAGTTAGGGCCCTTCTGGGCACATTGACTGCCGAACGGTCCTTAAAATATGAAATATTATAATTTTTTTAAAATTGAATAACAATAGAATTGATGTTTGAGTAGTATTCAAAAGTTATACAATGAGAAAAATACATATAATATAAATAAAATGAGAAAAAATATATAGCATCGAATTTTTTTTATGGATTCTATCATTGTTAAAAACTATGTTAAGGCTAAAGACATAATCGGAATCTTCCGTTTCACAGTTTGACAAAGTGGGTAAAAGCCAACTTTCTTAAAATATTTCTACAATTTTCCAATTTTAATTGAACATCTATTAACGTTTTAATTTATTTCAAGTTAAGATGGGGGAGTCAAATGCCCCCCCCCCGATGCTATGCCTATGCTTAAAGAAGATTTTATATTTTTGATATAACATAAGCATATAGATTATATAATAATAAAGAAAATAATTTTTTTTAATAACTTGGTTACAATAACAAAAATTAAGATAATTAAACTATTTCTTGTTTTACCTTCAGGTCTTGGTTTCCAATTTCAACTTTGTGTGTGTATATATATATGAATGTATGTATGTATGTGCGTGTGTGTGTGTTGCATTTAAAACATGTTATGTTAATCCTAAAGATCGGTTCCTGGTTTATTTCATATATCTTTTTCCCTGTCTCTCACACACTCAAACTAATGGTTGACTAATGGTTGATAAGCTTGAAATTCCATTCTTATAACTGGTTTTGAAGCCTCTTCTACGGCTTCGTCTTATGTCAAGCTTATTACATTGTCGAAAATGAGTTGCTAATGCCTTATTTAGGCCCTGTATATAAAACGGAGCCATCTATTTGAACCTATGGCAAAAATCCATAATTAAAGACATGATATCCACACGCATACTCACACGCACCTGCAAAGTATCAATGAAGCTGTCGCAGTGGCGCATGACATAATGGAAACACTCACCAAATGTTTTGAAATACACACACAGTTTTGTTTGGTTTGACTTTACGGTATGTTTTGCCCGAGAGAGAACAACGGTGGAACAAATTAATTAAAAAAGCCAACATTCGTTCTGGCCCTGGCGTTCAGAATCGCTAACCCGAAAACGAGCCATGAATCAAATTGCCAGGCTCGGGAGAACAGTGGAGAAGGTCAGGCTGAAACCACCGAATCTAATCAACAAGATTGGTAAAAGAAGCAAACATAAAAGGAAGCTGAAATATTCGGCTAAATACAAATAAGATTTGAGATTTCAGACACACATCGTAATCCATCATCAAAGGGCGAAAATGAACTTGACAACCACCCGTCTCTCAATAATTACAGAATGAGATTTCTTTCCTTATTCTTATTTATTCACATCGCATTGTAATATAACAACTTCCAAATCCCTTCGGAAGATGTATTCCTGCATGCCTTCATAACTAAGTTGTAAACTCATCGATAAACGGTAATTAACCGTAACCGGCTATCATACCAAATTCTTGAATCTACTGATCATTCGATTTAAAGACAGGTCAAACCGAGAGTGCACACACTGCTAGATTTCTGAAGTGCTTCATTCTTTTATAATTAGATGTTTGTTTAAAGAAAGAAAGAGGAAAAGCAGAGCAATTTAATAGCCTATTATGAGGACAAAGAAGAGTTATTTCCTTGCACATTAGAGAATGAACGCTCTCTTAATGGTGAGGGTTAACGAAATTATTGCCTTTAATAAGAAATAATTAAAGCATGAAACGCAATGTTTCTCAAGGTGAAATATGCAGAAGTGGTACCTATCAGGCCTTGATTTTTTTGTATATATTTGGTGAGTATAAGGAGTGGAGTTTTTGTTATATATTTATAATAATGGTGTATATTTGATGTGAACTTCGATTGAGAAAGAAAATTATAGAATATTGATAATTCCCCTATATTCGATTAATTTCTATTCTGGTATTTTAAGACCATTCATTCCAAATCATTCTTTGATAAATAGTGTGAAAAATTGAAAGAATTCAGTTTTTCCCGTCTGAACAACATTATACATGCCAGTTTTAATTTTCATTACTTTTAACAATAATGACAAAAAGAGGATCATATTGTACAAACTCAATTTACACAGAAACGGGTATCTGAGGCTTTAAAACTATGTCATAACAATTTGTTAACGTTACATGAAAGATATGTATTGTGTCAATCTTAATGCATTGTAATATTAAAATTATGTTACAAGGGCGGTATTAGGTTTCTAACTAGCTTTCTTCTCATAGAAATCATTAATGACTCTAAATAGTTAGAGTCATTAATTGATTCTAACGGTTAATGCCTATACTCCAGTAGTTGCTTTACTTAGCTGACACTACAGTCACTAAGTAGAGTAAAAGTCCAGCATCTGAGGGTGTATAAAGCATTTTCAAAAAGTATAAATGGAGGAAGAGGTGAAATATTTAGAAAAAAAAAATTTCCATGCTCACAAACTAGCCTTTAAGTTTACTCTGAAACACATTTGCTAATTTTAAAATCATAAATTTGTAATTTTACAACGGTAATGATCTTGTCACATACTTTCCCTTTCAACAATTACGTTAACACGTGATCTGACCACGGAACTTTAAGAACAAGTTCACTGAATATTTCACCGTTATACCATGTAAAGATATTTTCATTTTTTTTTTAAATATTTATCAAAACCACATAAAAATCCTTGTTATATGCTATAGACAAAATAAAATTTTACATCATGAATTTTTTGGGACTATCGATGACCATGATGTAAACTCACACAATAAGAGAATTACATGCAACTCAGTTTGAATGTATGATTGTTACTAACAAAGGACGTGTGCATGGGCTTTCTACTTTTCCGTCGTAATTACTACAAACATTTCCATTTTTTCAGCCATTTAAAAAATACTAAAAGCATCATCGGTTTGGGCTATCCCATATGCGATGCAACAAATGCTAAATTCGCACCTGATATCACACTAATGGCTTAGGCAAAAAGTCTAATGTTTCTATGCACTCAAGGTTATTATTATGATCATATATATATATATATATATATATATATATATATGTACTTATATATATATATATATATTGAAACTTTTCTAGCGGCCACCACTCTAATGGACGCATTTAATTCAGAACCGATTAATGACTCCAATGTAAGGAAATCCCTTTTCGACGGCCACCCCTCAAATGGCCACTTTTTCCGGAATCATTACACTGTATATATATATATATGTGTGTGTGTGTGTGTGGAGGGAAATTTCTACAGGTGTTAAAGAATTTCCTTGGATTTTATTGGACAAAATTATACAAAGAATAATGCATGCTCCCATACTTTTTACTCTTCTTTCCTTCCGATACTTTGAGCTTTGTTCCCTTTCAGATGCGTGCTGCGTTGCAGGTTGAGCACTGATTTCGAGGAAGTTGTACAGTTTGCAATTATAAATGATGCTGAATATAAAATTAAATACGTATGTACTTGAAACGTGTCATATTTGAAGATTCAAAAAGACAATCACTTAAGGTAAAATTACCACATTAATACCTTATACACATGTTTGCATACATTTTATGCCTGAAATTTCTGAAGAATGTTCAGAATCAAAATTCATCATTGCCGAAAATTTTGAAACTGGGTGACTTTAAACTTTCAGTCACCCTCGAATTAAGGGATCTGTTTTATAGTTGTTGTTGCTGTTGTGGCTTATGCCCCTTGATCCTAGTTGAATTCTTGGAGTCCAATGAAAAATTGGCTAACACACAATACGGGTTCAGAGGACCGGGTAGCACTGTGGATGCCATCCAGAGGGTACTGGAAATAATAGGACCAGAACAACGGCAGCACAGGAACACACGTGCACCATTACTCTGGATATCAGTAAAGCCTTCAACTCGGCGCAAAAATGCAGAATTCTAGCGGAACTGGCCAAGATGGGAGCTCCTACGGAGCTCGCGGGCATTATTGAAAGCTTTCTGGGCAACAGAACTGTCAATCTAAAGGATTCCAGGTGGAATTACAACGTGGGAGTGCCGCAAGGCTCCTCACTGCGGCCGATACTCTGGTTGGTCCTAATAAATGAATTACTAAAGAGGGACCTAACTTCCAACAAGGTTCACATACAAGCTTTCGCTGACGATATAATGATATTGATCAGTAGCCCGAAAGTCTACAAGTTCTCAGAATTATCCACAGAGGTGCTGAACCTCTGCAACAGCTGGGCTTGCAGAAATAAATTGAAGTTCAACTTGGAAAAGAGCGGTTACACGATCTTCCCTTGGAAGGGAAACATAACGAGACGTCCCACGCTAAAAATGGGAAACTAGTCTATTAAATATAGACAGGAAATAGGGTATCTAGGGGTGATCCTAGATAAAAATTTCTCGTTTATTTCCCACATAGTACAAAGGAAAGAGCGCTTAAGCTCTTTCATACGATGGCTCGGCATTCCAGGAAAACCTGGGGACTTAGCCCAAAAGTGCTGAAGGAAATTTATCTTCTAGTGATGGAGAAGATTGAGCTCTACGGGGCGGAGAGCTGGTACAAGGACACGAACAGGATGAACCTAAGGTTGGCGCAGACGCAAAGACCGTTTCTTCTTGCGCTGACCAAATGTTACAGAACAATATCAACAGACGCCCTCCGCGTCCTAGCAGGGTGTCTCCCGATAGAGATAAAAGGTCAAATCGAGCATAAATTATACAAGCTCCACCATAAGGGCTCTCAGATGGAGGTTATGGGGCAGACGTTCAGCGCTGCTAACTACAGTATCAAAAGAAAAGCTCTGTGCAAAATTTAAAATCTAATGAAAATCGATTGGGACTACAGCTCAGAGAAGCCAGGACCACCTCCAGATTCTTCACGGACGACTAGAAGTTGAATGGAAAAGTCGGCTCAGTATTCATATGCTACGAAGGCGATCGAGCGATCCACAACAGCAAGGAGCGACTCTCAGATAACGCCACATCGTATATGGCGAGGTCAGAGCCATAGCCATGGCCATTGAACATGCAAAGAGCAACGGACTACGAGAACTGGACCTATTCTCAGACTCCAGGAGCGCCCCCCCCAAGCACTTAGGGGGCTTGGGAGCAAATGGGAACTCACTGACGAGGTGAAAAACATGATCAAGGAATCTGGGGTGCAAGTTCACCTCCACTTGGTTAAAGCCCACGTAGAAAATATCGAAAACGAAAAGGTGGACAGGCTGGCCAAGGCAGCCACTGAGTTGGAAGTAATCTCCACGGAAGTAAAGTCCTGCAAGAAGCAGGTGAAGAGGCTTCTGCTCCAAGAGGGGATCAACACTTGGCAAGAGCGCTGGGATCAATCGACAAAGGGGAGAAGAGTCCACGGCATCTTCAAGAAGGTTTCGCTCAAGAGACTCTGCGCGGACTTCCTCCCCAACCAAGCAATCACCGGGCACGAGTGTTTCGGAACTTACCAGGAGTGGCTCCACAACAAACCCAGTACCTGCAGTTGCGGCTCAATTCAATCGCCAGATCACGGCATGCTTGAGTGCAGAGAGTGGGATGCACAAAGAAGAAAGCTGCCTTTCGGGGCAAGCAGCTGGGACAAGTATAAGTTCTACAAGGACTTTTATTGTAAGAACTTTGTGAACATGGTTATCAAGAATCTCCTGGACATTGCGGTCCCGTTCTGCGAAACGGTCAACAACTCCTAATTTTGGCTCATGTATTTTGTCTCTGTATATAACTATTTTATTCTGTATAACTTGATTTTAAATAAAGTATGGTAGGGGAGCATGGTTGGTGCAAAACCCTAATGTCAGAGGTGGCTCGATAGAGTATGGTGGTGTCTTCTACTAGGCTAAGTTTCTTTAGCCTTAGTGGTCTTTCCTTACAACTTCACTAGATGTTTCGGGGATTCCTATCTAAATTTTTCGCTCCTGGAAGCTTTGTGAGCGTGTGGGGCGAGTGGTATCGGTGCGGCGCGGGACTACTGTCGCGTGACCAGTCACTTATAATGGTGCATGTCTTCGGACCGGTCAGTCAATTAACTGCTTATGCCCCTTGATCGACCGTATATCAGGTGAGTCCATAAAGGCTATTGGGCAGAATGGTGCGGCTCCGGTTTTGAATAGAACTACAAGGATCGGATCCGACTTGGCTAAAGAACCGGTCCCGTAATTTTGAACTGAGTCAAGTGACCAGACCGGTACACTTGACCCAGCACCTCCAGATGTAAATTTTGAGAACTTGGAGGACATTGCAGCCACGACAGATTTTTCGTGCACCAGCTGCCATTAGTGTGACAAATCCACGGCGGTGGATTTGTCAGTGACCGGCATCAAACCAGAGACGTTCAGATCACTGGCTCGCTGCCTTTGCCAACTGGGCCACAGTACCCTTCTGTTTATAGTGCATTAACCAATCATATGTGTACTCTAGTGATGGGTGGAACTGCCCTTTTGAATATGTCTCTTGAATCTGACAATAAATGAAACAAAATAAATTGATAAAAAAGTGAAAATTAATATATATGTTTTTATACTATAGTATTATGGGGATGGGAGAATGTTAAAAAAATAATAATACCTGAATAGGAATTAATTGATATAAATCAAAGTGAAAATAAAACATCTCTTTTCATGCTTTGATTTGCAAGATAAGCTTATTATGGCTCGATTAAAACAGCACGGGATGACTCTTCTATTCAAAGGCAATAATTAGCACTGCAGACACAGGTAATTTAGGCACGCTCTTTTATTTGTTCACTTCTGTTAGGTTTTCACTCGGCTGAATGCATCATTCTTTCATTGTACATTTATGGAAACGTTCAGTTAGATTTATTAGCTTGCCAGTAATAGATTTTGCGTCAGTGAAAGAAGATTATAACCAACAAACTTAATAATGAGATCGTAGGATTCTCCTAACGCCTTCGAGCAATTTCCATTCATTTATCTAAGTTTAATAACTATGTCCTTATGTTTTATTTTTCAGTTTCGTGTTAAAGTAAACAGATCATCTCTTCTGACTTGGCTGATGAGAAAAATAAAAGAGGCACCTCTCTCCACCTGTGAAGCCTTCTTCCAGCAAGGACAATGAGTAACCCGGCGAATCTGAAATTGGGCGAAACTGGTTTCTCGTTTGAAAAGAGATTTCACTAAATGTAATTATAAGTCAAATACATCACTGTTAAGATTTTTAAAGAGTTTTCATTCACAGCCGAGGTGTGGATTTCTATCCCAGCGGCCACTCCATCACTAATAACCGACCCAAGAAAAGCCGCTCGAAATTTATTACAAAAGTCAACTCGTTAACCAAGTGAAGCCAATTTCGGAGATGTTTGTCCAGCATTACCCCAAGGTAAGTGCGAAAAAAGGGCTTGGTCTCCGAGAGGTGGAAATCTCCTCCCCCTAAAGGTTCGAAAAGTCGTACCGCCAAAAGATTTATTGTTGCACACCTGGATTTTTGCGAGCTCCTTCCCCACACGCTCCCTCCTTCGCACATCGCAGGTATGGTTACAGGGGCCAAGATCCGGTCGGCCTGCAAGAATTGGCTCGCTATCGCCCGCAGTGGGGAAATTGATTTTTTTTTTATCAGCAACGGAGGTAGGCGTATCTGAGGAGTTGTTAGTGGGATCTTATCTCTCGTTGATGAGGGTAATGTACCTTTTATTAATGTTATCTATTAAAAGCGGCGTGATCTGATGCTTTGAGGAGTCTCTTATAGATGTTCTGGTCATGAATTAGATATGCTGTTGCAAGAAAAAAAACTGAGAAAAAGAGGCAGGCATGTTTCCAGTGACGAAGACCTCGAGACAGGATTGGTTGTACCTTAATCATATAACATTCCGCAGGGAGGGATCCCAGCAAAAGTCCCTTGAGTAACGTAATACGTAATAGAAAAATATTCACGCATATGTGAGAAGGGACAAAAAGGAGGTACTTAAGGATTTCCGGCCATGAAGCGATATCAACTCCGCGCTATAGATCCAGGAACCTTAGGTCCATGCGTACCTACAATTAAGGAGACCTTCAAATTAGGGGAATAAATTTTTAATAAAACTCTAGCCAGTTCAACATTTAAACGGCCAGTTTATAAATCTGCTCGAATTTATGAATGCGTTCATTTCGATTGAAATAATGATTACATTCAGCAAAGGTAAAATGATTTAAATTTTAAACAGTAAACAGTAAAATTTAGTAAAGTTAAAAAAAAAACACTTACCTTAATACCTCAACTATATTAATGGGTGAAAAATATTTTTGAAGGTATTAACTTTTTTTTATTAAAGTGACAAAAATAAAATACTTATATGTATCTACATATCTATATATGTGTATGTGTGCGTATAAGTAGATATATATACAGCATGATTTCAAATTATTAAATTTTGAGAGTTCAATATACGACTTGTTATCGTTATCACCCTGCTTTGACGTTACAGAAATAAGTTAGTATCTTTCGGATCATATGACTCACCACTTTACATAAAATAATCAACTTAAAATTGGGTTGCATCTTATGGTCCGAAGGTAACCTTAAAATAAAATAAATATTTTATTATATGCGTAGATTATATATTTTTATTATATATATATTTATTTATTTATCTTTATTAAGTAAGAAATTGAAAATGTCTTTTATATACCTGACAAAATACAAAATATTACTTTCTAAAAATCCTCCCACAAATTTGAGATACATCTTATATAGTCCGAAAAATACGGTAGGTTAGCTCAGATAGGTTTTACTGAAAACAGGGAAAATGACTGGGTAGACGGGTCTCCATTATATTTGTTGCCAATATCTGACTTCGAAAGGCTTTTTGTAAATGAATTTGTGTTATTCTACTCATGAGGCTAAGTATTCCTCTTTCTTTCGTTTTTAACGTAGGACTACGTTCCTCAATAACGGTCCTCCGGAGAGAAAAAATTTGTCCTGCGTAGCGAGTTATAATTTTGGCAGCGTGCCAAACCCAGTAGCAGTAAACAGTTAAACACAGAAAAGTACTAAAATGAGTAAAAAAAAAGAAAAAAAGAGGTAAGCAACCATAAGTAACCTTACGTTAATAACCCGCGGTAGTTTCGTTAGAAGAGACTACCAGAAATATTTTTTGTAAACCTGAAAGTTCTGTTTGTGAAAACTACTACAGTTTGAAAATTTTACGAACAGTTAGATTTAATTTGCAAAGAAACTGTTACTTGTAACGGAAAAGTTCCTTTGTCTTCAAACCCTACGATGGAGGCTGAGAGTTACTCCAATCGCTTGAGCCTCAGGAGCCCAAGCTGGCCTGAATACATGGGTGCATGACCTAGGAGCCATGGAAGACTATTTTTTGCAGGTACTGTATCGACTCTCGACGCCCCAGGTAATCGTTTGATATGCCTTTTGAGATTGTGGGCCCCAGGAGCCATGTCACGAGCGCCCAGCTGTAAATCAGGCTCTGTTCTATTTCAAATAAAGCAGTTTTCTGATATCTATCTTGCCATCACGGTATTATAAATGCATAGGAAAAAAAATGGGAGACGACCAAGACCGTTAATATACCCATGATAAGCACTTCATTCCTCCAATAATCTTGATTAATGTGAAATCAGGCTGACAGCTGTCGGTGGTAATGAGTAAATACAGACATGCTGGCGGTTAATTATAGTCGGAACTCCAAGGATCAAGAAGTGGGCTATTGGTATTTTTATAATTTAAATTTCAGAAAGATGTTTATGCATATCAGCTTATAACAACCGGAAAAACACATGAAAAGGAAACGAGAAAAGGGTGACGTATTTAATATTCATAATCATCAACTGCTTAGTTTCCTTTTCACACAGAGAATAGCACGCTTACGATAATCTTGATTGATGTGAAAGGATGGGGCATTACTACCGGTTATCTTAAATGATGTGAAATAGGCCTTTACAATAAATGATGACAGTGAATAAATTTGGACTTTTTTTAAACCTTTTTTTTGTAAATTAGAATCAAAATTTCGATGTATAAAAGCTCTGATCTTTAGTTTTGTATTATTTCAATGTGGGATGCGGATATTAACCTTTAGCTTACGGGCCCATTTTTCCGATTCCCTCTTTAGAACGTGAAATTTCATACTCCCTTTGTAAGAACGGCCATTAAGGGGTTTATATATATATATATATATATATATATATATATATATATATATACACAGGGTGTCCCAGTTAAACGTTTCAGAACTTCTACGAGGGGTAGGGTGCATCCTGACGACTCGAAATCATATATCAATGTGGGGTCGGAAATGCTTTCATGAAGTGGTAGATGGCGTTGCGGGAAAGTTCCGAGCGTTAGTGCAGGGAATTGTGATTTCGCACAAGGACTCAGAGTTATCACTATGTCTAATTAAACGAATTTTTATTTAAGAGGGCATGTGAAAACAAAGGTTTATGACACGCTCGTTGACAATGGTAAGGAGCTGGTTGCAAGAATCTCAGTAGCTGCCGGAGAAATTCGAGATGAGCCTGGATTATTCCAGAATTTTCGGAATTCAATGCGCCGGAGATCTGAGGTCTGCATTGCAGTCGGTGGAAAAAAACGTCGAACACTTACTTTAACCCGTGTACCTTTTGGTTTTGTACATTTATTATTAAAACGATTATCCACTTACGGTCTCTTTGTTTATGGTTTTCAGTGTACATCACCTCTTCAGGAAAGCATTTCCGACCCCACATTGCTATATGATTTCAAGTCGTCAGGATAGACTCTACCCCTCGTAGAAGTTCTGAAACGTTTAACTGTATATATATATATATATATATATATATATTAATTACTAGTAAATTATTATTAAAATACCTTAAATTAATCTATAAAAATATAACATGTGGTGTTTGTGGTATAATTGATAATAGCTATAGTCTAATTAGAAAACTACAAACATTAGATAACTGTAAATATATTGTAACTTATGATTTTAAAGATCTATTTAATAATATTGATATAATTGATTTAAATAGAATAATCATAATGTTAGTACAAAATAATATTCAATACTTAAACAACGAAATTAAACTAACTCGTTTCAATAGGCTCCTAGAATTAGTAACTAAACATAATTACATAGTTCATAATAATAGTATATACTTACAGTCCAAAGGTGTACCACAAGGTGGTAATGCTTCAAGTATGCTAGCTAATTTATACTTATATTATTTTGAAATTAATAATATAGAAAATAGCAATTACAATATATTTAGATATATAGATGATATAATAGTAATAAATAAAAGTAATAACCCTATAGACTTAAATTTTTACCCTCCTAATTTGGAACTAATTAAAAGTAGCCATGATAATATTAATGTAAACTTTCTAGATATTAATATTAAATTAAGTACTAACAATAAATTTACTTATGACTTATACGACAAAAGATCTGACTATAATTTTAATATTGTTAAATTTCAAAATTATCTAACCTGTTTACATAAATCTGTTTTTAATAACATTATTGTAAATCAGTTAGTTCGTATAAATAGGCTATGTTCTAAAGACAATAGGATTAAGCATATTATAGACTTGAAAGCTGTGCTAACTAGTAATAATTACCCAGTAAGTCTATCCAAAAACATAATTGGTTGTTTTTGTTTTAATGAATAGTTTGTTCTGTTGCATTAATAAGTTAAACATAACAATAGGTTAAAATAAAAATAATAACTACTAAAAACAAAAATAAAAATCATAAGAAAAATTTTAAAAAAATAATTAACTCATAGTAGTAACAATAATAATAACTGAATAAATAAAGGAATAATAGTCTTAAAATATGGTAACCTAAGTAAGTCTGTAACTGAGTATCCACTACCTCAATGATTGCAAGTTTTATGATGTCAGTCATCTTGCGGTTACAAGTTCTTAACTTCCACTCTGACTAGCGCCAGGCTTGGTGTTCTTTGGTTAAGTACTTTTATTCAAACTTAATTCATTTATTATTCAATTCTTCTGTTAATAATGGATTGTACGGTGTCTGAGTGTGTTTATTTAATAGATCATACTCATCAGAAACAATCCATTGGTTTTTAGACAGTATTGACACCGCTGATGAAGAAATGCTGTCAAAAACCTTATTCATACTTTTCTTTACATGTTGGATGTTCCTGGCTTCAAGTAGCTTTAGAGCTATTACTGGTTTTCTCTTTCACCTTATTCTTATTTATATATATATATATATATATATATATATATATATATATATATATATATATATATATATTCATTCTTGGGCCCGTATTCTTGGGATACATGCTATTCCCCCCCCCCCCGTAAGGTAAAGGTTAATTATCAAACATTTATTTAATAGCACGTTCTTAAAACTGATACATTTCTAGAATACCCTTATGTATGAATGAGGAAGATATTATTTGTTTGTATATGACAGGACTGGCCCAGATGAACCGTACTGAGAGCCCTTTAGGCATTTCTTTAAACTTAATTTACCCCAAATTTTAAAAGGTTATATTTCATATGAAAGAATTTCCTTATCCTTCTCCAATTGTTAGAATAATTAATATTCCTAAAATCTTAAATAGTTTTAAAAGCTTTAAAAATTATTTTTCTTTTAGTTGTTTTGCCAAATGATTCAAATCTGGCATATTTGGAGTTGTTGTAATTCTTAGCCTTGTAGTTAAATTTCGATTTGTCAACGTTGAGCGTAGTTTCTTTTTTATACAAGGATTCAGAGTTATAAGTCGAACTGAAAATGGAATTTATTCGAATTTTCATTCGAATTTTCCGCAGTTCGTCCACCCATGTATAGTATAATAAGATGTATTTTATCAAATTCAAGAAAAAATCATACAATGCTGTTATTTCAATGCAAAATATACAGTTTCTACTGACTATTTTGTTATTTAAGTAGAAACTTTAATTTATCTTTATCGCAAAAAAAAGTAGAGGAGACAAGATTTTAGTGGAATTAATTATATTGACAATGATTAAATTCATTTGCGATTTTGCATTATTACACTGTAATGTGCGGGATGCCTGCCTACGAAAGGAGAACCTCTATAAGGAGCTTTGAAAGGCACGAAATTCGCGTGTTCATTTGAAAAAAAAACGCTGAGAAATCCTGCAGAGCTCACGAATTAAATAATTATTTTGATAAGTTGTTATACTTTGATTTCATTGATTGTTAGTAATACTTTATTATTACAGTATGGAGATTATTAATCACGGATTAAATTATTAATAATGTTATGGCCTCAGTTTTAAAAAAAAATGTACTAAGAACCAATATTACTACCATTGCATCAAGTCACCCATATGGTGTAGTGTTTAACGTTTTGAGCTGCTACACAGTGGGCTTGGGCTCAAACCCCAAGTTAGGCTTTGTCATTTCCGAGTCGTCCCCTCATAGGGAGCAATGCTGGCTCACCTAAATGGTGCTCCCATAATACAATAGCCAGTAGCGTACGCAGAAATTTTCAAAGGGGGGGGTTATAGTCCAGTCAAATTAGGTTTCCATTTCGCATTAAATGAAGGGGTTGAGATTTTTTCAGGAATGTGTAGGGGTTGGTCTCCTGAACAACGCCTAATAAAGTCCCCTCGATTTCAGGCTCCCCGGGGGGGGGGGGGTCCAAAGGTCACTTTTTTCAGTTTTCGGCGTTTATCTCGAAAACGGTGCGTCACACAGAAAATTGTCAAATTTAAAAATTAAAGCTTATAAAATTCCCTTCCAAATGGTATATCCATGTTTATACACAAACTAGAAGGTAACCCGACATTTTGACGTCATAATGGAAAAAGTATATGAAAGTTAAAAAATATCCCGAATTATCTAACAATATTTTATTTAATCCACAACTTGTAAAAGCAAACCCTTTCATTATATTTTATTTATTTAGTTTTTCATGCGATTGGAGTAGTAGACTGCCATCCAGTTTTTTACAGCTCACTACGCGATATGAATACTTGAGCTACATGATTCATTCACATTCAAGTTTGTTTATTTTCAGAATTCATCGCAAAGGTAAACAGATTTTTAAAAACTGTTAAATATACAGCAAAAAGCATCCATTTTTTTTAGTTCTGAGTGTTTTATAGAAAAATAGGCTGAACAAACGTGATTTGATGGAGAAGATATTAGTTTTTAGGTAAGAAAAAATTCTGATCCACATCTGAAATTGAAATTAAGCCTAACCGACTGTTTTTTTACTGAGGGCTTCAATTGAAAGATGAGTACAGCCCGGAAGTGTTATACAGAGACAACGGCTATTATATATATAATGTTAACGTTTTCGAGATATGAGCCGTTGAATATGAAAATTTTTCAAAAAAAAGTGGTAGCGGTTCAGGTATCTCGTCAAACTTCCTCTTCTAACTCTTTCCCCTTCCATTTCTCAGAAAACTCGTGATAAAGAAAGTTGTAAAACAAAAGATTTCCTTCAAAAAGGTATATAGTTATGCTAATTTATCTTCATCAGGTAAATAGTTAGAGCGTTTTGAAGTTTAGGGGTACTTTCAACATTTTGCTAGTAAAATGCTCGTCACTCAAGTTTCGTTTCCAAGGTCTGTAACTCTCTTAATCACTTTGTATGCTGTTTAATTAGATACGCATAGTATTCATAACCCATATAAATTATAAATTATGTATACATGTACGTATAATGTATATCTCATAATATACAGAAGAACACTTGTAGTACAAAGGAGGAAGTAAGAAAACAAACCAAAATGTATAGAAGTGTCATTTTAGCTCAGATTATTTTGAAAAATTTAGATATCACACCATAGGAAAAAGCAGAAGTAGTTCAGTTACTTCAGACCTCAGTAGAAATTACTCCACAACACATTTCCACAAAATGCTGGCTCCCTTGCCAGCATTCAGTGGAAATTGAGCAACGAATTGTCACGTCTCAAAGGTAGTGGCCCAACACAAGCCTTGTGGGTCCAGTACTTTGAAATGGTGGTGTTGATGAACGGACTGGAAAGATCATACTGGAAAGATCATATGACATGCGCCCAACTGATGATACCTTACTTCCATGCCAGCGGGCATTTTCATTATGCAAAGTGTACTCACCTATATGTACAACACATATGCTGGGACTGACAACTCGCCACCTTCAACTTAAACAGGATTTTATAGATCGTGGATACTTCACTGTCAACAGAACTGGAACACCAATGGCTGGTGTGTGGTCTAACATGGCAATTCAGGTGACACTCATGTGTGACATGAAGAATGAAGGAGAAGTAACACGTGGGCGAGACTTTAGTGATTCAGTGGTGGCGAAATGAGTTGGGGGAGCACGCACAGCTACAGCAATATGTAATTCATTTGAGATGTTTGTGGCGTCCATACTGCAAGAGGAGAACAACATGTTGAGTTTCGAGCATCACGCATAACTAGAGACGATCTAGACAGAAGGAAGCTTGCTCAATGGTTGGCTAATCACCCGCCTTTTGCTGAACGTAATTGTTCGATGTCACTTTCAACGGGAGTAATTGGAACAAGCAACGTCAACTGCTACCAGGCATTGGAAATTGGAACCTGCACAATGAACACTTTTGTTGGAATGAATTTCTCAGACGTGAAACAATCCAAGAAAGACTCAGTCGTTCCTTTAGCTGCGATGAGCAATATAATCAAAGTTAATGATGAGGTAGTGGTGGTAGAGCCTCTGATGATATTTCAAAGAATTCTGATCACCAAGAAGAAAGAAGGGGATGTAGAGGAGTTGCTAACGTACGAGTTAGCCCCATACCCGATGTCTCTATTCGCCGAGGGGATAATGAGAAAAATCAAAAAGTTAGCATTGTATGATGCTTTCCCAAAATGTAATCAATTGATCAATGTGAAGAACAGTTTCACGGTAATCGATGGCGGCTCTTGCTCCATAGAGTAAAGTGGAACACCAACACCACCTTCGCCTCCATATGCGATCAATATGTATCGTACATAATCAACCATTACGGCAGCAGTTCAGCTGTGTTTTTTTGATGGCTATGAAGACACGAACTCCACGGAAAGAGACGAACAACATCGGAAAGCATCAAGTAAAGCATCAGTGGATATTGACTTCAATAAGAACATGGTGGCTACTGTTCATCAGGAAAACTTCCTTTCCAGTGAAAGGAGCGAAACCAAGCTCTTTACTATGTTAGTTCAGGCCTTGGATGCAAGAGATATACAGTCTACTACAGCCTCTGGCGTCACGACAAGGGTAAACTCTCTGAGGCATTTTGAAAAAATTTCACAACTATTGGATCCATAACAAAGAAGTCCTAAATAAAATGCGAAGCCAATTTTTAAAACAGAAACTTAACGAGGAATTTTATTTACAAACAACAAAAAATTTAACATTTAAGGTTACAACATATTCAATTTAACTCTGTGCAGATCTACAATGCACGCTCCCGGACCTATACAGTCCCAACACAGGAGCTTAAAACAAACACGTCCACACAAGGCGGATTCTGTGCGGCCTCTCCCTAGATGTCTGAATTTTCAGCCGGGGGGGGGGGGCAGCAGATTATCGGCTGACAGCTCTTCTTAACGCCGAAACTTTATCGCCCGCCGATGTCACTCGCATGAAGTTATCGCTAAGAGAAGACAGCTTTATTACGGTGATAGAAATCATTTTCTGTTTTCCAAAGAGTTACCCTCACCACTTGTTAGGGAAACCGCCATTCCAGGGATTAATCTTCAGGCCAAAACTCTTGCACGTGTTTAAAAACGATGGGAACCGGCCAAAAACTGTCCCGATAACACGCAGCTGTGTTTCTCGCACTCTGTGAGGTTTTGGGAAAACTAACCCCATACTTCCAGTACGCTACAAGCCAAAGGAGATGCTGACTGCAGTATTGTCAGAGGTGGGTGGTAAAACACCTCTCATTCAACTGTGGTGATAGTAGATAGGTAAGACCTGCTCGTCTTACTTGTGGCACTCACCCCACGAGACACGAATGTGTTTTTCATGAAGGCCGGACGGGGCAACACAGAAGACAGGCTCTATTCTTCCCAACATCTTCAGGTTTTATCATTCAGCTGACCTCATTAAGTAAATTTAATAATTTATATAATCCATTAATATTCAATAATACGTTATACACTATCTGGCCTAAAGTATCCGGACACCCCCCTAAAGAATTGGATCTAGCAGGTGACGTAATTTGATGCGTAACCGAAAGCTATAAAAGTATTGGTAGTGGTTTGGCAGGTCATATTTATGCGTTTGTGAGACGATGAGTAAGTCAAAGGAGCTTAGTGACTTTGATCGTGGCATTATAGTGGGATACCACTTTGGTGGAAAATCATTTCGGGAAAATTCGGACATTCTACAGAAGCTAAAATGATAGTGAAGACTTTGACTTGTTTGAAACTTTTTTCCAAGTATCAGATTGACTGCTTTTAATATATAGGAAAGAAGTTGATGAAATAAATTTATATAATATATTCAATGTAAGTAACTGTTGTTTGAACCTACTTTTGATAACCATTTTTTGATTATATGAACAACTTTTATACATTTTGGTTTGTTTTCTTACTTCCTCCTTTGTACTACAAGTGTTCTTCTGTATATTATGAGATATACATTATACGTACATGTATACATAATTTATTATTTATATGGGTTATGAATACTATACGTATCTAATTAAACAGCACACAAAGTGATTAAGAGAGTTACAGATCATGGAAACTAAACTTGAGTGACGAGCATTTTACAAGCAAAATGTTGAAAAGTACCCCTAAAATTCAAAACGCTCTAACTATTTACCTGGTGAAGATAAATTAGCATAATTATATAAATTTTTGAAGGAAAATTTTCGCTCTACAAATTTCTCTATCACGAGTTTTCTGAGAAATGGAAGGGGAAAGAGTTAGAAGAGGAAGTTTGACGAGATACCTGAACCGCTACCACTTTTTTTTGAAAAATTTTCATATTCAACGGCTCATATCTCGAAAACGGTAACACTTGGGTACAAACATGGATATACCATTCGGAAGGGAATTTTATAAGCTTTATTTTTTAAATTTGACAATTTCCTGTGCTACGCACCGTTTTCGAGATAAATGCCAAAAACTGAAAAAAGGACCTTTGGACACCCCCCCCCCGCGGCGCCTGAAATCGAGGGGACTTTATTAGGCGTTGCTCAGGGTATCAACCCCTACACATTCCTGAAAAAATCTCAACCCCTTCATTTAATACATGATTCTCCGCCATTTTGAGTAAATTTGACTGGACTATTACTATGAAAGAGTAGTTTTGAGCAATCAGTGCAAAGCGTAAACCTAATTAAATAATATATGTAATCAGAACCAATGGGGGGGGGTTATAACCCCCATCAACCCCCCCTTGCGTACGCCACTGGTGTGGGCGGCCTCCAGACGAATCTATGAAACTTACAGCCATGAAATTTGGCACACGGGTAGTGCAGACAATGAGAAAGTGCACCTCGAAGCCCGAATTTTAAATTTTATTCTAGAAATTTTTTTATTTTATGTTTTTTAACTTCAGATTACGATATCTCGGCAAAAAATGATCATAGGATTTTCATCTTTTTACAATCTAAGACTACAGACATTTCCTTCAAACCTATTCCTACAGACTCCTTCAAACAAGACCTCATTTGTTTAAAAATAATTTAAAACAGACTAATATTTTCATCAAAATATAAAACCCACTTTTTCGGAAATTTACGCAATTTGAGGATCTACGGTCAATGCTCTTCGAGTTTTTATCTTACAAAGAAAATATTTACATCATCTGGAAGATGAAAGCTTTCTCATTCATATAAACCTCATTTCAAGTCTCTATCTTAAAATTTCGATTTTTAATTGAATTTTAAAGAACGATACTTCAACACCAATTTTATACGCGGTTCTTCCAACGCGGTACTCTAGACGTTGGAATCAATCATTCATAAGAACTGCGCATGCGCACAGGGAAACGTTTTATTTACTTTTGCCGGTGTTCACCTTTTCTGTATTCTGTCAATTTTTGTTTAATTTAGTTATTTTTTTGCATATTCTTTCTTTTTATGCTTGAGTCTGAAACTCTGGAATATTTTTTATTATCATTCTAATGCTTCGAAACTTAACAATGTTTACCAGGGGTGTTTTAAAACAACTGTTAATTATGTTTGTGTTTAGCTTTGAGAAAAAATAATTTTGTAAAGGTTTTTTTGGTCTTTTATGCTAAAATAGCACTTAAAAATCAAAAAAAGAAACAAAAATTTACCTGTAAATAGCATACCTTTTTTATAAATTGATCAATTTGAAGTAATTTTTAATGAAATTTAGCTAAAACACCTATCACTCTGCACAAAATCCTAAAGCTAATATTTTAATTTCCCTCTCACACATGTTATATATGACAGTTATCTTCTAAATGACCTACAATCTAAGAGAAAATTTTAAAATGCAAAAATAATACACGCAATTTTATGTTTCAATATGAAAATTTTCCCCGATTCGTGATTCCTTTCCTTATAAAAACAGCCCAAAATAAAAAAACTATTTATTATACACCAATTATTGTTCACTTTTTGTTTATTTTGTATTTTCTAAGGAAATTGTGTTGATATTGGATATTTTTGAAGGCCAGTGAAATATAATTATGTTTTATTTACTTTTCTATTTTGCATTTAGTTAATTTTCTAATTTTCTTATCTGTCATTTTTTGTTTAATTTAGTTACTTTATTTGAATATTCTTTCATTTTATGCTTTTGTCTACAACTCTTTGCAATATTTCTGTGATATAATTGTAGTTTTTTTAATTTTGGGCTGTTTTTATAAGAAAAGGAATGACGAATCGGGGAATATTTTCATATTGGAACATAAAATTACATGTATTATTTTTGCATTTTCAAATTTTCTCTTAGATTGTAGGTCATTTTGAAGATAACTGTCATATGTATCATGTGTGAGAAGGTAATTAAAATAGTAGCATTAGGATTTTCTGCAAAGTGATAGGCGTTTTAGCTACATTTCAATAAAAATTACTTCAAATTGACCAATTTATAAAAAAAAGTATGCTATTTAGAGGTAAGTTTTTGTTCTTTTTTTTAATTTTCAAGTGCTATTTTACCATAAAAGACCAAAATAACCTTTGATTATTTTTTTCAACTGACTCTGAACGTAGAATATTAATCTGAAATTTAGCTAAAACGCCTATCACTCTGCACAAAATCTTGATGCTAGTATTTTAATTTCCTTCTCACACATGATACATATGACAGTTATCTTCAAAATGGCCTACAATCGAAGAGAAAATTTTAAAATGCAAAAATAATACACGCAATTTTATGTTCTAATATGAAAATTTTCCCCGATTCGTCATTCCTTTCCTTATGAAAACAGCCCCAAATAAAAAACTATTTATTATACATCAATGCTTTTTTTACTGTTTTCACTTTTTCTTTATTTTGGATTTGCTAAGGAAATTGTGTTATTATTGGATATTTTTGAAGGGCAGTGAATTTTGTAGTTATTTGGTGTTATTTAAAGTTAATTTTCTAATATTACTCCTTTTGTTTTCTTTTTTTTCATTTATCCTTTTTTACTGGGTTAATTCCCAGTATACGGATTACCGTTGGAACTCTCTCTTTGGAAAATTTGTGTGATATAATTGTTTTAAGCTTTGATTTTAGCTTTGATTATTGCTATTCCATGATTGCTGAAGGGAGCGGGTCCCTAAACCGACCGGCTAGACGGGCGAAGCACGGCTAAGTAAATTTGACATTTTTACTTTTCAGATTTTAGTGCTACAGTGATGAAAGGCTGAAATTCTGAGATGTGTATAACATTTCGCATATATTTTTTCTATGTTATTTATACTGTGTTAATTTTTAAATTGATTTTGGTTAACAAACATTCTTAAAATCCCGGGCATCGCCGGGTACTTCAGCTAGTGTATATATATACATGGTGGTCATAAAGAAACTTTGCCGATATATGGACCTGTAGTGACCGTTCCGTTCAACCGATCGAGATGAGCTTTCAGATATAGTTATTCAGAGATATGAGCTCAGGATTCTGTGAATGGCAACAACATGGCGCTCACGATTATGGTTATTGGTACAGAAACTCGAAATTTTCAAATAGGAATACCCACTTTTTCCCGCCGCAAAATGCTCTGCGTATGCGAAAACCCTAAAAAGCGTTGGAACGGTACGTGTATCACAAAATACGGACGCGTTATGCACGCACAAAAAAAAAAAAAAAAACAGCTCTGCGAATGGCTAACGAAAACGATATATGGACCTCTAGCGACAGTTCCGTTCAACCTATCGAGATAAGATAGCAGATATAGTTATTCAGTGGTATGAGCTCGGGATTCTGAGAACTGCAACACAGTGACTCTTTCGATTACGGTTATAAGTACAGAAATTCGAAATTTTCAAATGGCAACGACCACTTTTTTCTGGTCGCAAAATGCTCAGCGCATGCGAAAATCCTAAAATGCGTTGAAACGGTACGTGTATCACAAAAAACGGACGCGTTATACACGCACAAAAAACAGCTCTGCGAATGGCTAACAAAAACACGATCAGAGAGCTTTTTATCGGTTTTTACGCTGAATATCTGGCGAACTGCGTTCTGTGATTGGTTTGTAGCCTCTGTCATATGCAAATTTCCTCCGTGTGCCCCGATCGTGTCTTTGTGACCGTTTGCAGAGCTTTTTTTTGTGCGTGTATAACGCGTCCGTTTTTTGTGATACACGTACCGTTCCACCGCTCTCTAGGGTTTTCGCATGCGCTGAGCATTATGCGAGGGGAAAAAGTGGGTGTTTCTATTTGAAAATTTCGAGTTTCTGTACCTATAACCGTAAACGTGAGCGCCACTTTGTTGTCATTCACAGAATCCTGAGCTCATACCTCTCAATAACAATATCTGAAATCTCATCTCGATCGATTGAACGGAACAGCCGCTAGAGGTCCATATATCGGCAAAGTTTCTTTATGACCACCCGGTATATATATATACATATATATATATATATATATATATATATATATATATATATATATATAAGAAATAAACATAGTCTCATTTTAAATTTAAACTCATTTAGAATTACTCATTTAGTATACTTTATAGGTCTACGATTATATAATTTTAGGCTATGAAAAAAAATACGCCGGGCTTTTCTTGGGAGGAGGAATTGCCCCTCTGGAGTCGCCATTGCCTGCAAGGGGCATGTGAGAGCGAGGGAGCGATTGAAATTCTTGTTGCACATGTGTTTGGAATTTCTAAATTTGGTATAATAAAAAATGAAAGATCCACTAAAAAATGTCATTTTAAGGATGGGGCACGTTTTCTTGTCCCCCCCCCCTTTTACGGACCCCGTGCAATAACTTATGCCCTGACCCCCACTTCGTATAAGCGGACTGAAGAGAATTTGCCCATCACGCGTGGCCCCTTGGCGTTGGATGCCTGAATGCAGCAACCCCAAAAAATCAGTGCCTCGACCTGCCAGGTCGGTAAATCCTGTATTGATTCCCGGTCTTTTGTTTCTCGTCCATTTCTATAGAATCTTCAGTCAACAAGACACTTCCGAAACCACTCCTTCTGGACGGACCCTTTGTTCCCATTGACGGAAACGGGGGGCGAAGACCACGCCCACTTATTTCCACAGCTGCTCCGGAAAAATGTAAATGATTTTCTCCAGGATGACAGACAGTACGTTACTGAAGAGGTGAGCACCAGATTCAGACAAATACAAATGAAAGGAAAAAAGGATTAAGTAAAGGAAAACCAGAAGGATGAGATTGTTTCACGATCGAATAATCGAATCGATAGATCGTGAGAGTGAAATTAAAAGGTACTGCACTCTCCTAATATCGGAATTACACTTCACCCCCTGTTTGTAATTCGGAGCTTTAGTTATTTAAATACAAGAAAAAACTCAAGGAAACACACTATACAACTGAGTAGTTTTTAAATCAAATTGACCGTCCAGTCTCTTTTCTACATATGCGGATGAATTTGTGCATAGACCAAATGATAATAAATCATAGGAAAAAAAATCATTATCTACAGTCGGCAAAATATTATGCTGCAGTGCGTGAAGTTCGCTTTTACTGAGTTAGACAAGAAAAAGAAATAAAAGCTACTAGGTAGGAGTCATATTGCATTGGTTCATCTCAGTGTTAACCTATGGAGAAAATTTTTCCAATGATTATCAATTTGATTTCTTTAAAGATTTCTTTTATACTGTACTCCGTAACACAGAAAGAAATGTTTTACTCCGGTTATCTATTTCATTAAAAAAAAAATTATTTTGAATTATTCGGGGGTGATTTGCTATACTGTGCTTTAAATGCAAGGTGGAGGAAATTTCCACAATGATAAAGATAGCAGCCTAAAAAATTTCTTTCTCTGCAGAGCACAATTTTTAAAATAAATCTTTAAATCCAAGTCAACAAAAAATTTCTCCATGCATTAACACTGAATTGAGCAAATCCAGCAGTATGGCTACAAGACAGCAGCCTTAAGGCTAAATAAGGATAAATAACCTTTATAATTACTTAATTTTACAAGAGTCACTTAAAAAATCGAAAATCCTTCTTTCAGTGCAGTTAATTTAATTTTTGTATATGCAAGATTAGAAAGAAACTACAAATAAATATTCTTTCCGATTTGTAAGAACACAGTGGCAACATGTGAACATGCAAGAATTCAGTACACACTTTACGTACAACTTTTTTGTAAGAAAATTACATTTTTTTTTCGGATCTTTATTATTCTGGCATTTACAAGAAAATACTATTCGGTAACGTATTATTACTTAGATCTGCTTTTCCCCCCATGAGCGTAAATCTATTAACTAAAATAATTGCAAGATAAAAAAACTTTTTATATACCATGTTTTTAAATTTTCTGTTGAATCATATAAACTTGACAATGCTATGTATTAATAAATACTTTTTAAAAATATTTTTGATGAATTATCCTATCAACTTGAAAGAAAATGAAGTTAATTGGAAGTTAACTTGCATTTAACTTTTCATTCCCGTTCCGGCCGATAGATGGCTGCACCAGTCTTCAAAACAAAATTAACTGAAAGTAACAGAAAATTTATTTTAATTCTGCTTAAAGATGGCTAAAAGTATTAAAAAAATGCATTATCATCATGTTCTGGGGTATTCTAAAAGTTGCAAATGTCTGGCTAGTCGGGAAGTTAGTTAAAAATCGATTGCAAGATTTGTAAGGGTCAAACACACAAGCAAACAAGAAAGAAATTAATAAAAACATGGTAATCAGGGAAGTCTCTCAGTATGAGATTCTCTCACAGCGTCACGTGTAAAGGATTGAATAAACATCCATCTGTTGGTCCCGATATTCAGAATTAAAGTAACGTGCTTGGCTGCAAAATACTAAAGTGACGCCTGACCATTGCCGAGAAAGAACAGAAGAATATGTTTTAATAAATTTAAGATTATGTTTTAATAAAATGTAAAATAAAATAAAATAAAATATGCGTTTACTAACCTGTGATTTATTAAATCCTGTGAGGAAAAGTCCCTATTGTTTAACGCTAGTGTTGAAGTTCTGTATGGTCAATTAAAGAATCGCCTTAAATCATTTGTACTCTCTCAAGGCCGTGAGTCTACCTTGTACTTTGTATACCGTACAGAACTTGCATAATTATAGCAGTACGTCCTTTATGATGTTCTTCGTAATTAAATGGGCTTTTCATAATATCCAACCTCTAGATTTATAACTAAATGCAATGAAGAGGAACGCAAGGCCATCCATCATATGAAAAACAAAGCGCAGTTAAAATTATAAATAATTAAATAATCAAATATTCATATTATATTATAACCATTTATAATTCCCGAATACAAGAAAAGCGCCTTCCTTCGTAACGTAAGAAAGAATGTTGGACAGCCCAGATGATTTAACAGCATTCCCAGTCATTTTCAATTTTTTTTTTTTTTTTCACTTCAAAACACCAGGATTGACCCGGAAACTGGACTTCGACCGTTTGCTTTCTGGTCAGGCGTGCTGACCATTTTGCCGGCCAGTCATGTCAGGATTTACCCCAATAACCCCAAAAATGTATACGTTTGCTTTGGCAATAGTAGTACATAATAAATGTGTACCTTCTGCAATAAACAAATAAACTCTATTTAAGAGGCGCAGTGGCTCAGTTGGCAAGGACAGCGGGTTAGTGATCCGAAATTCCCTGGATCGATGTTCGTCGCTGACAAAAGCCACTGCCGTGTATACTAATGGCGGCTGTTGCACGTAAAATCTATTGTGACTGTAATGTCCTCCAAGTTCTCAAAATTACTTCTGGGGGTGCGGGATCAAGTGTTCTGGTCTCGTCACTTGACTCGGTTCAAAATTACGGGACTAGTCCTTTGACCAAGTCGAATTCCGACCCTTGTGGTGTCAGTCAAAACAGGAGCCGCATTTTCATCGCCCATAGCCTTCGGGACCATTGGCGGCTCCAAGGGGGGGGCAATAGGGGCAATTGCCCCTCCCCAAAAAGCCCGGCGTATTTTGTTTTCATAGCCTAAAATTATATAATCGTAGACCGAATACTAAATGAGTTTAAATTTAAAATGAAACGATGTTTATTTCTTATATATATATATATATATATATATATATATAAATATTGCGCTCATGACGTTGCCCCCCCCCCTCCAAAAAAAAAAAAAAAACTCTGGGCTGGAGCCGCCCCTGTTCGGGACTTTATCTGATGTTGCTGTGGCATAAGCAACAACAACTCTATTTAAAGGGTGGTCTAAATTATGATGAAATTCAAAATTAAGTATAAACAACGAACTGCAACAATAATTGCATGGTTTTCATTTTGGTTCTTAAGAGTGTCCTTTTTATCCAGAAAAAAAAATAGCTGTCTATAATGTAAATCGATTTTTTCAACCGATCATAACAGTTAAGCTTCTACCATATAGGCCTGGATTCTCATTCCCGAAAATCATGCTTGTTACAGCGTGGTACCTTCATAGGGAGTAACCTTCTGGGTCGTTACATATAAATTCGCGATAGAATTGTGGTGTGGGTGGGTGGAGTACCTTCTTGTTTAAGCTGCCTACGGCAATAAAATAATATATCTTTTCAAACGATCTCGGTAATAATAAAATAGCATATTGGTGAAATAAAAAACTGTAATAAAATTCACGATATACGTATAGAATCAATGTTCAATTTTCGGCTATGAGAGCTGTATTGGGGGGGGGGGAAATTATGTATTTTCAAAAACAGCGTTATTAAATTAGCTAGAGAAACAGGCATGCATGCCTGTGTGGGAAACAGCTATGGAAAACCGGCGCACAGGGTCAAAACCCAACAAAAGCACAAAAACCACGCTGCTCGACTTTCCCCTAACAGCTCTAGATACCATCAAAAGGGCAACTCCTGCTCTAAAAAAAAAAAAAAAAAAAAAAAAAATGTGAACCAAGCTGTCCGGTCAAAAGAACGGCATTGCTGGATGTCACGAGTGAGGGGGAGAGGTGTTGAAAAAGGGAAGATCCTCAAGAGGTGGAGAAGGACATTCTTGGCATATCCCCCTCCTTGTGTTTATCACTTTGGACAAAAGTAGCAAAATATGGCTCGGCGGTTGGCTTCCTTTTTATTTATTTATTTTTTTTCTCTTTCTCTCTTATCCCCGAGGGTTGTATGTGGGCATAAGGGGAGGAAAGGGTGGGGGTAGCGAGGGAAATGTAACTGCCAAGTTGACTCTTCATTCATTATATTTGGCATCTAGAAGGTGAAAGTTTGATCTCGGCGGAACTTTGTGATTGCGCTCTTGGGCTTTGCCTTCCTGTCTTTAAAGAGAAATTAGGTTCTAAGTTATGACCCTCCCGGTCTGTGTTCAGGATGAAAAAAAAAAGAAGAAGAAAGAGACAACAAATTTAAAAGTATTCTATACCAAAATTACAACATAATAATTTCTCGTGCTAAAAACACTCTATTTTTTTCACGCAAGTTAGATAAATGCCTTTCGATGTTCCATAGTTATTCTTTTACCTCCTGTCATCAAAAATAATTTAAGTCTGAAGACGGAGAGTCCATTGCATAATTTTGTACTGTTAAACATTTTTGCACGAGCATACACAGGAATAATACTTATACGCATATCGCTCTCTCTCATTCTTCTCACACTTATATGCATACAAAAATGTATATATATATATATATATATATATATATATATATATATATAGAGAGAGAGAGAGAGAGAGAGAGAGAGAGAATGTATATTGAATTAATAGACATTAAGATTAGCACTTAACTGTAGATTTGTACAGAGGAAAAATAAGTTTCATTCACTCACATATCACTCTCATTCACTCTTCAGCAGCCACTATATAGGTAAACTAGAGAAAAACGCATTATTTTAATTAAAACGGCAATGATTCCCTCCTTTAGATAGCGTACTGTATATCAGCAGGGATATTATTTGCAATATCTTTTGGAAACACTGCACATTTGTATCTTTTATTCATGCAATGGTTACTGAAGACGATATATGAGTGCTTGTTTTTCTTGTAAAATCATTTTTTATTCTTAAAACAATTGGCAAAGGATTCAGTAATATTTATTTTACTGGGCTTCAGTTTTAAATGCATGTGGTCAAACTGAGAGCATTAGTTTTGCTTGTTTTGTCACTTCATCACCAATGGTTTTGACATTTTTCCTTTATCTGTCAATCTAATGTATGAAAACACACACACATACATATGTTATACATATGTATAAATATATATATATATATATTATATATATATATATATAAATATATATACATACACACTCACATGTATTATCCGCATATAGTGACAAAAGCAAAATTCTGTTTCGTGTAAAGAACTTACAAATATTTGCCTAGTTAATTTTTGAAAATAATTCTTCAATATGTTCTAAATCTTTCATATTTACGAGCATAGTGATACGGTTTGGGGGAATAATGAGAGGTCCATATAGTGATGTTAGCCGCTATAATTTTAAAGGAAAGTTCGATGGCAGTTATGTTCATTAATTTGAGTAAATATTGTGGGAGAGGAAATATTTTCATTTTTTAGCTACACTGGCAATAGAGAAATATAACATTGATTATAATAATATGTAAGAAAATTTCCCTTTTTTCAGATACTAGCCACAAAAAAAAGGGGTTGGGACTTTCATGGATGTATATTAAATTATGTAAACAAAACTATATCATAAATAATGTTTTGGAAGACTGAAAATTACTTTAGTTAGGTGAACTATTCCTGATATTTGCTTTTTAAATTCATTCCTCTCCATCCTCTCACCCACAAACGCTGCAATCATCTAGTCCCTCCAGTGGTTTACAAGAAATGAAGTCTCGTCTCTAAAACAAAATGTCCAAATGGCGTCCCTGTATACAGTAATTCTCCCACAGTTAATATGAACACTGCATTCATTCTCCACCATGATTTAGAAGAATAAAAGTCCCCCTCCCCCCCCCCCCCAAAAAAAAAAAATGAATTGCCGAATATTGTAACAATAAATATGTATTCTTGCACAATAAATATGAGCATTGTGTTCATTACCCCCTATTGTTTAACAAGAAAGGGAGTCTCGCACCCCAGATCGAAATGCCGAAATGTCGCAACTATAAATATACATCCTTGCACAATGAATATGAGCATAGCGTTCAATCCCCCCCCCCCCCTATAGTTTTTACAAGAAATGAAATCTTGCACCTCAAAACGAAATGTCGAAATGCTTTTCCTTAAACTATGAATTCTTCTGATCACATATGTAAGATGTAAGTGATCCTTCCGAACCTTAGTGTGTGAGAATTTTGAAACTCTAACAAAAGTTATTTGCTTCACTGAAAAAAAAAAAAAAACTGAGAACCAATTATATTTTACTTCCTGTAAACAAGCACCTGCATTCGGAATTTTCAAGTGATATATTTGGCTTTAAAATGAATTGCCTTCCTTACTCACTTCACAAATAATTACAACCGTTATGCCTCTTCAACCCCGTAATTCTCCCGTCAAGAGTGATTCCTTTTATGACTTCTAACTTCTTTTCTAACACCTGAGCGGATGCTCCCACTCAGGCCCATAAAAGAAAATCCCCTTCGGAGTTATGTACATGAACTAGTTCTTTGGCCCCCACAATCGGAGGGAAGTTTCCTACGCGAAGCAGACTGCTTGGCTCCCCCGTTACCCCCTGCGGATCGCTTGCACCCCCTTTCCCTTCCTCCCCCTGAGTGTTATGCCCTCTTTCCTCGGCTTTCCATTGTTAAGTTCTAAATTTTTATCAGTTAATCTTTGCTAGAAGCTCTCTCGACCCCCTCCCCCTCTCACGTGATCAGCGGCATGTCTTTCATGTTTCGTTATGAGTCGAATCAATCAAAGATTTTGGCTCTCCTTTTCTAGTAAGATTCCCTTGGATTTATGTTCCGTTTTATTATTATTGCTGTTTGCCGAAATTTTACCTGCCTCTACGTATTAAGGTTCCTTAAGACGGGGTTTTTTTTTTTACGTGAGGACTTTTATAACATTGAGATATCTATAAAAAAAAGGGAACGCAGAGGCATTTATTCATTAAGGATTTTATGACTTTGTTTTGATATGCTGCGCGTACCGGTTTTAATGATGCCTTCTGTATCTTGTTCTGTACCCATTGTCAGTAAAAATTGTTTGGATTCTTATTCCGGTTTTTATTATTTTTCGGTACTAATAATAAAGAGAATCAATTGTCACGAAACAAAAAGAAACAAAATGTGTCATGGTTTAAAAAAAAGAAGCTGAATAGCGAGAAGTACAGATTGATGTTAAACTAATCCCTTTGTTATCGGAGCTTTGAAAACGAAGGTAGCGGTGTGATCAGTTTTAATTTACTTATTTACATACAGTGAAATTTTAATGGTATCGTATATTGTTTTATTGATACAACAGCATTTTTACTGCCTGATACATAGGATGTCATTCATAATTTATTCATTAGATTCTGATTAATTAAAGCCCTGAAATATATATAAAAAAAGATACTAAGAGTTAATAAAGAAGATTTTATGTCATGCAAATCTAATGCCTGGTGAGTTTTTCATTTTAGTTTTTCTACAACAGTCGGTACATGTTCCAATGGACCATGGGGATGTAGTAAGAATGACGATTCTGCATTATTTCTGGCTCTTTCTTTGAATACAAATCTTTCGTGAATTATTTATATATTCCTATTGTTTTAATATTCTTTGTATCTATTATTTTATTATATGTTTGTAAGTCATTCTTCGGAACCAGGAGCTCAATAGAGCATGAATGTTCTATTGGAGATCTTCTACTGGGTTTGCTTAGCTGGCTTGCGTTGATTAATGAAAATAGCTCATAGACCTCTTAAAATAAAAATTTCTATCCTCGACAATTGTTTTAAATCAATTATAATTTTTTCCTCAGAGATTTAACTTGGATGTTAAAAAAGATGAATACAGGGAGACTTCTCTATGGCGGTCAGTAATGGCTCCGATAAAAAGTGGCTGTTTAATAGGGGTGGCCGGATAGAGAAGTTTCACTGTACTTTTTGAAAATTGATCTATTTTTATTACAGTCACTTAAATATAACCATGCCTCATCGAGTGTTACCACACATTTCCATTTTTCAGCAACTAGGTGTTTTTCGTATATTTTATACAATTTTTTTTCAGCAAAATGCTTTGAAAAGCAGATCAACTTTTGATTATAAACATCTTTTTTAACTTCAAATCTTTATGAACGATTTACTTACAGTGCCAGAAGACATTCCTAGTTCGATGCCAATGGATCTTTGAGTCGGTTTATTTTCTTTTAGGATCAGAGACTTAACTTTCTTGATATTTACCTGCGTTCGAACAGTCTTAGGACGAGGTTCACGGTCATGTTTTTATTTCTACTTTCAGTTAGAAGTTTTTTTTCCTTTCAAATTTAATATAGTATAAATACTTTTTGCGAAATGTCATAACCTCATTTTTACACCACTTCATAATTTGTTGATACGAATATTTCTCCTCGGAAAGCGCAGTTTACGTAACGTTTGAGCCATCTATCAGTTTAGGAGCCATTTTCAAATAAATCTTTTATTTTACATTCCAATCAAAACAAAACAGTAGCAGATTATTATTCTGATGTTGCCAAAATTTTTATATCCAAATCCAAATGACAGAAATAAATTTCAAATCGTTTCCATGAAGTGCGAATGACCCTCTGATTTCCCCCTTACCAGAATCTCGAAGACTTTGAGTCTAATGCAAAGATGAGTTTAATAGACTGAGTATCATCAATAATGCCAACCGATTCCTCCAGGAAGTCGGGTCACTAGCGTCTTCACCTTCTGTGCAATCAAGATTGCCAATGTTGGATGCCAAAGAAACACATGCTGAAAACGACATTTAGATTTTATTTTTTTCGTAAAAGACAACTACTCGCATAGTTCTTTTAGATTAGGAAGAGGTGTAGTATGCACGCCTTTAGTGGAAGCGAGATATCGAAAAACGCGGTACTGCTGTTTATAATGACGATATGAATGTTCGCTTTTTGGCAGTTACACTCTTTTTGGAGGGAAAGCAACTTTTACAGGATATTTTTACGGATTAATTAGAATTCGTCGAGTTGACAGAATTTGACGATAAAAAGCTATTTTTTAGTAAGTTTCTTCAACAAAATACTAACCTGCAGGGGTCATAATAATTTTATCTATTTGTATCAATAATCTATTAAACAGATATGATTTTCATTTACACATTTATAAAATGATCTCAATATAAGACATCAGAACTATTAAAAAAAAAAAACCCTTAAGAAATTGCGTGTACGTGAGATGTTATCCTCTTTTTAATTTTTAGGAACTTGAAGCTTATTTTCAAAGTTAAGAAATCTAACCGGAGCAAGAGAATTGAAATTGAATGACTAAAGTACAAGATCCGAAAATAACAGTACTGCTGTCTAGATTTTACTACAGCAATTATTCTATACCTAAAATATTTCTCAGACACATAACAGAGCAGTGTTATGCAGCAAGGAATCAACCTACAAAAGTTTAAAATGTTAGTTAAATGGCTAGTAAGGTGTGACATATATATTTAGTCACTTGGGAAAAAATTATTTTAGGGCAAATAATATTCTTTTTATTAATTGGGAACCAACCATCAGCAACTGAATTTTTAATTTAATGCTTTACTTAAACTCGATTTTCTCAGTTTCAGTGTAGTAGCCTTGCTGTATTACACTGTTCAATTCTAATCAATAAAATTCAATGGATGCTTATTGAATTTATTTTCAAAGTCTTTTAAAATTTTTAATATGCTTGTTTTAAATAATTAAAATTTCTCTTTTATTGAGTTCAATTTGTCCATAGGATTTTACATCCTAATTTATGGTTTGGACTTTAAATCCGAGAGTTAATTTGCCTTTAAGTAAGTCAAGTTAGACATCATGAACTGCCCTCAACAAATTACTACTATTTCTTGAAAAAAAGCTAATTTAAAATCTTTTCACCGACCTAAAAGAATAAGGTTTTGAACCCAAGTCGCGAAACCTCAAGGTCGGTCATCTGACAACTCAGCCATTAGCTCCGGGCTTCTAAATTGTCGTTTTCATTGATTTTCCTCCCTTGTCCTCTTTCTCTATGAAGCTAACGACCCAGAAGGATGTTGGTATTCACATATTTGCCTTAATTTTATTTAGTCACTGATGTTCCTTATTTATTTCCATGAAAGATATTTGTCACGTGCTTCTTAACAGGAGGGAGTCTTTGTAGTAAATGCCTACCAGGACCAAGATACGAACACAAGCCCAATATTCTATCACTTAAACAGGAGGAAGAGTTAACTTAAACGACTTATTTTCGAACCTTTCATTAAATCTTTTGTTTTCGTTTTACATTCATTCATACATTCATTCATACATACATACATACACACATACACACATGTCACACATACACACATACACACACACACACACACACATACACACACACACACACACACACACACACACACACATATATATATATATATATAAATATAATATATATTCCCATCTTTTTCTTATAAACACTCGCATGTCGCAGAGGAAAGCACTGCGACATGCGAGTGTTTATATTTAAAGTCACTCCTTTATTTCCTTTATTGCATCGATTATTGATTTTACAAATAAATTTTTAATTTTTGTAAAGTTTGTGCTATTCTTTGAGTTTTGTAAAAAGGCTTTGAGAATTCTTAAATTAGTGGCTAGGGTTCTTAACTGCAATTTTCACTGTTGGTGGAGTTTCCAGGGCGCTGACTCCATAAATTGTTTGATTTAAGCCCGAGCTGGAACTAGAGGCTCATGTCTTCGTCGGTAATAGGCTCCATACGGCTTATCTATCACTTCAAATCCGTTTTGTAAAATATTAGATACAAATATATTTTTATCCTTCTAAAGTTTGTGTTATTCAACATTATTGAATGTGGGCGGGATGGTCCAGTTGGCAAGGGCAGCGAGCCATTGATCTGAATGTCTCTGGTTCCATGCCCGTCGCTGAAATCCATCGCGTGTACACTAAGGGCGGCTGGTCACGTAAATCCGTCGTGGCTGCAATGTCCTCCAAGTTCTCAAATTTACCTCTGGAGGTGCGGAGTCAAATGTTCCGGTCTCGGCACTTGACTCGGTTCTAAATTACGGGACCGGCTTGTAGGGGATAATGCTGGCCACCTATAAGGTGCCCCCTTATTTAAATGGCCAGGAGTCTCGGCTGAAAGTGTGATGGATTAAGTTCCAAAGTTGCCATATGTAACAACAACATTATTGAGTTTTGTAAAAATGCTTTTAAAAATCCTGGAATTAGTGGCTAGGTATCTTGATTACAATTTCCACTGTTGGTGGGAACCAATGTTTGATTTCAGCCCAGGCTGCAACTATAGGTCCGTATGTCTTCGGGGATAACATATTGCAGACAGGCTGTCTATTACTTCAAATCCGCTTTGTAAAATATTAGACACAGATATTTTTCTATCCGTCGCTTAACTATATTCCTTTTCAACTTTTATAATCCTTTATATTTTATGCTGGGCTTATAAAATATTCGTCTTAGGGGTTCATTCATAGGATCATTGTTTTAGGTATTTAGCGAATGATACCTAAGAAAAGAAAAAAACCCAAAAAATTAATCCAACTCTTGCTTATTTTACTCTGGTATCTCTTTAACAAACACGCAAGAACCCAGCACAGGCATGCGGAAATAGATCTTCCCGGGAGAGAAAATGAATTGTCACTACATTTATATGTATAAAAAATATAAAAAAAATTCTCACTTCGTAGGGTCACCGAAGTCACGGAAAGTGATCCATCATAATTTTTAAGTGGTCCGGCCTTTCAGGGAGATTGACAGACCTGATAAGTGGAGGGGAGATGAATCGAAACTGGAGCGATGACTTGGAGAAAACATTTGGAAAAATCGATTGTACGGGAGCACAATGCTCGAAATCAAGTCAACGGCTGCGGTGATATATATGGATGGAAAAAAAAGTATAAAAAAATAAATGAAATGCTGGAATTTCAAAGCTTTTATTGTTGACAAGTGGAGAAAATGTGTTCAAGCTTTAAATTCAGCGTGATAGACGGTTTGTTGAATTTCGGACTTCTGTCAATTTTTTTTTTCCATTTCGTTATTTTGATGTCCGGCACACGCAATGTCAAATTGACCTTTTTATTATAGAATTTTGACAGTCTTAACATTGATGTCAGATCTTGGAGGAATTCATCTCTTTTATGGAGCTCTTCGATGAATTTCAAATCATCTCTTTGATATGATGTTGAATGGTTGAATAAAATTGCAGCTTCAGTACATCCTGTTTAAACGTGTAAACAACAAAATGAAAGGATAAACATTTTATACATCGGGGGAACAACCATTTAACAACCGTATTTTGGTTACTCCTATTTAAAAAACCATGTAGTGTCCTTTCCAAAGAAAATTTGCAGACTGACATATCGTTTCAAAATCCTTAAATTCTATAAAGAACATTTAAATGTAATGTAATTTCCGAAAAAAATTTCTTTGGTGGAAAATTTTTGTTAATTACCTTTTTTACTAATAATTTAATGATACAGACAGAATATAAAAAATGTATATATATATTGAAGAAACAGTTTTTAATTACTGGTAGGTTATTGTTTCTGTAAAAAGGGTTATTGGAGAAAACGAAATTTAGAAAATTACCAAAATCAACAGATACTTTCGCCTAAGACAGTCAAAAAATTATTGCTGTAAGTTTAGTATTTCTAGGTGGTAACCCAGTTGATACTACCCCTTAAATGAAAAAAGGTTGCGAAAATTGGAAAACTTACATCGTTATTTTTTTTAATGCTTTTTATATTAAAAGACTGAGGTCCTCTATACCCAATTAGTCAATTTTTATTTGAATATTAAACACTGTATCTTCTATCGAAATGTCCTCTCTGGTAGAGACAGCGTGAATGAAATTTTAAAAGACAAAAAAAAAATTCTTAAAATTTATATGTTTATTGTTTTATTTAAAATTTGTACTTTAAAATATATTTTTGGCCTCTCATTCATATTGATATTTTAATAAAAATTTAGATTAAAAATAAGGTTGAGCTTCTAAGAAGTTTTTCTTTTATTGATTGGAGTGTGCTTTAGTCTTGAATTTCTGCCTCTTTTAATCTCAATTCTGGGCGTATAACGCATTTGATTAGATGTATTCTGTATTAAATTATACAGAATAGGTGTTAGCATATAATTTTGCATCGTAAAGAGGAACTATCATCAGATATAACATATATCCCAAGAAAAACTACAAAACTTGTTTTGACAATAAAATTTGTTTACATACTCATGAAAGTATAAATGTTTTAAGGAAATTTAGAAAAGCCACATTTCCTGAGTGGACCGATATTTATATAATAGCGAGTGGTCATAAGTATGTTTCAGTGTTATAACTGTGTTCGTTAAAGCATGCCTTAAGGTTGTTGTGTACTAACCCTATTGGATCCGTTCACCTCAATGTTAACCTATGGAGAAAATTTGTCAGAGGATTGCAGACTTGGATTTAAAGATTTTTTAAAAAAATTATGCTTCGTAATAGAAAAAGAAATTTTGCACTTTGGGTCATTTTTCGTTTTTTTAAATACAAATAATATTTTAAAATTTAAATTATTCGGGGGAAAAGTCTGGTATAGTGTGTTTTAAACGTTCATAATTTCCTTTGGTGGAAGAAATTTATAAAATGAACCCTGTTGCAAGGTGCATGGAAGTTCAGGCTGTCTTAAAATATCATTTTTATTTCATTTTCAGTATTTATGGAGCTGTAAATAGCAGACACATTTTCTCCATAGGTTAACATTAAGAGGACCAAATCCGATTGGGTAAGTACTCAGCACCCTTAAACTGGAACGTACGTCACCCATAGTATAAATGTGCTTAAAAAAATCATTCTTGATTCATTAATTTCCTATCTGTTCTGAATTTGTTTCTGAACAATCTAAAAAACATAAAACTCTTAATAATTCAAATATTTTATGTGTATTTTTATGTAACGTATGAATATTTCAATGCATTTCAAACTTAACATTTAATACAAGAAATAACTAATGAATTTTGAAAAATAGATATTTTTTAAGATAGCAAAAATTGGCAATACTCCCCTTTATATCTGGACAAATTTCTGATAAATCTAATCATATTTTCAGACCAATTGTTTTCTTGGATATAAATCATTGCACAGTAAACTGTGCAATGATTCTGATATAAACTAGTATGAGTCGGAAAGAAACTAATTAAAGACGCAAATAAATTGCATAATTTTGTGGAATAATTCAAATCGTGTAATATATTAAACTTTATAATTTTAATTGTATAAGGAAAACATTTTTTTAGTGGAATGTATGCCTTGAAAATAAATTTTGGTAACAATATTAGAGGGAAATTTGTTAGTATGAATTTCTTCGCATGCTGTGTGCGTGCAGTATTCATTCAATTTAAATTATTCTGCTTTTATGCTACAGACATTAATAAAAATATGTTGTCAACAATTGTTTGGCAAAATAAAATGGTAAATTAGTAAACATCACACGTGTATTACGTCGAGTAACGTAAAGAGTTAAGTTTCCTTCTTTGATCAATTTTTGTGTTCAATCAATAAATTCAATGTACTCTTTAGTACGAGAAGTAAGTGTACCATTTCAGTAAAGTTTAACTACAGAACTACAAAATTAAATTGAAGAATGCATAGACGTATAAACCCAGCTTATTGGCATAAAAATGTCACATAAAATATTAAATGTTTTTGCGACCAACTAAACATATGTATTGTTACTTGTAAAAATTTTGTATGTATACACACACACACATAAAAATAAATAAATAAATAAATAAATAAATAAATATATATATAAATTTATATATATATATATATATATCGAGAGAGGAGTTTAGAGGATATAAAATTCCCAAGACCCAAATATTAGATAACTGTAAAACTGTAGTAACCTATGATTTTAAAGATCTATTTAATAATATCGATATAATTGATTTAAATAGAATAATCATAATGTTAGTACAAAATAATATACAAAACTTAGGCAACGAAATTAAACTAACTCGTTTCAATAGGCTCCTAGATTTAGTAACTAAACATAATTACATAGTTCATAATAATAGTATATACTTACAGTCCAAAAGTGTACCACAAGGTGGTAATGCTTCAAGTATGCTAGCTAATTTATACTTACATTATTTTGAAATTAATAATATAGAAAATTGCAATTTTAGCCGTATATTTATGTATATAGATGATATAATAGTAATTAATAGAAGTAATAACCATATAGACTTAAATTTTTACCCTCCTAATCTGGAACTAATTAAAAGTAGCCATGATAATATTAATGTAAACTTTTTAGATATTAACATTAAATTAAATTCTCACAGCAAATTTACTTTTGACTTATACGACAAAAGATCTGACTATAATTTTAATATTGTTAAATTTCAAAATTACTTAACCTGTTTACATAAATCTGTTTTTAATAACATTATTGTAAATCAGTTAGTTCGTATAAATAGGCTATGTTCTAAAGACAATAGGAATAAGCATATTTTAGACTTGAAAGCTGTGCTAACACGTAATAATTACCCTGAAAGTCTATCCAAACACATAATTGGTTGTTTTAGTTTTAATGAATAGTTTGTTCTGTTGCATTTAATAAATTAAACATAATCTCCATGGTTGCAAGTTTTGTGACGTCAGTCATCTTGCGGTTACATGTTCTTAACTTCCACTCTGTCTAGATCCAGGCTTGGTGTTCTTTGGTTAAGTAACTCTTTATTCAATTTTTATTCAATTCTTCTGTTTTTCATGGATCTTCGGTGTCTGAGTGTGTTTATTGTATAGATCATACTCATCAGAAACAATCCATTGGTTTTTAGACAGTATTGACACCGCTGACGAAGAGATGCTGTCTAAAACCTCTTTCATACTTATCTTTTCATGTTTTTAGTTCCTGGCTGCAAGTAGCTTTAGTGCTAATACTGGTTTTCTCTATCAACTATTTCTTATATACATATATACATACATACATTCATACAAAAAATTCCCCTTTAGTAAATTTCTGACTTAATTTAGTTAATTTCTTACTTTTTAATACTTTTTATTACTTTTATGTATTTTCATGGACATTTTTACTTACACACACCTATATATTATACATACACTGAAGAGTCAGATAAACCCGTACACGTGCATAATATCGTGAAGGCCCCCACGAGCACCAAAAGTACTTCAACACGACGTGGCATGGACTCGACTAATGTCTGAAGCTATCTTGGAACAATTCATACCATGAATCCTGCAGGGCAGTCCACAAATCCATAGGAGTGTGAGGGAGTAGACAGCACGTTGCAAGGCATCCCAGATATGCTTAATAATGTTCGTGTCTGGGAATTAAGGTGGCCAATAGATGTGCCTAAAGTTAGAAGAGTGATCCTGGAGCCACTCGGTAGCAACTCTCGACGTGTGGGGTGTCGCATTGTCCTGCTGGAATTGTCCGAGTCCGTGGCAATGCACAATGAAGATGAATGGCTGTAGATCAGGGGTGTCAAACTTGCGGCCTTATATTTAGTAAAATAACCGACGCAGAATTATAAGATAGGAAGAATTCGCTAATTTTTTTTAAAAATTATACTCTTTTTTGCTATTATTAAACAAAATGCGTATATTTATGTTGAATATACTGTAATTAGGTAAATAAACCTACGTTTCTATTAATATTGATTTTTTTTGCGGCCCACCTACAGTTAAACCTTGTTTATTTGGCCCAAGTTAGCCTTTGAGTTTGACGCCCCTGGTGTAGATGATCTGACATGATGCTTATGTGCCCGTCACCTGTTAGAGTCGTCTCTAGACGTATCAGGGGTACCATATCACGCCAACTGCACAAGCCCCATACCATCAGAGGCTCCTCCGGCTTGAACAGTCTCCCGTTGACATGTACGGTCCATGGATGCATGAGGCTTTGTCTCCATACCCGTACACGTCCATCCGGGAAACGAGATTCGTCAGACCAGGCAACGTATTTCCAGTCATCAACAGTCCAACGGAGGTGTTGGTGGGCCCAGGGGAGGCGTAAAGCTTTTTTTGCCGTGCAGTCAACAGCGGTACACGAGTAGGGCTGCGGTTCTGAGAGCCCATATCAATGACGGTCCGATGAACAGTTCTCATGCTGACACTTGTTTATGCCCCAGCATTGAAATCCTCAGCAATTTGAGGAAATGTTGCACGTCTATCTCGTTTAAGGATTTTCGTTAGTCGTCGACGGTCCCGTTCATTCAAGGTCTTTTTCCGGCCGCACCGCTGTCGGAGATTTGATGTTTTACCGGATACTTGATATTCTAGGTACACTCGTGAAATGGTCATACGCAAAAATCCAAATTGCATCGCTACCTCGGAGATGCCATTTCCCATCTCTCGTGCGTCGGCTATAACGTCACGTTCAAAGTCACATAAATCGTGATAACCTGCCATTGTAGATGCAGGAACCGATCTAACAGCTTGGCCAGACACCCGTTGTCTTATATAGGCACTGCCAACCGCATCGTATTACGCTGATTGGTTGCATATTTCTGTTACTTGCATACGCACGCCTGTACCAGTTTTTATGACTCTTCAGTGAGTATATATATATATATATATATATATATATATATATATATATATATATATATATATATATATATACACATACACTCACACACACACATACATATATATATATATATATATATATATATATATTTATTTATTTATTTATATATTTGCATATGCATATGTATTTAACTGTGTGTGTGTGTGTGTTTATATGTATAAAGAGAGATAATAAATGCATGTGTAGCTAGATGCGAGAACTCGAACACACTTTGGATAGTTAAAAACATTTTCCTGCCCTCGCGTAGGAACTCATGAAAGATTATGACAGCCGCAGCGTTATATATACATTCTGTCTCACCAATACGCGAGCAAGACAAGACAATAGCTGCAAAACACGCTTTATCTAGCAAAAAATAAACAATAAATAAAAGCGACGGTTTGAAATATAAAGATAAATATATACCAAAGAATGCAACTTGAAACTCTCGTAAAGGCCATTTTTTTTTTCGTTCTCCCACCTATCATGGAACTTCTTTCGCCGGCGGAGTGAAAATAAAATTGAACGTAAAGAAAAATATTAAAGAAGCCCCAACGCTCAGGTATGAAAATAAAAGCCCCCCAAAACGACCCCATTTCCGACTTTAAAATGTTTTTCAGCGCTGAGATGAAGAGCCGATTTCGTGGGGCGATTTGTCAGGAGAAGCACGCCCGGAATTTTTAAATTACGTTTGCAAACCGTGGCAACACACAAGAGAAAAACAACCCCTGCCATAGAATTTCTATTTGCAATTTAACTGGTGCGCTTCTGCCCGCTTAAAAAGTGTCGTTCCTGCGCCCCTAATTCGAAGCATAAATCTTGCACTAAAAGGTGATGCCCGAAAACTAGGGGATAGAGCGAAAGAAAAAAAAAAAGAAGCAAAGAACAAGAGAGAAAAAAAGGAGTGGTCCACACCTTGCTATGTGCAAACACTATTGCTTCAATTTGTCAAGGGGGTAAGGTCCGGGGCGGAAAAAAAGTGAGCTGGTGAGGGTGGTAAGAAAAAATATATCGTGTTCTGCGGGCCATAAAACAAAGACGATGTAGATGGAGGTGCCGAGGAAGCGGGGGGAGGACGATGTATGTGTTCTCATTTCAATGTAAAATTGCCGAAATTAAAGTTTTTCAGAGTTAAAGTTTAAAAAAGGTGGGTTCTTTTTACTGCTTCCCTTTTTTGTTCCACTTCCCTATCCGCTTTAAGCTTTTAGTTTAGGGAAAAGAAGACATAAGTGAATGGAGAATTGTTTTTGTTGTTGTTGTTGTTTTTTCTTGTAATTACGCGACAGCGGACAGATATTTTTACAGAAAAGTGATGAACAAATAAAAGTATATATTGATGCGAGTAATATCTCAGAATATTTTCTCTTTATTTGTAAAACATATACGCAATTTGTATCGTATCATGCTACGCCTGTGTTTAAGTAATTGGACGATGTGTTCGTTTTATGCCATAGAAAATAACTATTGTTATTCAAATTCATTTTTTTTATCATATAAAAATTTCCTTTCCTTTTTTAATACGATTTCTAATTAAATTCAGACTTTATGACATCATTTCGTAATCATTTCTAGGCTAGAATATTTTATTATTCAGATTTATTTTATCCTTTCAATTTATATGTATGTTACCGTGAAAGACCAAAATTGGAGATTGTCGACATTCTCCTATGAATGTCAACACATACCAAATACGTCGGTGAAAGACCGAATATTTGGTTATATTCTTATACATTGGGACCATCACTGGTGTATGTCGACAAGTACAGATATGCTCCGGTGGAGGTCGAACCGAGAAGCCGAGAAGACATACAGAGAGGTGACAAAAACGTAAAATCCTTTGTTCTGCCACGATTGAGATCACGTGGCGTCTATTTGTTGTACTCTGGAACACTACTGTTTGTCAGCCTTATGCAAGATTTGTTGGTGCAATGTTTTCTTACTTTTTATTTTTTTATCCGATACACTAATTTATATTCAATGGCTACTGCAGTGAACCGTGATCTTTTTTTTTTCTTTTTTTTTTTTAAAGTTACTTGCATTAATTGCGAGTAAACGAGAAGATAATTGTTCTTATTTTTTTCAAGAAAAGTACTCTAAAATACTTTCTGAAGTGATTTCTGCTGAAACTAAGTGCAGTACACCTTTGGATTACAGACGATTAAAACGTTTTGACGTTTTAAAAATTAATGATCAAGAGAAGTTAATTGTATCATTAAAGCCAGGAGAAACGAATATACAGTATTATGTACAGTTACCAATGATGAATTGTTCATTATACTATCTGAAACTCCCACCAGAATAGGCCATGGAAGAAGAACACGTATGCTTAAAGAATTGCAAGTTAAATACAAAAATATTACATATGAAGTTGTAATGTTGCATTTAAATTTATTTAAACAATGTCAAATGAAACATAATGCACCCAAAAAAGGTATTGTTGTGAAACCAATGGTCAGTTCGGAGTTAAACTCAAGATGTCAAGTCGATCTGATAGACCTGCAGTCACACATGGAGGGCGAATATAAGTTCATAACGGTGTATCAAGATCATTTAACGAAGTTTGTCCAGCTACGACCTTTGAAAACTAAGACAGAGGAAGAAGTAACGTATCACCTTCAAATATTTTTAACATTTGGTGCCCCAGCTGCATTCAAATAATGGTAGGGAATTCAATAGTCAAGTCATATCCGAACTATGCGCTATGTGGAAAGGTGTTAAGATAGTTCGTGGAAAACCTCGTCATAGTCAAACACAAGACTCAGTTGAAAGGGCCAATCAGGATATACAAACTATGCATGGATGAACGATAACGATACAAATAAATGGTCAGATGGTTTGATCTTTGTTCAATTCTTTTCTCATTTAGAATGTACTGTTCGTTTTAAGTTCAACAATTCGTTTACATGTGCTGTTACTTGAATTTCCTGCTATTTTGACATATATCATAATATGTTTTGATAATAAAGTATGATTTTAAAAAACGTCACAAAAATATTTTTGTTAAACATTCACCATCAGTACATGGTGAAAGTCGACCTTTGCCGGTGTGAGAAATAAGGATATTTAGCAAATATTTCGGACATAAACCAAGCGACTATGTGAATGTTGACCTTCAGCGGAGAATGTCGACAATCTCCAGACTTCGGTCTTTCACGATAACACATATATATATATATATATATATATATATATATATATATATATATATATATATATATATATATATATATATATATATATATATACAGAGAGAGAGGGGGGGGGGTTAGAGGGTATAAAATTTCGAAGACTCATGACCTCTTGGGCTCCACATATATATATATATATCTTCTATGTAAATAAAGTAACAGACGTATTTGTCGAGTCACGTGAACGTCATGTCTCCGGGTCTCACTCATCCTGAGAATGCGACTTTGGCGGCCATTTTGTTTTGGTCGAAAATTGGTGTATTATTTTTCTTATGAAAGTACATAAATCTTACATATTTGGAAAGAGCTTTGAAAACTGATAACTTTTTCTGCTTACAGTTATTCTGTTACTTTAATAGTTTTAAAGATATTATAATTCTAAAAAAGCACTCCACCGGAGAAGCAGGCCACTCCAATCAGTATGGTGCAGCCATCTGTCGGCAGCGACGGGAATTAAAATTGGCGGGAATTTAATACATTTGTATGGCCCTGAAAAGGGCCTTTTTTTTTCTTTTGTGGGGCCCGAGCAAAGCCGGGCTTTGCCCGGCTACTCTCTCTCTCTCTCTCTCTCTCTCTCTCTCTCTCTCTATATATATATATATATATATATATATATATATATATATATATATACACAAACAGGGAAACTTCTCTATGGTAGCCAGTAATCGTTCCGAAAAAAGTCCCGTTTTGCGGGTTGGCCGTCGATTAGGGGTAGAGAAGTTTCGCTATTTATACACACAGAAACTTCCCTAGCCTGCCACATGCTAGACCATATTATGGCTCTAACGGCCATATTTTGTTAAGATCCGATTAAAGACTCCACGGAAGAAATTTTATGGAAAAAACCTCTTTAGCACGGCCACCCATCCAAACGACCATGGATCCATGGAGGTTTGCTTATATATATATATATATATATATATATATATATATATACATACTAGCTGAAGTACAAGGTGATGCCCGGGATTTTAAGAATGTTTGTTAACCAAAATCAATTTAAAAATTAACGCAGTATAAATAACATAGAAAAAATATATGTGAAAAGTTATACACATCTCAGAATTTAGGAATTTCAGCCTTTCATCATTGTAGCACTAAAATCGGAAAAGTAAAAATTTCTAAGAAACCTTTCAATAGGAAGAGACCAAGAGCGTCTCTTGCTCTTGACTGGTAATTTTCCTATTCTTTCTGTGTCATCTTTCGCACTGAGGTAGAGCGCGTTCCTACCGTCCTGTTGGTTGCGGGATTGAATCCCCAACCTGACTAACTCTTTCTCCCTCTTCCCCCCCCCCCACTCTCCTAATCTCGCACAGTAAGCAAGGTTCTGGTCGGCAATCCTTTTTTAATTGTTTAAAAAAAATACAGTGGTACCTCGACTTACGAGTTTAATTCGTTCCATGACGGAGCTCGTAACTCGAGATACTCGTATCTCGAATCAATTTTCCCCATTGAAATGAATGGAAATGCCTTTAATTCGTTCCGGACTCCCCCAAAACACTGAAGTTTTTTGTTACATGTTTTTAAATAAGAAACATGTGCTTTTAATCGTCGAACATTGTATAAAAACGCAATACAATAGAATGTACTGCAATATATTTGTTTTATTAAGTGTAATGTACAACTTTTACCTTGGAGATCAGACTTGAAGATGCTGACGGAAGAGGAGGAGAAAGGCTGAACTGAAAAGTTAAATCTTATTCGTTGATTTTTTACCTTTTTGCCCCGCTTTCCTCACTTTCGCTTTTAATACCAGCTACTCTCATAAAGTGAAAGAGTGAGACACGGAAGCTGGGCGATTGTTGCATCGTTCGCTGTGGCTGTAATGTCCAGATTCTTCTTTCTGATAATTCGAAGAACGGTTTCTCAGAATCCGTAGAAGGGGAAGAGCTTGCGATCGTAGGACCAAGGTCATCCCATCCCTTAGACCCCATGGGAGTTCCAGTGTGAGGGAGGGAATTGAAGCTATCTCTCTGTGAGAGAGGTTGGGCGCTGTTCGGTTTGAGAGGGCTACTCGTTTGGGCTGAGCATACTGTCCCGGGTGGTAATTGCTCAGTGTTAATCTCTCGGTTTAAGACTGAATAGTAGTCTCAGAATAATATGTATACAATTATATAATAATTGTAGGGGAGACATGTGGGCCTAGGGCCACCTTTTTTCAATGAACGTAAACAGACCCACTGACCTGTTTAATATTGTGAAACTGGCATGCAAACATTGTTATACTAATTGCCCATCCCATTGGGATTAATATAAATACTCAAAATAATAAATTCTGTGAAACAGAAGGTTTTTAAAGAAACTTTACAAATGGCCCTAGGTACAAGACAGCATTGTACCTAGGGCCAGTAGCTGGTGTACCTAGGGCCATTCCCTAAAAGTTAGGTTTCACTCCATAATGTATAGAAAAAACGTCTACACATGAATTTTATAACAGAAGTCAAATGAATATGTGCCAAATTATTAGTGAATTACAAGTATTTTCATAATGATTCATCATTCTTCAGATGAATCATTCTTCAGATGAAGTTGCCTCTATTTGAAACACAGGTTTTTTCACAATTTCCTTTTTCTTTTGGCCATTCTAATTACACGTTCTTCTTCAATTTATTTCTTTTCTGGAGTGTCTGTCAGGATTCTACATCTCCCTGGTTTTCGGCCGCCTCTTTTGGATGTACGAGGTTTTGCTTTTGGAAAAGGTAGTACCTGTTCAGTCGTTACAAATGAAATGGAGTTAGATGTACGAAGCTCACACAATTCAGCAGCACATAAAATGGAGTTTGATGTCGAAGGCTCTGAAAATTCTGCAGGTCATGAAACTGAGTTTGATACAGAAACTTTCAGTTCCGTCATTGTTGACTCCCTTTCTTCCTCAGGAAAATCGTTATTTTGGCAATTTATGGATGGATATGGTCTGTCGGTCACACTTGAACTCAAATATTCATCCTCAGTGAATATGTTTGGATTCACAGGCCATACACCAGACACACGAAAGCCCGCTAGAATGTTTACAGGAGTAAAGGCCAAAGGATATGATTTGCCAACATTCTCTGCAACTTCATATATGGTGATTGGTTTCCCAGGGTTTGTCAGCATCCAATTACTACACGCTGTACTGCAGTATTTCTTAAAGGGTCTAAACACGCCTCTATTCAAAGGTTGAAGCTTATGGCTGGTATGTGGATGAAAAGTAAGCATAACTACGCCATGTTCTTTAGCCAAAGTGATAGCTTCAATACTGACGTGGCTTTCGTGGTTGTCCAAGAGTAACAGGACTTTTTGATCCTCTGAACATTTGATGTGGCGAATAAAATGCTTCAAAAATTCAACAAATTTTTCGGCATTTGATCAGCCACTAATATGTGCTGTTCCCACGGTTCCTGGAGGCACACCTTTCAGCATGTGGTTTTTGAAGTTCACTCTAGGGAAAATAATCATGGGGACGGAATTTACTATTGCATTTACACTGCAACTAATAGTTATATTAGTTCTTCGTTCACCAGAAGTCATGCTGCCAACATGTTTCTTGCCTTCTAGGGGCTATGACCTTGGTCGGTGTGTTCACTGCCGTAATGCCCGTTTCGTCCACATTATAGATGGATTCAGGCAAAAACTTATAGTTTGCTAATACCTCCTGATACTTCTCAAAAAGAGTATTAACATTTGTTTTATTGAAACGACTAGCTCTTGATAAACTTGTGGGTTGGGGCTTTCTTAGTGAAAGAACCTTATTTCTTTTGATAAAATCAAAGTACCACTGATCACCAGCTTTACCATTTGCATCCCAGGACTTTGGATATTTTCTTATTTGCTTTTGCATACTCAAAAGCAATCTTTTTAACCTGTTGTTTTGACAACCCGTAATTCATATTGCATGCAACGACATCGTACTGAATAAGGACACTCTCTTCATCGTTAGAAAATTCCATCCAAACAGCACATCGGTTAGAATATGCACAATTTAATTCTGTATTTTCTGCATTAGTCTTCCTACAAAAGTCAATGTGTCTTTGAAATGTTGTTCTGCTTACTCCAAACTGTCGTGCTGCAGTCCGAACTGGAACCTCATCAACCAAAACTGCTTCTGCAGCTGCAGTTACATTACTATATGCATTAAGCTTTGATCGCTTTATTCCATCAGGATTTCTAGGCATCTGAAGAAATAATTATGAATTTGTAATTACCCTACTGGTAAATTAGGAATTTGTGGTATGAAAATATGATAAAGGTTGAAAATTTAATTAAAATATCGTATAAACCTTATTTAGAATTATACTTTTGCTTTTATAAATAGATTTTTTAAAATAGATTCTCATGTTTATATAAACAAATTAATAATCCTGAATAATAATAATAGTAGCAAACATATTTTTTGTAAGTCAAGCACATTGAGAGTTCCAGAGCAAAATATATAGTACCCCTTCTATTTAAATAAGATCCAATACAAAAAAACTTAACTAAATCAAAATTGTTCAGATTTTTCCTCCATTTATTATGAAAACATTTTCAATAAAATAACAACATACAGAATATGATTACAGTTGAATCTAGGGCCATGGACCTAGGTACAAGGCAACTATGTGTCCCTAGGTACAAGACTAGGTAATTTTATACAAAATGTCTTCTACTGAAAAACCCACAGAGAGGGGACTTATTTAATACCTCATTTAGTACTTAATGTTATAAACAAAATTATGTACTAGAATTCAAAGAAAAGTATTTGACTTACCTTTGTAAAGCAATAAAAGTGATGAGCTGCAAAATTTTACTTCAGACCGGGCAAAAACGTTTTTCACTTATAACTTGCCGCAGATTTCTCCTCCAAGATTTCTAATTGGCTGCTAAAATAGCAATTACTGTTGCCACTCACCCAACTGAGTAATAAAACCTAGAACTAAATATTATTCAAATAAAGTGGGGTGGCCCTAGGTACAGGATGGCCCCAGGTACAAAGGTCTTCCCTACATAAAGGTTGTAAATATTATATGCTTCTTGTGTTCTCATTTGATAAGCACGTAACGTTGCATTCACTGCTCAAACTAGCGGTGGGATATCTGAAGCTTGCTCGTAACCCGAATTTTAGCTCGTAACTCGAAGCAAAAAATCTACCGAGAGAATGCTCGTATCTCGAAAAACTCTGACGAGACACTCGTCACGAGTCTCGACGTTGACTCGACACGAGAAACTCTTACGAGACACTAGTAAATCGAAGTATCACTGTATATATAAAATCTTAAAAAATTAATACGTTGATCTAGTTCTACAGCAAAAAACATTTTAAATTTCTTTAAAACTGATACTTGAGTGGTGTAAACATTACTCAAGGTAAAAAATATTTGTCTTTACTAACCCCTTTTTTTTGTACTTTAATTTTAATTATATTTTTCCTTCTATCCTTGATCTTTCTCTGGTCGGAGAAATTCGAAGATCTTATCACATCACACCATACACTATTTTTATGCTAACAACTCCACAGTCAATTTTAATTAGGGCAAACTCCTGTAGAATTCCAAGATATATTTTAGAAGTAGAGGGAACAAGTTACCAGGAACAAGTTCCAGGCTGTTGCTCTTGCTGTTGCTGTTGACTGACTGACTGACTGACATACAACGCACAGACCAAACCGCCGGGCCTAACGGGCTGAAATTTTGCATGGCAATTCTTCTTATAGTGTAGGGGTGCACTAAGAGAGATTTTTGAAAAATTCTTCTTAGATTTTTTTAAATTGAATTTTTAAGCTGTTTTAGTAACTTTTTTAAGTTTGCATTTAAAATAATAATTTGAGGGTTATAAAATTTATATCACGAAAAAGACCATAAAAATTCCTTTAAAATGAAATCTTTTTCGAATCTTTACCTCCATTTTCTGATTTTTTGGTGAATTTTTAAAGATTAATTTTTAGAATTTAATTTATTAAACGCTGATCACGTGATTTCTTTTTCTGGTACTTTAAATATATCTATCGTCACATAACAACGAAACAAACAAAAAAAATATTTTTTTTCTTGCTAATGCGGCAGACGATTGGACATTATTCAAAAATAAAATAAAATGCAATAAAAGATATGTTCATCAAACTGTAGTATGTTAACTGTACTTCTTTAATATGTCCTATTAGATTTAATTTGAATATTTTCTTCTACATTATTTTGTCTATAAAAATATCCCTTGCGATTTTTTAAAAATGTATATATATTTCTTTTTATTACATCATTTGTATACATTGATCGTCGTATAATACTAAAAGTTTAAAATAGTGGCGCCATCTACTGCAAGTCTAGTGTAACAGCTTACATTTAGTTTCAAAAATTGTTGGTTTTTTATTAATTAAAAATTAACGGTAATTAACTTTGATTTTGGAAGTTCTTAAGTCCCTCGGCTGTTTTTAAAGACGCCTGTATGTAAAATTTCACGATCGTTGCTCCTAAACTGTGGATTTCTATACAACTATAGACAGACAGACAGACAAATTTTCATTTTTATATATTATATATATATATATATATATATATATATATATATATATATATAAATTTTCTCCATCATAAAAATATTGTTTAATCGTGTGTCTATAAAAGAAAAAATTCACAATGAATAAATCGCTGTAATCATTTGTGATCTCGGGTGGAAAAGCTCAGACAGGATAGTATAAACATAGGACAGACTAAATTATTCGGTTAAGAAGCAGCTAAATATGCACATATAAGTTCAGTACCTTACTTTAAAAATCCTTTCTCCCTTTAAGACCTAACGAACAAGACCATTTAATACTTTTCTCCCAGATAAACTTGTAACATAATGACTGGGGATGTCCATCAATAGAATATTTTACCTTATCGCTTTGATTGTCAATGAAATATTCATGAGATTGCTCGTCCATGCACGCTGCATCACTCGATATTCTCTCAATGTTTCCAGATTATATAAATGATCATGGAACACTATTACCGGGCTACTTTACTTAATATTTCTTAGCCGAACCCCTTCGATTTCACATCTGAAATCTTCTGCCAGTTTGAGACATGGTTGACGTGCGTCCGCGACCAATTACGACTCCGAAAATGCAATCAGCGATGAAACACTTTCCCTGAACTCTAATGAATAAATCGCTGGAGCAAGAAGAACATAATGGCACTTCACAAATTTCTCCAGTTTGTGGCCCGGTCGGTAATCAGAAAGAGTCATCTACAAGGAGGAGCGTACAGCTTGAATTGCTGATGACTGCGCAACCTCCAAGCGTAACCAGCTTTGTCCACCAGTTTATGCAAGGCATGTTCGCGAATTTTTCCTTCTCGCGCTGCAACAGCATCCTGTGCATTGTGTATGCATGATGGCTCCCTTAAATAAGACATTATAATGATAAATGATGCCAAGCATGAGGGCATCTGTTTGTTTATAACTGGTGTCGCACCTTCTACAAACGACAAAGCTCGCCACAACAGCATAAAAATCGCAGATAACAACGCCGGCTAAAGGATGTCTATTTGCTTTAAACGGTGCGCTCCTCATTGTTATATTTATACAACCTGATGGAGCAGATGATTGTACGACGAGGGGTTAAAACTATTTGCTCCTGAGTTGGCACAATGTTGCACCACTTGTGAATTTTAGCGCAGAATTTGTTATATCGCGAGTTCAATCATGTTGTAGAGTATTCATCGCCCGCTGCTGATAGAATTAATGCGATACCCGAACGGCCGGAAATGATATTTCAAAAATCATTAATTTTAAAAATGAGCCGGATTATTGAAAAGATGGCTGTTGAAACTGGTTATACCGACCTACGCACCGGCTGACAGTGATTTATTAAGTGTGCACAGATGATATATGAGGATTTGTATGAGACGCCGGGAATCTAGCGGAGTTTGTCGGACCATAAACGAAAGTAGGATCGTTCGAAACGGTTTGAAACGTCTGTCAATTTTGGTTCGGAAAGGAACTGTTGCTGCGTGTCCAGATGTTTCTCAGTTAATCAAACGTAAGTAAGTCAAAGTAAGCTGGAATATCGGATATAAAATCACCTATGGGAATATTTATACAATTTGCTATCTCTCGAATTTTTTATTTTATTTATTTATTTTTTATTATTTTATTTATTTATTTATTTATTTTTTACGAAAGGAGGGGAAATCTTGAACAAAAGTATCAGCTTAAAATTACAAAAGGTTTCATTCGAACTTGATTCAAGCAACTGCGTGAAAAAAAAAAATAGATGACATTTTTTTTGTTATTTGCAATAGGTTTTTTGTCTCTTTTTTTGCCCCAATTTCAGCCGGTATATCCATCTATTTCGCAAATGGCTAATCGTAATTTAATGTTTGCACGTGCAAAATTATATCCTTTCTATGGTTACCATGTTAAGATTTTTCTTAATGGTTGCATTCTAACACATGAAAAGTATCTTGAAAACCTGGAATACATTCTGGACCCTGGTGAGATCAACAACAGATTGATTGATACAGTGGTAATGAAGAGCATACTGAGACTTAAATTGCATAATATATTAAGACTTATTTAGCCTTAATATATATATATATATATATATATATATATATATATATCTGGATAAGACTGTGGTGCGGATGCAGCAACTCTCAGAACTACCTATGTTTTGCTAGCTAAGCCTGTGTTGGAATATGGTTCTGGAATTTATAAATGCGCCTCCAACACCCATCGTCAGAGTATGGAGAGAGAACAGATGAGCGCAGCACGAATCATTATGGATTAACGGAATAGTTGGCAGGGCGGAATTGTTCTTTACAAGGCTCATTTTCAGCCACTGAGTCATAGAAGAAGTTGCGGATTGGTAGAGTACCACTACAAACTTTTCAACTATGACCCGTCTAATCGAACTTCTAAATTTTTGCACAGTTGGCGCAATAATCAAAGACTAATGGAAAATTCTCCTTTCATTCAAGCTGTTCTTTTTAAACTCATACCCCAAAATGTTGAAAAGCACTCAATGAAACAGCGCATCAGTCCCTTTACTTCTACATCGGTGTGTGTGTGTGTGTGTGTGTATATATATATATATATATAGTAGTGGGGTTTTAAATGGTTATAGCTTCGGGCCAAAGCATGGTAGAGAGATGAAATATAAAGTCAAATTGAAGAGGAAATTTACAAGTTTCTTACCTGTTTAGCAGATTTCGATGTGTGCTTCCTTAGTTGCCCTCCAGGTGTCAAGACGATATTCAGTCTCTTCCCATACACAACAGAGAACATCCCGAGTGATATAATAAACAGCTTCAGTGATCCCCTCTTTTCAATGCTCCAGATTTCGAACTTGAATGGAATACACTTATGTTTTTACATAACCCCGAACATAGAAATCCTTGGGGGTAAGGCCTGGATACCGTGGGGGTCAGATAATCCACCCATCTCGTCCGACCCATTGCCGGGGAAATGTTTCATTAAGAAATTCCTGGACTATTGTGGCAAACTGTCGAGGAGTCCCGTGTAACTGGAAAATGGTATTCTCCGAAATTTTTCGGCGCTAGTCTCGGTGTCTGTTGGATTCTGCATGTAAGCTTTAGCACACATAAACTTGGAGTGTTTCTCTTTCATTTAACGTATGACTCATTTCTGCAATATTATTTATTACATATGTATAACTATTTGAAACCCCACTATTATTTTACGGACACACTGTATATATATATATATATACTGATGTAAGAAATTAAGAGAATTTGCTGACTTGGTCGATTATCTCTAGAACTACTGTACCGATTTTAATGAAATTTGATATGTACATACATTGATACAATACAAAACAAATAACCATTCAAAAATTGTAATACACACGCATGATCGTGCTTAACACTCGTTGGAGTCGGAAGGTATGAAACAGCGTATAATACAATACTTGTTCTAGCTGTACGGAAATCAAGATTAAAGCAAAGTTCTGTTCAAAAGGAACATTTAATTAAAAAATAAACTTAATTTACACTTTGCTAGATTATTATCATTTGTTTATTAAAAGGAGTGAAGCTTTCAAGTTATTTATTTATTTTTTTTTTTGGCAATCACACAAGGTATATTCAAAATTTTTAAGCATGTTTGCAATATTAACTTTTTATATGTATAAGATTCCGTAGAAAATAAATATATATATATATATATATATATATATATATATGTGGTGATTTTTAGCACATTGTAACCAAAGGTTTCAAGTAGAATGTTTATACATCATCGTCCGACAAAATGTTTTATAACAGTTACAGCATTAAAGGAGTACAAAAATTTCTAAGCTGTATAAAGTAATTGTTAATTATTTATAACATTAGCAAAATGAAAAAGTGCATTAGTAAAATGTTTCTAATTTATGTTAATATATATATTTATTTCTACGTCAGAAAAGCGCTATCAAGTTGATATATACTCTGTACAGATGCATTCATGAGCTTACAAATCAGAATGTAAGAAAAAAAATTTATTTAAATTTTGAGACCTGGAATATGAAATAATTTCTCCTCACTTGTTGCAGAAGTATGGATACATTCTAAATTAGCATAATCAAATTCCAACACTTTCAAGATGTTGGGAGAAAAAATATATAACTGTTTCCGCCCGGGATCGAACCGGGGACCTTGCGCGTGTGAGGCGCACGTGATAACCACTACACTACGGAAACTACACATAAAAGAAAGTTTTCAAAGATCAGCTATGTGTTGACGTTTAATACGGTTTCTATGAAAAGGGATTTTGCGAATTACTTTGAAAGACTTTCCCAAATCTATTCTTCAGGTCTAATATTTACATTAATTTGTAATATGTAGACATGATTCAATTTTACTTAAGTATCACGATTCATGTCAACTAGCCCAGTAAAAGAAAAGCAGAGCGGGTTTAGACTTATCACTTAATAAACTTTTTAATTTCCGTTTTACCACTAAAACATTCTAAACAAATTCAATCATTTTTTGGAGCGAAAACGCTTGGAATTTCTAGACATCTATGATTCTAGCCATATTGCGCAAACAGAATCAATTATCTAAGCCAATGGTTCTCAACCGGTGGTACACGTACCTCTTGGGAGCACGCGAAAATCTGTAAGGGGTACGAGGACTACCCCTAAACTACCCCTTGTTAACTACAAAAAAGTATACAAAATTAATACATGCTAGAATTTAATTGTGACAAAAGTTTGAGTAATTTAAAAATGAAAACTATCAGTAAAGCAGCAAGCAAACACGTCGCTAGTCGCAAGCAAACACAAAGAACTAGCAGACTTTGCTGTGAAGTACACTGGTGTAAAAAATTAAGAGAATTTGCAGACTTGATCGATTACCTCTAGAACTACTCTACCGATTTTAATGAAATTTGATATGTACATACATTGATACAATACAAAACAAATAACCATTCAATAATTGTAATACACACGCATGATCGTACGTAACACTCGTTGGAGTCGGAAGGTATAAAACAGCGGTTGCAGAATAAACAAAAAAAAGGGTTAATATATGGGTTAATAGAGAGTATGGTCCCGTCTTACAGATATACAGGGCTCGCAGCGTGATTTCATACTTGAAATAAGGCAGTTTATCATTTTATGGGGCAATTGGTCTCACTCGTTCAGCAACGCTGTTTTCATTCCCTGGATGGTTCTCGGAGGGGGGGGGGGGTGCGAGTTGCAATTGCCCTCCCCAGAGTGTCCCAGACATGCTATATAGGGTAAAGGTCTGGAGATCTGGCTGGCCAATCCATCCGGCGAATAAGTCTAGAAGCAGTAGTTTTACATTCAGTTCAGTTCTTTTCATGAAATTCGATAAAATATGCAAATTCTCTTAATTTATTTCACCAGTGTATATTAAAATATTAGAACTTGAAACATATCGTAAAGTTTTAGTTGTGGCTGCACAAGTGGTCGAGCTCCAATAAAATATACAGTTCCATATATAAAACCAGATTTATTAAGTCATTCTTGGATTAACTTGTAGTCTTCCCTGACACCGCATTTACACAGTCGTGCTAGCGGCGAGTCGAATCGCGGGGGGCAAATGTGTAAATGGTGTGCTCGCCGTTTTTCCTCGCCAATCGCGGTGCTCGCTTCGGGAGCGGTTTTCTGGCATGAGTCAAAGGGGCGAATGGCTCCGAAGGGGTGGGGGGTCAAAGGGGTGAATGGGGACGGAAAGTTGCGACGGGAAGTCTTGAGCGTCGATGCAGGAATGTGACGAATGTCTCGCGAATGTATTGCGGGTGGCGTGAGAGCGAATGTGTAAATGCGGCATGAAAAAGGGACCCTCGGGTGCTCTCTGGAGAGAGTAAATGTAAAAACACAATTATGCACCACTTCATAACCCAAGTTCCCAAAGTGGACCCTTCATGTGGTGTGAAGTGTCATTAGGTCAGCAAAGTTAAGCGTTGCTTTACATGGTGAAATATCTGTACTTTTAAAACTGAAAAGTATCTATTTTCTCACGGGTCATTTTTTGACCGGAGCTAGCCTGAGGGTAAAGATAAAAATTACGAAAAGTTTAAAAGAGTTTAGTAAAATCCAGTGGCGCATCCAAGGGGGGGGGAAAGGGGCCCTGCCCCCCCCCTCCCAAAGAAATAGAAATTGCATTATGAATATTGATTTTGCATTATAAATATTTTTATCCGTTCATCTCGCCTCCCCCATACATCATAAATATTTTATCCGTTCCTCTCGCCCCCCCCCCCCCAAGAAAAAATCCTAGGTGCGCCACTGGTAAAATCAGTAATTTATCGGACAAATGAAGTCAGAGAATGAGTTTAATAAAGCTAGGGAATGAGAAATGATTTTTTGGCATAACATATACGTGTGTGTGTGTGCGTGTGTAACGAAAAAGAACATTTATCTGATAACCCAAGACAGGCAGCTCTTGAAGTAAACAGCCTCCCTCATGACGATATGCAGATTTACATTGATGGTAGTGAAGACGAGCATGGGTGCACTGGCAGTGGAGTTCTCATTAGGATTCCAAGCGGCTCTTTTGAGATAAAGAGAAGAAATCCGGACTTTTGTTCTGTCTTCCGGTCTGAGCTTATCGTCGTAGACAAGGGACTGGCCTTCATCAGTTCTGAGAGGAATTTTAATAATATATAGATATATCCGAACAGCCGCTACAACATTTGAGTGACTGGAATAGAGTTCGGGATATAACAGACTTTGCAATATTTGGAAAACTAAGGGAACTATAAATGTCTCACGATATTCATCTACGATAGATATCTTCTGCCGTGAATCTCGGAGGTAATGACGGGACTAATAACAATGCCAAGGTTGGTTGTGCGGAATTCTTAAGTTCCAGGGCTTCTTTGACTTACCTCGAAATCTTCTCTTTTTTAGGAAGCTCTTGACAAGAACTCTTTGAGAATTCCTCTAGTTCTTAATTAGTAGATCGCAGAGCTTGCCCTGAAGATGCTTTGAACTTTAGTGGCATTATAAATTTACAGACTATCATCCTTAGGTTCGCCAGTGACCCTTTAAAGTGGTCTTTTGATCGAAGCCGTAAGGTCCTCCCGATGTGTAGCTAGTGCAGAACAGACTTCTCCTGTCCATCTCCTTGACTTCGTGGGGTTGACTGTTACCGATTTTTATGCGGATCCGTTGATAGTTTTGGATTTTATGAGGTTGCATGAACTCATCGAAATAGTCTAGCTTGAGTTTGACCAAAGTGGGATTAGAAACAACAATAACAACAAAATTAAACTGCAGCAGAATATAGATAGATCATCAGACATACAATGGTTTACGAATTCCCGCGTTTATATGTATGTATGCATATATATATATATATATATATATATAGAGAGAGAGAGAGAGCCAGCCATATGTAGCGCGATCTATCAGCCGGAATTCCACCAAAATTTATAGGGTGACTAAGGAGGACATGGGAAAGAAGTTCTGTGAAAAGAAATAGTTCCAAAAGTCGCCGATAGGGGAAGATATGGCGCTGTTGTCGTCGGTGCACTCGAAAATTTGCATAAAACACAAGTAAAACATTAAAATGCAAATTCACGTCTAAGTAGTGGACAGCAGCGCCAGCATTTCGGACTATAAAGATGAAGGGAAAATCCAAAGCGCATTCCGTGTATCTGATGTGTTCAAGATACATCTTACTTTGCCTCAACGCGCGTTACTGGTGAAGCTGTTTTATCTTCACCGATCGAACGCATCAGCTGTTCTCCGTGAGTTTAGAACCCGTAACGACTTACGTAAAGGCCCCATTTAAATTAATGCATTGAAAGGCTTGATTAAGTAATTTGAAGAAACAGGAACCCTAGCTCTCCGGCTAGTAGAGAGAGGAAACCGGTGTCAGTACAGACAGTAACCGAAGTTGCGACTGCAATCTTCGAAGGCTCACAGAAGATCGTTGCTGGTAGTAGCAGCGGCCGAAAAGTAGCGCGCCAACTGTATATGAATCCTTCAACGGTTCGGAAAATCTTGCACAAAGTTCTCAAGTTCTATCCCTATAAGATGAGCCGCCTGCAAGAATTAAAACATGACGATCATGATAAACGGCTGGCATTTGCTTTGACATATCTTGTAAGGATAGAAGTCGACGATGCCTGGCCGTGGAGAATTCTGTGGAGTGATGAGGCCAATTTTTACCTAAATGGAACTGTTTATACCCAAAATTGTCGCATTTGGGCATCTGAACATCCCCATGCAGTTCAGCAAATTCCAATGCATCCACCTAAACTCACTGTTTGGTGTGGCTTCACAACAGACTTCATCATCAGACCATTCTTTTTTGAGAACATTACTCGAGAAGGAACACTAACCTGTACTGTTACTACGCAAAGGTATCACCATATGCTGACTAGCTTTGTCATTCCAAAACTACAGCAAAGACAATGTCTGGATCAGACAATCTTCACGCAGGATGGAGCGCTACCACATATTGGACTATCGGTGCGGAATCTGTTGCGCCATCTCATTACAGAAGAAAGGATCATCAGTCGCTTTTTCCCAATTGCATGGCCACCTCTCTCCCCGGACCTAACCACATATGACTTCTTTCTGTGGGGTTATTTAAAGTCTAATGTGGAGTCTCGAACTTGGCGGCCCTAAAGGACAGGATATCAAGGTGGGTGATGAACATTCCTGGTGACATGTTACGCTCAGCCGTTGATAACGTAGTGTTCAGGATGCAATAGGTCGTCCACCAGGACGGTGTTCACATTCAAGGAGGGAGAAGTGAATTTGCTAAATAAAGCGGTTTTGCCGTGAAATTTCTTTGTTATGCATTTGTCTACTTATTAAAGCGTTTTCGGTGTTCACCCCTTATATTTATAGCCCGAAATACTGGCGCTGCTGTCGACTACATAGTCGTGAATTTGCATTTTGATGTTTTACTTGCGTTTTATGAAAATTCTCGAGTGAGGCAAAAACAACAACAGCACCATATCTTCCCCTATCGGCGAGTTTTTGAACTGTTTTTTTTCACGGAACTTCTTTCGCATGTGGTCCTTAGTTCCCCTATCAATTTCGGTGGAATTCCGGCTGATAAAACGCGCTACAGATGGCTCTGAGTAGTGTCAGTTTAAAAAAAAAATCACCCTGTATATATATATATATATATATATATATACATACACACACACACACATAGGTGTGTAATATCTTATCCCCCTGTTATGCTTCCACGATTTTCTAATTATCAATTATTTTCTAAATTTATTGTTCATCGACTCTAATTTTTTAAGTTAACACTTTTGACCAGGGCAGATGAATACTTAAGCTTCACTTTTTCGACTGCGCATCTAACATATTACCCCCTAAGATGGATTTACGTGCGTAACTATAGCAAAACCCCGTTATTTCATCAAAATGAAAATTTAAGAAACGATGTAGCCCTTTCGACAGGCAAAAGAACATTCGCTGTGTCAGTCAAATAAGACAAACCGATTACCGAATCAAAAAATTTCCCGTCGCATCAAAAAGTTAAATTTTCCGACGCTTCTTTAATTCGTCTTTTGTGGCAACGACTTTCATTTATAACTCATTTTTTTAATTATATCATTTTGAATAATATAATTTCACTTTTATGAATCTTTTTTGAGTGACCACCTGAAGAGTCTCACATGCTATAAATGGCATTAAAATGCCTTAAATGGCATTCCGACTAGGCCTCCCTAGTGCACATTTTTGACTGCAAGGAGTGACTCTCAAAGACCTTTTTTTCAGATCCTCTTTTGGCTCATAATTTTGTGAGAGTGAATGGACTTGTGGATTTGGTCTAGCTGGGGCTAGACGGGAAGATTAGCAAGAACAAAAACGACAACTTTTATGAATTATAACTTGCAGGGCAACATCGGGGAAAAATTGTTTATCTTGCTCATAAAGCAGAGAGAAGCAGTTATTTGAAGTCCAATCATCATAAATATATATTTAAACTAAAAAACTTTCATTATAAAATGTAATGATCCTTTAACAATAATCAGTAGGGGTTTCCCAAATATCGCCCCTGTGTCTAATATCGCCTACTCGTGTTTCTACACTATGAATCGCGCTATGTATGAGAAAATGCAGTAACTTCTTAGTTCTGGGTTTGTACTAACAGCGGTGATAGCGACAACGCTCTTATCACTGACAACAGAAACTATATGGCGTCTGAAGTTGTTTTGGCTGTTGTCTTCGTAAACTTTGGCTCCAAAGAATCATAATCCAGTGAATGACTAGGTAGATGCACCCAAATTCTAATTTTGCTTATACCATTTGAAAGTTCATTAAACAGAGACTTTGCTAGCAGCGCCTATTAACAGGTGCTCCTAATTTCGCCTGGTAGGCGGTAAGAGGAACAAAGGTAGGTGATATTAGGAACCTCTTTGGAGTTCACTGGAAATTTCAATTTTTCCAGTTTAGCTACATAACTTAAACTGGCACTGGTTTTGGAGCTGGTTGATCTCAGGATACCAAAGGAAATAGTTCTTAGGGATGATCTTTGGGTTTTCAGCCTAATCAGAAACTAAAAAGTGGATGAAATGTCGAAAAAAAGTTAGAGTAGGCGATATTTGGGACACCTACCTTAACATAACAGTAGGCCACTTGCCACACTGAAATACACCTCTTTTCATTATTTAAAAAACAACTTTTATATAACACAATGCAAGCAAGACAACACTGCATTTTTTTTAAAATACCCCCTTTTAATAATCTCTCGTCTTCCCACCTTCCTTTCTAGGATTCGAATCCCCAGCTGATGTAACACCCCGACGCGGATAGTCATTTGCATTTTCACAATCCATCATAACTTTATAAAAAGAATCTTAAAGTTTACTATGGATTAAAATCAATTACTACAATGAAAAATCCTCTTGAGATCGGTTTTAAGGTTATAACATTAATAGCAAGGTTATAACTTTAATAACTCTTCTACGTCTTACCCGAAAAAGAATACACATTAGGGAACTGAGCTTAAGATTCTCCGAAATGAAACAAATAAACAAAACACGACGTATTAGAAAATAAGTTTTGCAAGTCCGATGCTCCAAGAAATAACGCATTAAACAAAATATAAAAAGACATTTACGAAATCTTTTAATCCTTTCACAGCTATTTACACGATGATTCTAACCTTGAAAGTGAATCCCGTTTCACGGGCTGATGTATGCAAACATGTAGGATGAGCTTCAAAAAGCTAAAAAACAAATACGACCAAAACATCAAAAAGACGAGAAATAATAATTTGCCTCTCCAAACAAATGCCGACAAAGCGAGCACCACACTCTTCTCCTTTTTTTAATTATTTATTTTTTGATATTTATATCTCGTAACATTTATCATCCGTGAAGAAAAAAAATTGACACCGGCTTTGGTGGGTAAAAAATTGTGCGCTAGAGTAATAAAAAAATTTGGGCTGCTCGAAGAAGTGTCGCTTATCATGTATAAGCCTGATTAACAACGTGCATATATATTGGGCCGCGTGCGGGGTTATGTTGGCGATGGATGAAAAAAACTGCTAACGCCAACTGCAGCCAAACTTCCACAATACTTCCACTCAACTGGTATCAGGCGAGCAGAGTTCATTTCTTTATGTTTGGTAAAGCAAATTAAGTTTTGTTTTGGTAATATTTCAATGGCAAATAAATGAAAATAGGATCTATTTAAAAAAAATAGTAATATCTTTTCCGTTCAAAACCGAATTTTTATCGATTATGCGTTTATTATTCCAATTTATTTTGGATCACTAAACTTTTGCGAAAATAGTAATCATCTTTGCCAAAAGTTTTGAAAAGTTTTGATAAATTATATCTCATTATTTCGAGAGGTGACTTGCGTGTTCCTCAACGAACATTTATGAATGATTTACTATAGTTTAAAGAATACTCATTTTAAAACGCGAAAAAAAAAATTCTTAAAATGACTTTAATAATGATACCCAATATAAAATACTCGTTTAAAGTATATCAGGAGATCGGAAAGGGCGAATATGAAATTCATTGTGTTGGGAATTCGTGTATAAAGTTCGGTAATGCTCTCATGATATAAAGGGTGAATTAAGGACTTCATACCTCAGTTCAAGATCATGCTGGCGTGCGGTGCAGAGCAGTGAAGTTAACAAAAGAGTTGTCTATTCGACCTTGCTCCTCCAACACATACAACACTAAGTTTTCGGCTATTTTTATGCAGTCCATATATTAAATGCAATTTATAAGATACTAAGGGAGAATGGAGACATAAAATGGATAGTACGGTGTTCTTATCAAATCAATAAATAGATTTCTGTTTTTAAAAGAAAAATCTTGTGTTTTCACCCTTTCTCCTTCGAGATATTTTCCTTACATTTTCCCTAAAATGGAAACTCTATTCTCCATTACAGAATGGGGGAGATAAGAACTGTATATTAATTCAAATTAATAACGGAATCTCAAGATGCAATATTCTAAGTAAATAAGGTGCAACAACTTTCGTTTTCCGATACTTTTCCTTTAAAAATAACATTATGCTATCTTCACAATACAGGTTGTTATTTCGATATCGTTGGTTATTTGGTTGAGAGTGCCACAGTCAACTTTTGCTACAATAGGGCTAATTAGACAGGAACCTACAGTTTAAAATCGGTTCCGAACGGCTACAAACATCCCTGCCAACAGTTTGACTCGAACCCATATACTCTGGACCGAATACTATCACCCAAGCTATTCGGCACCATCCGGTTTTTTTTTTGGTATCGACTATGTTAAGTAATATCGACTTTGAAAAACACATTTTTTTTTACATAAATAATTTTCTTCTTCTTACATAAATAATTTTCTTTTTCTTACATAACTAAATTTCTCTTTCTCTGTTTTTCCTTTTTTTAAATTCAAGTACCGCATTTTTCAGACCATAAGACGCACCGAACGATAAGACGCACCTCAAATTTATGGGAGGAATTTGTCACTCAGAAATCCATGACCAGATGTTTTCAATGGGTGAGAGATCTGGAGAATGTGCTCACCAGGGCAATAGTCGAACACCCTCTGTGTCGGGGTAGGTCAGGACACGGCTGGCAACATGCGGTCTTGCGTTATCTTGCTGTAAGCTGACGTCTCCGAGGCCTCGAAGATAGAGCACAGCCACCGGCCTTAAGATCTGAGAAATGTAATGTCGGCTGTTCAGATTACCGACGACGCGAACAAGAGGTACTCGTGTCGTGACCCAAGGGATCCTCATACTATCACACCATGTGCAGGACCCGCATGACGATATCGAATGCAAGCAGGTCACGTGCGTTCTCCTCGGTGCCTCGAGTCACGGATACGTCCATCATGATGCTGCACGTAGAACCGGGACTCGTCTGAAAAGACGACGTGGTGCCACTTCTGTAATCAGTTTTGTCGTTGGGCGCACCACTGTCGTCGCGCGTCTCTATGCTGCAGTGTCAAGGGAGTATATATATATATATATATATATATATATATATGTGTGTGTGTGTGTGTGTGTATGTGATGATGTCACATCACGTAGTGGAGGAGATGATGCACCCAAGAGTCATGAGCACCGCACAAGGCATTGCTGTTGATGGTAGTAGTCGTAACGCTCTAGAGAAGAAAGAATACTGGATGAAAGAAACATGGTCACTTGCCTTAGAGCACGATTTATTCTATATGACTCCTAATAGCATTATTCTTCATGAAAGCACACATTTCAGCAAGGCAACATTACAGCAGGTAACTTGACAATAGGACGCAATCAAACTAGCGGCCACTTGAACCTGCCGGGGCAGTCAGAAAACAGAAAACTCTATTACAAATTGTCGGAAAGCAGCAACATGTATGTTGAAGAGACGAGACACGTGAAGAAAACAAAAGGCAGAGCAAAGGACGAAGACAAGACAGACAGAGGAGCAATACAGGGCGAGAGAGACCATGCGAAAATCCTCTGCTATACTCAGTGTTTTTTACTTTTACGCTAGGCAACGCTAGGCGTTTAAACTTCTATAATTTGTCAGAATCGGACATATGGTCTGGCCACGTGAAGGTATTATTCAAAGTCGCATGTCTTTGAATCATCTTGACTCATCTCTCCACGCGCCTGTTAGTGGGTAGGAAGTTAAGAATAACTGTAATGTTCCGCGTTTGCAGTTAAGGGAATAGAATAGTTGGTTAATTAGTTTATTCCTAGGTCGCAATTTGGAATAGGGGCTGTGCTTTATTGAAAAGATTATTTAGAATACGCAACAAGTAATAACGTTGGGGCATCATTATATATATATATATATATATATATATATATATATATATATATATATATATATATATATATATATATATATATATATAATATTAATGTACATAATAAATAAGTAAAAATGCTAATTTCAAAATTTGCCGATAGAGGGAGTTGTAAGTTGCCTCATCGAGTAGCAGATAACATTTTTACTATACCTAGACACCAACTTTATGACCTAAGCTGTCACCGTTTAGAAGTTAAGCGGGTGTTGCGGATATAGTTAGGAATCCTGTATTTTAACGATACGTTCAAATTACGATGAGTTATTTTGATTTATACATGCAATTACCTTTATCCATCCGCATGTTGCAAGTATAATTGAAGCATATTTTGTGATTAAATTACACAGGCCAACGATGAAAAAGCTTTTTGAATAAATTTGCCTTATTCTTGTGGATTTTAGTGTGCTGAAACCGAATATGACAATAAAAAAGCCGTATTACCCACCATTTTTTCACATTGCAACACTCATGAAAACGCAAGAAATGACATTTTTTGCGAATTCAACGCTATAAGCTAACCGCCAGGAATGTGGCTTTACCAAATTCCCATGTTTCTTATGTGAATGGGATGGTAGGACAAGGGATCAACATTGGTCGAGAAAAATCTGGCCTGCAAGAAAATCTTTAAAGCCTGGAGAGAAGAACATTCTGCTCAAGAACACCCCGGAAAACATTCTGCTGCCACCTCTACACATAAAATTAAGCCTAATGAAACAGTTTGTGAAAGCCTTACCCAAAGATGGAGAATGTTTCAAGTATCTCTGCGAGAAGTTTCCTCGTCTATCAGAAGCAAAATTGGAAGAAGGCGTGTTTGTTGTGCCTGACATCCGAAAAATGATGCTCGATCCCAACTTTGAGTCGAAAATGAGTTTAAAAGAGAGGAAGGCTTGTATATCATTCACGCAGATTGTTACCAAGTTCTTGGACAACAAAAAGGACCCACATTATATTTCTATTGTATCCAAAATGCTAGAAAAGTTCAAAAAGTTAGATTGTTTGATGAACCTCAAGATTCACTTTTTTAAACAGTCACCTTGATTTTTTTCCCAGATAATTTGTGTGATGTCAGTGAGGAGCAAGGTGAGATTTAATTAAGATGTTAAATTGATGGAAAGACGTTATCAGGGCCACTGGAATACCAATATGAAGGGAGACTGCTGCTGGTCACTTCACCGAGAAGTTGAGTAAGCGATTGGCGAAAAAGCAATATTAGGAGCTTTAAAGAGAAGCGATTGGCGAAAAAGCAATATTAGGATCTTTAAAGAGAAGCGATTGGCGAAAAAGCAATATTAGGAGCTTTAAGGAGAAGAGGGAAAGGAAATATAAGCCAATGCACACATAAAATCTATGCAATAAAAAGGTATTTTCATGTTTATAATTGAATAAAAGTTTGTTCATATTGTAACATTTATTTATTTTTATTTTTTACGGTATGTTCGGCTAATTTTCTAGTTTCCGACGAAGTCACATTGTGACGAAAGTGTGAGTGATAGAAAAAAAAAACGAGGTTAGATACGGATTCAGCACTAAAAATTACATGAGAATCCCCTATTAATGTTAAAAAAGTTTTCAAAAAGTCATTTTTCGTTGGCCTGTGTTATTCAATGTGATATAAATTTACTTCAAACTATCCTCGACACTTGTAGTTTTTTCGCGACCCACAGTTTGCGCACCACTATTCTAAAGAACAATGTCATGCTGGTTCCGAAACGAGATTATGAGAAGGTGATAATATTAAACTTCTTATATTAAGTATACTTTTGTCTTAGCAGAAATGTTTTTTTATCGAGAAGACTTGTTTCATTTCAATGCATCAAAATCTTCCTCAATAATTTCTAAAGCGACAAAACTTTTTCTTAACAGAAAATGCCGAAATTTTATTATGGAAGTGCATTAGATTTTAAGTCATGACTAAGATTTAGTTATTACTAAAAAATATATTTTAAAAGATTGAGAACTGATTCTTCCCAAAAGTGTAAAAAAGAAACGCCCAGAGGTTCCTAGAAGTGCTTTACTGGTTATGAGTAGGGGTACGTAAATTTCGCATAAAAAATATCGAAATTTTGCAAAAACAAATTACAATATATAAAATTTCATATTTATCCTCATATATATATATATATATATATAAATTCAAAAATTTTCGCGATTATTACAAAAATAATAATTTTACTTACTTGGTTAGGTAAGTACCAAAATTCTTAGTTAAAAGCTAACATTTTAGTTGTCTCCTCATCCTCTTCCTTAAGTCTTTAGCAATAAGTAATAAGCAAATTTCGAGAGTGAGATATCTCAGTTAAAGACCGTGGATGGTCTTAGATAAGCAATTATGTTAATAAATTATTGCTGTTATTACCTAATTTCGCTTAAAAATCCGTTTATCCCCGAGTTTTCGCTCAAAAGTTCGTAAGAAAATAATTTTCTCATTTTTTCGCTCATATCGGCAAATTTCGCATTCATTCGCATCTATTTCGTAAATGCGAAAATTACGTATCCCTAGTCATGAGAAATGTACCATATAAATATCCAGAATGTCAGGAGGCTCATGGGTTTTTTTTCTGCTCCCATGGGACAAGTCTTTAGCATCTTGTATAATATTATTTCATAACTGAAGCAATTGTGTTGTTGTAAACTTTCCGATACTTTTCTTGGGAGAGGAAGATGAACGTTCTATAAAATTTTACCAAGAGATTGATATTAATGAATGGGTTTTCATGGTTGGAGTCTCTATACGCGTGATGTCAAAAACCTGGACCAGAAAGGAAAAAAAATCAAGGCTGGCAAAAATGTTTACAAGCTGCCCTCCACTTATCAGCTGCCATAAAAGATGAAAAATGAAAAGATAATCGTAAGTTGCTACATGGACAAATTTAAGAATATATTTAATGAGTTTCTAATGCTAATTTATATCATAAGAGAATCATTAAATATAGTTTCATGCTAATTTTGAATATATTTGATTGCTAGCAATATGAAAGGGGAAATATGTATTCACTCTTTAGATTTACTATTAAAGCCTTGCAGCCAAGCCAATAGAAAAATAGAAACTACAGACTAACAACATAAAAACAATAAATCATTTTGAACGATTCCCTTCCGACTATTTGATCGAGTCTAAACAAAGGTCGATGCTAAACTCTTACACGTTTAAAAAAAAAAAACATATATATATATATAATGAGAAATTAAATTGGAGCACAAGAATAGGGTATCCCCCCCTTTTTACCTTCCATATGTAGGTCTCCATTCTAATTTCTGAAATTCATTTGATACTAATATTTTGAAATTATAACACAAAATAGGCTAAGTATTTGCATTCGTGATGTCCATCATTTACATGCTTGAATGTACTGTCAATGACATAACACGGGAAAACATTTTTACACAATCCTATAAACTCGCAATTAACAGTAAATTTCGTGAGAGAGAAAGTTTGTTCCATATACATGTAGAGCTCATATTTAAGAATTTGGTAGATGATACGATAACCTTTTTATAAATTAATCCAAAGATACAGCCGATTTGGAGTCGAAAAAGGAATCATTCTTTTAATAAAGAGGAATGGTCGACTTATCTGAGCAAAACGGTAATCTTAGGATGCATGACGATTAGACAGAGCCTACAGTTTACAGCCTCATTACTAACACCCATACCTACAATAGAACTGGAACCCACAAACCAGCCCAATATAATCGAACAATCAGTGGCCCCCCCAAAGAAGTAGAAATATTGATTTTGCATTATAAATATTTTTATTCGTTCATCTCGGTCCCCCCCCCCCATGCACTATAAATATTTTCATCCATTCATCTCGCCCCCCCCCCCCCAAGAAAAAATCCTGGGTGCGCCACTGCGAACAATACCTTTTGTTAAGTGCTGTTCTAATGCGGGAAGCAATTTTGTCTTTCGACGATCACAGAGAGATTTGTTGGTTTATTTTAATGTGTGTGTGTGTATGGTTAAGGTCCCTGGGGCTGACGACTGTCACACCCCAGTCCGGTGTACATATGAATGCAAGGAAATAGAAACATAAATCACACAATCACAGAAGAATTTTTTTTATGGTGGAAGAATGACGAGTTCCCCAGAATACAATCAACTCTTATGCGGGAATTGAACCCGCAAACCCGGCGTGGCAGGCTGATGCCTTAACCACTTAGCCACTGGGCGACTCTTTTGATGTGTGCACCATACAAGTGGACCAACAAAGCTCCTAGTGCAGCCACAGTTTTGACAGAGCAACCCCAGGGGCGCCATCTGTTGGACTCGTTCCTCCTCTCACCTCTCCCATACTCTCCGACCTACGCATTTAACGTACCCATGCCCGGCGTGGATCCAAGGGCATTTAGTGGCGCTTGCCGGCATTCAATTCGAGCACCCTCAGTATCGAATTCCGGCGCGCTAACCACTAGGTTGCCTCGGTTGCCACATTTTGTAAAGTTGTATTTCAGATTGATCCATGACAAATATTGGTATCTACGTAACTGTATGGCATAGATTTAGTATATGTTATTGCACATCAAACAAATGAGGGCTGACAAATTAGAGCTGCAGACCAATTATTCTGTTCGATCCCTCTTATACCGTAAAAGTTAATGCGAAGATTTTTACGGTTAGAAAAAAAAAGTAATCGTATTGGCTTATTTCCCACTGAAAAAAATGTTTCTCGTAGAGGACTTAAAGTAAGTTTAAAGTACGGGCCATCTATGGAAAATTACTCTTGAAACTTAGGTTGAGGAACCCATCACTTTCAAAAGCGACTTTAGCAGGGATCTACGGAAACCTCGTTCAGAAGTGAGATTAATTCAGGACAGATCGGCGTTTTCATGAGAAGAAAGAAAGCAAGAAAAGACTGATGGATGGAAATCTATCTGCTATTGAAGAAAATCCATTTCGAATAAAAATAAGAAATTGAAGGTTCAACAAATTTACCTGCATAACACGATAAAATAATTTACCCGTCTAACACTTAATTTTTGAAATGAATGTTTAAATGGTTGATCTTAATGTAAATTTAAAATTAATTTTCCCCTTTTGTTCTGTGATTTACTTTTTTTAGAGGATTTTATTTCTTGGCATAACATTTCTAATCGTCCCTCGGAATCAGGTAACACAAGAAAAAAAATAGAAAATACAATTCAGAATCAGGCTTTGAAATACACTGCTGGCCACCCAAATTGCAACACCAAGAAAGACAAGAGATATCACAACAAAATTTATTTTGTAGATAACATGTTGACCAAGTATCAAATGATTAAATTTATAGACTTCTGTGAAGTGTGGTTCCTGCCAAAATCAGTAGCCAGAGTAGCCGCCATTGTTGGAGATCACCGCTGCCACACGCCTCGGCATTGATTCAAAGAGACTTTGGATGAGTTCTTGGGGTACAGCAGACCAAGCAGCTTCCACACGTTGCCAAAGTTGATCTGCTGTGGCAGCTGGGGATGGAATCTGGGTCAATCGTAGAGCAACCATGGACCACATGTTTTCTATCGGCGAAAGATCCGGAGAGCGAGGCGGCCAGGGAAGCAATTCAATCTGGCGATTGACGAGGAACCGTTGGACAATGCGTGCCACGTGTGGTCGCGCATTATCCTGTTGAAATATGGCTGTGGGCAAGCCCTGAAGGTAAGGAAGGACAACTGGCTCCCATACCTCGGAGATGTAGCACTGGCTGTTTAAATTACCGGCAATGCGTACTAAAGGTGTGCGAGAATGATATCCAACACCGCCCCTTACCGTAATACCCGGTGCAGGACCAGTGTGGCGGTGCATAACGCAGCTGTTCAGCATCCTTTCTTCACGGTATCTCCAGACTCGAATGCGACCATCGTGGTGTTGCAGACAGAAGCGTGACTCGTCAGTAAAGACAATTTCATTCCATTCTGCCGTCCACATCCTTCTGTTATCGCACCATTGGCGGCGGAGACGTCTGTGGTTCTGCGTCAAGGGTAGACAAAGCAATGGACGTCTTGCGGACAGACCACTCTGCTGTAAATGGCGTCGAATGGTACGCGCAGACACTGGATGATGCGTTACAGACTGCATGTGCTGTGCTATGGTTCGTGATGTGACTGAGCGATCCGTCACTGCCATGCGCACAATTTGCCTGTCATCACGTGAAGTGGTGCGCTGAGGTGGATGCGATCGAACACGCCGGTCCGTCGTACCCTCCTGCATCCAACGATCACATATCCGCATTACAGTTGTTTGGTTTCGTCCAACACGACTACCGATTTCCCTGAAAGATAATCCACAATCTCGGTAGGCCACTATCCTTCCTCTGTCGAACTCGGATACTTGATCAAAAGATGATCGCTGTTTTCGACGAGGCATAATTGATCATTTTTTGAAGAAACCACAAGAAAAACGCAATTGCCGAACTTGAAATCGTCGAAATCTCCAAGCCTTTAATAGCTTTGAAGTGGCGCCACAGGCGCGCGTGATGTGCGTCTGCGCTGAAATTCTAATCATTTGCATATCTCACCTCCGCTAATGCATGTTGTAAATTTCATGTTATTTGAATGTTTCCTTCAGGGTGTTGCATTTACAGTGGCCAGCAGTGTATGACTTAAACTTGCAGTTTGTACTTTTATTTTTTGGAAATGGCGTTTTACTCAATTTTCCTAGCCTTTGTTTTTCTTGGGGTTTGACTTAGAAATCTTTTTTATATATACGAAAGTTAAGTATGTATTAAGTTAACTTTGATATATATATATATATATATATATATATATATATATATATATATATATATACCAATGCGAAGGCCCTTGTCGTGAAGACATTCGCCTATAATTCACTGCAGTTTTGCTGGCCATTTTATTGTGGGGGCACCATATAAGCGGACCAGCGTGAACCCCTATGAAGAGACGAAACGAATGGGGGTATTTTAGTGGAGCTTCGCCGGGATTCAGCCCGAGCACCCTCGGTATATCGAAAGCCAGCGCGCTGTACCACAAGGTCGCTACGGCCCACTATCGGCTGAACTATCGGTTTCTCAGAATTTTTTTTTCTGCCGACACCTGGGAAAGTAAAGGAAGTTTATAAATTTTTTACTTAATCATTCAATTATGGATTTTTTTTAAGAACTGTTTTTTACATATATGTCTTTTTCTGGATTTCATTTCTCATTTTCATCGCCTCTTAGCTTGTATTCCTACCAATAGGATTTTTGCTACGAATCCCTAGCCACGAATTTTCACCAATGAGGAAATTCGATTTTTTTTTTAAAGGTTGACAGAAGAAGATGACTTTCACTGAGTATTTGATACAAATTACCTCCCCCTTCCCCCCTCCAAAAATATATTTCAGATAGTCTCTTCTAATGAAACTCCCGCTGGTTATTAACGTATGCTTACTTATCGTTGTTTACCATTGGCTTCTAACTTACGGGGGAGAATGAATTGAATTCAGCTAGGGAATCTCAGCTAGGGAATTCAGGGGGGAATCTCAGCGCATTGACTACCGGAAGGTCTTTAAAATTTGAATTATTATGATTTTTTGAAATTGAATAACAATAGAATTATGTTTGAGTAGTATTCAAAAGTTATACAATGAGAAAAATAAATAAAATATAAATAAACTAAGAAAAAAATATATAGCATCGAATTTTTTTTAATGGATCGTATCATTGTTAAAAACTATGTTAAGGCTAAAGAGATAATCGGAATCTTCCGATTCACAGTTGGAAAAAGCGGGAAAAAACAACTTTCTTAAAAGTTTTCTACAATTTTCTGATTTTATCTGAACTTCTATTAACGTTTTAATTGATTTCAAGTTAAGTTGGGGGGGAGGGGGACGTGCTCCCCCAGTACACCCCCCCCCTCCGAAGTTACGCCTATGTTTGTTACCTCTTTTTTTTTGGCGCATTTTGGTACTTTTCTGTGTAACTGTTTACTGCTACTGAGTTTACGCGCTGCCAAAATTATAACTCGCGACGCAGGATGGATACTTTTTTTCTTCCCGGAGGACCGTTAATGCGGAACGTAATTCTACGTTAAAACTCCTACTGATATCTAATCTGACTTACAATGTTTAAATTGCCTATAATGTAGAACAGCGCAGTTTTAAATACGTAAAAGACATCTGTGCCTCACACAGTTGAATAATAAAAATATCGATGTGCTAGAGAGTCAGTGTTGCACTAATTTAGTGAAAGATGCCATCTCAAACGATTGCGTTAAAATGCAAATACCGGAGAAATTAAGAGGGGAGCTTGTTTATAATTTTACTTTAGTACAGTCTCATTTTGCGAAAACAGAATTTTACGAATAGCATTTTCATACAGAGGTAAGCAAGATACCTCCGCAGTTTTGTCGTCAACGGATGTTTACAATTAAACAGCTATCTGAAAAGAGAAAACTGCTGCATATTTACAATCATATAGACATTAAAGCCACAATAATGAACACGTAATCAACACGTCTTAAATTGCTCAATAAGCTGAATGTTATTTTAATAACTGCGAATAGTAGAAATTGAGTAGATTAATTGTTAAAATAACTCTATATACCAGTAATTGAATGATCAACTTCAATTCAACACAAATTGAATTTATTGTGGAATTGAAGAAGTGTTGATTATGTGTGAGTTTTCCCAAGTTTCCTGTAAGCCACAGTAGCAAATTCTGCATTTTACTAGCTGACAACCATCCAATGTAATAATGATATTTCCTAGATTCCTGTCGGCAGCTAATATCCGTAAACGAATCTGTGTAAATCGCTTTCAAACGTTTTAAGCTTTCTGGGCGTTGCTGAAATTCCGGCCCAATTTCGGTAGGCTTTTTTCCGTGTGATGTCAGTTTTTAATCAGTGAGTTTTCTATCTCAATAGCAGGAACAACTTTTGGATATTTAGACAATTTTCAACATTAATATCTATTTTTTTTCAACTTTCATTAAAGTAAACAACATTCCGTCATAACTTACAAGAAGCATGTGGAAACTCAAACGTGATGAAATTATTTATGTTGTTAATTCTAAGGTATCCTGGCTGGAAGTTCCAGACCAGGTCCATCTAGACTTCGGGTTGAAGTGTGGGGCTCCGGTTTATATAGCACCTCAAGAGTCGGAATCCGTCTTAGCTAGTTGCCACCTCAATTTTGACCGAGCATCAACAGGGGTGACATCTGGGGGGATCAGACCCTCTCTGACCTCTTATAAGGACTTTTCAGTCTATGAATTTAACGTGCCGATATCCGCCCTAGACAAGGAGGTATTTAATGGCGCGTTCCGGATTCGATCCGAGCACCCTCAGCACCGAAAGCCAGTGCGCTACCACAAGGATACCTCGAGCCTAAACTATTTCTTGATAACCACATTGAAATTTCGAATGAAAGAATGATGAACTATTAATTAGTTCGAAACATGCTGCCGTCCTTTAAATTACATTGTGGTTATGCGAAAAAGTCATTTTCTCCCACATATCAAACTATAAACCAGTGGTTCTTAACCGGGGGTGCGAGAGAAAATTTCTAGGGATGAGAGAGAAGGTTCTAAATTTTTAATGAAAAAATTACCAATTGAGTGAATCATTTGATGAATACTTTTCCACGGGAAATACAAGCAAAATTAATTGATGGATGCTCAGTCCATTTTCGTTTGACCTAAATTCAATGAATGGATGACGAGGTTTTATTAAAAGACGATCTTATCGCAATACGAGCTAATGCACGTATTGAAATGGAATTTGAAAAACTGGACTTAGAACAGTTCTGGTCTACGCAGTTTGAACTTTATCCAGAATGGGCAAAAGCAGCATTAGAGACCCTTTTACCATTTGCCACCACTTACCTTTGGGAAATAAGTTTTCATCATTGTTGCACCTCAGTACAAAAGCCAGAAATCACTTAAATACATCTGATGACTTACTACGCGTGGCTCTTTCAAAGCAACCCGATGTGTTGCTTTTTCGATTTAAAATGACATGGATCTTAAAAATGTTTTTATTGTAATTGGAAAGATTGTCCACCTAGTGGTGTAAAATGTTTTAAAGAAAATTTTGAAAAAATAAATGTACTTATATCAAGGCAATCCTGAATAACGTTTTGACGCAATTTTGCTTTTTAAACAAAAAAGAAGTTCATTCAATTAGGAAAAATTATAAAGGTTTTAACCTCTCATTTCTTAAAACTAAAATTATTTATGGTACTTTAAAATTATTTCTGGATTTCAGTTATTAAAGGACTCGTTCTCAACTAATAATTTTTCCTTTTGGAAACATGCCGAAAGTAAATATTAAATCTCATGGGAGAAACAGTGCTTAAAAATAGAAAGACAGTTCTGATGAATTCAAAATTGGTGGTGAAAGAATCCTCATCAGCTGCTCATTAATTAGAAACAAATTTCACGATTTTTCTGGAATTATTAGTGAGTAAAATAATAAGTCGAAAAATTACGAACGGCATTCAGTTACATTAAGATACTATGGCGATCAGCGCGGCAAATTTCAAGAGTTCTGTAAGTACTCTTTTTTAGAATGTTAACATTTTTTATTAAATGTATTTGGTATATTTTGGAAGCTGAATGTCAGACTCTCGTCTCCCATTCTTAAGTAGGATTGATGAAGGTGAGTAATAGCATCTTCAATAAGCCTAAAACAAACGCAAACAGGTGTCGAAACGATATACACCTTTGGAAATGCTCGACAATAGGTGAGGTAGTCAGGTCATTTAGAATAATTAGTGAAACCATTTAGCGGCGCACTTCCAAGGGAATAGCCGTGGACAATGAAATTCACCATAGGTGGTCTTAGTAGCGCGGATGCGAAAAAGGCCTGTTGTTGTTCGATGGAGATTGTTCGAGAAAGAGAGAGGAGAATGCATAAATACAGACGCCGGTAACGAACGAGGAGAGATGAGATTTGGACTTTTGAAAAGTCGCCACACGCAGCAGAGAGACGGGGGTCTCGTGCGCACTTTGAATAATGAACCCCGCTCTCATGAGTGTATCAACGTTTTTTGTAACGAACTTTTGTAAATGATTATTTAACCAAGATTTTAATGTTTCAATAAACTAGATGTAAGTAAGAGTTGTTCTACAGTTATGATTAATTCTACAAGATAATGATTTGTCGGATCACGACAATAAAGGTTTACATTGACGCAGTCGAATTAAAGAACGTGGGAGGACCCCAACGATACGGAAGGCATCAGAAAAGATGATCTAAAGTACTTTTGCTTTAGATCATCTTTAGAGTGGTGATACATCTTTAAGGAGACGCAGTTTCAAGAGAAGTTGGATTCCGGACGAGTTCTACTAGGCACGACTTCAGCGACAGATATTTACTCGGTAAGTGGTCAAGAAAAGGGAACAGAAACTTGGGCCAGAAGAAATTCAAGGTCGGCGTGAGTGGTGCATCAGAGGATTTTACTAGACACGACTTCAGCGACAGATATTTACTCGGTAACTGGTAAAAAAATGGGAAAAGACACCTGTACCAGGAGAAATTCAAGGTCGGAGTAAGGTGTGCATCAGCGACTTGGTTATATAGTGAACTCTCTTGAACTGTGATCAAAGTGCTGCAGCGGAGAAAGTTTAGAGCGACAGTTTTTCATCGAGGTGAAAAAGGGGTAAGTGATTCTATCTTTTCTCCCTGTGTATGAGATAGCGGTAGTAATTAGTTGAAGGAATCGAATTATTTTTTCTAAGTTTTGAAGTGTTGAATCATGAGTATAATGATGGAAGTAATTTTTTGAGTTATAGAATTATTAGGAATTGGATTATTATTTTAAAAGTGAAAGTGTGTTATTTTATACACTCATGGACAAAAAAATTAGCGCACCAAGAAATAATTGCGGGATCGCAACGAAACTTGCAATGAAGGTACATGTCGGGGAGATATGCAAATGATTAGAAATGCAGCGTGATTGCGCATTACGTATAGCCGGTAGAGGGCGTTGAACATCGTACTCTGTAGAGTTTTGGACCCCCTCTAGCGCGAATGCACGATGCGATACGATCGGGCATTGGGTCATACAAGTTCTGTATGATGTCTTGAGACATTTCGTTCCATATTTGCTGTAACCTTGCCTCTAGTTCGTTCAAACTCGTGGGATGCCCAACTCGTCGTCCCAAATGATCCCAGATATGCTCGATTGGAGACAAATCTGGGGATCGGGCAGGCCAAGGAAGGGTAGTAACAGTGCGGAGACAGTCTTGTGACACCCTTGCCGTATGAGGCCGAGCATTGTCTTGTTGAAAAATGGCTCCTGGGAGCCGTTGCATGAGTGGCAACGCATGTGGTTGCAGGATTTCATGAACATACCGCTGGGCTGTCATGGTGCCACGGAACAATACTAGGGGTGACCATGTATTGTAGGCAATGGCACCCCATACCATCACACCAGCTGTGGGAGCGATGTGTCGCTGTACAGCAAAGGCAGGATTGAAGCGTTCACCACGGGATCTCCACACACGAACACGATTGTCATCACTGCCGAGATTGAATCTGGATTCGTCGCTAAAGACGACCTAGTTCCATTCTGCTGCAGTCCAGTTTCCTCGTGCGCGGCAAAACTCCAAACGAAGGCGTCGATGGGTGGGCGTCAAGGGCAGCACACGTAATGGGCGCCGCGATACCAACTGTCCTTCAGCCAGGCGCCTTCGTATGGTTCGAGAACACACAGAAGCCCCTAGTGAAGGTGCTACCTGTGCCTGGATGGCGGCCGATGAAGCAGTTGGCTGTACGCGTGCATTTCTTACGATGTGGTGGTCTTCTCGACGACTGGTCTGTCGAGGGCGTCCTGAGCCTGGTCTTCGTGTACATGACATCTCTCGGGTCCACTGGTCCCAACACCTCCTCACAACACAATCAGAGCGGCCTAATTGACGAGCTACTCGCCTAGCTGACCACCCAGCTTCCATCATCCGGACGATTCTCCCCCTCTCAAACTGCGACAACTGCTTATATTGTCTTCGAACACGGTGTAATGGCATGTCTATCTCAGCTCTTCCTTTGTAAATGATTCAGCACACTCAAACAAGCTTTGGTTACCTGTTTTATACTCCACAGAGTACGATGTTCAACTCCCTCTACCGGCTATACGTAATGCGCAATCACTCTACATTTCTAATCATTTGCATATCTCCCCGACATGTACCTTCATTGCAAGTTTCGTTACGATACCGCAATTATTTCTTGGTGCGCTAATTTTTTTGTCCATGAGTGTATAACGGGAAAAGTGTATAAGTGCTTGTACTATTTTATTAGTGGAAGTGATTTATAATTGTAGTAGTTAAATGCTCGTAGAATTATCATAATTGCTGAGGTAAAGAGTTCAAGATAAGTATAGTTGGTTATATTTTGTTAGAGTGGTAAAAGTGAATTTGTACTTGTTTGCTGCATTTGTGATTAAATGATATAAGCTAAAAATGGCATTCCTGGGGAAGGGACGTAAGGCCGATTTAATTACGTTGGCTACAGAGCTAAAGGAAGAAGTCCCTCCGAATAGCACAATGTATGACCTAAATCAAATAATTCTATTTAGTGAACGATATGGGGAAGAGTCCACTAAGGAACGGTTATTTGCCATAATTAATGAGAGAGTGGAAAGAGACCGAATTGAAAAACAAGAGAAAGAAAGACAATGGGAGGAGAGCGATAGACAATGGGAAATTGAAAAAGAAGAGAGTGATAGACAAGAGGAGGAGAGAGTGCGGCAATTTCAAATAAAAATAAAAATGTTGGATTTAGAAATTGAAGAATTGAGGATGAGGGAAGCTAAAAGACTTTCAAGTTTTAGGGTCAGAGAAAGTATTGGAAGGGTTAATAATAATTTCGACGGATTTTTGAGAAATGAAAAAAGGGTTATTCTTGTACCACTAGTTAAAACCGATAAGAGATTTGCCAAAATTGACCGGAAAAAGGAGGATAAAAGATGTTTTGTCTGTAATAGTAAAGACTATTTGAAATATCAGTGCCCCAAAAGAGTTCAAAATCTCAGAAATAGAGGAGATCAGGTGGGTAATAAATTTGAGAAGGAATTTAATAGAGGCGAAATTATTCAACCTGAGAATAAAATTGAAACCCAACAGGAAAGGGAAGTGAGGTAGGCAAATACCCAAGGAAAGGGGATCCTCGAAAGGTAGCGTATACTCAAAGGCATTTGAGTAAGAGTTTAGATCAGATATTAGATGAGATGATTATACCCCCTAATATGTTTGAAACGGGAAGTGAGATGAAGGATGAGGAGATGTACTATAAGGGAGGAGGTAGTAAATTAAGTCTCAATGAGAATTTAGATGAGGTGCGAGAAATGGATAAAATTTTGGATGGGGAATTAAGTCCCAATGAGAATTTAGATGAGGTGCGAGAAATGGATAAAATTTTGAATGGGGAATTCAGTCTCAATGAGAATGTGGATGAGGTGCGAGAAATGGATAAAATTTTGGATGGGGAATTAAGTCCCTATGAGAATTTAGATGAGGTGCGAGAAATGGGATTTTCAACGGAAAAAGAGTGGAGATGTGCGAGAAATGGGATTTTCAACGGAAAAAGAGAGGAAAGATCAAATTGATATTCTTAGGAATAAAAGGTTAGAGGAAACTAACAATGAGAATGGAAATAATCAAAGGGAAACACGAGACGAAGAATTAAATGCCCAGGGAAGTCCCAACGATACGGGTAGGAAACAGACGCAAAGTATGGGAGACAAGACTCACGCAGAAAAGGGTGAATTTGAACCGACACTAGATCATAACTTCACAAAAGAGTCAATGAGAGATTGTGAAATAATAAAACCAAATACCCATTCGGATTTATTTAGGGTCCCGTAAAAGTGCAGAGAGGATCAAAAATTTAAGTAATTCCCAAAGAATTCCGGGAAACTCAAGTAATTGTGCATTTTGTAAATGTTTTAGAAATGATTTAAGTAGCTCTCAAAGAATTCAGGGATAATTTAATTAAATGTGTATTTTGCTAATTGTATTGATAATTAATATTTTTGAATCCTAAGAAAATGGGATTAAATTTGTAAATATAATGATATTAAGAATTAAGGTGTATAAGATATGTGATTTTGTTTTCTTTTTGTTGTTTTGTTGTGTGAACACTTGGTTTGTGTTCTATTTTAAGTGAAAAACTAAGTAATAGCTTTGGGTTCTATGGTGTTACTTAAAGTGAAGGGTTAAATAATAACCTTATCTTGATGATATTATGTGAGAAAGTATGAGAAATAATTTAAAGAGATTTCCAAGGAATCCGGGAACAATTCATCAATTATGTAGTGTAACTAGTTGAGGTTAATGTTAAATAATCCCTAGAGATTTGGGGAAAATTCAGTAAAATATGTAAGTGTAACTGATTAAGATTAAGCCATGTAATTCCTACAGAATTTGAAAAAAAAAGGAATCAAAAGCGTAATTGGCTTACAAATTCTTGCATTGAACATAAGTGATTTGTGGTCGAATAACTTGTTGGTGTTTTGTTTAAAGTAAAGAAATGAGCAAGAATTATAATATTAATTTTGTGTTAAGGATAATTGTGTAAAAGTAATTTTTGTTACCTGTAAATGTATGTTGCTATCTCATACTCAGTTGAAAACATGGGATCAATTACTTGTAAAAATTGTGTTATTGTTGTGGCTACAAAGCGCCCCTCGTCACAAGTTTAAATCACAGTTACCGGGAGGGTGCTTTACTATTCTCTGATCAACAGGGACTGTTATTCAAGAGTGAAAACGTCTCAAAAAGACTTTTTTCACTCCCAAGAGGAAGGGGCGTAATGTCAGACTCTCGTCTCCCATTCTTAAGTGGGATTGATGAAGGTGAGTAATAGCACCTTCAATAAGCCCAAAAGAAACGCAAACAGGTGTCGAAAAGATATACACCTTTGGAAATGCTCGACAATAGGTGAGGTAGTCAGGTCATTTAGAATGATTAGCGAAACCCGTTAGCGGCGTACTTCCAAGGGAATAGCCGTGGACAATGAAATTCGCCATAGGTGGTCTTCGTAGCGCGGATGCGAAAAAGGCCTGTTGTTGTTCGAGGGAGATTGTTCGAGAAAGACAGAGGAGAATGCATAAATACAGACGCCGGTAACGAACGAGGAGAGATGAGATTTGAACTTTTGAAAAGTCGCCATGCGCAGCAGAGAGACTTTGATGCGCACCACCTTTGACTCTCGTGCGGACTTTGAATAAGGAACCCCGCTCTCATGAGTGTATCAACGTTCTTTGGAACGAACTTTTGTAAATGATTATTTATCCAAGATTTTAATGTTTCAATAAACTAGATGTAAGTAAGAGTAGTTCTACAGTTATGATTAAATCTACAAGATAATGATTTGTCGGATCACGACGATAAAGGTTTACACTGAACATCTAGCAAATGCCGATAAATCGTAAAATTGACATTAATAGGGGCAGAAACCGGAATATTTGTAAATCAAAATTGTCGATTTCGTGAAATTCGGAAAACTGCTTTGGGGAAAAAGCTTTGTTTGCTATGAAAAACATTTTTAACTTTATAAAAATGTGTATATCCTTAAAGATGAAGAGTTGTAGAACACATGGAAATAAAAAAAAATGTCGATTGGTGGACGGAAAAGTTGAATTTTGAATGCATGAAAATAGTGGAAATTTGCGAAACGGAAAGGAGCTGCCCCCCCCCTCCCCCTCCCGGAATGTCAGCTGTTTCTGTTATCTGCTTCTTTTGAGTTAGGGGTTTTAATTGAATAATTAAAAAAGTTATAAAAGCTTTGAAAGTTGAGGATGGCATCAGTGCACGCGTCTTGTCCGTCCACGTCCATCGGTACCAGTCGCGATATCCTGCTATGCTCGGTTCGCAAGATTAGCCCGTCCCCATGTCGCCCGGACTGCTCACTAACAACCATAAGTTTGTCTACCTTCAGCTGTTAATAGTAAGATATATATATATATATATATATATATATATACACTGCTGGCCACCCAAATTGCAACACCAAGAAAGACAAGAGATATCACAACAAAATTTATTTTGTAGATAACATGTTGACCAAGTATCAAATGATTAAATTTATAGACTTCTGTGAAGTGTGGTTCCTGCCAAAATAAGTAGCCAGAGTAGCCGCCATTGTTGGAGATCACCGCTGCCACACGCCTCGGCATTGATTCAAAGAGACTTTGGATGAGTTCTTGGGGTACAGCAGACCAAGCAGCTTCCACACGTTGCCAAAGTTGATCTGCTGCGGCAGCTGCGGATGGAATCTGGGTCAATCGTAGAGCAACCATGGACCACATGTTTTCTATCGGCGAAAGATCTGGAGACGAAGCGGCCAGGGAAGCAATTCAATCTGGCGATTGACGAAGAACCGTTGGACAATGTGTGCCACGTGTGGTCGCGCATTATCCTGCTGAAATATGGCTGTGGGCAAGCCCTGAAGGTAAGGAAAGACAACTGGCTCCAACACCTCGGAGATGTAGCGCTGGCTGTTTAAAGTACCGGCAATGCGTACTAGAGGTGTGCGAGAGTGATATCCAATACCGCCCCATACCATAATACCCGGTGCAGGACCAGTGTGGCGGTGCATAACGCAGCTGTTCAGCATCCTCTCTTCACGGTGTCTCCAGACTGGAATGCGACCATCGTGGTGTTGCAGACAGAAGCGTGACCCGTCAGTAAAGACAATTTCATTCCATTCTGCCGTCCACATCCTTCTGTCATCGCACCATTGGCGGCGGAGACGTCTGCGTCAAGGATAGACAAAGCAATGGACGTCTTGCGGACAGACCGCTCTGCTGTAAACGGCGTCGAATGGTACGCGCAGACACTGTATGATGCGTTACAGACTGCATGTGCTGTGTTATGGTTCGTGATGTGACTTAGCGATCCGTTACTGCCATGCGCACAATTTGCCTGTCATCACGTGAAGTGGTGCGCTGAGGTGGATGCGATCGAACACGCCGGTCCGTCGTACCCTCCTCCATCCAACGATCACATATCCGCATTACAGTTGTTTGGTTTCGTCCAACACGACTACAGATTTCCCTGAAAGATAATCCACAATCTCGGTAGGCCACTATCCTTCCTCTGTCGAACTCGGATACTTGATCAAAAGATGATCGCTGTTTTCGACGAGGCATAATTGATCGTTTTTTTGAAAAAATCACAAGAAAAACACAATTGCCGAACTTGAAATCGTCGAAATCTCCAAGCCTTAAATAGCACTTTGAAGTGGCGCCACAGGCGCGCGTGATGTGCGTCTGCGCTGAAATTCTAATCATTTGCATATCTCACCTTCGCTAATGCATGTTGTAAATTTCATGTTATTTGCATGTTTCCTTCAGGGTGTTGCATTTACAGTGGCCAGCAGTGTATATCTTACTATTAACTTAGTTATAATATATATATATTATAACTAAGAACTATAATAATAAGCTCGAAACTAGTTGTGATTCTTGTTTTGTTAATGGTTTTTAAAACATCTTGTCGTTTCTTTTTAATTCAGCTGTTTAATACCGTTTACATCAGTGTAAGAAAACACGGACTGTAAGGATTAAAAAAGAGAGGATAAGAGATTCTCAAAATCCCCAATAAAAATGAAAGCAGAAAGTAGTTTACAAGTAGTTGTTTTCATAAATACTGACGTTTGTGAATTGTGCATAGAAATAATCACACCCAATACTTCCAGGTTTGTAGACCTATAATTATTAGTTTACTCTCATTTTTATAGTGGATTTTAAGAACCTTTTGTACATTCTTTTTTTATCCTTACAGTCCACGTTTTCTTAAACTGGTGGAAACACAGTTTAACGGTTGAATTATTTTTTAACTCAATTTTAATCAATACCAGAAATTTTCATCAGATCCTATCATTTCTTAAGAGAAACGAATTTTTGGTTGCTTACATGCGTCTTTCATAATTTCCTTTTTTTTCTTCCTGAAACGGCGTCCTCTGAATGACAGGGGTAAATTCCTCGTATGGCTCGATACGGTTATTATTTTGTCAGCTTGCATCAACGTATGAAAGCGAATGGAGATTAAATAAAAAAAATAAAAATACTCCATGGAGAATGTTGGCTGAAACGATAGTCTCGTCTAATCATGGAAACACCGTTAATGTCCTCAGCTGCCTCTGTGATCTCGTAAAAAAAGGCGGTACGAGAACGCGAGCAGTGATTGGTCGGGAGCGCCCGAAAAGTCCACCCGCTTCTCACAACTAATCCGCTTCGTCACGGCCTTCATTTTGCGGATATGGATGGCCGAAGATTCCCTCTTTTTTTCCCCTGCTGATCACTAATTCTCGTTCCTCTCATCGCATAAGAGGAGGGGTAAAAACTTGAAAAAAAAAATGACTCGGTTATGAGTTTTTAGAACACTCCTGTTCTGCGGGTCATTTCTAAACGGTTACAGTTATTGATGTGCCGATTTCGGAAGTTAATTTACTTTTTTTCTTCTTTATCCATCTCTCTCTCTCTCCCAGTTAAAATCGTTCGGTGTTAACAGCGGGGAAATAATTCTCCAGAATTACAAGCGAGGGGAATTACTTCTGCAAACATTGAAGCTTTGGTCATTAGCGAAGCTGGAATATTTACTCGACAAAGAAGAAATTAATGCGCGATCAATCATGCCGCCGAACAAGAAAATTATTTCCTTGATGAAAAAAAAATACCTCACTAAATACTCGGAGAGAATATCATGCGCTGATGATACGTGTTTTGGTAAATAATCAGATTCTTAATAGCAGGTTAAGTAACTTGCTTCAAATAAGTTTCGTTAAACTTTCGGCAAATATTGCTGATTTTAGGAGGGTGTCCCGATAAACTAATTCGGGAGACATTCCCAGAGATGGCAAATAAATAAATTAATAAATAAATAAAGCTTCTAAGGCTGGGGTTCCCATCTGGTGGTAGTATGCGAGAGCATTTGAGGAGGTACGCAGAAGAGTTCAATGATAATATCGCACCCCGGCAAGAACACAGTGACACAAGTCAAAAAATGGCAATGTTGAGGTTATGTCATTGAAAAATATATATGAAGTGCCCCATCGTGTACGAAAAGCGATGCATCTCTGTCTCGCAATTTGTCCACCTGAGGGAGGTTGTATCAGTTTTATTGTAAAGCTATATCGTATGTTCAAGCTGTATCATATTTTTTAAGTTGATTTTTCTCAAATGCTGTATTTTTGAGTTGTGTCACTTTTCTTGCCCGGTTGTGATATGTACCATGGACTGGTTGAACCTTACATAGAAGATCTGATAAGAAATAAGCATATTCAACACGAAGTTTCTCCTTAAGCTTCTTGATAAAGACATTTTAGCGGAAACTGCCATTTACCATTTGTCAACAACAATTACGCATAAGCGGCTTTTTCTAGTTTCATGGACTTACTTATAACGTTATATTGATTTCTATATTTTGTTTTATTTATACGTAAATACATTTTGTTATTCATATATGTGTATAGAATTTATTTGACCGACCTCAAAAAATTATAACCAGTGGTACGCCACGACCCTACAAAGTACTCAGATGGTACTCAAGTATAAAAAGGTTGGGAATCACTGCTCTAAGGTTTAATTTCCAAGATACTTATGACTTACCTGAAATTTCTGTAAATTACATATGTATGTATTCAAGCAGGTGGAGGAAAATTTTATAGTTTGGGTGGTTAATTCGTCCACGTGGAACTCGTTAATTGATGTGGGAAAACATCTGAACAACAAAAGTTATTTAAATATTGTCGCTGACCAAGTACATCCAGTTATGTTAATTGTTTACCACTCTGGAGACGAATACTTGCAGCAGGAGATGCTCTATGCCATAAAGCTCATATTGTCATCAGGCGGTTTGTAAAGCAGGACGGAGACTTCACCTTGTGCTTAGTTGGCTCCACAATCACCATATCTCAATCTAATTAAGTATTTGCGGGATGAGGTCGAAAAGGACACTTGGCTGTTAGATGCAGAACTATCAGATCTTAGAAAACTGGAAAATGCAGTTCATCAGATGAGACCTCACATTCCTCAAGGTATCTACTAGCATCTCTCAGAGTCCCTATCAAACTGAATCAAACAGAATTGAGAGCAAATGGTGACCAAAGGAGGTGGGCACAATAAACTGTAAATTCAGCGTGTATATATATATATATATATATATATATATATATATACATTATTTTTTTTTACCTATGGCTTTATTTGGAAAATGAATCTATATATACAATTTAACAATAAGTATTTGGCCACCCATACAAATGACGATATCAGCGGTCCTGATACACGTCACACCCTCCGCAAATAAATATCGTGTAGGAAACATTAGCGCCCTTTACACGTACGCTCTTTCCCGCATGAAACCACAATCCCGAGCGATTGAGTGCACGTGTGAAGGTGTCGGAGAGGAGGGGAAAGCTGCTTTGGAGCGTACTGCAAGTTTTCCCGCGCGCAATTCCGTACGCTCCAAGCACTCGCGAAAGAGCGTACGTGTGAAGGGCGCCATTGTGGGCGCCATTGTGGGCGCCAATGGGGAAGATAGAGACCGACGGTGCCGTCCTGAGAAATTCGAAGGAACCGATGGCCCACAAACTCCAGGAGTTTCAACAGGCATCCGGGAGTGTTTTTTTCTATGAATACCATCCGCAAGGAAGCACATCTGCTTGGTTTTCATGGTCGGGCTGCCGCCCATAAGTTTTTGATCAAAATGTCCAACCACGCTGCTCGGTTAAAGTGGTGAAAAGCAAGTCGGAAGTGGACAGTAGATCAGTGGAAACGGGTTATCTGGAGCGACGAATCAAGGTTTACCCACTCCCGTTTGGATGGCAGGGTCTGGGTCTGGCGTGCTTGGAGAACACCTCCTGCCAGAATGCATTTTGCCCAAAGTAGAGTTCGGCGGAGGTGGAATTATGGTGTGGGGGTGTTTCTCCAGGTATGGACTGGGGCCCTTGATCCCAATTCATTTTAAGGTCAACGCTGACGCCCACTGCACTAATCAGATGACAGTGTACTTCCTACGTTGGGGCAGTTTTACGGGTTGGACCCATGTGACTTCCAGGAGGACAACGCTAGCGGTCATGTTGCAAGGTCACCATGAATTGGTATGATGACAATGGGGTTAACCGAATGTACTGGTCTTCCCAGAGCCCAGACCTAAACCCTATCGAGAACCTCTGGGACGAGTTGGATCGCCGAATTAAGGGGTGCAACAACCGTTCAAAATCGGTGAAGGAACTTATATGTCTTCTCCAAGTCAAGTGGGAGAAAATACCACTAGCCGTCATACAAGGAAGCATGCCGCAGAGGATTGAGGCTCTAATTGCCTCTCGTAGAGGCTCTACCAACTATTGAATGTGAATAAATTTTGTTTCTCTTTTCTATCACTGGTGTCCAAATTCTTAGTGTAAACATTATATATATATATATATATATATATACAGGGTTGTCCAAGATAATGGTAACACTACGCTTAAAAATTTGACTCTCGTTAGCCACCCATTTTTGTCAGATCGTTTAACTTATTTTCTCAAGGCTGTGTTTGATTGCATTTTAAGCTGTGCTTTGTAAAAATTAGCTGAAGGTGGAGACAAAATGAGCAACCTGACAGAGTTCCTGAAAGGGCAAATTGCAGGTATGCGCTTATTTGGTGTTTTGGCAACCCCAGTTCCAAAGTTATTGGGGATATCCAGAGGTTTTGTATCTAACTTCGTGACAACGTACAAAGTTCGTGGTAAAACAACGTCTACGAGGCACAATTGCAAATAGAAAATGAAACTCACTGACACAGACAACTGGATATTAAAAGTGATTTTTACCTCAAATGGAAATTCCACTGGGGAAAAGGAGACTGTTGTGTTTAATAAGCCTGTACAGAATCCAGTCTCGACTCATACAGTGAGAAGGGAAATGGATAAGCAAAATATTTACACCCGAAGGCTTTTCTAATTCTTTTGTCACATATGAATGCAAATCGTAGACTAGAGTGATGCCAGGAACATAGCACACGGAACTCGTCAATAGATAAATATATTGATTGATTTCAGATGAATCAAACTTCATACTAATACCCACCTCATGACGTGGTTATTCGTGAAGAACACCGGCAGAAGCTTACAACCCTACTCACGCCTTCCGACAGTAAACCTTAGTTGTGGTTCCATCATGCATTGGGCGGCCATATTATGGTTTCAGCAGATTCCATTATCATCTGAAGTGGAAGGATAACTAGCAGTGACTATTTAACCATTTTTGGCAACAATGTCCATTCAGTGGTGCATACGTTGTCTCCTGTAGAAGATTACATCATTCAAGATGATAGCGCCCCTATTCACAGTGCTGGAACTGTTAAATTATGGTTTGAGGAACATGATGATGAAATTGGACACTTTCCCTGTCCTGAGTAATAAACCTTTAAATAATCAGATTTCAACATCATCGAGCCACTGTGGTTTGTATTGGAAAATGAATGATGTCCCATTATCATTCTCCATTATCTCTCAATGAATTGGAGCAGTTTCTCTCTGAAGAATGTGACATACCAGTTATCACCATCCAGGACTTGTGTGCGTCCATTTCAAGGAGGATTAAAGCAGTTTTAAGTACCAAATGTGCTCCAACCCCCTATTAAGAAAATAGTATCTGCGTCTGCAAGAGGTTTCCATTGTTTTGGACACCCCCTGTGTGTGTATATATATATGCATATGTATGTGTGTGTGTGTGTGTGTGTGTGTGTGTGGGTGGGTGGGTGTGGGTGGGGGGTGGGGGGGTGTAAGTAAGTAAGTAATATACCCATTACATCACGTCCTTAAACTATAACCTGAAAGGTAAAACTAGCTCATATTTACATAGCTGGAGCTAGACTCAGCCTGGAAGGAATAAAATTTAAATCTGGAAGCAGTCGGATCGAATCGTTTATTAGAGCGACAAAAGTACATCCGTTCAGTTCAGAAGGACGGCTCCGAAGTAATATCACCTTTCAACATGAAACGCTAGGGCGAGGGGAACATGTCACTATCATTTGTAGGGTCAGCAGATTTTGGGGCTTCCGATGCTAACCCACTCCTGAATTCGTAGATATACATGTGTATAAATGCAAAGAAATGTGATTCATGGGAAGTTCAGTGGCTAAGGGTTTTAAAGCGATAGATAAATATTACTGGGGATGGGATTTAGGGAAGGGAGTTTAAATGCTAGAATGGAGGTTCATAATATTTAAAATATTACTTACTTACACACACACACACACACACACACACTATATATATATATATATATATATATATATATATATATATATATATATATATATATATACTATATATATGCGTAAAGTACCATTCATAAAATTTTTGCAACTAACATAGTATCTATGCGTAATAAAATTGTCCTATGAGTTCAATAAATACGGTCCACTCAAAGAAAAAGGTAATTTTTCAGCAACCCCGGGGCATGTCGAATATTACACGTCGAGTCATGCTAGGAGAATCAACGTCGAGTGCTAATAAATTTTCAGCTCAGTGTATTCTTTGCTCTCCTAATTTTTATTCCCCCAAAATCTGATATCAAAGCATCCACCCGAGAGCTACTTCTAACATAAAAAATGGGGGAGGGAACATCCCTCCCCCCCAGCAGATGTCGCATTCGGGAAGAAGTATCGTTCAATTATCTGTGTCCCATAAGCCGAGCCGCGTAGTATTAAGTCCAGGATTAACAGCCAACCAATAAAGGAAAGCCCATCGCTCAAGGGTCGCAATAATATACAACACATTTTTTTTTTTTTTTAAACAGTCGGGGATATTTTTTGCCAGCGTCCTCATTGTCCGGGTAGGGAGTGACTTGACACCTTGTTGATTCATCGTTCTTTATTTGCGGTTCGATATACACGTGTTCGGAATACCGGACATTCTTTTTTAGCGATTTGCGAAAGTGGTGTTCATATATATTGACGCAAAGTGGGCACCGAGGAAAAATATTTTGGAATTGCATAATTTTTTTTTTTCGCGCTCCTCTTTCTACCGAAAAATGAAGTGGAGTAAAAAATGTAGTGCAAGTATTTGTCACGAGCAGTTCGCGACGCTGACGCCTTTAGTGCCGACCTCCTGAAAGATGGATATCAATTGGATTATCGGCATTCTCGATGACAAGCAGACTTATTAAATGGTTCGGATAGGTCGCATATAGATAGCTGAATATTATATATATAATAGCCGTTGTCTCTGTATAACACTTCCGGGCTGTACTCATCTTTCAATTGAAGCCCTCAGTAAACAAACAGCCGGTTAGGCTTAATTTCAATTTCCGATATGGATCAGAATTTTTTCTTACCTAAAAACTAATATCTTCTCCATCAAATCACGTTTGTTCAGCCTATTTTTCTATAAAACATTCAGAACTAAAAAAATTGGATGCTTTTAGCTGTATATTTAACAGTTTTTAAAAATCTGTTTAGTTTTGCGATGAATTCTGAAAATAAACAAACTTGAATGTGAATGAATCAAGGAGCTCAAGTATTCATATCGCGTAGTGAGCTGTAAAAAACTGGATGGCAGTCTACTACTCCAATCGCATGAAAAACTAAATAAATAAAATATAATGAAAGGGTTTGCTTTTACAAGGTGTGGATTAAATGCAATATTGTTAGATAATTCGCGATATTTTTTAACTTTCATATACTTTTTCCATTATGCCGTCATTATTAGTATTATGACGTCAAAATGACATGTTGGATGGCAGTCTACTACTCCAATCGCATGAAAAACTAAATAAATAAAAAATAATGAAAGGGTTTGCTTTTACAAGGTGTAGATTAAATGCAATATTATTAGATAATTCGGGATATTTTTTAACTTTCATATACTTTTCCATTATGACGTCATCATTAGTATTATGACGGGTTAACTTCTAGTAGAATATGGTCATGATTAACTGTTTTAAAACGGATAATATAACAGACAAAGTATTTCATCTTGCAATTCACTTACAGTCAGCTTATTTTTGGAGATCGGTGGTGCTACAGGTATGTCTCTAGAGCAGGGGTTTCAAACCTCTTTATGTTTTGGGAAAGAGATTAAAAGCATCGGGCACCACTACAAGTATTTTAGATTTTTAATTTTTCAAAGTATTAAATTAGAGGGGAATATATTTCAGGAACATGTTAAATTTAAGTTCAAATATATATTTACTCTATTTTTTTATTTTATTCATGTCTTGAAAGATATAAGTAACAAACACTAGAATAGGATATATTCTCGTCTTCTTCACAAGCACAACAGCCCCTTACAGGCCTTGGTTGCCTCAATCACGCGCTCCTTCCAACGTCTTCTATCTGTAACTACTCCTCTCCAGTTTTTAATTTTCAAAGGTTTTAAGTTTTTTTCAATGTCATCTAACCACCTATTCTGTGGTCAACCTCTAGCTCTGGATCCCTCAGGTTTTTTAAATGTCAATATCTTACAGGGATTATCTTCCGAGCTTATCCAAACACAGCCCAGCCATCTCAATCTATTACTATGGAAGACTTTGTTATTTGTGGTTGCCTATAGGATATATTAATACGGTTTCAAAAATAGCCATGGGATTCATTACAGCATTACGCTAGAGGACTACGGTGGAAATCGCTAAGAAGAGTTTTGTTTTATTAATGTGAGACTTGCGATGACGCTTAGAGCACAAATGTTTGGTATCAAGCCTAACAATTGTGGGCTTGAGGGTAGCTCATTCATCCTCAAGTACGAGTGTATCGATTTGTGTCACAATTTGTCGGTCGTGAGAGTAATTAATTCAACTTTATATTTATTTTAAGTGGACCCCAACTAATGTTAATAATTGTTTAATTAATGAACAAATGGATAACATTTCAGAGTCTGTGGAGCTGTTTTTTTTTAAATTCTTAAAACACTTTTTATCTCCCTTGAAATCCAACTACTGCGATTTGTGAAAGCGTGTATGCACTTTCATACAATTTTTTTTCCCAGACCAAAAACTTAAGAAAAATTATTTGAAGTAATACCTTTTCTTGAAAGGAAAACTCTTAACGCAGATAATTGATTTTTTACTAAAAAACCCGATTTCGCGTGAAAAGAATGTGGCGGTCAGATGAAAGAGAGAAAAAATCAGCTGGAACTAAACAGAAAAAGAAAAAAAAAAGTGAGATAGAAACTGTTCAGTCACAATTTCGAAACCTCAGATAGAAAGTTAAAAATAAGAAAAATTAAACATACTTAACGCTTAACCAGCTTACAGCTCAAGTTTTGAAACTGTAATTAAGTCTTTATAATTTTTTTTCCCTATCAGAGGCGTTAAGCGTTGAAGGCCTGCGGCTAACGAAATGAGAGTTTGATGCGCCGGAGCTTGACTGGCCGAGTCCCCACGAGAACCAAAATGTCCATCAAGAAACAAAAAGTGATAATTACACACAACAGAGCATGACATTAAAGAAATAGCTCCGAAAAAGGTCAGCCAGGTCAGGAACTACGTGCTATGGTTCTGTCTGAAGTGAAGCATGAGAGAAATTATACAGTGGTTTTAAAATAAAATTGTTTTTGATCAACACAGAGGCTAAAACACGAAAAAAAGAAAGAAGAGTTTCGCCCTGCTGGGGAATCGTTTGCTGGGAGCGAGTTCAAATTAAGATGTTGTTCATCTCACTTTCTAACCTTGAGTAAGCGATGCATCAGTGACCCATCAGCGTTCACTGCAATTATCTGATACATGCCATCGACTCAATTTTATTGGCGTAAAATATTCCGAAAAAAGGTTTTGGAGGCTTGGAAATTATATGATCAGTTGAGTGACTAACGAAAGTTAAAAGCAAAATTATACATCTCCAGCATACAAGAATGTCCTAAGGCGGAACCTATAGGTCCAATACCTTGGACCTATAGGTTCAGCCCTTGTTATGGGTTCCTCAGCAAGGCATAACCGACGAGTACACTGGAAGGCAAGGAATTCCTACTGCAGAATTTCTTAAATAATTTTTACAGGTGACTGAGGAAATGTAGTCATCCAGCCATCTTCAAACTGAACAACATCTATCATCGTGTTCACCGACTTACATATTCTGATGAAACTTTCAGCATATTTAAACACCAAAACTACAAGCCATTATAAATTTGCTTTCATGTCAGGTCACCGTCATTTGTTTGTGACTGATTGGCCAGACAACTCAAGGAGAGCCTTGTTTTTGACTTATTGGTGTCTCCAAAGGATTTGAGATATTTTCCACCCGTCTTCATTAATCGAAATCGGAAGTTTTATAGATGTGAGCCGTACGAGGCACATCCAGAACCGATTGCTCATAGATACTGCCCAGGTTGCGTCATTGTAACGACGTTGCCGTCATTTGGTTCCTGAACGTCTGATGCTGCCTCTGGTGTAAATTACATTGTTCTATAAAGTTTTCTCGCTTCTCTGTGTTAATTTAAAGTGAACAGTAAAATCGAAAACCCCACCAGCATTAAAGTGCGGTAGGTGATAAGATTTTTGAACGTAAAAAATGTTCGTGCGGGACGACCATTAAGATACGAGCATAAATGCTGAATCCTACTGTGAAACTCTTAAAAAATTGCTCCGAGCGATTCAGATTCGACGGCGTGGGTGACTGTCTGCTGGAGTTTGTCTCTTGCGCGACAAGCTGCACACCGCCATCCGTACACGTGCATTGCATGAATAGTTTGGCTAAGAAAGTTTTGAACAACCACCGTATAGTCCTGACCGAGCTCCTAGGGATTACCATTTGTTTCTCCACCTGAAGAGAATTTTGGCCGGTGAGAGTCTACAGTGATCAAGAAACAAGAGACATCGTGAAGGAGTGGCTGAACAGGTTAGCGGTGAGTTTCCTCGTGAAGGAATACAAAATCTAGTCTCCCGATACAACAAAGGCTTTAATAAATATGGCGATGACATAGAAAAGTAGTTTAATATACGTTTCAACATCTGGCAATAAAAGTCTTTCAGAAATTTCTTCCTCATTTTATTTATTTATTTATTTATTCTTTCACCCAATCGGTTCTTATTTTCTGGATTTTCCTCGTATAATTTTTAATTTCAAATTTCATATCGTTTAAGAAATTTGTTGCCCATAGCAGTGCAATAATGAAACGATTTGCTTAGATTTATGCCCTTATACCAAAATGCTAATAGGTCGTTGTTGTTGCTCTTGCTTGTCCCCCCAAAATTGCCCATAGCGCTCCAAACCAAACCTTGCTTGTACCCCACTGGGCTCTCTCAGAGGGCGCTTCCAGAGTCTCTCAAAGGACCCCAGTCCTGTGTACATATGACATAACAGAAACATAATAAAAATAGACTCATGAAGGTACACAAACACACACACACACATGAGAATTTTACAGTAGAAGTATATCGAAAAAAATGTTTGAACTACCGGATGAACCAAAAGTTCGTAAAAACTTTAAAAAAATTCATAAAAAAAGGATGAAATTATCATAAAGAACGGCAGTTTGCAAGAAAGGGCTCACAAGGAAGTCGGATATTTTAACAGCAAAATAAAAATTAAATAAGGTCACTGTTACAGTCATTGGTCCAGCTTTGCAAGCACTGCTACTCCCCGTGGACGATTCTGCCTCCATATCATTCATAACGGTTTGCACCGCAGTAATGCGGCCCTCCGCCAAAAAGGGTCTTCCAGTTCGTGGGCGATCTCCCAAATCCTCGTGTATCACGGTCTTTTATTGCAAGATTAATTTGTATAAATCTGCTGAATCTCTCGCATGTCAGCGCCATCTACCGGTGACCTTTTTTAAACCTTTTTAACTCAAAAAAATATTTTTTAAAACTTTTTTAACTCAAAAAAATATTTTTTTAAACTTTTTTTTGGGCTTCTAAAAAAAACCTAACTTCCTTGTGACCCCTTTCTTGCAAACCGCACTTCTTTATCATGATTTCTTCCCTTTTTATGATTTTTTAAAGTTTTTACGAACTTTTGGCTCACCCTGTATTTGAGGTGAACAGAATGTGAGATATTTGATTTTAAAGTCGACGAGAATCAAGTTGAATCCGTAAGTTTAACATGTAATGTGTAAGGTATACACAAGATTCGATTCACAAGAATCGAACTTTTGAGTGAATTAAAGAAGCTGCTTCAGATATGCTAATTTTGGCATACGCGCTTAGTATAAATACCACGCAGCGTCATTAATGAGGAGAGGGAGTTGTTGTTAAGGTTGAAAAGGTGTTATCCTGCGCTAGTGCTTTACGGGCCAGAAGTTTACGTGGCAGTACTGCTGGTTTGACTTACTGTTCGTGAGTATAAAAATATATTGTTCTTAAAAAGCTGTATTTACATTCCGTACAAGTAGTACGCATGCTTATTGCTGTAAAAGCCAATTATATGTGCAGCGAATTCAATAAACATTATTTCATGTATAAACTGTGTTTGTATATAATTCAAATAGAGTGCTACTTCAAATTATATACACCCAAGTTGGGTAGAAGTGAGCATAGATTCTCTATACTGGCGCCCGAAAAATATATATACCCTGGTAGTTAGCGTTAAATTTGTAACGAAGAACATAATTGAAATTAAAAACTGTGTACTGTGTACGTATATTGATAAAATTGTTGCAAGTACTTATATACTATTTAAAAAATGAGTGTTGTAGAACAAAATCCTGCTGGAAATTTTCCTCGGGTAATTATGGTTCAGCAAATTGCGCCATTCGAAGCCACCTTCAATGGCGGCCCCTCAAGCCAATTCCTAAAGAAAATTGAGCATTACTTTCAGCAACAATGCACCCCAGAGGGGGATAAACTTAAAATTGCTCTAGCCGCTTTAAGAGGTAGTGCATATCAGTGGTACACGTGTATGCAAAGCAGTAATCTGATTTTTGACTATTTGTCATTCAAGCAACAGTTTCTTAGTGTTTTTCCAAAGACCTTTAATCAAAGTGAAATTGAAGCGGAAATTTATTCGCTAAGGCAACGTGAAGGTCAGTCTGCATTAGATTTTGCTATGGAAAAGATTTCCAAGTGTGAGGAATATTTAGAGGGAATGACGGAAGCGGTAATCTTAAAAATAGTTATCCAATGTTTGAAGCCAAGTGTTCAAGATTTTTTAGATAATCAAACAATTACAAGCAAGGTTACCCTCCTTCAAGCTTTAGCTAAATATGACAATAGACATTTCTTCGCTACCCCTCACCGTCATTCAGGTACGAGAAGTTTTATACAGCCGCGCCAAAATTTTTCGCGAGTTTCAAACCAGCAGCGTAAGCAGTACCGCAGGCAAAATAATAGAAGCGCACGGCGTTATAATGAAATTAGTGCACTTAAAGAAAATATGGAAGCACCTTACTTGCACTGGCAAGTTGATTCACATGATATGGTTCAACCTGTTAAAACTGTGTGGTCAAATGTATTATTTTGTCCGAGTAGTGATCATTATTTTGAGAATAGTGAAAGTCAGGGTATTTTTTTGGCTTATAAAGAAAGTGAGTCTAGCTGGAATAATGCGGTAATTCCAGTACAAATTTCTGAAAATAGGGCCGATACTAATGCTAGTGGTTTAGAAAATAAATCATCGGACACTTCTATTAATGCTATACCTGATATTATTGATGCTATACCTGATATTTTAGATGATATTCACACATCTATCTGTTAATGAAGGAAATTTAGTAGATGACGAAGTATGCGTTACGGAAGTTAGTGAATACTTATTAGTTGACGACAATAAAAATTCTTTAAACGATAGTAGGAACTTGCTAGGTGATGATATTATTTCAAGTTTCCTGCCGAATGGGGATTGTGTAGGCCAGGTTGATAATATGGTTTTAAATAAAGTACATGAAAACCAGACTGAGAATCAGGATGAAAAGTTGACACAGAGTTATACTGTAGGTAGTTTAGCTGATGCTTCGGAAGTTATAGAGAAAGTTTGCAATAAAACGCACGAGTACGAAAAGCTTAATCTTCCTAAAACTGAAGCAGTGTTAAAGAATTTAAATGATAACGATTCTGATGTCGCAAGTTTCAAAGAAACTTTTTTGTCAAAAGAGGATAAAACTAAAGTTAAGGGGGATAAAAAACGTGAAAAAGCGCCTTCAGGTTCCAGCATTAAAACTGCAAATACTGAAGTAATTAAGGCGGTAAACAAGAAGTCGTATAAGCACAAATACGAAAAGCAGAGTCAGGTTGTTGAAAAACATGACACAAGCAGCGAGATAAAGCCAGTTACTAAACACGTTGGTGCGGCGTATAAGTTTCAAAAAATAGAATCTGCATTAAAATCTAATGTCTATACTCTAAAAGGTACGGAGAAAAGTAAAGTGTGCACTACAAAACCTCCATCTAAGGATGAACGTGGCACACATAAGGTACACAAGGTTATAAAAAGGAAGAATGACAATTTTAAAGCTCCTTTGCATAAGTACAGGGAACGCAAGGTATCAGCCGCCCAGCAAGGTTGGCCTCCTCCCAAGAGACCTCCTGTCCATCGTCAAGCCGGACCAGCGCCTCAGGACCTACGACCTGCTGCACGAAGGATGCCCACACGGTCAACGAACCCCTTTACTAGGACTGCGACCATCAAGAGAGGTTCAGCGGATTGGACAAACTGGTGCAGTGAAGTTGCTGCATTCATGAGGAACAAGTCTTGTATCAATTCTCTTATTCTAACTCCCACCCTTTAATAAAATCGAACCAAATTGGTTTGAAGTTCCCCATTGTAGATACTGTGTAAACATTTTGAGGGGAAGGGGTGAGCCACTGACAAAAAAAACGGCATACTATTGTTTCATAAATTTTTGAAGGGGACATGTAATGAAAAAAAATACATACTAACTACAGATAACAAACAACTAACATACTAACTTCGCAAATCATAACACATGTACATTATAAATTGGGGGAGAGCAGATACAGTCAAGAAATGTCATGCTGTGCAATTGTGTTGTCACTTTTAATTAAAATAGATATTTTAGGGCGCAGTTGGCCAGCCCAGTATCCGCAACTCTGCAAATCCACTGTGTAATGGTGTCACCTGGACCCTTCGGGGTTAGTTTTGTAAAATGGTAGTGGCGTTTTTCCTCCACACAACGTGTGGAAGGTTTTTTGGCTTTGCCACCCATTATGTAAAAAGTCAGACCAGCACGCGTTTTCAATTAGTTAACTGAAGCCGTTCAGACCTCAGTTACCTAATTTTTTTTTTCGAGGGAGGCCAGTGTAAGGTATACACAAGATTCGATTCACAAGAATCGAACTTTTGAGTGAATTAAAGAAGCTGCTTCAGATATGCTAATTTTGGCATACGCGCTTAGTATAAATACCACGCAGCGTCATTAATGAGGAGAGGGAGTTGTTGTTAAGGTTGAAAAGGTGTTATCCTGCGCTAGTGCTTTACGGGCCAGAAGTTTACGTGGCAGTACTGCTGGTTTGACTTACTGTTCGTGAGTATAAAAATATATTGTTCTTAAAAAGCTGTATTTACATTCCGTACAAGTAGTACGCATGCTTATTGCTGTAAAAGCCAATTATATGTGCAGCGAATTCAATAAACATTATTTCATGTATAAACTGTGTTTGTATATAATTCAAATAGAGTGCTACTTCAAATTATATACACCCAAGTTGGGTAGAAGTGAGCATAGATTCTCTATACTGGCGCCCGAAAAATATATATACCCTGGTAGTTAGCGTTAAATTTGTAACGAAGAACATAATTGAAATTAAAAACTGTGTACTGTGTACGTATATTGATAAAATTGTTGCAAGTACTTATATACTATTTAAAAAATGAGTGTTGTAGAACAAAATCCTGCTGGAAATTTTCCTCGGGTAATTATGGTTCAGCAAATTGCGCCATTCGAAGCCACCTTCAATGGCGGCCCCTCAAGCCAATTCCTAAAGAAAATTGAGCATTACTTTCAGCAACAATGCACCCCAGAGGGGGATAAACTTAAAATTGCTCTAGCCGCTTTAAGAGGTAGTGCATATCAGTGGTACACGTGTATGCAAAGCAGTAATCTGATTTTTGACTATTTGTCATTCAAGCAACAGTTTCTTAGTGTTTTTCCAAAGACCTTTAATCAAAGTGAAATTGAAGCGGAAATTTATTCGCTAAGGCAACGTGAAGGTCAGTCTGCATTAGATTTTGCTATGGAAAAGATTTCCAAGTGTGAGGAATATTTAGAGGGAATGACGGAAGCGGTAATCTTAAAAATAGTTATCCAACGTTTGAAGCCAAGTGTTCAAGATTTTTTAGATAATCAAACAATTACAAGCAAGGTTACCCTCCTTCAAGCTTTAGCTAAATATGACAATAGACATTTCTTCGCTACCCCTCACCGTCATTCAGGTACGAGAAGTTTTATACAGCCGCGCCAAAATTTTTCGCGAGTTTCAAACCAGCAGCGTAAGCAGTACCGCAGGCAAAATAATAGAAGCGCACGGCGTTATAATGAAATTAGTGCACTTAAAGAAAATATGGAAGCACCTTACTTGCACTGGCAAGTTGATTCACATGATATGGTTCAACCTGTTAAAACTGTGTGGTCAAATGTATTATTTTGTCCGAGTAGTGATCATTATTTTGAGAATAGTGAAAGTCAGGGTATTTTTTTGGCTTATAAAGAAAGTGAGTCTAGCTGGAATAATGCGGTAATTCCAGTACAAATTTCTGAAAATAGGGCCGATACTAATGCTAGTGGTTTAGAAAATAAATCATCGGACACTTCTATTAATGCTATACCTGATATTATTGATGCTATACCTGATATTTTAGATGATATTCACACATCTGTTAATGAAGGAAATTTAGTAGATGACGAAGTATGCGTTACGGAAGTTAGTGAATACTTATTAGTTGACGACAATAAAAATTCTTTAAACGATAGTAGGAACTTGCTAGGTGATGATATTATTTCAAGTTTCCAGCCGAATGGGGATTGTGTAGGCCAGGTTAATAATATGGTTTTAAATAAAGTACATGAAAACCAGACTGAGAATCAGGATGAAAAGTTGACACAGAGTTATACTGTAGGTAGTTTAGCTGATGCTTCGGAAGTTATAGAGAAAGTTTGCAATAAAACGCACGAGTACGAAAAGCTTAATCTTCCTAAAACTGAAGCAGTGTTAAAGAATTTAAATGATAACGATTCTGATGTCGCAAGTTTCAAAGAAACTTTTTTGTCAAAAGAGTATAAAACTAAAGTTAAGGGGGATAAAAAACGTGAAAAAGCGCCTTCAGGTTCCAGCATTAAAACTGCAAATACTGAAGTAATTAAGGCGGTAAACAAGAAGTCGTATAAGCACAAATACGAAAAGCAGAGTCAGGTTGTTGAAAAACATGACACAAGCAGCGAGATAAAGCCAGTTACTAAACACGTTGGTGCGGCGTATAAGTTTCAAAAAATAGAATCTGCATTAAAATCTAATGTCTATACTCTAAAAGGTACGGAGAAAAGTAAAGTGTGCACTACAAAACCTCCATCTAAGGATGAACGTGGCACACATAAGGTACACAAGGTTATAAAAAGGAAGAATGACAATTTTAAAGCTCCTTTGCATAAGTACAGGGAACGCAAGGTATCAGCCGCCCAGCAAGGTTGGCCTCCTCCCAAGAGACCTCCTGTCCATCGTCAAGCCGGACCAGCGCCTCAGGACCTACGACCTGCTGCACGAAGGATGCCCACACGGTCAACGAACCCCTTTACTAGGACTGCGACCATCAAGAGAGGTTCAGCGGATTGGACAAACTGGTGCAGTGAAGTTGCTGCATTCATGAGGAACAAGTCTTGTATCAATTCTCTTATTCTAACTCCCACCCTTTAATAAAATCGAACCAAATTGGTTTGAAGTTCCCCATTGTAGATACTGTGTAAACATTTTGAGGGGAAGGGGTGAGCCACTGACAAAAAAAACGGCATACTATTGTTTCATAAATTTTTGAAGGGGACATGTAGTGAAAAAAAATACATACTAACTACAGATAACAAACAACTAACATACTAACTTCGCAAATCATAACACATGTACATTATAAATTGGGGGAGAGCAGATACAGTCAAGAAATGTCATGCTGTGCAATTGTGTTGTCACTTTTAATTAAAATAGATATTTTAGGGCGCAGTTGGCCAGCCCAGTATCCGCAACTCTGCAAATCCACTGTGTAATGGTGTCACCTGGACCCTTCGGGGTTAGTTTTGTAAAATGGTAGTGGCGTTTTTCCTCCACACAACGTGTGGAAGGTTTTTTGGCTTTGCCACCCATTATGTAAAAAGTCAGACCAGCACGCGTTTTCAATTAGTTAACTGAAGCCGTTCAGACCTCAGTTACCTAATTTTTTTTTTCGAGGGAGGCCAGTGTAAGGTATACACAAGATTCGATTCACAAGAATCGAACTTTTGAGTGAATTAAAGAAGCTGCTTCAGATATGCTAATTTTGGCATACGCGCTTAGTATAAATATCACGCAGCGTCATTAATGGAAAAGAGGGAGTTGTTGTTAAGGTTGAAAAGGTGTTATGCTGCGCTAGTGCTTAGCGGGCCAGAAGTTTACGTGGCAGTACTGCTGGTTTGACTTACTGTTCGTGAGTATAAAAATATATTGTCCTTAAAAGCTGTATTTACATTCCGTACAAGTAGTACGCATGCTTATTGCTGTAAAAGCCAATTATATGTGCAGCGAATTCAATAAACATTATTTCATGTATAAACTGTGTTTGTATATAATTCAAATAGAGTGCTACTTCAAATTATATACACCCAAGTTGGGTAGAAGTGAGCATAGATTCTCTATAAATGTTTGTGCCATGTAATTAGTTTTCATTAAAGTTCCTATACAGTAATATTAATCCTAGAACATTCTGGAAAGAAAATCTGTTTGTAAAATTGGGATGAACTGTTTCAGAGTTATTCGTTTTTAAAGTTGGCTAAAATCAGTAATATCCAGAGGCTTGACATTAAATGTAAAAATGACGCAGTCCATTTCGAATTATGTTTTCATATGCAATCGATAGTCATATAATAACCATACCTAGAATTTTTTTTAGATTGAAATTTTAGATTTTAGGTTTTAAAAATGGAGAGAAAAAAATATACATATATATATATATATATATATATATATATATATATTTCGAAGAAGAATGCGAAGATTAAATTTTTTTTTACCTTAATATTTTAAAATAAACTATTTTGAACTGGAGCGGTTTTAAATTTTATTGCAGAATATTTTACCATAAGGATCTGTCAGAAAGTTTCCTATAGGGGTCTTCCTTTGTTCATATATTACAGAAAATGCCAAAGAGGGGTCGAGGGCTCATTATAATAGCATATCAATAATACCTTAAACTGCACTGCCAAAAGCGATCATCCTGCCACAATACCTGAAATAAAATTTTATATGTTATAGATATTTTATGAAACCCCAATTTAGCAAAAGTCAAGACTACATAGTATCTTTCTTTTTATTTAATTACAGTTTTCGGTGATTTCCAAGAAATCTGTGTTAAGAATTAAAACTCTACATCCTAAAAAAGGCAATAGAGGGCATATTTGCCACAAACAGGAAAAGCATGATAAAAAAAAAACTTAGCCTAATTATTCGTAACTAAACATACCAGACGTATGTTTCGTAACTAAATTTCATACCAGTTGAAACTTTTCATTTAATTTTGTGTAATTTTATACATTCATCTTCAACTCACTTATCAGAGCCTGGTTTTATTCAAATCTTTATTAACCTCAGAACTCCTCTTTTTCTGTTTCAACGCGGCAGGAACAATATCTTTCGATATTCGCCTTCTGACCGCTGTGAAAGCTGTAGGTTTCTTGTTCAGGGAACAACATTTCAGCGAACTAACACCGCCCTTTGATGTCAACTCAATTTAGACCAGTGGTTCCCAATCCATAGAAGTCTGCGAACCACTAAGCCAGAAACTGAACCATGTGCGGACCACCACCACCACCTGTCACCGACTTGGGAGGGGGGGGAACCTTCGGGGGGTATGGGGGTATAAAATATCCCTCAGGCAAAAGGTATACAGGATTAACTTCCTCGCATTTTAACGTATCATATCCTAATAATAAAATAAATTTGTTAAACTTTTAAGAAATTTGAATTCAACACCTGATAGTCATCGAATATATTCGGCCCATCTAGTTCAATGACCATTGTTTTCAAAATCTCTATTTATTTGGCAATTTTTTTATATGTGTTGCTGAACCACTCCCGAGGCTCTCGAGGACCACCGGTGGTTAGACCACTGATTTAGACCCTGCACCCCTAAGGGCAGTTCCTAGGGTCCTCGAACCCACCTTCCACCCTTACGAATCACACGGAGGGATTTTTAGGCCTACAGATTTAACGTGCCCATACCCGGCAATAGACACGAGAGTATTCAGTGCCATACTATGGTATCGATTTTTCAAAAATACATTTTTTTTAAACTTTCTTTAAATGAAAATTATTCAATACATCTCCACCGGGATTGCAAAAAGATATCTATAAATCAAAAAGGCCTCTTATTTTCTGCTTTGTTAGGTTTTCAGCATATTTATGATTTCTTCTGTGATCCGTTTTCCGCCCTTCTCCTACCCGTAACGGACAAAGGGAACGAAGAGGAAAAAAAATCATTCTCAAATTGGGGATAACCTGACATCATCATCAAGAATCACACATTCGTAATACACACATAATTGTTCTCACTCTAGTGGCGATGCTCAACGTTTAACAATTCTTATTTCAAAAAGCTCTTACTTTTCCCTTTGATACCGTTTCTTTTAAAAAGAAAATAATGTCCGATTAAATAAGTTATCGTGTTTACATTCGCCACTTGAATAATTTCTCACGCTGCTCTGAATAAGAGATTAAATTCTTCCCCACAATTCAGTTTACTGGAAGAAGAGGGAATAGTTCTTAGGCCTTGTTCACAATATTTCAGGATAGGATCAGCGATAAAAATTGTAACCAATCACACAGTTCAGCGCAATCACCACGTTACAGTCAAACCATTCACTGGTTATGACAACTATCTCGGAACTAACGGAGAAACGCAAAGCCTTGTAAGCAATGTGAACGAAGCCTTACTAGTGAAAGGGAATCAATAAAACAGTGGCTTGAGGCTAGATAACACGGGCTCGATCCCCAGTCCTTGAACACATGGTCGTCACAAAAGGGCTTCAGTTTTAAGAGAAAGTGGCAATAAACTGGGAAAGTATTAGCTACAAATAAATGTAGAAACTGTATTTAATATTAAAGAAACTATATATATATATATATATATATATATATATACATACATATATACACTGCTCAAACCAATTAGGGGAGCACATGGTTTTAACGAAATTACGCAAATACTTACACCGATAAGTAACATAAATTAAATCATCCATAATTTAAAGCCTAGCAGGAAACAGAAGAAGAAAACTTCATATGCAAATCAAAGTTCATGAAGTCAAAAACCAGAAAAAGAACATAAGGGCGGAAATCGGGATGTTGCAGAAACGTCTGTTTCACTGCCTTAACTGTGAAATTCGATTGCTCAGTTATTCATTTTGAGAAAAGGTGACTTGAAAATGTCTCAACAACGTGATTTACCGGAATCCATGGCATGGCGTATTATAGGCAGACTTGAATCCGGGCAAACACAACGTAGTGTCGCGGACGCTGTTGGAGTCGCCAGAAGTGTCGTTGCAAGGCTACGGAATCGATTCCAAGAAACAGGGAATGATAGACGTCGAACAGGGCAAGGTCGGCCACGTGCCACTACAGCAACTGATGACCGGTATATACTGTTATCAGCTCGTCGAAACAGAACAGACAATGCTACTCAGCTGCAAAGACAGTTGCTCTTGGCAACAGGACGAAGGGTGTCCAGCCAAACAGTACGTAATAGGCTTCATCAGGGAGGTCTCTATGCACGTAGGCCAATAGTCTGCATTCCGTTGACCTCACGCCACCGTGCGGCCCGAAGAAGATGGGCTGCTGAACATCGAGATTGGGAGCAACATGATTGGAGCCAAGTACTGTTTACAGACGAGTCCCGATTCAGTCTGGAGTGTGACACCCGACGTGTTTTGGTATGGAGGGAAAGGGGCGCTCGAAATAACCCCACATTCGTTCGTGAAAGGTCACAATACAGACGAGCTGGTTTTATGGTATGGGGTAGAATCAGCATAGGTGGACGTACGGACGGACCTGCATATCATTCGGAATGGTACTTTGACGGCCCGAAGGTATGCAGACGAGATACTGAGACCTCATGTCATACCATACGCTGCAGCCATTGGAGATTCCTTTGTTTTAAAGCATGATAATGCCAGACCGCATACAGCTCGTCTTCTGGAGAACATGCGTGAAGCTGAAACAATACAGCGTATGGAATGGTCAACGTGCTCTCCTGACCTGAATCCAATCGAGCATGTTTGGGACATGCTCGGACGACGCATTGCTGCGAGACCAAGGCCTCCTTTTACTCTCCGAGACTTGAAGATTGCACTTCTTGAGGAGTGGAACAGTATTCCCCAAAGTCTTATCGATAACATCATCGCATCCATGGAAAACTGGTGTGTCTTAGCTGTTCGAGGAGACCACACACCATATTAAAAATGCTGCATCATTTCTAAACAATACTTTTATCGTTTACATGTAACCAAATTGTTGCCCTAAATCATCTTTTCATGTTTTCCCCATATTTTCAAAGAATTAAAGCTTAATCACAAGTTTTTTTTTACGTCTTTTTTTCTGTATTGCGCATTGATACGCGTGTACTATCCATTTTATGCCAATACGTGGCTGTCTCGCACGGTTTTCTTAGCTTCTTTGCTTGTTCCCCTAATTTTTTTGAGCAGTGTATATATTCACACACACACACACACACACACACATATATATATATATATATATATATATATATATATATATAAACACACACAGTCGATTCCGGTTAATCGGACCACATCGGGAAGCGATCATTTTGGTCCTAATAACCTGCTGGTCCGATAAAACGAGCATGCCTTATGTTACAAGACAGGATTCGGTCCGAATAAGCGGCTGGTCCGATTGTGTGTGTGTGTGTGTGTGTGTTAGTTAGAGAGAGAGAGGGGGGGGGGGGGGTATTGCAGAGCATATGTGCTTGAGTATTAGGTATGGCTATCGAATTTGGAGTGACTCGCTAAAATTTGTATTAAGCATTTCGACCCTGCAGCCAAATGACAAGCAGTCACGATTACAAAAATATCAAAGGAAAATTCGAAGAAGGATCATCAAACATGAATCACACTTATTTATTTTCTTTTATAAAAGCATGTTTTATTCAAAACTGCGTTTTTGTCTTTAAAAAAAAAAGAAAGAAAAAATATAACTAGAGATTAGCTTTTCACGAAAACTTTTTTTCCCTCAGCCTCTGTATTATGTCCTGTCACGACTGCTATTATGAAATTTATTTGCAAAGTATAGACCCCCGACCCTGAGAAAGTATCTCTACAGGAAACGTGAATTTTGCTTTTCATTGTTTTTCGGCCTATGCAAATAGCACTTATATATTTCATTTTTTTAACTATACCAAGAGCTTATTTACAAAAGGTAAAATTACACTCCAGATATCTTCGAAACTCAACAAATGCCGATATAATTCATCCCACTAGTAATTGCCAGAAGCACAATTTAATTTTTTTTTTTAAATCACAGTCCTCTGAGATTACAGCACTTAAATCACGTACTAGATCTTATCTGTTGGAATTAAGATTCTAGATCGGAACTAAATTACATTTCAAATTCTTTATTTTTCGCTTGACAAAAGTTGTTTTCAGCATAAGCTTATAATAGTCAGGTCCTTCCGGGAAATCGCCGATTTCTCTTAACTAATTAGTGTAATCTGGATTCAGTATTTTGAGTCACTGTTTTAAAAACTGCATTTTCGGCTTAAGAATTTTTTAGAAAGTTCTCCAGCTCAAATTCGTGACGCGCAAATGTTTTTAAATAAAATATTATTTCTGTTTACAAACAAATCCCATTCTCGTATGCATTTTCATTTCACATTTTAAACTTCATTTCCTTTTTGAATCCACCATTTGCTATCAGAATAAAGTAAAAAATCCATTAACTTCCCTGAGAGCTATATTGAAAGAACGATTATACTGCGATTAATTAAAGAAATATTTTTATCTGTACGGGTTATTCGTAAAATCAAAATAAATGATTCGTTATTATTTTGAAAAAATTACTATTCTGCGTTCGTCTAAGAATGATTTTAATAAAGTAAAAAAATAATTAAATAAATAAACTATTAATTTGTTATATGAAGTTTTTCTGTAGTGAAAAGCAATATAATATAATATACTTAAATATATATTATTATTGGTGGTTTTACTAATGCTAACCGAGTCCACTAGAGGATACAGAACGAAGAGAGCGGCTCTTGTTTAGCTCACAGATATTGGGCACAACATGGGTCGGAGGCTGACTTTTTGACCGGTGCGCACCGCAATTTTGATCCAGCACCCCAATGAGCAACATCTGGTGGGTTCGTACCCTTCTCCCACCCTTACAAACAACATTGAGGGACTTCCCTGTCTGTGGATTTAACACCGCATACCCGCTTAGACACATATATTGTTAAATTTGTTATGAAATATTGCAAACATAATTCGGTGGCTTGATTCTAAAATGGCCAATGTCAATTTTTTTCAGATTTTGAGTTATTTATACCAAAAGTTTCAGTTTTAGTAAATCTTTAATTCTAAAAAAGGCCAATGTCAAATAACAATGAGTGAGAAATTATATTTCCATTATAATATCAGCCAATATCATTGACAGTTTTTTATGTATCCTTTCTAAAAGGGCCTGTGTTGACTAAGGGCCTATGCCCTTTTTCTCGAAACTAACAATTTTGACATTGGCCCTTTTAGAACTTCAAGCCACAAATATATATATAGTAGCACAATTATATCTTTTGTTCCTGTACTTCATATGAATGAAGAATTGAAATAGCAGTGTATAATTATCCTTTGCTCAAAACTTCAATTTGTATCTGAAGGTTTTAATATTTATTCACTTTGCAAGATCCAACAATGATTTTATGAAAAAGTTTTAGTTAAAGCTTAAAAAAATTTTAACGAACACTGCAGTCTGTAAATTTTTACACCAAAATTTTGATTTTCACTGGGAACTTTAATTCATACTGAACTCTATCTCGTTTTATAAATCTGAAAATTTGTTCACTCGAGAAATCAAAAAGCTTTTTCCATTTCCCGTCATATCCTCTAAAAGAAACAGAAATTCAGCCGCACAGAGAAGACACATCATCAAACCTTTAAGGATTTTAACCCTAAAAGATCACGCAACTGCTTCCTATATCATGAATGCGGTCGAATCATTCAAACGAGTGCCTGAAAAATACACAGAAAGTCTAGGGAGAACATCCAGAAATGCTAATCTTTTACAAGGGCCTGACAACGGCGATCCTTCCCACTTTTGTTCGCGGCGGTGTTAACAACAATGCACGAAAGGAGAGCCTCCGCGGTTTTTTCGGCCCCCTCTAGAAAAGTGCGAGCTCGGGATAAAAAATGTCAGCCGAGATGCCTTGTATTTTTCACTGCGATTAAGATGACGTAAAACAGGCTTCTTTGAATCACTGTAATTACTTCACACGTCGAGGAAGGGATCGTGTAGTAGTTGGACGGCGTTTCTTTTCAGGTTGTTGCTTACAGCAACACAGTCAAGAGCCGCCACGACTTTGTTAGAGAATCGCGAACAGGATTAAAACCAAACGTTAAAAGAATTGTGCACTAAAATTTCTGTCCCTGCCACTCTTTCTGTGTCATATAGACTTACTAGGGGCAAGTGTTCGCAACCGTTCCGAACGTTTTAAAGCTGTAGGTAACGGTCGGTAGGGCCAAACTGCTGTGATCGATAACAGTAGGCTCCAAACCAATCCAATTCAACACAAACCCCAAATATATTGATATGAAACTTCAGGATGTAGTGACGTTATTGTACTCATGGTTTATTTTTTGCCTTTAACCGTAATTGTCAGAACATACTAATTCTCTTTCCGGACAGATCTTGGCACTTGACTTGGTGGGGGCTAAAAATTACGCGAGTGGATTACATTACATTACATCTTAATACGTAAATATGGTGCATCAGCGCAGGGTCTCACGGGGTGTATTCTGTAAATATTACACAAAGGTAACAATCACTCTTGAAATCTTTCTGAAATATGTTAGATTGTTCGGTACTTTTTGGAAGCGATAAAGGCAGAAATATTTTCTAGTATTTTTCCAAGATGCACACCAAACATTTCTTCCTTCACTCTTGACTCTGCTTAAATATACAGATATGGTGATTATATTTGAGAAAACCGGACTCATTTGTGAGGAAAATTTTGCCAAATGATCAGCGATCTTTTTCCCGCGGACCCCACAGTGAGCAGGAACCCACTGTGAGGAAATATTTTTGTATCTTAGTTTCAAAAAAAGGGTCTCAGATGTCCGAAAGAAGTAACCGCTATATTTGTTTTGGCAAGTACCTGAAATACTGTCATGGAGTCAATAAAAATAAAATCGGTCTCCCTTCCAAACAGAGACTACGGACAAAAGCATCACTAATTTCGAATAAGTGGCATCTATATAGGCTTGAGCGTAGAGACAAGGGAATAAGAAATGTCTAATCCAGTTCGTCTATTAAATAACCAGATTCTGCTATGGGGTGCGTGGGTTAAGAAGATTTGAAATTCAACCGGCTTGCAAGACTAGTCTTGTGGGCACGTAACTGAGATCCACATGTTTGTTTCAAGAAGATGTGTTTTTGTGTTTGTTCAAAGCTGTATTAATCTTGCAGTAAAGTGATTGAGGAATTTCTTGGGTGCAGTTTGTTTGTGAGATGGTTGGAATAGAAAAAAAGTCCTGCATTGGATGCAAATATATTCAAAAATTTATAGTCTCCAACAATATCCAATTTTTAATTTTTTTTAATTTCATTTTTAGTTTCATTTTAACTTTGTGGAAACACATGATATTACACTTAATGTATGGACTGTAGCGCAAATGTTATACGTTCTCAATGTAGATTTGAATTTGAGGTCGAGTGGCTCGCCCAATTAGAACTAGGGGGCAGTCCTGTACCCGGATGTGATAGTGAGCGTGTTTGGCTAAAAAAAAATTGAGCCTGAAACATAAAAGGATTTTTTTTTTCTTAATACGCATCTCAAAGGCAATATCCTATAGAGAAGTTTTGCTCGAAGGAACGAGGATCGAACCCGAATCTTCGCACTACTCTTCGGAATCAAATATATTGAGATAAACAGGAATTCCGAAGACTTCTTAATTTTCGTTTACCCTCGTCACATTAATCCTTTTTTTTTAAGTACTAGGGGCTTTGCCCCTAGGCTCGCTAAGCCCGCTCCTCTGCTATGGCTAATAGCGAGATACATAGGGGTGATTCTCGGGCAATGTAACAGCCATTTTACTGTTGTCAGTCACCCTTATGCGAAGTGGATGAAGCCCGCCTAAGGGTGAAAAATTGGATCTTCTTTCATGTCCTTCTGCGAAGGAAGCGAATGAGAAGATTTTTTTGAAGTATTTCTTTAAAATTCAATTAAAAATCGAAATTTTAAGATAGAGACTTGAAATGAAATTTATAGGAATGAGGAAGCTTTCGTCTTTTAGATGATGTAAATATTTTTTTTGTAACATAATAAATCTGAGAGCATCGAACTTATATTTGTCGAAACGCATAAATTTGTCGAAAAAGTGGGTTTTAAATTTTAATGAAAATATTAGTCTGTTTTAAATTATTTTTAAACAAATGAGGTCTTGTTTGAAGGAGAAATGTCTGTAGTCTTAGATTGTAAAAAAATCAAAATTCCACGATCCTTTTTTGGCGAGTTATCGTAATCTGAACATGAAAAAGTCAATATTTTTCCACAAAACATAAAATAAAAAAAAACTTAAAGGCCGACAAAGATGAGACATGTCTTACTTTCTTTCCCACATTGTTCTGCATCTATTGGTATTGGTCTTGACCCCATACCCCCAGCGGTTTCGGAGGAGATAGCGTGACAAGTTTTTGACAGCGGCTTCGACAGCAGCGGCAGTTACTTTTTTTTAGAATAGAGAGAAACGACAAAGGAGTTTGGCGTTTCCACTGTTACGTCTTTAATTTCCCAGTTATTTACATAACAGTCAACCAGGATTCATTTTCAGTGGTTCCCAAAGCTCCACCCTAATAAAAGTTATGTTTCCAAAGGTTGTTGGGAGAACGTCTTATTTTATAACGGGCCGCTTACATTATAACGACCGCTTGCCACGACCGACCTTCGAAATCAGGTCTCCAGACCTAGAGGCCGGTACTCTACCAACCGAACTATTCTGATGATGTGAGGTAGGGTTATTTTCAACGACTTCCTTCCCAGTTGGTTGATTGGCTTAGGGTACTACAGTAGTTTTTTTACTACAATAGGTCTTATTAGGTCAGGACCTACCGTTTAAAGCGGATTCTGACCGGTTACAAAATATTCGTTCCCCAACGCATCTCTAACACACACACTGGATACCAAAAGTCAAAGCCATTAGCGCCTTTTGCACGTACGCTCTTTCCCGCATGAAACCACGATCCCGCGGGATTTAGTGCACGTGTGAAGGTGTCGGAGAGGAAGGGAAAGCTGCTTTTGAGGTTACTGCATGTTTTCCCGCGCGCAATACCGTACGCTCCAAGCACTCCAAGAGCGTACGTGTAAAGGGCGCTATTAGCGCCCTTTACGCATACACTCTTTTGCGAGTTCTTGGAGCTTGCGTGCAATCCCGTACGCTCCAAGCACTCGCGAAAGAACGTACTTGTAAAGGGCGTTATTCGAACAGAGCCGTTCGACCACGCTTCTCGTAGTATCGTTTAAATAGCAATGCAATAGCATTTCAATACAACTGAAGCTATATACTGACTATAGCACTGAAAGTTTATTTCTTGTCAGTATTTGCCTATATGACTATATATACACCAGGGGTGTCCAAAATGCTACTCACGAGCCACATGCGACTGTAAATCTCTTTCTTTGTGACTCTTTTCACTTTCACAAAATTTTACTTTATTACAGATTTAACCTTTTTCTGATATTCTACCCAATAATCCGTCTCCAGTGGCGTTTCGAAATTGTCAGATAACCGGAAGTTTACTCTATTAAAAACCCATAACTTTTTATACCTTTTGCGGCATATTCTCTTTAGGGTAATATATATATATATATATATATATATATATATATATATATATATATATATATATATATATATATATATATATATATATATCTTATATATATATTTCTTCTGTCCGTGTGTATGTAACTGAACTCCTCCTAAACGACTGGACTGATTTTTATGAAATTTTGTGTGTGCAATTTAGTTGATTCGAGAATGGTTTAGATTCACAATTTGATCCGATAGAATATGTTTTTATATTTTTAATTAATTAATAAAAAAACAACAATTTATAAGGGGGTGCGTCCGGTAAATGGAAGCTGTATAGTTTGTGAAATCACCCCTCTAGATAATGGCGTCCACGTTAGGTTTAGTTAGCAAACAGCGAGCGAAAAAATAAAAATAAATAAAATCAAAAAGTTTCAAGTCATATATTAAACCAGAATAATAAATGAAAATAATAATCTTTCAAGTCAGATTTTATACTCTAAAATGGATCAGATCCAACGGCATATTGATACTCTCGACACGCGATGGAAAATTCGAATCAACCACGTTAAGTAACACAAGATCTTTTTTAATCACTACTGCAATCCTTCTCGCCTATATCTTTGTGTCTATTGAAGAGCTAAAGACTATGCTTCTATCCTGCTAACTTATTTCTGACAAAAAACTCTTCTGACATGTATAATCACCAGCCCACAACAACTTTCCAATAGCGAATATATTTCACTTTACCCACTAGAAGGTCGCCAATTTGGAAAGTACCATGCTCTCGACCCGGGTTCGAATCCAGAGTTGTGTAAATTTTGCTAGACCTGTAATTTCAGCTTTTTTTTTTAAGGATTTTTTATTTCAGCTTTTATTTTATTATTTTTTAATTATTTAATTATTATTTTCTTTTCTTTTATTATTTTTTTATTTTAATTTTTTTAAATTATTATTTTTAAAAATTATTATTTTTATTTATTTTTATTTTTTTCAGCTTTTTTATGATGAAATACCGAATATAGCTGAAATCTGAGGAGTTTACTATACATTTATACATTTTTAATTGGGTTTTCATATTATTAATATGTATAACATTTCGTATGCTTTTTTTTCTATGTTATATATACTGTGTTAATTTTTAAATTGATTTTGGTTAACAAACATTCTTAAAATCCCGGGCATCGCCGGGTACTTCAGCTAGAATTACAACGTTTGAACAGGACATATATATATATACATATGTATGTATAGTATATATATATATACATACAGTGTTCAAAAAGTGTGCTCGAAATTAAGTTAATAATTTAAAACTTTAATAATGAGAGTGAAAATTAATTAAATGAACAGTGTATATATGACGTATAACTTTTAGCGGTAGAAGAAAAGAAGACACTTTTCCAAACGGAACCCTATATTCAAAAGCTGGTCGATTTATGAACTCATGGTCATTCGGTATCAGGCTCATTTAGGTATAACACCGTATATAAACACTCAGCCGTGTATATTACATTTTCTGACAGAAGAAATTTTCTGCACCGAGCAGCATTATTTTTTTACAATAAAAACTTCAAATGAAATGTAATGTATTAAAATAAATGCTACGAAGTCTAACTGCATTAGTTATACAATAAATAGTTTCAACAGTTGTTAAAAAATAAAACGAACCGAGGGATGAAATCTCTGTATTTAATTTTGAACAAAAACCACGATATATTTTTTATACATATGCATATTTTAAATATTAATTGTAGCAGTTTTGCAAAACTTGTCGTACTGTGTGGTAACAAAAGGAAACAAAATACGCTCATACTCATGTTCAATGAAACTTACGAAAATGCATTTACGCGATACAAAACTATTTATATTCTTTTGCTCACAGATTGTCCAGCCCAGAATTTCCACTTCCTGGAGGAATCGCGTTGAAATCGCCTACTTTCTTGTATGTCGTATATGCCAGCGTCTCCCCGTTTTCACAGCATATAAAAGGCAATGCGCCAAGAAATACCGAAGTCTTTTCCATTCAAAGCAGACAGGAATCACCTGTATAGCACCCAGGCGTGATATTGAACCTTTTTCTCCCTACAAAAACATCAGGGACGCCCACATTCGAGAAGCAGAATACAAACCTGACCTGCACCCGACACTCGAAAAGAATTCAGACTGAATAAAAGAGCTCTGGAGAGCCTCTTCTGACTCCTCGAGCCTTGAGTAAACTTCACTCGCGAGTTGGGGGGCGAAGCGTTCGTGTTCTTCTCGACCCTCCCCTCCCCGTCTCATTTCGTTCTGTAGCTGCGAAAAAAGGGTTGATCTGATCGTTATCGGGCCGTTCTCTCTGCAATCAGATTAGCTTTTGAGGTTTCGCCGCGCGCCAGGTTCTGGATAGTCGCGCGGACTTCAAAGAAACTTGACTTATGAAGAAGATGGGGGAAAGGAAAACGCCCACTACAAGGGTTGCCGAATGAGGGGAAATTCTCGGGTAAGGCTGGCAAAGTTCCGCTTGCTATGCCCGTCGCAGGACCAGTGGCATCTCGAAAGAACATGTGTTTCGTTTTCCAGTGGAATGCAGAGCTATCATTCGAAATCGTTCCTGTTGCATATATAATCAACGTTTATGTGGAGTAATGCATTACTTTTGGGTTCGCACTCCTTGAGGTCATTTACAAGATACTTAAGTCGTATGTGAAGGTCTCTTGTTGTCTAAGAATTGATAATCAAGGTTTTAATGGACTACACCAGGGGTGTCAAACTCAAAGGCTACCTTGGGCCAAACAAAAAAGGCTTAACTATAGGTGGGCCGCAAAAAAAAATCAATATTAATAGAAACGTAGGTTTATTTACCTAATTACAGTATATTCAACATAAATATATGCATTTTGTTTAATAATAGCAAAAAAGAATATCATTAAAAAAACATTTAGCGAATTCTTCCTATCTTATTATAATTCTGCGTCGGTTATTTTATTATATATTATTGTGTACCAATATATTGGACGGGCCGCAAAAATGTTCTTCTTGGGCCGCGAGTTTGACACCCCTGGACTACACACTTTCATCAAAATTGTCTGTGGGCTGTTTGACTTTTCACGGGGGGAATATTCCCACCTTGTATCAATTTGCAAGATACTGCAGTCTCAACAAGCTGGGATAGTAAATAGGGATGAGTTTCACAATGCCCTTCAGAGAATGACCTAGTTGCCGAGTAAAAATATTTTGCTTGCCCCATTGGGGTACTGAAAGGTTATTCTAGATTAGAGTTTCCCCGGAGTCACAAAAGGTCACTATCAAGGCAGCTTAATAGTTTGAACTTGCTCGTACAGTTATTTATTACTAATATTATAAGTTTTGGTCTGGGGGCGGCGAAGTGTTCATTTTATTTTTTCTTACTTTTGGGTGGGGAGGGGTAGTGGGGCTAAAAAGGTTGAGAACCACTGGTCTAGGTATTACAGTGATATACAGTTATCGCATTCAATGATGAATGAAAGTGTTTCCTTACTTGCTGTTTTTCAGAAACATTAACTGTTAACAGCACTTAGCTTACATCTGGGTCTCCACACCTTCGGCTAACTTAAAAGACTCCGTTCTCCTCCTTTTGTCTAAGAGAGACAATCTTTCAAACTTTAAAGATCCACCCAGGTTCACCAAAAGTGTGTACACACCGGCAAACATGGATATCTCCACCTTGGACTAATTTACAAGGTACTCAGAACATAGCCAATGGATTTTACAGACATTTGAAGACGCAAACTTTGAAAATATATGAAAGAGAATTGTGCTCAATCTGTTTGGAAAAATTGACTACTCAGCACAAGAACATGTTTCGTCTTTACAGTACTCCTTGTCTTAATTGCTTGTTGGCCTGCTTTCCCCGAAGTTAAGAGGTTGGTTATCACACCAAAATTTGTTCTAATCTTACAATACTTCTACCGGATACAGCCGTGGTGAAATCCGGTCCGTTTTCGAAAGGGGGAAATGTTAAGTCGCATTTTGCAATACTGCACGAAAAAGGTTCAAGCTTTAGAATCAACCAGAGTCGGTTTAGTTGAGTGAAATTACAAACACAAAGTTTATATGTTTTTATAGCTTCCAAGCAGGACATTATGTTTTCATAAATCGGCAACAGTTCGAAAATAAAAGTATCTATGGGTTTATGTCGCAAATATGGATAGGAGTTGGTACAATAATCTGCGCAAGTAACGAATAGCCCAAAGAGCGTCTGCATCTGAAATCGTAAGTTTTATGCAAATATGAAGCTACTATGAGGAAAGGGTTATATTCCTCACTGGAAGAGGGACATTGTCTAGTGTGATTCCAAATTAGTTCTTTGTATAGATGTCCGAAAGCGAAATAGGCCAAGTTGTAAAGTTGACTAATGAGGATCAACCAAAAACCTTTAGGGCCTGTTCACATAGGAGTCCGTTGCGTAGCGTTAAGGGAAAGATGACGTTGAGACGAAAATAAACCAATCATAGGCATTAAAAATGTCATTGCTAATCGTTTGGAGGCATATGATTGGTTTATTTTCGTCTCAACGTCATCTTTTCCTTAACGCAACGCAACGGACTCCTATGTGAACAGGCCCTTAATCTATTAACATATAGCGAATTTTTTTTTTCAGGTTGATGAAACTGCTTGATGTAGATGTATAAAATAATCAAGGTGTGTTTGCATATGTGCATCTTTTTGAATATATTGCTTTTAATTCCTAAGAAGAATGTATGGGTATCGATTCTCGCACGGCTCTCGCACGGGTCTCGCACGGCTCTCTTATACGGGTCTCGATTGAATTTCTTGCTACTCAACGGCGGATCAGCACCTAACTTTAATAGGACTCGGTCTGTTTAGGCCTCGTGCAGCAAGGGATGACTATGGAGGTTTCAAAATAATTTAATTTAAATCTTACCTAAAATTTTTTTCCTTGTTTTCACTATTTTCCTAGAAAAATGAGGGAAAAACAGGGAAAAATATTATAAATTTATCTAATGTCTGCTTATGTAATATATCTGTGTTTGCTGTGCAAAGGTGTTAAGTCCAAAATGGGCTAAAATGAATTACCAAACCAGACATGTTTGAAAAATCAAGGGCTACTGCAAGGTACAGAAAGCTAAGTCCAATACTACTCCTAAATATTCTTATTCATCAAGGAAAATTTGGGATATCTGAAACAAAACACAAGCATGTTAGTGTTAAAGGGGTTATGTCCCAATCAAAGACTTAACACTATTTATTCAACAAAAATAAAATTAGAAAAAAATGTACTTTAAAAAAAAATTAAAAATTAGACTTAAAAAAACTGATTTTACAAAGCCGTTTCATTTTCAATCCAGTATTTCTCAAAACTGTAATTTTGGACTTGACACACACTTACACTGCAAACACAGATATACGTCTGCACACTAAAACATGTATACTGAATCCTAAAACACATCAAGAGAATGGTAGGAGATATTTTGTTTACACCAATGATAAAAGTTGCTTTTCTTGTAGGGTACATCATCTTCATAATATCTAACCAGGCTAAAATACTTCACGTTCTTCATACATACATAAATAGTAAATCAAACGCATTTTTTTGTTGAAGTGCATTCCGCTAAACAGAGTAGCGAAGGAAACATGTATATACATTTTCATAACTATGTTTTTAAATGCGTATTACGAAAAGTGGATCCGTAGAAAGCTAGGATCATCTCATATATGATAGAACGGGGTTTCTACTGTATGTAAATCCATCATTTACTTATTTACGTACACGCATTAACATACATGTGTGAATATATATGTGGATGTAAACGTTTATATGTGAACATGCATGCAGGAAAATAAATAAATAAATAAATAAATATATATATATATATATATATATATATATATATATATATATATGTATGTATATATATATATATATATATATATATATATATATATATATATATATATATATACATACATATATATACATACATATATATATATATATACATACATATATACATACATATATATACATATATATATATATACATACATATATATATATATATACATACATATACATATGTATATACATACATATACATATATATATACATACATATACATATATATATACATACATATACATATATATATACATACACATATATATATACATACACATATATATATATATATATACATACATATACATATACATACATATACATACATACATACATATATATATATATATATATATATATATATATATATATATATATATATAAATTTTTCCCCGATAGGTACAACAATGGCTAATTATTGAAGTTCAAATGCATCTCTTTATTACTGCAAAATATATTGACAACTTAATATCTAAAATGACGATCTGTAAAGCATTTTAAATACATAATTTTATCCTTTAAAGATAAATAAAAAAGTGACTCATTATCTTCACAGCATACTGAAGGCAATAGAAAAAAAAGGGGGAATTCATCTCCCGCTCGAGGAAATTCGCCAAGGGGCGATAAACTTTAGAATGTTGAAACCCACTTACCTGAGGTCTCGAGATAGATGACACACAGTGGCAGGTATGGGCAAGGTTACGTGGCTTAGAGCGGGAGGGGGCACTTCTGGAGATTCCCCCATTCTCACACCTTAGGGTGGTTCGGAACTTCAAATGGGAACCCCCGGCGCAATTTCTCTAGCCCCCGCGAGACGAAAACGACGATAACGCTTTCGGAAGAGATCGTGATCACGTGATCTGACGTTTTCGTGAATATTAAACACACCTCCTCACAGATTAATGCGGAAGATGGAGTGTGAAGAGGTAATTATAGAAGGATGATTAATACTATAATATAACACTTTTGAAGCAATAACAAATATATTTTCGTATTGGACTGTATCGTATATTGATTAAGGATGAAGCGAATCGGTTGTTTACTCTCCGGATACACTCTCGTTCCACCGGAGGTTATGAGCTAAGAAAAGTGCAGGCTGTCTGAGCAGCTAAGAGTTTAGGGTTAAATCATCACAAAATATCTGCAAAAAAATTAATGAATACAGTTGAGTCTTTAAATATACAGTTAAGTATATATATATATATATATATATATATATATATATATATATATATATATATATATATATATAAATTTTAACTTAAGGAAGTCTCATTGTTCCAGTTAAAAATTTCTTTACTACGGTAATTCGTATATTAGAAATAAAGAGTTGTAAAAGCTTAATCTAAAACAAAATAATAATAATAAAAAGCAAAATGGAAAGGAAAGAGTAAAAAGTAAATGGCCTAGAACAGGGGTTCCCAACCTTTTTCATGCATGGACCCCTATTAAAAGAATGATTTTCTTCATGGACCTTCCCCCCTCACATTTTTCTCTATAATACGCAGCATACAACACTATTATCATTATTATAATACTAATAATTGCACATAAAACACTTAAAAATGACAATTTGACTATGAACAACAAATTAGAAAAAGTGGTGCATTAGGTTTATGTTTTATTATTTTTGTACTATTTTCATTTTTAATTTCCCAAATATAAACAAGATTTCAGAAATAGATTGTAATTGCATAAACATTGCCAAGAGAAAAACGAAACTGCTTCTGATTGGTTCATCGGGAGGGCCCATGAGCTGTTTAAGGTCCAGTGGATTTCCTCTGCTCGTTGACCGAGAGTTGGCCGACGTCGGCATTCAAGGCACGTACAAAAGCGTTATGACATTCGACTTTAGATGCGCGGATAACTCCTCCCTATGCAAATCTGTATTTATACATATTAAAGCGGATATTATTATATAATAATTGCATTCCTAAAAAATTAAATTAAATTTTAAAGCATAAAAATTTATCATAGACCCCCAATAGATCCCTGGAATACTATAGACCCTTTTTAAACTTCCATCGACCCCTAAGGGGTTCACCTGGACCCCGTTGCGAATCCCTAGTCTAGAATATTAAACAATTATTTATAGTAGGACGAAAAATGAATTTTTTAAATATTACCATTTGGTTTAAGAGTAAATTAATGACTGGTAAGATGGCAAATAATAAGCGAATATTTTATCATGGCGAAACTTTTTTTTTTACTTTATTTTATGCTGATTAACAAACGGAATTAAACAGTTTAAAAATAATTCAAGTAACTGGAGCAGAAATTTGTAATCATGATAATGGCTTCTAAATTCTTCTTCAAAAATCATTTATTGATGAGGTTTATATGCTTCACAATCCATTTATCCATAAACATTCTCAATAATAAAAATCCATCATTTTATTCTGCAAAAGGCCTCCTTTTAGCATTGTTTGTATATAAGATTTTTTACAGCTTTGTATAGATCCGACATTATGCGATTAAAACGATCTAAAATCCCTGTCGAATTATATCGAATGCTTCCGTCACTGATTTCGTGAGTAGGGAATTTTTATAGTTTCTTCATTGACATTTTGACGACTCATCGTAGTTTCAGAGTTTTGTAAGTCGTAATGCTCTGTGTTAAGGCTGCTGGATAGTAACCTTATTGGATTCACTCAGCTCAGTGTTGACCTATGGAAAATTTTTTTCCAAGGATTGTCCACTTGGATTGATTTGGGTAATGGAGGGTACAAGCCCCAGTAGATTTCACCCCTAAGGGTGTTCAGTCTAAATTATGTTGGCAGCATACTCCCCAGCTGGGATTTGGGCCCTGTCTGGTGCATTTGGAACATGTGGGTCAAGAGAAGCTCAAGGAATGGTCTGCGTCATTTTGGGGAAATTTTAACAGTTGGCGGAAATATGAGATAGGAAAACATTGTGTTGTCTTTCAAGGTGATTTTTAAGCATATTTTTCTCACAATAGATTACTTTTAGGTAAATACAATCTAGCTAATTTGATAAGTACTGGATCTTTTCGTCTCATGTGGAACTACACGACGGAATAGGAAAATTCTGGAACCATCCTTAGGAAATTTTGCCGTTTTTCAACAAAGTATGTGATGTAAAATGTAAAAAAAAACGCGAGTGGTATGTATATATGGTTTAGTGGTTTTTGGTATAAGAAAAAACACATCAGGACCTCTTCCATAAAAAAACTTTCATACATTTGCGATGACATATAGTCAGTGAAACATCCTTGAAGTTCCCATCATATTATAGCAGTTTTTTCTACGTCATCAAAAAAAAATATATATTTTGTCCTCTTTTTGTGTGTAATATAGGGATTAATTGGCTTGTAAATATTCAAATTCAAGGATCTGCTGAAATTTCATTTAACAGATGACTTCGTTAATATCGATGGAGGATCTGCAATAGTAAAGGCCCTTGTTTTGGAAAAAGAGACAGTGACTTAGCTAGACTTTTTGAGCCCCCATGCAAAATCCAAAATCATCATTGTGTTTACCAATAATAATAATAATAATAATAAACAAAAGAAAGTTTTAAAAAAAGGTACACACAAAAACAAAATATATCCGCAATCATTAAACTTGGATTATAACTTAAAACTTATTCATTTAAAAAGCATATAAACAAAAAAGAATGACAATTTAAAGCACTTCTTGTCTTCTTAGCCTTTACGATGGCAAATGCTATAGTAAAATCTTTATATTCAGTTCTGATGTTACCTTGAATATTATATTAATGCTTCCTAGTGCATTATATAAATGTCGAGGGCAGTTAGTAACTTAAAAAACTTTTATTGATTTTATTTTTTCTTTAATTATAAAATTCACCACTTTTATCATCCGACTGAGGCATTGGCATAAGGGACCTCTGTCATCGAGGCGGGACCTTTGCGTTGCTTACTCTTGCCGCATGATAGCTGCACCACCGGATTTAGACATGATATATTAAACACGTGTAAAAAAAAAGAGTATTTTAAAACGCAAACGAACAGCTTTGCTGGGAACAAGTTAACGTTAAACAAAGCGAAGGAACATTTTTGACTTTTAAAAAACACTCAAGTACAGTATAATCGTTGCTTCCCTTTTCGAGACGTGAAGTCAGGGCCCTATTTAGAAAATTCTTGACTGTAGGCACAACTCGGGATGGGGGCCCCCTATTACCGATGTGGGCGTAAAATTTCCAAAATTGATACACACAAAAAATAATCATGAATCATTGTGAAAGTACCATTTTACCAAGAATTGGCTATTTGAAGCGTAGAAGCCTAGAACATTATCAAATAACAAAAAGCAATACAACATATTAACTTCATCATTAAAATACCGATACAATGCAACCAGAAAAACTTATTAATCCGTTATACACTATATCATACATATGATGAACTATACGTATAACTATACATATGATGAACCAATTAATCAAATTTGAACGGATATATATAATAAAATTGCTATTAAAAAAAGTAAAATTAAAAAAAGAATTAATTTGGAATTTTTTCTTTTTTTTCTTTTAAAATAAAAAATTTTTTTTTGGGGGGGAGCCCCTAGGCCTGGGTCTAATGGAAAATAAGGGCCTGCTTGCAGTGGACAGTTGAGTGTTTGCAACTATGTGTATTTCATGAGACTGAAATAAATTACATTTCGGCCCGTGACGTAACCGAAAAAACATAGGGCTGCAAGTCATTTTTTGTTAGTTAATACAAACCAGGACTGCGTTCACCCCTAGTAAAAATAGGCACGTGCGCCTAAGCCCTGCACAGAGACATTTATCATGACTGCATAACAAAAATGAATCTGGTGAATTCAACTTCTAAATTTAATTAAAAAATATATATCAATAATAATACTGTTTCTGAATATTATAATGAAATGATGGGATGAATTTTATAATCAGTGATCGAAAGCAAATTTGTATCCGCATTTCCTAACGTTGAAATAATTTTTAAGATTGATTTTAACATTATAAACGAGCCGAAGATTTGTATTGGTTGAGAACGCTACGGTTATATTTTTGCTGTACGAGGGCTAATTAGACCGAGACCTACAGCTTAAAGCCGATTCCGAACGGCTACAGACATCCATGTCAATAATGGGACACGAAACCACGGATTCTGGAACCGAAAGACAGCGCCCTAGTCCCTGCCGAAGGAGGTGTTCTTTTCCCGTAATGAAACCGGTAAAAACATGATTGACTCAGTGTTTTTTTTTTTGAACAAAAGTTTAACGCACTGGCAATACTGTACGTAGAAGCGGATATTTTTAAAAATTCTTATTGTGAGGATACTCTTAATGAGTTGACATACGTCGATTGGAATACAAAAATTTTATATTGATTCTTTTTCATTTTATCTTTCTTTGCAATATCAAACTAGTACTATAATAATAATAAAGGTTACGCCGACCCAACCCTAAAGGTATGCGGCAATTAAAAACTAATACCCAATCGCCGAGACAGGAATTCGCTCCACCTACAAGATCCGCAGAGGACCCCTGCACGTCCTAAATATCAAAATTTCCTAACATTACCTCACAAGAACCCCGTGTGTTGCAAATTGAAATTATATATTTGTTTTGGGCGTACTGGTAGCGCCACCTGGCTGCTTCGTTTTGCGCGAAGAGTGTGTATTTCAGTTGGACTCTTGAAAGAATAAAAGCATGACGCTTGAATTCCTGGTGATTTAATATTTCTTGAATGCTTGGTTAATATTTCTTGAATTTCTTCACCATGTACTAGTACTATAAAGTAACCCAACTTCAAAATTTGTGATTTTTATTAACCATATCACTCTCATCCTTGTTTATACATGGGATGGAACTTTAATAGTGGTGACTAGGTATGTACAAAGTATACAGAAGAGACACAGGTATGAAACTTTTATAGCCCTTCAAAGTAGTAACCAGCATTGTTTCGCACCCGTTGCTAACGTTCTGGAACCTGCAGGAGGCCGTTGGCAGCACCTGATCTGTTGATCTTTCGAATGGAGTGGTCTACAGTCTGCAGAATTTCTGGCGGAATCCACGGAGCGGTTCCTTCATCTTCGGGATGAGATCAAAGTCACTGGTACTTAAGTCCGGGGGGATATGGGGGACGGTAGATCACTTTCCAGCCCCCAGCGAGCAAACACATCAACCATACTGTGTGCATAAGCATTTTCCTTCCATCAGTACGATGCAACAAATTATTTAGCACGATAGACCGGTAACTAAAACATGGCTGTGTTCATCCTGTCACTGTGCAGGCGTGTGATGTTTGTGGGGAGAGAGCATTTGCTCTGAGGTAAGGCAGGTACTTGACGTACGTGTGGTGTAAGCTGATTTCCTGATTTCTGCTGCGTGGGAGATCTACTTCAGTGTTGCCACTATTAAAGTTCCATCCCTCGTATAAGGAGATACTCTTAATAACTTCTCTGTCAAAAATGGAAAATAAAATTTTTTTATTTCTAAAAATACTTTTATTAATTCTTAATTTGAGACTTTCATTTGTAAAGCTCTAGACGTTACCCTGAATACAACTGGGATAATATATAAAACATCGTAATTATTTGGGGAATGAGAGGGATAGGTCCTGTCCTTCCTCTTCCGTACGTTCCTGCTTTGCGCAGGGACCCTTAAACCCAGTGGAGCCCCCAAGAGTGAAAGGCGCTTTTGTTTAAAATTATATTTTAGCGGCCTCATAAAATTGAATTCGAAAACTGAATTGAAATTTATTTATTTAGTAATATTTATTTAATATTATTTATTTAGTAGATACTTCAAGAAAATTTATTTATTTAGTAAATAAATTCAATATATACTTAAGTGTACAGAAAAATAAAGTGCATAAAAGAAATCGCAACACAATAACAAATTTTGGATTTTGGTCCTTGCGTGTCATTTATTACATATTTACTCTCCTAGCTTTAACGGCTCCAAATTCTGAATTAGATCTTTCATATCTAAGGTATCCATAGTTTCAATTTCTACTAATACAACTGATAAATCTAAAAGATGTAAGAACACTGTTGACAGCTAATAATTTTATATTAATTTTACGTGTGAAAAACTCTTTTGCCATGGAAGCTACGAATACAGGTAACGTTAAGTAAATAAACAATACAATGGCAGTATTTGGAGACGTATCGGTTAATTTATTTTAAGGGTCAGCCCTGCTTAAGGCTGTTGTATACTAACCCTATTAAATTCACTCACTACAATGCAAACCTATGGTGAAAATTTGTCTACTATTTGCAGCCACATAAATTCTGATAATCCAATAAAAATGGTATTTTCAGATAGCCTGAATTTTTCTGCACCTTGCAACAGGATTCATTTCATAAATCCTGTCCACCAAAGGAATTTACGAGCGCTTAAAACATACTATACCTGATATTTCCTCCGAATAATTTAAATTTTATAAAATTAATTGCATATTTTTTTTAAACGATGAAAAATACCCCAAGGTGTGAAATTTCTTTTTCTATTACGGAGTACAATTTCTCTTCAAAAAATCTTTCAATCCAAGTCGGCAATCCTTGGACACATTCTCTTCATAGGTTCACATTGCGGTGAGCGAATCCAATAGGGTTAGCTTACCCAAACGTATGATACGCAAAACTGCGTATATCGTGTATTAGGGCAGAACCATAGCAATGGGAATCTTAGGGTCTCTGCTATAAATACAGGGAAACATCTCTATGGCGGCCAGTTATAGTTCCGAAAAAAATGGCCGTTTCGAAGGGTGGCCGTGGAAAAGAGGTTTCTTTCATAACATTGGCTCTATGGAGTTTTTGCTCGGTTCTTAACAAAATAGGGCTGTTTAGAGGGGTGGTCCACTAAAGAAATTTCACTCGAGTGCCATAAAAAATATAAAAAAATAAAAAATAAATAAATACAAAATAATAAAATTAAGAAATATATATTATGGATTAACATTTGCAATATCTAGCACAGCATTAAACATTAAAGGGGAAAAAAAGGTAAGGTTATTTAAGGTTATTTTCTAGCCATCATCATCACGTATGATGAGACAAACCCGGGTCGAGGAAAAAATACGCTGTTCCGGATATCCTATTTTTTTCGCTCTTGAATGCTAGTTATACTCCTTGGTGTTTTTAAAATCTCGTTCTAGCATGTTACCTTAACCTAATCTAGGTCAGCTACAGGAAACTAGTGGAAACACAATCAGGATCAAATGACTTCCTAACAAGCAATATATATATATAGTAAAAAAAGGATGACTATGCTGGAAAGATCCTGTTACGAACTAATTAATAGTTCACTGTCAAGAATTAGGTGTGATTCTCTCTATGAATTTAAAGCATTTGTTAAGTGTTCACAGCGGCAGTCACACCTAATGCTCATTGGCCCGACGATGAACTATCAATTCATTCGAAACATGTAACCATCCTTTTTATTATATCGGGGTTATTATGAAGTCATTTGATCCTGTAAATCTAGGTCGTCCTCGTGTTCGATAGCTGAGGGTGTGACTTCCAGGTCGACTGTAATAAGTACTGAGTGTGCCACTGGACACAGTCAATTTTTAAGAAATCCATCTGAAAACTGATAGTTTAATATTTTACTACTGTCAATGGCGCACCCGGGGGAGAGGGCAAGCCCCCCCCCCCTCCCCCAAAGAAATAGAAATTGCATTATGGATATTGATTTTGCATTATAAATATTTTTATCCGTCCCTATCGCCCCTCCCCATGAATTTTGAATATTTTTATCCGTTCATCTCGCCCCCCCCCCCCAAAAAAAAAAAAAATCCTGGGTGCGCCACTGACTACTGTAGATATCATTTATTAAGAAAATACGGATAAAAAAATCTACAATATGTCTATGTTTCAAACTGTCTGTTTTAAATTTTTAAATTATCGATATGAACTAATATTTTACTTATTATGAACGTGACCGTGTTTTAATGTTGGAACTCCAGGTGATTTATTGAAATATCTCATTTACAACTGGATTTCTAGGAAATTTGGAATTGGACTTGTGGCGCCATCTGCTGTATCACTGCGTAACTCAATTACTGTATAAAAATTGACTCTTTCTTAATTTAAAATATATGGACGAATGATACTTACGTAGTGAAAGTTTTCTCTAGAATGTGAAAATAACGTATAACTAATACGATACTTATTCTAGCTGTATGGAAATCAAGAATAAAGCAAAGTTCTGTTCAAAAGGAACATTTAATTAAAAAATAAACTTAATTTACACTTTGCTAGATTATGTTTTTTTTTTATATAAAAAAAGGTGAGAAGCTTTCAAGTTATTTATTTATTTACATTTTTGGCAATCACACAAGGTATATTCAAAATTTTAAAGCATGTTTGAAATATAAATTTTTTTATATGTATAATATTCCGTAGAAAATAAAAAATATATATGTGGTGATTTTTAGCACATTGTAACCAAAGGTTTCAAGTAGAATGTTTATACATTATTGTCCGACAAAATGTTTTATAACAGTAACAGCTTTAAAGGAGTACAAAAATTTCTAAGTTGTGTAAAGTAATTGTTAATTATTTATAACATTAGCAAAATGAAAAAGTGCATTAGTAAAATGTTTCTAATTTATGTTTATATATTTATTTATTTCTACGTCAGAAAAGCGCTATCAAGGTGATATATACTCTGTACAGATGCATTCAGGAGTTTACAAATCAGAGAATGTAAGAAAAAAATTTTATTTAAATTTTGAGACCTGGAATATGAAACAATTTCTCCTCATTTGTTGCAGAAATATGGATACATTCTAAATGTGCATAATCAATTCCAACACTTTCAAGATGTTGGGAGAAAAAACATATAGCTGTTTCCGCCCGGGATCGAACCGGGGACCTTGCGCGTGTGAGGCGCACGTGATAACCACTACACTACGGAAACTACACATAAAAGAAAGTTTTCAAAGATCAGCTATGTGTTGACGTTTAATACGGTTTCTATGAAAAGGGATTTTGCGAATTACTTTGAAAGACTTTCCCAAATCTATTCATCTTCAGGTCTAATATTTACATTAATTTATAATATGTAGACCTGATTCAATTTTACTTAAGTATCACGATTCATGTCAACTAGCCCAGTAAAAGAAAAGCAGAGCGGGTTTAGACTTATCACTTAAAAAGCTTTTTAATTTCAGTTTTACAACTAAAACATTCTAAACAAATTCATTCATTATTTGGAGTGAAAATGCTTGGAATTTCTAGACATATATGATTCTAGCCATATTGCTCAAGCAGAATCAATTATCCAGGGCCGGCGCTAGCAGTTTCGCCGCCCCGGGCAAAAAGGTAAAATGCCGCCCCTTTATAACAAAAATTGAAAGGGATGACCTAAACCCTTTCCACGCTTAGTAGTAAAATAAAACGTGAGCAAAAAAATAGGTATTAAAAATTTCGAAGTTTTGATTTGCCAAAAATACAAATTTCTTGATTTACGATTTTGGCATTAAATTGAAATTAAACTTGCACAGAAAAAAAGAAAAGACACAAATCCAGTGGCGCCGGAAAGGGAGGGCAAGGGAGGGCACTTGCCCCCCCCCCCTAGAAAATTGAATTTTTTTGTTTCTACCTAGCTAGCGCTCGTAAAATATTAGAATTTTCATTTAAAATCATAAAGCCTAACAAAACGGAATACTAAATTGCAACCTCACACTCGTTAACGCAAGCGCGATAAACTTCATTCCATATACGCAGGAGCGATTAATTGCCAATTTCAGGTACGCAAGCGCGTTTAAACGCCAATTCCAGACGTTTGCTTTTGCGATTCAAAAGCAATCCTACACGATGTTTTTTCATCGCGAAAGGGAATCTTGAATCCGATGCATTTGAAACGCGTACACGTTGACGTGTGATAGGGCATAATATAACATAAAATAACATAAAAGTTTATTTTTCATAACCGTATATATGTATTTTTTAATAATAAAGGTGTAAAAGTTTTAATCTATTTTACTTTGCCCCCCTCTATATTTGACTCTTCCGGCGCCACTGCACAAATCTAGTATATAATTATAAAATGCATATATTAAAAAGATAGAAAAACAAATTACAGAACCACTAAAAATAAAAACCTAATTATTAAAAATGCAGTTAAACTTAAAAGTGTTTTTTTCTCACTTTTAATTCTGATAATTTTTTAATAATTTTTTTGACATAAATTTCTTCAGCTAGCTCATGTTCAATGGCTAATGTTGTCAAGCCATTTAGCCGATCCTCGGTAGTTGTAGAGCGTAAAAAAATTATAATTAACTTTAATTTGGAGAAACTTCTTTCTCCCCGTGCCACACTTATTGGGAGAATAAGAAAGATTCTTAAAACTATACCGAGATTTGAAGCAAAATCCGCTTTGAAATTAATTTTAAAATCTTGATTGGACTTTCTTTTTTATTTAGTAAGACCAAAACTGATACTATCTCGTCTTCCAGGCCCAGCGCGTTTATATCTGATGAATTCCCATCAGTTAACACTATTTCTAGATCTTTACAATATTCTAGTAAGTTGTTTTGAGGGGTATCTTATAAATCATAAATATTGTATAAAAACTGGAAATAGTTGCTGTGGGTACTAATCAAATCAAACCTGGATTCAAGTGCATTGATAGCTTGGTCTAATGTGAAAAAATAAAACTCCGCCTTATATTTCAAAGTAGGATCTGCTATCGGATCATCTCGTGCCTCATAGTCAAAATTAACATTCCTTCTTCGAACTCTATGACATGGCTGGGTAAGCTCAAAATTAGCCGGTATGTCAATTTAACGCTTTTATTCTAGATTGTACTCCCGATTTTATCGCCTCTCATGTTGGCCCCATTATCGTAAGCCTGTCCCCTCATATCCTGCAAATTCAATCCTAATGTTACAAGAATTTTAAGTATTAGAGTTGAGAGTTCAGAGCCCGTCGATCTTTCAACCGGAAGAAAGCCTATAAAGCTTTCATTAATTTTAATGGAAACCTCATTGGGATTGGATTTGTCAATGGATACATACCTTACTAAGAATGTCATTTGCTCGATCTTGCTGACATCAGGAGTACAATCTAGAATTATTGAATAATATTTAGCTTTTATAATTTTGCTAATAATATGAGATGTTATATTTTCACTTAAAAGAATAATTATTTCATTTTGAATATCTTTTCCGAGATAGTGGACTTTAACTTCCTCTTTTTTGAGCACTCTGCGGATATGATCTTCCATTACTGGATCAAACTGAGCAAGAAATTGAATAATTTGTAAAAAATTACCATTACCGAAATCGTAAAGTTTGTCACTTGTACCTCGGAGGGCTAAACAATTTTGAACAAGCATTTATATTGTTGAAGCAATTCGTAGAAGCTCCTAGTATCAATAATTTATCTCTGAAGCTTATTTAAAAACTACATACCTCAACCTTATGTCGTTTTCATGCTTGAGGATTTTTGAAGTGAGTGGGTACCTATACTTAAAAGTATGTAAAACATATTAAAAGCAAATTTTATTAAAATTCCACCTATTAATTTTTCATAAGTATTCAAATGAATCTTGTTTTAATCATTTTCTCCATAAACTAGTTAATTTTACAGCCCATTTGCCGCCTCCCTTGGTTGCCGCCCCGGGTAGGAGCCCGGCTTGCCCGCCCCTAACGCCGGCCCTGAATTATCTACTCCAATGGTTCTCAACCGGTGGTACGCGTACCCCTTGGGAGTACACGAAAATCTGTAAGGGGTACGCTGTTAACTACCAAAAAGTATACAAAATTATATTGATACATGCTAGATCTTAGTTGTGACAAAAGTTTGAGTAATTTAAAAATGAAAACTATCAGTAAAGCAGCAAGCAAACACGTCGCTCGTCGGAAGCAAGCACAAAGAACTAGCAGACATTACTGTGAAGTACCTTCTGGAGTTAACGACAACTTGGGCGAAAAAGGATTTTCAAGTTTAACTTACCTGAACCTACACCACATGCAGTGGCGTAGCGAGAGGGGGCAAGGGGTCTATCATGCCCCGGGCGCCACTCGCAGAGGGGCGACAAATGGTCCTTTTCACTAATTCTATATATAATATTACTATACGTTTTTCGGGGGGGGGGGGGAAAAAGGTATCGTCCACCGGGCGCCAGCTGTGCTCGCTACGTCCCTGGAAACATGCTTAATCTTGAGGATGATTTACGGCTGTATTTGACCAAGTTGGAGCCAAATATTGATGAACTTCGTAACAAAAACAAGCCCAGTGTTCCCACTAATTATTTTCCGAGACTTTTTTAATTTTATGTCTGATTAATAAAAACTTTGTAATAAAATGTCCATTGAAATAAAATTTTTTGTTTTTACTTTAAATTACCTATTTGTATTTAAACTTTAACAGATTAATATTTAAACCTTAACTAATATAACATATTTTAATAAAACTAAAGTGTTTTTGTTGGGGGTACGCATAGTTAATGACACACAAAAAGGGGTACGTGGGTTGAAAAAGGTTGAGAACCACTGATCTACGCCGTAAGGATGGGGTGGGGGAAAAAATAGTCGTATTGGAATTACTTTTTTCACGGATTTTTAATTTCTGTGGGTGAAAGGTTGAATAAAAATGCACTTTTGGAGGAAAGCAAAGGTATGAATGCTATTAGGACAGATGTGGGGTGGTGTAAAGTGTCGCAAGACATTTCGTCTCTTATAGATAAATTCATTTAGCCTCTATAATAAAAAGTAATTTAAGAGAAAAAATTGTAAACAAATTAACTGTATGGCTTTTGTAAATGACCGAAACTAGTGCAAGTTCCACTGCATTGCTGTTTGTACCAGTGGTGGATGAAACATTTGGAGCCCCCCAGGTACATTCTAGGTTTGAGGCCCCCCCTTTTCTAAATACTATAAATAAAAATTATTTATTACTTAAGATATTTCCTCACGGTCAAAAAGGAAATTTTATTGGTTAGTTATTAGGTAGTTAAAAACTAAGCAGTTCATCGTTCGACGAACAGAAAATTGTCTAGATGAAGATGGTATCTTTCCTTGAAATTCGCAGAATGTATCCCTTTCTGAAGCTGCTAATTTTCGGAGGCCCCCAAGCCCATGCGATGATCTATCTGCCACCAGTCTGTGTGTACAGTCATGCATGTGGAGCGCAATTCCCGCCTGAGAAATTTAATTGAAGTCAGAAAAAATAGAAATTGAAGCCAGAAAAAAAAAAATATTGTGCGGTCGGGGGACCCCCGTCAGGAACGAAGTTCCTTACGTTATTTTTTCAACTCTAAACGTGATTTAATATGTAGATTTCTATTGATTATATTAGTGTATTTTTGTCACACCAAAAAACGCAGCCCTCTTTTATTCAACCAACCCTCTCTCTCTCTCTATTTTATTAAAATTAAAAATTTTAATATATAAATTAATTATTTTGATTTAGATGTTACCTAGCATAATTTTTAATCGGATTAATTTTATTATTTAATCACCAACAAAAATATATTAATGACACAATATAAATCCCGCGTGAATTAAAACAATAACAAACAATAAGTTTAAACAGAAAGACGCGATTCCATAGGGACGGTATAAAATCTTTCAAATAAAGCATCTACAACTGGTCGAAGTTTATATAAACGATCATGCTGAGGGTCATCAAGTAATGATACCTCATCTTTCGAATCGCTACTACTATCAAAAATTTCATCACAAACTTTGTTTGGTTTATAATTAGGATCACCTGTGCTGCCATCGCTTTCTGAATCAGATCCATCTTCACTATGATCACTCCACGATCTGTTCATAAGTTCCTCAATTTCTTTCTGTGTTAAAAACTTTCTTCCTGCCATTTCCTTAAAAAAAATGGCGTAAGCACACCATGTATCATTTTTGAAACATAAAATTGAAATCATACTTGAATTTTTATAAAAGATTAAAGAAGTATTTTATTAATAATTATAAAGCTACGTACCTCTAAAATATATTTATAAAACTTTCTAAGATGTAAACTGACTTTAAAATACTGAAAATATAGCAAATACTAAGGCAGGTCTGGTATGAATTGAACGGCTATCTTTTACTGAGATCGCAGTTGTATTCCTGCTGCCATCCATACTATGAAAATGTAACTAACAGTGATTAAAAGCTTTGCTATGATGTTTCAAAATTAATACAAGGTACACAAGTGGATAAAAAATATTGCTTTTGAATATAAAGGGGGAAAATAACTTATGTATCAAATTTGATACAGTGTGCAGTGAAGGGTTTTAAAATTGCCGGTAGCGCTTGTGTGGGGATTTGAATCGGGGACCTCTGCAATACTGCGGAGCATCGGACTGCAATCCGATGTGATAACCAATCAGCCACAGAGTCCTTGAAAAAAAAACTCTTATGAAGGGGCATGACGCTTTTTCGTTACGTGACGATTCCTGCCAGTTCACTCTACTGTAAGCCGCGTATGTAAAAGAACTTCGTTCCAAAAAATAGAAATACACATAAAAGCAAAGCAAATACGTTTTATCAATAAAAGTTTACACTACATACTAAGTCAGTCGAAATGGCAAGTTTTAGGAAGGGCAGAAACAGGTATTTCATAATTGTCGGTTGTTCGAATATTAAACATTAAAATACTATGTTGGTTTTGGGACAAACGAGTCTTAACGAGACCGAGATCTACAGTTTAAATTCTATTCCGACTGCGTACAAACACCTTATTCCAACAGGAGGATGCAAATTCTCGTCAAAACAGAGTCTCCTCATCAAAATAGTCTTAACGGCTGCCTCTCAATATTTGTGATATCGTCACCTCAATACTTTCTTATACCGCCTAACTGTCTATTAAGAGTTGTTTTTTTCTTTCTAGCGGATGCACTTGTCGTGTAGACATTCACCTGTAATTCACCGCAGTTCGCTGGCCATTTTATTATGGGGGCACCATATAGGTGGACCAGCGTTACCCTCTATGAAGGGACGACACAAACGGAGGTATTTTAGCGACACGACGCCGGAATTTGATCCAAGCACCCTCAGCACGGAAAGCCAGCGCCCTGTACCACAAGGCCACCACAAGCCCCGTTTATTAAGAGTTTATATGTTTAAAGTGAAATATATTTAAGCATGCAATTTAAGATCTTAATCTGGCGGTATACGTAAATTTCGTCGTGCAAAAATAACGTCATCGTGATGTATATTTGTAACTACGGCACGGTGACGTCATTTTTGCATTACGGAATTTTAGTATGCCCCAAGACCAAGGTCCTTAACCACAATAATTCTGCTTACTAAATACAAAAAAAGGGATTTTTTTGTCAAAGAAATAAATCATACTGCTTTTAGACAGAAATAGAGGAATCATTTTGTAATTTAATGTTAGAAAACTCACTGAAGCAATGTAGAAATATTTTAAAGTTATACTCTTTTCAGGTTGTATAAAATATCCTGTTTGGGGGAACTTTGTATTCACAAAGCCTATATACAAATAAAGAAATAACTTTTTTATATATATTTTAGCATATGAGTTTTACATCTGAACTTTCCTGTATAGTTTATTGTTTAAACGAGTAAAGTATTCTAAATCTGTCGTAATTTCTTAACTTTTATTAAATTTTTTATTTCTCAGTAAATAAAAACATTATCCTTGTAATTAAAAAATATTCATGCTATTTAAGATGGAATTTTCCTTTTATAAAACTCACTTTTCACATGACCGTTTCGAATAAAGTGAAACCAGGGAAGGGAAAAAAAATATGGGTTTAAGACCATATTACTTCTGGGTTCAATTTTACATTTTTTTTATCTGGATTTTTCTTTCTACCACTGACAACACTCTGTTACAACACTCTTCAGTTAGAGAGATAATCTCTTTCAATTTTTAAATGCTTGTTTAAAAATAGTCATGATAGTTAACATTGAAAGAGAATTCTGAACAAAACTAACCTTCTCTAAATTAGCTTGAAATTAGCCTCCTCTAAGAGCTAATATTAACTGCTTTATATTAACTGCAAGGTTCATGAATGTTGTAAACATTAAGGACATTTATATGTTTAATTAATTTAAATATAGGCTTCTCCTATAATGTAGTTTTGCTTTAACAAATCTAGTATATGCCCCGTTCGGGAAGAATTCTGAACAAAATTATCCTTCTCTAAATTAGATTGAAATTAGCCTACTCTACGAGCTTATATTAACTGCGATACCAAGGTTCACAATTGTTGTAAATATCCAGGGAATTTATATATTTAATTAATTTAAATCTGGGCTTCTCCTATAATGCAGTTTTGCTTTAACAAATCTAATATATGCCCCATTCGGGGAATACTCTCTAATTAATTCTTCTAATAGTAAAATTATGAATGAATTCTTCTAATAGAGAAATTATTTAGCAGATCCGAGTATGGAATCCTGTTGTTCCAAATACTTCAGCGTCCATGTCAAGCTAAAAAGCTTGCAAAAAAAACGAAATGACAAAAGAACCAAAGAAGTTCATAGCTGTTGTTGAGCAAGCAGATGCAAGGAAATGCTCAAAGCGATTTATTTAATTTTTTTCCGAGATCACAGAGGACATTCCAGACAAAATTTATAGTTTTTTAGTTAAAAAATGTTCTACCCAGAGAGTAAATTTTAATGAAAAGCATTAAAATCAATAACAGACTCTAAAAAGAAAAGAAATTTCCCAGGGCGCATTTCGTCCCCATATATTTTCTTTCCTAAATTTGAAATTAAACGTTAAAAATAAGGCAGCAAAATATCACATTGACGTCATAAGGATAATCCACACTTCCAGAGAAACTCAATTTATTTTCAATAAAAGAAATGGTAATAACACACTCAAAAAAGAAAAAAAAAGAAAGAAAGGAACCACGGTATTTATGTTCACGAATTCGTCACGAATTCATCACATCTCGATGCAGAGTGAACTCGAACTACTATTTGGCGAAATTTGATTCTCGGTGTGCTCTAGTTTGGCTAGGAAATCGCAATTCGTTCATCGATAAATCTCGGTATCTGTTGAAATTTTGTTCATGATATATTGAAGCAGATTCCAAAGCTTATCACAATTTTAATTTAGCATCTCGAAGCAGATCTGGACGTTGTCAGAATGCGTGCACATTGACTTTCAGTGGTGAAGGGGGAAATAAATTATATTTATCTTACTGTGAGGAGCGTAATTCAAAATCGGAATTAATCACATAGCTTGGATAATGTACTGATTCGCAGATCGAAAGGAGCACGATTCGACACCCGGTTGTTAAATCATTACGTTAAGTTATCTCTTTGTTAAGTTATCCCATGATTGTTATGTCACTGTGTTAAGTTATCGTGATGTTAAGTCATTTTCTTAGCGCCCAACCTCAGAAAAAAAACGACTATGGATCGTTCGGCACACATTACACAAAAAAACTGTGATGAAAAAATTTAGCGGCGAAAGAGTACATATCACAAACGCGCACACACACGAACGTGTATATATATATATATATATATATATATATATATATATATATATATATATATATATATATAACTAAAATATTTAAAGCATGTGTTGCACCAAAACCAATACATTATAAATATAGGCATTTAATATGTATATTGTCAATATGCGTTAAGCTGCAATTATTAAACAATACTATATAAGATATAATTAAAACAATAATGATACACCAAGGTAAGCTAAAAAAGGACAGTGAATTTCTGAAGCAAAAAGGAAATTTTGAAACAAAAACGGAAATTGATGTATTTAAAAAGACGTGAGGGGGATTAAGACCCCTCTATCCTGGTTAAAAGATCTTTTTACATAGCTAAAACTTTCCCAGCATTCGTCATACATCAATTAGAAAATTTAAAACTTTTCAAAAAGGTTTGAGACAATAAATAGAAAAAGTTAGACATAAAAGTAGTAGTTATATACTATAATAAAATAAAGTGACATAATGTCATAAGATGATCTCTAAAAACTACCTTACTAAAAACAGTAATTAAAAATATAAGAAAAAGCACTGAAAAAGCCACATAACATTGAAAAATTACACTACCATTAAAAAACACCACCTTATAAACTATTTTAAACAAAACCATTAAAACTTTAAAATTCAAAACAGCAGACAAAAACACTATACCTCCAAGTCCAAGTGCCCAAGGTCATCCACGCGCCCAAAACAACGCCTCAGTATATCTACCAGAAAGCCAGCCGGATACTCCGCCTGTACAGCCAGTTCAATGAAGTTTTTAACTCTTTTATTCATCTCAATCCTAGATTCACACAGTCTATCACAACGAATTATGTAGTTGTTGACTATATTACGTTTAACATTAGAATGTAAAGCAGTATTCCAATTGGATAGACGGTTTATGTTAAAGTCGTATAAATCTCTTTTATCGAATATGCAAAAAGATAGTGTTCCATTTGACAAAGTGATGGTTACATCCAAAAAGTTGATTTCATTTTTGGAGTTTTGTTCGGTCTTAGTTAGTTTTATATTAGCTGGATAAAAAGTAGGAACAAAGTTACAGTTAACCTCGTGAGCAATGAAAATGTCGTCTACGTATCTAAAGAAAGCTATATCTTGTAAAAGTGATGATTTAGATTCAAAATAATATAAATATAAATCTGCCAAATAGGACGATGATCCTCCCCCCCATTGGCAGTCCAAATGTCTGAATGTAATATGTTGTACCATTAAATAAATAATTTTCAAACAATATGATACGAAGTGTATTTTTAAAAAGAGTAAAAGTAATATATTCTTGTAAATCAAACCTGTGAAAAAACTCAATTAGAATTGAAAAAAGAAAAGTAGTGTCTATATTATTGAATAGGTCTACTACGTCATAAGATTCTATTAGTTCTATATCGTTTAAATTTTTGATTTTTGATATTAATTGTAAGCTATTAGTGATTATATTGGATCCGAATTTTTTTATTTTAATGAAAAGATTTTTTAAAACTGGTATTATCAATTTATTAGCATAAGTTATGTAGGTACCGAAACCAACAGTTACTGGTCGAAAGGTAATAGGTTTTTTGTGGAATTTGGGAATTGCAACAAGGTAGGGAAAGGAGAAGGAATAAAGATTTATATTAATTTTTTTATGCAGTTTAACTAAACGTCGTTTCAGAGACAACTCATCAAATGCATATGGTTCGTATAGTGTATTATTTGAATAAAAATTTTTTACAATTTGAATATAATAATATTTGCAAATAAATGAATAATTAGAAGCCACCTTGTCTACATAACTAATTACCAGTTTATTTTGTAGTCCCTTTATAGAGGTCATACTTGGACTATTGAAATTTGTTCTAGAACCCTTTAAGGCCAATTCATAACTTTTTAGAAAAGTAAATGAAGTTTTTTGTTTCCATTTTGTAAATGCCTCCAAAGGCAAATTATATTTTAAAGCATTTTTTTCAATGAAGGTGGTGAGGTTCTTATTGAAGGTTATTTCTATGTCTTTAAAACAATTATATCTAAACTTAGTACCCATTTGTATTGCATCACGTAGGTTTTTGTTCGATACTATCTGGACATTACCCGTTATGACATGGTTATGATCTGGATTAATATATTTTGACATTGATTTATGATGACAATCACACTCATAAACTGTGTTTAAGTTTTTTGAATTTAGATTATAATTAAATATTTTACGACTAATTGGTATATTATAAGAGTATGTAACTTTAGGTTGTATTTTACAAGGTAAGTCAGACATAGAATCCTTAAATATTTTATTTATTGGAATGGAATTAAAGGCATTATTTTTAAATTGTATAACTATGTATTCTGTTTTTAAAGGTTGCATTGCTGCAGAAAGATCTATACCTAATTTTTTAGCTCTCATTTTAAAGGTTTCTAATATTGTAAAATAGTGTTGTAAATATGAAGGTTCGAAGAGGCTTTTATATTTAGGATCTATTACATATTGCCATAGTTTGTTTAACCATCGTTTTTTAATATTGTATATTTTACATTTTATCCAATTAAATTTTACAGAAGTTTCAGACAATAAATCCCTATTTAGTTCTAAAAAAAGGTTTTTATGTTTTTGTATGTTAAGTTTGTTACTACCATTACCGCGTCGCTGTCTTCGCTTTAGGGAGAATTTTGGATCTACTTGTATTGAGATGTAGTCTTGAGTGTTTATATAGCCTAAAGTATTTTCGTTTTTCGTTTTACCAAAACATGAAGTATTCAGGCCGAAGGGATAAAGTGTGTTAAATTGCGAGATGTGCATACTCTCCCACCATAAACGAAGTCTATCTTTTGGAACTATGTCCAAAATACTAACTTCGATTGATGTAAAACTGTGTGACCTGAAGTGTAACATCTCGAAAGAAGGATCTTTTTTATTATTAATGTTGCTTCTATGCAAATTTAGTCTGATGTGTAGTTTATTTGATGTTTGACCTATATAGGCCTGACTACACTCTTTACACTTTAAACAATAGATACAGTTATATACTTTACTAAACACTTTATTACTAGTATTAGTACCCAACTGGTTTTTGTTTGCAAAAGGACAAGTTTTACAGCGTGGATTTGTACATCTTTTGAACTTGAAAGTACGTATATTACGATAATGTGAGTAATAATTAAATTTAAAATTAGGAACACTAATGTCTATTACGGTTTTTTTGTTAGCACATGTTGTATTTACCACACTAGGAGCTTTAGCAAAAAAAGAAGTAATCAAACCTGGGTTACGGGCTAACGAAGTGTTCAAATCCCCAACATTGACACTCCGGGCATCGGGTGAATGTAATTCAACCGCTTTGCCAGTCGCTTGATACCTTTCAGTGTACTTGTTCATGATAAATTAATAGAAAGAAATCTAGCTTCTAATCAAGTCCATGTTCAATAGGCGCAATCCGCAATCAATCCATTCCGTAAGTCTTCTACGTGAAAAAACTACTTTACGAAGATGTAATCTTGACATCACTACAGCAGTACCATTGCTAAACATGTTGTGGATTAATATCAACTTGGCTAATTTTTTAACTAATTTTGTGATTTTTATTTTACTTTTTTATTTATTTATATAGAAAATAAGTTAAAGAAAATTGTATGACGAGCTAGGGAGCGTATATGGACTTAACTCATATGGTGTACCCCAATTAGAATTAAATTATAGCAATAAATTATAGCAATTCCGTCCAAAATGCGCGTAGCTTTTGCAATGTTTAGACAGAGCATATATAACTAAAATATTTAAAGCATGTGTTGCACCAAAACCAATACATTATAAATATAGGCATTTAATATGTATATTGTCAATATGCGCTAAGCTGCAATTATTAAACAATACTATATAAGATATAATTAAAACAATAATGATACACCAAGATAAGCTAAAAAAGGACAGTGAATTTCTGAAGCAAAAAGGAAATTTTGAAACAAAAACGGAAATTGATGTATTTAAAAAGATATATATATATATATATATATATATATATATATATATATATATATATATATATATATATATATATATATATATATATATATATATATAAATACGCACACATAGTAAAACTTATCTAGCCGGGCACCCCTATTTGACGGCTACCCCACTTAAAGGACATATTTATTTCAGAACCGGTTATAGACTCCATAGTACGAATATTAGGGAAGAAGCCTCTTTTTACAGCTATCCCTGAAAATGGCCATTTTGATTTCGGAACCATTACTGGCCTCCATAGAGAAGTTCCACTTTGTGGTTGTATATATATATATATATATATATATATATATATGTATATATATATATATATACCGGGTGGCCATAATTAAACTGACAGTGCTCACAGTGTTCTGTAGCGCGATCTATTTGCGGGAATGACGCCACATTTTGTAGGAAGATTAAACAAGACGGCGGACGAAGGATTCCGCAAAAAAATAAATTAGTTCCAAAAGTCACCGCTAGGGGAATATTTGGCGCTGTGTAATAGAAAATAGAGTGTTAACAAATGCAAATCAATACGGAAATTACCTTATATTTTGCATTCAAATGAGGTTCAATGTGGCTGCCGTTGTTGTGGACCACATATTGGATTCTGTGCACAGTATGCACAACAGCAGAAAGTAACATGTCTGCAGGAATCTCCCGTACAGTCCGTGATATGTTATCCTTCAACGTAGCCAGCTCCTGTACCACTCCTTGATAGACCTTGGACTTAAGGTAACCCCATAGCCAGAAGTCGCATGGGGTAAGATCAGGCGACCGAGGTGGCCATGCAGTTGGAAAGTAGCGGCTAATGACTCTTTCTGTTGTGAATTTCTGTCGTAGCAGCTGTTGCACCCGTACAGCAACGTGTGGAGGGGCTCCATCTTGCATGAAAATGATTTCCCCCAGGCATTGTCTTTGCTGAAGTGCCGGAATGACAAAGCTGTTCAACATGTGGCGATATTTCTCTCCGGTAACAGAACAGGTTTCCGGTCCTGTCAGGGTAATGTTCTCATAGAAGAATGGACCTACGATAAATTCCGCTGTGAACCCACACCAAACAGTTACCTTTGGTAAATGTAAGGGAATTTCTGTGACTGCATGTGGTGATTTGTCATCCCAAATTCGGCAGTCCTGGGTATTCACAGTTCCATGCAGGTAAAAGTGGGCTTCGTCTCCCCATAAGATTTTCCACGGCCAAGCATCATCCACCTCCATTCTGGCAAGAAAGGTGAGAGCAAAAGTCAATCGCTTATCATGGTCGGGGTACAGTAACTCCTGTACACTGCTGATCTTGTACGGATAGAAGTTGATAATCTTTCGTAAGATTTTCCATACCGTACTGTAAGGCATATCCATATTCCGAGCTAATCCACGAGCGCTAGAGGTGGCAGCAATATTGTCTGGTCCTCTGTCGACAATCGCCGTGGCAACTGCTTCGATTGTATCCTGTGGTACAGGTTTTCGTCCTCTGCCTGACTGAAACTTCAGAGAACCTGTTTTCTCAAACGTCGCAACCATTGCTTTTAGCCCATTAACTGACACAGGACCGTTACCTTTACGCATTTTTTTGTGCGTTCTAAAAGCACGAAGAGCGGCTGACGCGTTGCACTTGTTGAGGTAAAAGAATTTGACCAGTAACGCACGCTCGACTAAAGAAGGAGACATTGCACATAAACTTTCAATCCGATTGATTCGAAACGTAACACATTGCCTTTTAAAACCCAAGCAGCTGGCACTGTGCCAATGGATGTAACGTGAAATTTGAATAAAGAACTTCTTCTGCTCAGCTTACGTGATATTGCGGATCACGAGACTTTATCGGTGTTTATGTAGATTTTACGCTTTTTTAAAAGTGTTGCCATATTGCACTTGAACTAAATAAGAAAATGTGTATAATAAAAGGTAATTTTATTCCGTATTAATTTGCATTTGTTAATACTCTATTTTCTATTACACAGCGCCAAATATTCCCCTAGCGGTGACTTTTGGAACTAATTTATTTTTTTGCGGAATCAATCGTCCCCCGTCTTGTTTAATCTTCCTACAAAATGTGGCGTCATTTTCGCAAATAGATCGCGTTACAGAACACTGTGAGCACTGTCAGTTTAATTATGGCCACCCGGTATATATATATATATATATATATATATATATATATATATATATATATATATATATATATATATAAGTGAGAGAGAGGGAGGTACGAGCAAACTTATCATTTTAAAGTTGACTGACAAGATTGCCAATACTCAGCTTACAATAGGAATAAAAGCCACGGACTCTAGTTTCGAATGCCAGCCTCTTAGCAATTCTGCAAACTTACGATAGCAAAATGCGTCAGTATGCCACAGTTCGTACAGGTTATAATGATCATGCATTCGACTCGTAATTAGGCTTCAGAAACACATCTGTTGACACAGGACATAGGCATATTTTAACAATGTTTTCAACAAATGTTAAAAAATCTGAGTATCTGACTAAGGAAACATATTTAGAAAATTTGTAATTCTTATTCACTTACTTGCACGCCAGTCGCTCATTTTTATTCCTTCAGTTTGAATTTGAAACCGTTTATTGAATTTATTTTTCATATTTTCATAACTATAAAGGTAATAGTTGCATTCTTCCACCTTCAATTTGATTTTGATACAGTTTAGTGAAATAGTACTTCAATAATCCACTATCTGAAAGTTAATAGTTAATTTTTTTCGGCTTCAATGTGAAGTTAAAGCAATTTATTGAACTTTTTAATCATATTTCCATACCTGCAAAGTAAAAATCAACTTTTTTTTTTCGCCTTCAATTTGGTTTTGATAAAATTTAACAAATTTGTATTTTATATTCCCATATATGCAAGTAAATCGTTCATTTTATTGTTTTGGGGAGGAGGGAGCCTTCAGTGTGCAGTTGAAACAATTTATTGCAAATGTTACTCCTTACTCCAGCATTCGTTCACTTTTTTTTTGTCTTCAAAGTGAATTTGAAAGCTAATCTTAAAAAAAAAAAAAATGACGCTACTAAATCTATAATGGTGTCAAAACTAAAAAGCGACTGGATATTATTTTAAAAGAGGGGGAAATTTGAAATTTTAGAAATACATATACAAACCTAAATAAATTGTGGAAATTTAACGGCGCTCTAGTAAATGGGAATCTAGTATATTGTTTAATAAACCCAGATGTGCGTGAGTGTTCTCCCTTTATTTTTTCCCCTATATTTACTGGCGCGTGTGTCGACTTTGTAATTATCGACGCTGTTTTTAGAGGTTATTGGAGGCAGGAAAAAGAACAAAATTAGGAAGCAAGTTAGGAAAGTTGGAAAATATTACATCTACTAGAAACTAGTGTTAGGAGAAAATGAGATACAATTTACATGTATATACTCGTATAGTAATATAATTTGAAGACATCATATTTTCCCCCGAAAATAGTAGCCAAGACGTTAATAAGTGCATATTTTGAACGAAATAGCATGTTATTTTCTTATATCTCATTCTATTTAAAGCAAAAAACGGAAATGATTATTATAATAATTATTACCTTTATTGCGTGAGTATAGAGTAGTGTATTGTACCTAAGGAATAAATATGAGCTCCTCCTGTCAAAAGGACGTAAGAAATAGTATGCTCGTACACTACCTTGACACAGTGTGTAGAATGCCGTATATACGAAATTCAATGTACGTCAATTCTGTTTTTACCCGATAGATACATTCCAAAAAAGCGTGTGTAAAAAAAGACACCTCGTACATACATACTGTAGTGTTGTCGTGACCCCGATGTATAAGTGTCTCGTTGATTTAGGCATAAACTGAATAGGTCACTCGAATTGTACATCTTGTTTAATATGACATATTTACAATAATAATAATATACATGAGTTTGTTCCGTTGAACCATCTTCACATAGATTAAGTGAGTGGGCACATAACACAGTCCAAATTTGAGACCTCAGTCCCTCGATTCTCCGCGCTCTCTCCGTACACCAATACATAATCGAAGCTCAGTCTATAAGCTCCCCGCATCGTGCTGTCTCGTTCATTCCCCCCCCCCCCTTCTTTGAAAATTCTCGTCCTTTCTACCGCCCCACGTGTAGTGTTTATCATGCTTACCGGGAGTCACCTTTTCAATCCTTTGTCGGCAGTCCGCTTCTCTGCGGTTAAGGCGTCGTACACACGATACGGATTCGGTTTTATAATCGTTTCGGTTTTGTCGTTTCGTTGACGGTAAACTATGTATTTTGTTTTGCACGTTCACACGTTGCGGTCGCAAACCGTATACGGGATACAACCGAATCGGTAGAAGATGTCGTTTGATTTTGTCTACCGAAACCGTATAGACGGAACCACCACGGGGCCGTTTCGGTTGTATTGGCGTATGGAATTGAGATGGGGAGTACACACGATTCGGTTGTTTCGAAGGAAACGTACATCAGTACTAAACTACAGTGGAATGATTGCAAAGATGTTCTGCACGGATGGGAAAACCATATACGCTAAAAGAAAAACCCAATCGTGTGAACACAGCTTTCGGTTGACACCAGAACGATTATAAAACCGAAACCGTATCGGGTGTTCGTTTGGTTTGGTGCGCTACGGTCATTTTTTGCTACACGAGGGGTAATTAGACCGGGACCTACAGCTTAAAGCCGACTCCGAAGGGCTACAAACATCCATGCCAAGAGTGGGACTCGAACCCACAGACTTGGGTACCGAATGCCAGCGCCCTAGCTATTCGGCCATCGTCCGGCGTTCGGCCATCGTCCGGTGTGTTCGAGGCCTAAGTATTCATAGTCTTTTCTCGGCCGTGTCAGCTAGGTTCTCCCATTCTCACGTCCCCTATCTTCCTGTGCTAAAGATCTTTAGCTTAACTATTCTAAATGAGTTGTCCATTACATTTAGTATCGGAATTGTTCTCTTTTTAAAAGTTCTTTGGGCTGTTAATGGTCCTGTCGATCATACTTGAACTAGTCACATCTTTCACAGTTAAGAATCAGTCAGGTGCGAGCCTGACACATACATACATACATACATACATACACACACACACATGCACACATACATGCATACACCACGTATCTGGAAAAGACTGAATTTTATCAACAAACAAGGGGAATTCACCAAACATTTCCTAGACAGCAAATAAAGGGAATTCCCTCAAAATTTCGTAGAAAATTGCGGTTAATGGAAATGTTTTTACTTTAAATTTAAACCATATTGGGATTTTGAAAAAAAAAACTTTTTTTAATCGTGTTAGATAAAAAAAAAAATCCTGTAAAAGCGGAATTGAATTTATTTTTTTTTTAGACCGTTTGAAATCAAAACCACTTTTAAAAAAAGACCGTGTAAAAAACAAAATCGGATGTGAACAGTCTTTAGAGACTTTTCTCCTGTGTTAGCATGGAATCTAGAACTCGGATTTCGGAACCAGAGTTTGAGGTATAGGCGTTTGGAGTATTTCGGTATGGTCGCCCGTTAGTTGCAACACTTGTATTTATGTTTACCCAAGTTTAGAGCTATGAAAAATTTTTTCTTACTTTTCCAATCAAATATTTGCAAATGCATGTTTTTGATTTACCTTTTCCGCATTCAGAAACAGAGATCTGGACATGCTCTTCAAAAATATTTTTATTTAATTTAAATTTTAAAGAAATTTTAATTTGGCATCTGTGGAGACCAATAATTTAATGCCCTGTAAATTAAAATTTTCAAAACTTCGTGTTCATGTAAACGTCTATCTTATTATGAAAGATTAAAATAAAAAATAGGATGAACAAATTGCAATTCCTAATCTCTAATTAGAAGACTATTGAGAAAAAAAACTATCCACATCTTGACATGGGATTTAAAAATCTGTGGATCATGTGAAATGAGTCATCTTAAGAAAAGGACAAAGTCATCTAATTGATATAGAATTGAACGAAATCGCCATTTAATTGTGACCACTGGGATTAAGGCTGATGTGTTTTGACCCATCTGGATTTGCTCACCTCAGTGTTAACCTATGGAGAAAATTTGTCTACTATTTACAGCTCCATAAATGCTGATAATCCAATAAAAATGGTATTTTCAGATAGCTTGAACTTTTCTGCTCTTTGAAACAGGATTCGTTTTATAAATTTCGTCCAACTGACGAATATAGGAGTGTTTGAAACACACTATACCAGATTTGTTCCCCGAATAATTTAAATTTTAAAATATTATTTGAATTTAAAAAAAAAACGAAAATGCCCCAAGATGTAAAATTTCTTTCTCTATTACGGAGTACAATTTTTAAAAAAAAATCTTTAAATCCGAGTTGGCAACCCTTGGACACATTTTCTCCATACGTTAACACTGAGGTGAGGGAATCCAATAAGGTTGATACACAGCAGCCTTAAAGACTAACCACGCAAATTGATGAGTTAGCTTAAGTCCAGCGCCTCAAATAACGAGTCTCACTCGCAATGTGTTACATATGCCGAAATATTACGAGCTGCGATTGTCATGAAGTCTGACTATTGCTTTTGAAGTTAAACATACGAAAATACGATTTATTTAGACTAATTATTAACAAAGGTAATTACAACGTTCGCAGACGTCCTTCACATAATGATACAAGTAGATTGCAGATTAAAACTTTGGGACAGTTCCCCGAACACGTACTAACCGCTAAGAAGAAACAACATGCTACTAAAGGGTGTCACGCGTGCTGCAAGAAATATATTGGCCGAGAAACCAGCAATGTAGCTATGCCAGATGTCCTTGCATTTGACACAATGATTCGAGGAGCACCACACGAATCAAAGCTATTAGTTTTTCTCTGATTATTATAATTTTGAATTCTTTTGATTGAATTCCTGTTGAAACCATGTGGAATAACGCCCTCTTTATTTATTTATTTTTTAAAATGATGTATTTAAGAAAATAAATAAAAAGTAAGTTATGATTTTAGATGTGATTTTAATTATCATACTTGGGTTTTTTTATTATTGCTGCCACACTGTATATATAAAAATGTGCTCCAAAATTAAATAGTAAAAATAAGAATTTTTTTTAAAACTAACTTGTAAGTTTAAGGGCACAACGGACCTACAACCTCGTTTTTAAAATTTTCAGTTTTTAACTCTCTATGCAGAAAGATAATAATTAATATTCTTTTTTTTCTAAAATGAAGACCCTTAGAGATTAAAACAAGGATTTTTTTGCAGAATAATGCTTGTTTTTAAATTTTTTTTTCAAAAATGCTAGTATTTTTCAAAATGCTCCCTGAGCATCGCATATCATTTAAAAACCTTCAATTTTTTAATATAGGTTTGCCATATATATATGTATATAAACTTAATTGTGCATTGGTTTTTTTTTTGTATAAATAAAAAGTCAAAAGTATATACTTTTTAATTCTGCCTGTTATTTTTTAAAGCTTTTGCATGTTTCTAATTCATTTCCTGGTCTATAAATTTGAAAAATATTTGTGGTTTCAAAGAATGATGCACAGTTTTGTGAAAAAACACTGTAATTAACAATAGTGAGAAATTTGAAAGAAATCAGAACAAAATTAAGGCGCATGGAACATTTTGAAAAATTCTAGCAATTTTGAAGAATTTTTTGAAAAACCGGTTTTATTCTTCTCCAAAATACTTATTTGTGAATTCTAAGTGTCTACAATGTAGTAAAAACAATATTAATTATTCTCACTTTGTATATGTTGTAAATTATTGAAAATTTAAAAAAAAGAAGTTGAAAGTCCCTTGCCTTAAGGGATGATATCGATCACTGAAGATATCGATCAGTTTATTCTCTTGCTCCAAACCAACTTACCAGTCATTGTGAATCTCGAAATGGAGGCAATAAATCTGAACCAGGTTATCAAAATAATATACATTTCTGGTGTACACACAGCCTTGGGCCTTGGTTTTGTTATGGGTTCCTCGGCAAAATATAACTGCTAAGTAAGCAGGAAGGAAAAGAATCCAATTGCGAAATTTCTATCAACTTTTACTGGTGACTGACAAAGTGCAGAAACGAAATGTTGTACAAAATTTAGAACTCAAGAAGAGAACAAAATGTTTAAAGTCTGCCAGTTGGGCGGTGTTGAGAGGCCGTTCAAGTATTACATAAGCATTGAAGGGAGGGGGGAGAGAAGGGGGATTCAAGCTTTGATTATTTTAGCTGACAAAGGGGAAGGTTGGGGGGGGGGGATCAGAGCAATGCCTACGTCAGACAGAAAACGTTCGCGGAATAGAGTGCTGCGATGTGCTCCTGACTACGTCATATCCTCTGCCATCTTGTACTTGTATATTTAATCACTTTTGTATTATACTGTTTAGTTTAAAAAAATAATAATAAAATACTAATAAAATAATAATATTTTTTTATTAGTATTAAAAAAATAATAAGAAAAATAATAATAAGAAGAACGTTGATGAATTCCCTTTTCATTTATTGTTCAATGTATTAACTGTTAATGATTTAATATCTATACACTTTTACTATGTACAATAAGTTTAATGACTGAAAAAATTCGTTTGTCATACGAAACAGCAGCAAGAAATTTGCCAAATCTTGCATAAGGAAGAGAGGGGTTGGAAATCTGCTTTTTTTTTGCTTAGAAGGGGAGGGAAGGGTTTAAAATAAACTTAAAATGTGCTTACGTAGTATTTGAATGGTCCCTTAAATGTCTCGGCTATGCCTTGCTGAGGAGCCCATAACAAGGGCGAAACCTAGGTCCATGGCTGCCTGTGCGTTGGGGATGTGTATTTTTTCTTTCATCACCACCCATTTGGGAGGTGTCGTGACCTTGTGGTTAAGTGGCTCGTTTATGGTTTTCATAGACACAGAAACCACACTTTCCTTACATATATACATGTCTCTTGTTTATTCATATATCTATATACAGCAACTATGATACAATATTTCTTCAAACAACACAATCATCACTCGAAAACCAGAGAGAGAGAGAGAGAGTCAGTCAGAGTCAGTCGTAACTCAGTTCAATCTAAAGTCCAGCATAGAGACAACAAGCATGTCTCAATCATTCTCTCCTCTCCATTCGTAGCTCATAGCGATCTCCCCTTCGTAGCAGTCTCCTTTCCTATTATATCTCCTGTTTCGGAAAGTTCTAGAAGATTCTACAGACTTCAACATTACTGTTGGAAAACGGGCCTGCCGTTTTCCCGTCTACTTGTGTGTCCGCTCATCTGGTGTCGGAGGGAGCTGCAGTGGTTGTCAATAGTTTACCTTAAATTGAATTGTTCCTTAACAACTTCTTTAACGACTTGTTAACGACCCTGTCAATCTTACTTAAAATGGTCGTATTTAGGGAGGCTTTTTCCACTTAAAATTGAGTCCAGCCCCACGACGTGAGCGGGCCTCACAGGAGGCTTTATGTATTTTGTCAGGTAGTAAAAGTCCAAAACTAGGAAAAACTACACTGGTGTCTAAAATTTAGGTCACTAGCAAGTTTTTGACAATAACTCAAAATATCTACCAGTAAAATTGATGAAATTTTTACCATATATATTTTGGGGAACTATTTCTTTTAACTGTTTTGCTAAATTATTCAAATCTAGCATATAGTGAGTTATTGTATTTCGTAGCAATTTCAGATAAACGTTGATTATAGCTATAGAAAAAATTGTAAAATAAGAAAATTTATTTAAAATAATTTCCGAAAAAATTTACAAGACATTCTTGTACAAAACTTTTGAAAAATTGATTATTGTACTATGTATGAGCCCCGAAAAAGTGAAAAGAGCCGTGGTTCGGCTATCCCAAGTATAGATTTTCCATCTATACTAGGGATGGAAAATCTTAATTTAGTTTTTGTTTTATACTGAAAAACCATTAAATAATAATTTCAGCTGGTCTTTTAAGATGTTCGTTTATACAATCAATCGTAGAGTCAGTGTTTTATGCCAAATGCATATTCTATCAACCCTTCTCTTTCTGTTTAAAATCGCATTAAACTTTTTGGTATAAATAGATCCAGGGCCAAATCTGCTTTTCGGGCCCCTAAATAAAAAAAAATGTCGGAGACCTTCATAAATAAACAAGAAAAAGGGATGATATTTGTTAAAAAAATCACAATTATTGAATTTATATTATTAGTTTGAAATTACGAAAAAATATAAAATGAAAATAAAAGATCCATATTAAATTACTTTAAGAAATAAAATAAAATTGTTTTTCTAATTTACACATCTGTAAACTTATTAATAATATCCTCATACTAAAGAGTTTTTAAGAATATCCATTTCTATTTATAGTATTGCCAGTGCGTTAAGCTTTTGTTCCGAAAGAGTACCGCGTCAATAATTTTAGCCCTTTCAGTACTCAAAATGAACGCTCTCCCTCAGCATTGCTCATTGGTAACGTTAAAAACAACCTTAAATTTATTCCGACCGTAGGAAATACGGATATAATTAATTTTCCTTTCTATTTTACAATTCAATTTTTCGTTTGTTCAATTTTTCGGTGATTACATTCTCAGAATTACTTAACATAATCAAACTGTTCCTTTTCCACTTTCAGTTTCAACGATATTTACATCTTAAGTACCCTATGGAGGTACTCGGTAACAATTGTGGTGAAACTAGGGTCTATGTTATTGTGCTTTCATTATTAGAAACCTACAAAACTAGCAATGAAAGGGTGAAAGTCGAGAGACAAAAGTGCCTACCTCATTAGAACGACAAAAACATCTTTATTATAAAATCCCTCAATATAAGTTTTACAATGCATAAATGCTTCTTCGCTGCAATCATATATAAATTTGAATTTATTTTTCAAACCTTAATGTACATTACATCTTCTATACTAATTAGTCACTATTCTATCACAAACGGTTGAAAATATATTCACTCTAAGCCCGTCTGCACACGGAGCAACTCATCAGAAACTGATAACTGACTCAAATCACAAACCAGTCCGTGATGAGTCGCAACCTATGTAATTGAATGGAGTCACGCTCACGGCGCAACTAGTTACAAACCGTCTGACGGGTTTGTAACCATTCAATTACATAGGTTGCGACTCATCACGGACTGGTTTGTGATTTCAGTCAGTTATCAGTTTCTGTTGAGTTGCTCCGTGTGCAGACGGCCTTAAAGCTTCATCTCCTCCTAATTGTACATCGTGCGCAAAACGCATATTTTTGTGTTTTGTAATAAAGCGTTTTTTTTTTAATTTTTAAATTGGAATAATATTTCCAGTTTCATATTCAAACTCCGTGAAATTGTTATTCACATTTTTAGTGAAGTTTCTTGTGCTATCATATAATGATACCACTGTAGCTATTGAACCTGTGGATGATTGCAACGATTTCCTAACAGCCTTTATTCCATTTAAAAAATGAAATCCGAGACACATATTAATAAAACAAATTCGAAATCATCCAGTTTATTAAATAATGTAGCCGCTTCTACTCGAACTGGAACTACACTAGTGTGGGTTGATTTACCGATTGCCGTAAATGTATGCAACTGTATGCGTCCACAAGGCTTGTAGTCATTTCCCAAATTTAAAAAAAAGAGGTCTTGAGGAATTTTTAAGGACCTGTGGTAGCATATTTAAGGATCTCAAAGATGATTTAAATTGTGTTTTATTTCCAAAATTTAGGAATGTAATTTTATTTTAAAGTATTTGAACTTTAGGATCATATACAACCTGGTTGGTTGGTTGGTTGATGTCGTGTCCATATGAAGTCAAATTGAACCATGTGCTGATATCACTAGATCCACAATCTTTTCATTGTAAAGTTCTCCCCGAAAATGGAATTCCCCTATGCCTTGCAAGATCGCCAGTATCGCAGGACAGTTGAAAATATGTTCCGGAGTAAGCTCTTCTCTCGGACAATTTCTAGAAAATTTATATGTCCTGGTTCCATCAGCATTTATTTTCATACCTCCCAGGTGTCGAGTTCTCAGTCTGGCCATAGTCCTGGTGATCTGCCTATCTGCACTGATCACGCAGATCTGGTGGTCCATTCCGATATGTTTTTCCCTAAGTCTGTGGCTGGCGATAGCATTAGCATCATCTAAAGTGATACTGTTTGAGGTATCGTAATTAAAATTTCTCGCCACTTTTGCCAATTCATCGGCCCTTCTATACCCCCCAGCCAGGGGATGGCCGAATGGCTAGAGTGCTGGCATTCAGTTCAGATCCTGTGGGTTCGAGTCCTGCTTTTGGCATAGATGTTTGTAGCCGTTCGGAATCGGCTTTAAACTGTAGGTCCCGGTCTAATTAGCGGGACCTACAGTTTAAAGCGTCGTGTAGCAAAAAGTTGACCGTAGCGCATCAAACCAAACCAAACCTTCTATACCCATATGCGCAGGCATCCACTGTAGAGTGCAACTCTTTCCCACCTGGTTAATTGTCTCCAATAAAAAGTCAAAAAGTATCGGTGGATGTCCTGCGTGAGCCCTGAGCGTCCACTTATTAGTAATCATATTTCAAAACTACTTTTATAGGTTAGAATGTTCCTCTGATTTTATGCTGGCAAGCTTTTAACCAAATAGAGTTGTTTCGTGGCTTTACTTAATAATGATCAGCACAGGTTCACTTAAAACAGGTAAGATAACACATTTATGAATTAGAATCTATTGTAGGGTTCCTGTCCGATTTACCATGAAAAAAAAATCACGTTTTCAAGCTTAATACCCATTCATAGGATGCTTAACCCTTACAAACACATTCAAGTTATTGAGTTAATGCTTAAAAAGAGTGGTACTCATGATACCAATCATACATTATCGCTCCCGTCTAGCAGCACAAGCTAGCATCTGCAATCTGTGTCTCTTCAACGTTCAGCCAACATGGTATTGAGGTTAACGTGGCAAACTTCCAACGCAGTGGGCTTATGTTCAAATCCCGAATAAGGCTTGGTCGGCACCTATAGGGAGAACTGCTGACACACCTAAATTGTGCTCCCATAATAAAGTAGCCAGGAACACTTCGTGGTGAATAACGAAAGGCGCATATTTCACGTCAAGTGCATCCGCATTATGGGAAAAAATGTGTTTTCAACGCTGAAATAACTTCAGAAGGGAACTGTAGAACTCCTTTCAAAGCTGAAGTACATTCGTCTTTTATGATTTTAGTAGCTAATCGAGATTTATTGGTGACGGTGTGCGCTTTGGATTTATACAAAAAAGGTGTTAATACGTCATTCCTACCGAATGACAACAAAAAGAATTGAAAAAGAAAATCCACAAAGAACTTTCATAGGACAGTAAAATTTAAAGCCAACACCACTCAAGTTTGTTCGGTTATTCCTTCATGGAACTTAACAAACTTACACTGGTGAGCAGCATCCTAGGGAATAATTAGAGCAAACCAGTAGTTATATATATATATATATATATATATATATATATATATATATATATATATATATATATATATATGTATATATATATATGTATGTATATACACTACTGGCCAAAAGTATTGCAAGTTTGAGAAATCTAACATTTTTTCAAGAATAAGCCCCAAAAATAATATTTTTTCAATGTAACTGATATTTTTTAGTGGCAATATGTTAAATTAGTTTAAAGACAAAATATGATTAAGTTATTGAACAAAAAAATTATTTAATTTTATAAAAAATAGCATATAAAAATGTACAGGTTATCAGAAATCGGCACCCATTTTCGTTCCCCGGAATAAAATGAAATAAATAAACAATTTCAAGTTCTTCTGAGCAGAAAAGATAATAAATGAGTGCAATTGAACCGAAAAGCATTTATTATGTTGTTGGTCCGCCTCTGGCTTTGATCACAACAGCCACTCTTTCAGGCATGGAACTTCAATAGGTTTCTAAAATGCGTTGAGGTAGAAAATGACCTTCCACTGATGGATGTTGTTACCGGAAGCATTGCAAATATTTTTAATAAGTTATAGGTGCTAGGATATAACATTTTGTCACACTTAGAAACTGCATCAATGATATTTTTGAATGGAGTTATTGCAAAGTTTTTAAAAATTTTTATAACACAACTTGAAAATGGAGTTCAAAACTGCTAGCTTTGTAGAAGGTAAATCGCGGGCATAACATTCACCCAACTGAAAAAATCTTCCATTGCACTTGCTGTTTGAGCATTTTTACCATTTGGTAGAATAATGAAAAAAACATTTCAAAATGTTGTGGTGCCGAGATAAACGTTCATGAAGTTGAGTCAATATTTGGCATGAAATGGAATAAAAACAGTTCTTTTTAATTATCGGTTGGAAAATTGGATCTTAATATTAATAACTTTCCAGAGATGGAAAGCAAAGTTTCAGGTTCAAGATATGCTTTTCACTAATCTTAATGCAAAGCAGCACAGAACAAGAACGTTGAGTATACGATTTGAGAATACACGCTATGCATCGCATATGACCTATGACTGAGCATCTGCAGTGATTGCCAATGCATAGGGATACGTAATTTTCGTATTTATGAAATAGATGCGAGTAAATGCGAAATTTGCCTATATGATCGAATAAATGCAAAAATTATTTTTTTTACTACTTTTCGGCGAAAACTCGGTGATAAGGGGCTTTTTAATCGAAATTAGGTAATAATAGTAATAATATCTTAACATGCATAATTGCTAAGACCATCCGCGGTTTTAACTGAGAGATCTCACTCTTTTTCGGATTTGCTCCGAATTTCACCCGGACAGTTTGTCCGTACCGGAGTCGAAACTAAAAATCTAACCTAAGTAGATTTAAGATTTAACCGTCAGTAGATTTAAGAACATCTCTTGAGCGCCTAAGTCAAGGGTATTTTGGTGTATAAACAGAGAGCATTTTGACTAATGAGAATGGTGAAATCGATCAGGAGCTCAATATTATGCTGAAGACAGCAGCAGCAGAGAACAGTTTAAACAAATTGAATCTACACATGACAACATCCAAAGCAACAAAGGAAGTCTTCCATCACATTGGCAGATTGTTTTGTCCATCTGCAGCCGCGATCACGCCCAAGTCATCTTTGAACACAAATTTGTTGTGGGAAAGCTTTCTCTAAACTACCATTTTTTAAAGAAATACCACGGGATGAGCTCATCGATAGGATACAACCATTTTCACTGACAGCCACTTACAGTAGTCAACCAAGAGACTCTTGTTGATGTCATACAGATTTTAATTGCAACGAAATGCTGCTACCTTAACTTTGCAAAGGTAGCTATACTAAAGCTCTATAGTCCCGATAACAGTGTAGATGCTGAGAGATATTTTAGTATGTACAACATAATAATTAAGGACAGAAGGACTCAAGGTTAGGACTTAAGGAAGATAATGTGTAGACTTCTACAATGTTAGCTTTTAACTAAGAATTTTGATACTTACCTATCCAAGTAAGTATAATTGAGATTTATTTTAATATATGCAAAATTTTTGATATATTTATATAAAAAAATTTCGCATATGTTAAAAAAATCTTTATATATTTTTTTGCGAATGAAGGAAATTTTATATATTCTAATTTGCTTTTGCGAATCTTACATACCCCTACCAATACATGATACCCATGATCTCCTTTTTGGCGAGCACTATTTCGTTCGCCTTGTGTTCACAGCGTCAGAGATACCCGAGAGCTGTATGGGATACTCCCACCTTATGTGTCCATTCATTCATAAATAGTTTAGAAACAGATGACACAAGCCTGCACAAATTTTTAAAAAATTAATTTTTACTAGAAAAAGATTTTTGGACTGTTTTCTAATTTTTTTCCTGTTTTCTGTGGGGGGAGGGAGGGTCTTGGCTAAACCTCTGGGTGCGCCACTGAACTCAGTGTATGTTAGACTAAGGAGAGACTACTCCTGTTTAGTCAGAAACTAACAGCCATTTTCATCTTCTGTTGCAGACTGCAGTTGTGTACAAGGTATTCTCAGAATACTTTGCAAGTATTACGGATGCATCGCTTCCGACAAAGACAGTTTGTTTAGAGCTATATCTATGCTTTATCCTATGTGCGATCTGAAATAAAAAATTATTGGAGAGCCTGTTATATTTTTACACCACTTCTCATACTCTTTTATCTACGTTCCTAAGCAACAACGATGATAGGCTGCATTTCGTCAATTTTTGAGACCGCATTTTGCCTCCTTTTTTTTTTCGTGCGCGTATGATTCCCGTTGCAACCCTGTTTTACGCCAACCTCCTAGGCGCGAAAACTAACAGCAGAGCCGGCCTATTACGTCCTCGTAAAAGCAATTCGTGTTCTCGCTCCTTCTGTGCTAGCCCCGAAACCTGTAATTTTGACCTTCCCAACCGTTCTATTACCGCTCTCTGTACTTTGCCGCCTTCCTACATGCCCCAACACAATGGCGGATACGTTCCTACAGACATTACGAGGAATATAATAATGTAATAGTGGAGATAGAGCGAGAGAGAAAAAAATGGGGCTTGTTTCTGAACAAAACTGTATGGCTTTGTGATTTCTTTTTATTCTCGCCTCCTTCTAGGGCTGTTTTGTTTGTGTTTTGTTCGAGGAGATAGCTTAGATTTGATTACTGAGAGTTTTTTTTTCTTTTTTCCTTCGGCTATCTAGTTATTAATTCTTGCTGATAATGATAGAGCGAAAAAGGAGTTTTATTTCCTGTGCTTTAATAACAAATATGAGATAACACTAATCACGTGATACGTTCTCCCCCCTCTCTCTCTCTCTTTTTTAAATCTCGTCTACTGAGAGTGTTGATTTCGGCTAAAATGGGTTTAAAACTGTTCTATGATTTATTACATATCTCAAAGTGCGGTTTAATTAGGTACTTATGCGATAGTAATAGTACTATATACTTTTAAATGTTTTTTTGGTCTCATTTACTGTACTTTTCTAGCAGTTTTTCTGAGAGTAACGTGTAATAATATTTAATTAATTTTTGCTGGATGTAATATTTCTGCGACCGTGATGGAAATAAAATTTGCACGCTGTTAATCAAATTTTTATAGGCGAATTCCAACCGTATTCTATTCAAAATTCGAAAATTAGTTATATTACAGCAAAGATTTTTCATTAACCTTTCCGGTTGAAATCCTTGAAAGCGTTAAACGAAAAAAAAAAAAACAGCGTATTTAAGTGATACTCACAATGTAGTTTTCGTAATACATAACTGCCTCTTAAGGTAGAACAAAGCTGAATTCCCTGGATAATCTCCATTCCACACGCGAAATTACTCCCCCTCTCTCTCTCTCTGTATATATATATATATATATATATATATATATATATATATATATATATATACAGAGAGAGAGTAAGTAAGTAATTCTCTGGAATGGAGGGTATAACTCCCCATATAGGAGTCTGAAACAGTTAATTTTTTTTCCTTTATTGATGCAGATTTTATAATGACATTTTTTCATCAAATGTGCATTTTTATAAAAATTACTATTCATATAACAATACTTAAACGATTTAAAATTCCCTTTTCAAAAATTTAAAATGAATGTTTTATTTATTTGTCAAAAGAATTGCTTCATTTGCTTTTTTTTTTCGTTTTGTGCCTAAAAAAAGTTTCAATATAAATTTTCCGCGGAATTTATATATATATATATATATATATAAATATATAAACTTAAAAAACTTTAAATCTAATTTAACATCTATTTATTTATTTTTTTAAATAATCTTTTTCATGGGAATTTTTATTTTAAGGAAAATATTTTCAGATTTGCTAACATAAAATCCTTCCAGTTGACAGTTGCTTCAGCTGCTTCAGTTGACAACCCAGATATATCCTTCAAATTGTGGCAAATCGTGAAAATTTCCATTTCTACGTAAATAGACTTGCGGTGCAGATGTACAGGATGGTAATGATTGAGAGCATACCACTAAAGCTTTTTTTATATCTGAATTTAAAATCATCGTAGTGGCATGCGATTTGTTTTATTTTGCTCTAAAAGTTCTGTCGTAAATGTTAAGCTATAAAAACAAAAATGTACTTTTGCAAATTCTTTCTTTCCGACCCCCTTAAAAAATAAAACCGAATTGTTATAATAATATGATTCATGATTTAAAAATAAAATAAAATAAATAGTTATATAGTCACCAAGAATTTATTGGATAAAAGAAAACGAAAAAAAATAAAATAAATAAATAAATAAATAGAAAAATTAAAAAAATAGTCACCAGAATTAGGCAAACTAACCAGTTTGAAACATAAACATATCCAAATTTCAAACAACTATTTTGTTGTTTCGTTTTCCGATTTATATGTTGTGTTTTACAGCAGTAATCTCTTAAGAAATGTGAGTCAAAAAGTACTTATTCGGAAAAAAAGTAGCGTTAATTTCCAAAACTGAACTTTTATTTGGAGCCTTAAATGTATCACAATTATTAACAAGTTTTTTGAGAGAATGCGAGAGAGCAATAAGTTTAAAAAACTACTAGATGGTACGCGGCAACACATGACGGTTGGATAGTCAGGCCCGGACTTATAGAGACCCAGGGCCCCTAGGCACTTGACATTTGGGGTCTCCACCATCTCGAAATGTCCAAAAAGCCTTTTTCAGATAAGTATTTGTATAGCTTCAGTGATGATAACTCCATAACTTCATCATTCGACGACAAATGAGCTTGCAGGTGCAGACACTCGTTTTCCAAAGTCCTATCCAAATCCCTCGGATAAAAAGTTATAAGGTTTCTGGCTCCTTCACGGATGTCTTTAGATTCCAAACGATGTAGTTTCGTAAGAAAGTCAAACTTTTTACTTAATTCCTCATAAGAAGATCCGCGTCTCCGTAGTTCTGTAATTAGTCTATCTATAATGACGTTAAAAATGGTAACTCTGAGCTTTGTTGCACGCAGGGCTGCAAGTTATATTATGAGCGCCCTGTTTTGGCAAAAAGTAGTAAAAATATTTATTATAATATTATTTTCGATAAAGCTTTTTGATAAGGCAAGCCAGGCTTTTGAGCTAATGTAAAGCCACCGGGGCCCCTAGGCTGGCTGGGCCCCTAGGCCGGGGCCTTGTAGGCCTAGGCAGAAATCCGGCACTGTGGATAGTACGTAAATAATTGTACTAATACACAAATTATACTCAACACATCTATTGTCAAATGTTGAAAATCATAATATTTAGAACAGAGAAATACACCTTAAAAAATTACTATTGAACCCATTAAAAAGAAATATGGTTACTCAACAGCGCGAAAGAAAGAATTTCCCTCAGGTTTAATTCTATATCTCACAAACCTAATTAAAAATAAAAATGGCAGAGAGAGATTTAGAGAGATTCCTCGGAATAAACAAATTAACGTGTTTATGCAGCCTCGTGCTTAGTAAGTATCTAAAACCAGATTTAAACATGTCACTGAGCATGCGCAGGAAGTAATTTTTAAATGTAAATTATCGCTAATTAATAGAAATTACGGTTACTAAAACAAAATTCGGCACATCTATAGATTGAAATCTTTCGTTTAAGACCAAAATGAAGTAAATTGATGCAGTAGTTTTCTCTCACGGACTGCCAAAAGAATCGGCTTAACAACTTAAATATATAGATTTGCTATAAAATGGAAAAAGAAAGTTATTCGCCATAAAGTGAAACCATTTGTCCAAAGATTTAATTACCTTAATTTAAAAAAAACAACTTTTTAATTCAAATCTAAGAAGAAATCCTGTTTTAGTAATCTTTTTAAAACGAGATGTCGTCTAAAAGTCAAGCCAAGAAACTTCGAGCAATTAAATACTGCAGTTTTATTGATTAATTTATGTATTCAAAGTGTCATTGTTATAATTCTGCTTCATAGTTTATTTGATAATTTAACGAAAACAGCTTTTAATTTAAAACTGATTTTATCAAAGTAAATTATTTTTTTTTTCTCTCCCGGCCGCAAATGACAATAACTGGAGAATAAAATTAAACAAAACAAATAAAAACAGTCTTTAATTACGAGTAAATAATTATTTATTCCAACAACCGTACAATGCAAAGAAATCACGGTCGTGTTCTGAGTTCCACCGTTTTATCCAAAAAACAATAAAAAGAATGAAGAGTGAGTAAAGTCAATATTCTTTCACTCTCTCGCATTTCATTTAAAATCTTTTCTTTATTCCTTTCAAGTTTTCGCTCCTCTGGTGAGGCTTATGTGACAGCTTACATGAGTTTCCAGCCTTAAAACGTCGATCATTTTTGAAACTGCGGTGGCAACAAGAAGAAAGGTACTTCGTGCTGAGGGACCATCCTGCGATAGTGAAGGAGTGTTTATAGGGGAATTTTTTGACGTCTTAAGGAAATTATCCTTTAAAAAATATTTAAGTAAAAGTTCTTTAAGTATTTTTTTTTTAAATTAAAGAACTCAAATTGGCAACAAAACATTCATTGACAAATCTAGTTCATCTTGTAAATTTCTTTGAGAAGTGATTAAGTTCTTTTTAGTTTTAGATTGAAAAACTCTAGGAATTTAGGCTTATTTTCAAATTCGCCTTCTCTGTATACCTAAAATTGTTCTGAAAACAACTTTTTATTAATAATTTATTTTTCAAACTATAAGGGTAAGGAATAAGTTACTTTCGATAATGATGTAGATCAAAGAGATCGTGTATGGGTGTGCTCTCAAAAACTTCTAGTTTGGCAACAAGAAGAAACCTTTTCCATTACTCGTAAAATGAGAGGAAAACTCAAAAGATATATTCAAGTTATTATTAAAATAATGGGAACGCACCTCACGTATCTGCCTTCTAATGCTTCCTCTGCTAATCCGAAGGTAGCGGTTCAAGTGCTAACCCAAAATGTTAGGCTGTTATAAATACTTATGACATAATAAATAAAATTTTGGAGTACTCTGTGTGAAGATCATGACATGTCTTAGCGGTGTAAAAGTCAGCACAGCAGTCATAAATGCTGAAGGTTCTATGTGTGATTCTCGGAATAACCGTTCAGAGAAGAAAATTCGACAGAATTGTGGCAGAGTACTCGGTATAGCAATAGCGCCCTTTACACGTACGTTCTTTCCCGCGAGATTGAGTGCACGTGTGAAGGTGTCGGAGAGGAAGGGAAAGCTGTTTTGGAGCGTACTGCAAATTTTCCCGCGCGCAATCCCGTACGCTCCAAGCATTCCAAGAGTGTACGTGTAAAGGGCGCTACAAGTACGCTCTTTTGCGAGTGCTTGGAGCGTGCGCGCAGTCCCGTGCGCTCCAAGCACTCGCGAAAGAACATACGTGTAAAGGGCGCTATTGTCTAAACAAAGGAAGTGAGCTGGCACAATATTTCAAGCTGTTGAGAATGTAAAGTTTATTAGAGCCACAGAAGCTCATTGTGTGAACTAATACGAGTGTGGGTCAACACATCTGTCCAAAGAGCAGAAGTTTTTGCTTGGCTTTTCATGGGTAGTCGGCCCCTCGTCAAGTCCTTCTCCAGGGTATGTTGTGTCCCACTACCAAGAAACTCCTGCCCTATCTTAAGACTCCCCCCCCCCCCCCCCCTTCGCGAAGTCTTAAATACCTACGAAATTTTTATACGGCCCCCTTCCTTCCAAACCAAAGCTTTAAACAAGGATCTTTGGAAAACTCAATTCGCAGTCGGTCGGGACTAACTCCGGATTCCGGACCCCAGCCCCAATATTTGGGGTCGAAAGTCTGCGTGTTTGACGGAAACAGGAATACACACTTAGCTGGGCGGTCGGCGCTGTCATCGAGAATTTAAATTCGGGTTTTCTGTTTCCGTGTTTGGTCGGGGAAAAGTTTTAAACGGGGGTGGCAACCCGCGCACCGTCACCTCGCTTGAGATGTGAGAAAGTATAGCGGAGGAGGTTATTGAAGGATCTGACAGTCAGTTAGCAGACAAGCGGTTCAAGAGGGCTACCTTTCGCAAGAGGCGGTTCCATCCAAACGCTTCATACTTCACTTGCTTTTCCCCGCAATTAAATAATAATTCCTGGTCTCTTCTTAACCCCGAATAATTCAGAGGCACGGAATTTAAGAGTTTAAGTGTTAACGCTCCGATCGTTTTAATGCTTGGGCAATTTTTGAAGAGTGGAAAGCATTAAGGTGTTGTAACTAAATGAGATTTGACGAACCTCCGATGGTGAGCGCTGACACTTTTGAACAGCAGTTACACCGTTAAATGACAAAAAATTTAATATTCCAGGTATAAAATTCCGTCTCGCTCAGGTTTATAATTTGAAGTGTCAGAAATCGTAAGGTGAACCTGATTGATTAAATGTTTCAAAATCGAGTTTTACTGGCATACTGTATAGCTGCTGTAATAACTTCTCGCTAATGGAGCAAAATAAAGTAGTTCCTTACAACTAAAAATACATGAAAGTATTTTTCCTTGAAACATAGACAAACCTCTTGTCTTTCTTTTGGTCTTTTGTATATAATTTTTGTGAAGCTCGTAGTTATTATTCTTAAAAATGGAAAATAAAAGGTTCCTATACAAATTTATTATACTAGCTGAAAACCCGCACTTCGCTACGGAGTACATTCAAATTAAATACAACGGTCAACGTATGGAATTAATGCCAAAAAAGTAAATAAATATATATATTTATAATAAATACGATCAATGTATACAATTGATGTAAAAAAACAAAAAAAATCTATAAAAAATCGTAAGGGATATTGTTATAGACAAAATAATGTAGAGAAGAATATTCAAATTAAATCTAATAGGACATACTAAAGAATATAGTACAGTTAATAGTACAGTTTGAGGAACATAATATCTTTTATTGTATTTTAATATTTTTTTGGATAATGTCCAATCGTCTCCCGCATTAGCAAGAAAAAAAATATTTTTTGTCTATTTAGTTGTTATGCATGTGACGATAAATTTATTTAAAGTACCAGAAAAATAAATCACGAGATCAGCATTTAATAAATTAAATTCTAAAAATTAATCTTTAAAAATTCACCAAAAGACTCCTGTGATTTATAAAAGCCCTGTCTTTGAGAATATTTTAAAATTTGAATAACAAAAGTAAATGATCGATTAGTTTATTTCTGAAATGGTAATTTTTCAAAAATTTGAGATCCCTACCTGAAAGCTGTTTGTTATAACTCTAAATTGTACGATAATATATTTGATTTTTTTGGGGGGGGAATTTCTATGAATTGCACATACTTTAGGTAAATTCATTTTGTAGCTAAATTAAATGATTAATTAAATATAATTAATATTAATATAAATGTAATGTTATAAATTTAATTAAATATAAATTTAATGTTTTGAAGAAAGGGGGGCACTGTTTTTGTCTTACAATGAGTTATTTATCTCCAAATATTTTAATATTTTACTCTCCTCTATGTTTCTATTATATGAGACTAACATTCAAACTTGTCCTGCAAGGTTAAAAAAAAATAAAAATTTGTGGATTCTTGAACTACATTTCACTACTTTAACTATGTTTCCTTTTGTTTATCTCTCTCACAAACTCTCATACACGGACAAAAATAGCTTTACATAGCCAGTTATAAAGTCTTTCATGCTTACCTGGTTTTTCCCCCGTAATCTTTTTCGTCAATTTGGCAATGCATTCCTATAAAAGTTTTTTAACCTAATTTTGAAAAAAAAAAATGCATAAATAGGAAATAAATTGTTTGAAAAACTAATAAGGGAAACCAAAGATAAACTGCAAAAGTGACCAAAAGTAGGAGTTTGGGAGGAATTATAACAACCGTCTGTTAAAAAATTTCATCTTTAAATTCAGCAAGATTAAAATAAAGTTGTTTGCATTCTGAAGCAGTGATACTTTTTTTTACTGAAAGATTTATTTCAAAGTATTTTAAAGTTAATTTCCTTTAAAAAGTAGATATTATAGCGCTTTAAGGGGATCATAAGCTGTAGAAAAATGGCGATGATCGTAGCTGTCCTTTCCAACCAATTAACGATAGAGCAGTAGAACGAATGCGCAACGGTTTGCAGTAGTGTTGGTCGCCATCAGTGATCATGAAAATCTGCCTATATTGTTAAGAAAAGGAATCAACCAACTTCTAAAAACACTTGTACCTTTTTTATAAAAAAGTAATATTCAGCAATAATCTCTTGAGATCCTCAGATTGAAACACAATTTTTTCCTTTACTAAACAAACTACTATTCCTGATCTAATGATTTGAGTATTTTGATATTTTCTCTATAAAGCATATCATAGTATCAGTCATTGAGGAAAGGAGATTATATCATTCATACATGATATCATATATGATTATCATTAATGATAAAATAGTAATTTTTAGTTGAAAACCAAAGCACAATTTGTTTTTTTTAATTGGAATGTTTTCCTTGATTTTATTTGATAGCTGTTCTAAAGAGCCAGATGCAAATCACACTTTTACAAAGTACAACCTGTCGCCACCCCTCTCGCCATGAAAACAAAAGAATCCTTATTCGTAACATTTTCCCTTTGCGGCACGAGATATCCAGCATTACGGTAGTCAACAGTCCATAAAGAACTTGGAAATAAGCGTTAAGATAACTACAGCATTAGGATTTAGATGAATTTGTAGTACTCTAAGATATCAACAAGAGATCGGGAGGGAAAAAGAACAATATAGCTTCGTAACTATCAAATTGACTTTCTTGAACATAAACATTACGATTATTACACCATTTAGGTTTTGGTGGATTGGTAATACTCTGAGATATCGGGAGGAAAGGAAATTTGGATTTGCAGTTATCAAACTGACTTTCTAGTTGACTCGTATTGTCGTTGAATCCTTGTATGAAGCAACATTTGAGTCAGCAATTGTTGCTCTTGTTCATTTAATTCGTAGCATATCGCTAAGGATCTCTCGCTACCGCAGACGGTGCATGAGAGGTATAATGCTGCGGGCAAACCTTATAATCAGTGTGTTTTACTTCCTTTATCACCTCGCAGAAAAGCTATTGAACTGCAACACTTGCCAAAGAAACAATTTACTTGTTGTCTTGGGGAGACAACGCTGATAGACAGTTGAATCATTCCCTAAACCCTAAATTTCCGAGTGCTGAAAGCCATGCGTGATTGCGGCTCAAATATTTACAACACAATTCTTGAAATTAAGAAAAAGAACTTTACGACACTCATTTTCTCCAAACCGCCTACTTCCTCCTGTCTGGTTCTCTGCCGTCCATTTAAATCACGATGCACTCTACCGAGCCACTGACGAGTCCCCGTAAACAAAAGAATCAACTTGTCAGCTGTGGCAGATCGTGATCGAGGGTTGATATTGATAGTCAACATGGCGTTGGGAAAAAAATGTTCAGTGCAGATAAGCAATTGAAACACTTGTCACAAATGAAATGCAATTTATTGTTGAGAGATATATGCATGCAACCGTAACGGGTTGAAATAATTAGATGTAAGCCGGTTGATTTATTTGCTTCGTTTAATAGTTACTTCTTGATTAATATTCTTTGGTCACGTATGCTCTTCTGTATTCTTTAAAGATTAACATATCATCAGCTGCCGACCTTCTTTGTTTTAAGGATTTATGAAGATCAATCAGCAGCAGAAGCAATCTTCTCTCGCTTTAAATGTTGAACATTTCATTGCCATGAGGTCTGTTGTGTTTGCCCTAATAGATGTCTTCAGACGCTAAGAAAATACTTAATTTAATTTTTCTTAATTCCTACAGTCTGTACACTGTTATTTATGTAGACTGTCTTTCATTTATGTAGACCATCATAATAACGTCCAATGGAAAAGATTATAGACAGCGTTAATATTCAAGAATTTAAGTCATCGTCATTTATCAATATTAATAATTTAAAATTATAGCTCGGATAAATTTGAATATATGATATTTCGTATTTATTTTCTATTATAATCATTATTTTAACACAATTTTAAGTTCAGTTGATGTCTGCTAACGTTAAAAAAGGGGGCCCTTGTATAATTGCAGGAGACTTTGTAGTTGTTGTGTTCCAATGCAAAATAATAAAGCTGATTTAATATTAAAATATTCAGATCTACAATGAATCTTATCCCCATCAAGTTTAAAGATGGAGGAGCAGCACTGCTGTATAAAGATTCCTGCCGAATCGGAATTTTTACCACCCCCACGATATGAATGTAGATGGAAATGTTAATGCTTCAAGTAATTTCATATTGAAACACAAGGAAAAATGATAAAAGGAATCTTATGAGTGCTCTTTGTGACTGTTTATTATTGCTAATTTTATTCCTGTTTTGTTAGAAAGTTGCACCAATCAAGAGTATTTTGAAAAATATGAGATTGTAAAGAATTTGCCGAATGGTAGCGTGTAAAAGACGACGATACAATCAAGTAATATATTAAATTGATGTTTATTTACATATGAGATGATTTCAATGCAATATTCTTAACAACACTGTAGATTATACACTCAAACTAACGGGCGGAACCAAATTCAGCTGAAGAACACCAGTCTAGGTTGTAAGTCGAGGCGCAATCAGAGTCCAACGGAGAGCCTAATGAATAGACCCGTTCGGGATCTAAAAGAAGTGAGCTATCTACAATAGCTATGACACTGTTTCTTCTGGAAACAAGTCGACAGGGAGTCGAGAAGAGCTTTGCTTATCACAAGGACTTAAAATATTTATTTCAATAAATTCGCTTCGTCTAGAAATTGTCGACAAGAAGTCTAAAAAACGTTGCCTATCAAAAGGACTTAGGGCCTGTTCACATAGGAGTCCGTTGCGTTGCGTTAAGGAAAAGATGACGTTGAGACGAAAATAAACCAATCATTGGCGTCCAAACGATTAGCAATGAATTTTTTAACGCCTATGATTGGTTTATTTTCGTCTCAACGTCATCTTTCCCTTAACGCTACGCAACGGACTCCTATGTGAACAGGCCCATAGACTCTCTTAATCACGGCTGCATGCCGGAGTAGCTGCCTTCTAGATGCAGCTCTAGGGGCTAACTCCAATAGCTAGAACTGTTTCTCCTCGAAACAAATCGACAGGGAGTCGGGATGCTCTGCCTCGCACGAGGACTTATAAGAAATCGTAATTTACGGCGTCAATGCCGGAGTAGCGACCTTCTAGATGCAGGTCTAGACGCTGACTGCCTTTTTTTAGCGACGCAACTCGTAATTCTAGCGCTGCGATCGCTCGATATTTAAAAAGGTTTTCATTGGCGCCTTTAAAGTGACATCACTTTTCGGAGGTCCGATTGATGAGCCACTTCCTTCGTCAGCCGATCAGCTGATTGCTTTAAGTCGCTTAATCTTCCCCGATCATCATCGATCAAGGGGCTGACCGTAACTAGAGTCTTTTCAACTTGATGTCTAAATCTTTAGACACACTGGCGCCTCGCCTACAGGTTTGCATTGCCGGGGAGCGCTTTGTTCTGCCGCTCTGTTGTATAGTTGCGTTGCCTCGGGATTCCATAATTGCCTTCTGTTCGTGAATTGATTGACAGGGTTTTGCTTTAAATTGTGAGAATCAATGGATTCTTCATAACCTACATGACTTAGCTACATAATTCAGGATTCGTTAACATATAGCTACTATCAAGAAAAATAAATACAAAATAGATCTTAATGTCCGCAGTTAACTTAACTTCCCCTCAGAGCATTCTTTTTTAACTGACAATCAGATTTTACTAAATTTCTAAGGTTAATAAAATTATTTTAAGTGTTATAGTGATTGCCATGGGAGACAAAAAAGCTGCTTCAAAGGCTCTATAAAGGAATTGAAACCTGCAACGCTATTTTAGTAAAGGAATTAAAACGTGCAACACTGTTTCGAAAATCAAAATATTTAATTTATTGATTTCCCATTGTTTTTCATGACCGAAATTTTTTTAATATTATAATAAAAGCTCATTCAAAAATTTTTCTAGATGTTTTCTTTGGCTGGACATTAGCCAGACATTGAACAATCAATTCTAAGACAACTGTTATTCCGAAAGCCTTTGAGACACATTTAGCCCCCTATAATGCATCAGCGCTTTTGAAAATTTGTACACATTTATATATACAAATCTTTAAATTCCATCAGTTTGTTTCTAATACATATTTACGTGACACATAACAGAAAAACTATGAGCAACAAAAATCGGCCAGTGTTGTGTTTCTTCTCTTCTTGTGTTAGTAGGAGAAATATCTTTAACCACATATCAATAAATGTCCGAGTCCAGTGAAAATGTACGCCTTAAAACTACAAACATTTAAACATCTTAACTCCAAGTTCAGTGTAAATATTTCTCCCCCAACACATGCGCAGATATTCCACAGCCACCCACCCACACACCCACACACACACACATACATACACACACACACATTATATATATATATATATATATATATATATATCAAGTTTTATTAGGATTAATAAATAATATTCACTTAATTACTCTGAAAAATGCAATATTTAACAAAACGTGGAACAAAGGAATTGATACACAAATTTTGTAGTTAATGTAAATTCTACATAACTGCAGTCATATTACATGTACTTAGATGTGTATACACGCATAAGGATCAATTCTATATTTAGTAGATCCTCCATGAGCTGAGATGACTGCCTTGTAGCTGTCCGGCGTAGAAGATATCAACTTCTGAATGTAATCCTGTCCAATTCCACGGAACCGAACCTTAATAATGTGTTCCTGCAGTTTAATCTTAGTAGTAGGCTTCTTAGCAATTTTCATACCCATTATATGCAAAAATTTTCAATGGAATTCAAATCAGGACTATTCCTAGGCCAGTCCAAAAATTTAATACCAGATTTTGTCAGATAGGCCTGCACCTAAAGGGGGAAATAGGAGGGAAATTACTTTTCTAATATCCGTTATGCTGCGAACATTAAAACCTGAAAATGAGGCAACAAAATCATGTATGAATAAGTTAGATCGTATTTACCGATATCGCTGTATGACAGGGTGCATAAAAATGCAATTTCCAGCACCTTTCAAATGATCCCGAATAGCTGGCTTTAGACACTCCTCCAAGATCTGGGTATAAACTGATACACTATCTAGCTAAAAGTATCTGAGGGAATATTAATATGATGTTGGTCCTCCTTTTGCATCGATGACAGACTGCACACGTCCACCAGTTTTTGATAGGTGTCCATAGGAATTGACTTCCAGGTGTCCATCACAGCTGAAATGAGTGCTGGCAGTGAGGAGGGTCGATTTGGCTGACTACGTAATCTGCGTTTTAATTCGTCCCAAAGGTGTTCAGTGGGATTTAGATCGGGGCTCTGAGAAGGCCAGCCCATTTTTTTGAACAACCATTTCGTCAAACCCTGCCTGCGCAAGTCTAGATGTGTGAATGGAGCAGTTATCCTGCTGGAAGAGAAATGGGCCTTCCCCGAAATATTGCCATAGAGTTGGGAGAGCAGCATTGTCCAGAATGTCCACGTACATCTCAGAGTTCATGTTTCCAACCACAGGAACTAACGAACCCAGGGCAAACCATGAAAAACACCCCCACACCATGATGCTGCCACCACCAAACTTAATAGGCGGCACAATGCAGTCACGTAAGAAGCGCTCGCCGGGCATCCGCCAAACCCAGACGCGTCCATCGGACTGCGAGATTGTAAAGCGAGATTCGTCACTCCAAAGAACATTTTTCCACATGTCCACAGTCCAATGATCGTGAGCTTTGCACCATTGCAATCTATGCTTCGCATTCTGGGGAGTGATGTTCGTGTTGTGAGCGGGTGAACGACCATGGAATCCCAGTCTTTTTAACTCTCGACGAACAGTCCTGCTGCTAGCACTAACGCCTGATGAACTTTGGAACTGCTGAGTGATTTCAATCAACGAGGACTTGCAATTTTGTTTCACTACCCTTTTCAGAGCTCTACGACTGCGTTCACTAAATTTTTTTTGGCCTGCCACTTCGTTTTTCTGCAGTTTCACTGCCTCGACGTTTCCACTTCACAATCACATCACTCATGGTGGATTTTGGCTTCTATAGAATGTCCGAAATTTCACGAACTGATTTCCCACAAAGGTGGCATCCCACTATAATGCTTCTATCAAAGTCACTAAGCTCCTTTGACTTACTTAATGTCTCACAAACGCATAAATATGACCTGACAAACCCATACCAATACATTTATAGCTTTCGGTTGCCCATCAAATCACGTCACCTGCCAGATCCACTTCTTTAGGGGGTTGTCCGGATACTTTTGGCCAGATAGTGTATATTCACAGTTCCAGTAATAAGTTTCAGGAGTTCAGCCCATTTTCTGGATATACATCCCCAGACCATTTGACTCGCTGAGAATTTCATAGTAGGCGATATGCGATCTGGATGATTAGCTTCATTTTTACGTCTCCGAACATGCCGCTTACCGTTCTATCCATGTATGTAAATCGGTAAGTACGATCTAACTTACATCATTTTGTTGCCTTATTTCCAAGTTTTCACGTCCACAACATAACGGATATTACATAAATAATTTACCCCCTATTTTGCCCTTTAGGTACAGGCTTATCTGACAAAATCTGGTATTAAAGTTTTGGACTGGCCTGAGAATAGTCCTGATCTGAATCCCATTGAAAATTAATGGCATATAATGCGTACGAAAATTGCTGCTAAGATGCCTGCTATTAAGAATAAACTGCAGGAACACAATATTAGGGTTCGGTTCCATGAAATTGGCCAGGATTACATTCAGAAGTTGATATCTTCTATGACGGACCGCTGCAAAGCTGTCATCGCAGCTCGTGGAGGATCTACTAACTATTGAAGTGATCCTTATGCGTGTATACACATCTGAGTACATGTAATATGACTGCAGTTATGTAGAATTTTCATTAATTACAAAATTTGTGTATTTGTATCCTTTGGTCCACATTTTGTTAAATATTGTATTTTTCCCTATTTTTTCTTTTTCTGAATAATTCAGGGTCAATAATTTATTAATCCTAATAAAACTTGATTAAGATTAATCCTACAACATTATTTTATCGTAACAATATGAGCTGTACATAAAACATACACATAAAGCCCATTATTTGCACACTTTTCCACTTTTTCGCAGGTGATGCAGTTTCTTTGTCCGCCACTGTGTGTGTATGTATATATATATATATATATATATATATATATATATATATATATATATATATATATATATATATATATATATATATATATATATGCGTGTGTTTGTATCCTTAATTCAAAAGAATCCCCTGAACAGCATCTATTTGTGTGCTTAGGCATGCTATTTCATGCTCTGTGATTTTAAAAGGAAATTGTTAAGTGAATAGGTTATTTTTTCCCTTTTGAATGACAAACATCTTTTGCAAGCTTTTGGAGCAGTGAACATTTTAGCATACTATCTTGGAAATTCTTAAATCAGCGAAGTAACACTGCTTCTAACAATGCATGTATATAAGTTCAGAAGTATTTGAAAACTGTAAAACCAGATTCAAGATTTCGCAACCAATTTGCTTCATCAACCTGGTTAAAAATTTAATCATCGTGAGAAATATAGTCAAATTACAGAATAAGCTTAAAAACTCTTTCAGGGATTGCAAGTCATTGAAAATTTTGTTAATATTGTAAATTAAATAGAATTCCAATTAAATTGTCACTGTCATGGCGGAATATGAAAAAAAAATTCAACATAGTAGAGAGGTAGATATATTTGAGAACAAATATCAGCAGATAAAAAGACAAAAATCCTTTGAGACCACTAAATAAAAGCTTGACTATTGCTCTGTCAGAAAATTTTAGAGTAATGTTTATATTTTTGTTTTATCAGCATTGAAATGCATCTTTTAAAATATACTTCGTTGATAGGGACTCTAGCAAAATAGAAGTGCACAGTACAGAAAAATTGATTAAATAAGGGCACATTATATCGAAACAATGGACATTTAATATTAAAAAGTTGCATAGGATAGAAAAAATATAACTTTTATTCGCTACTATTTTAAACCATTTATAAGAATCTAGATAGGAATACTTCACTAACTTCTAGATTAAAAGTATTGAGTAAAATAAAATTACACTTATATAAGGAAGAGTAGAGGCAGTAAAAAGATATATATAGAGAGAAATCCTAGGAAGCATTTTTAAGATGAAATGCACCCATCCATTTAGTACTATACGATCTGGACATATTTTATTCCTATATGAAGTTATTTCAGTTATGAAGGAATATTTACAAAAGAGACACTTTTATATAATTATTAAACTTTTGAAAATCAGACGCTAGATTTTCTTTTAAATATTCCGATTATGTTTTTTAAAAGTGGTTTTTTCCGCAACGATTGCATTTCTAATAAAAATTTTAGCAAATTATATGTTTTTAAGTATATATAGACTACAAAACGTTATTAATTAAATATTATTACTAACTTAACATTCATTTATTGTTACGACTTCGAATATAAATTTTATGATTTTAATATTATTTAACTGAAGTATCACGAAGTTTGAATATCGTTTCATTTTCCATATTTTATTATATATTTAAGTCAGTCGTTTAATAAGATCATATTTACCATTTCATGGTTATTCTTGTCGCTAGATGTCAACACCATGCACCTCAATGTCTATGTCCAATTCTCATCTTCAGTTCATATTTCCAATACTAGATGGCAGCAGCAAAATAAAGTTTTGTCTTTTTGAAGAGATTTTACTACTGTATTTGCGTTACCAGTACGATAAATTCATTAATAAATATATGCGTGATTATAAACATATTCCTCACATGTTTTATTAAAATATATAAAAGGCAATCTTCATGTATTAATTTTCCATTTTGTAAGGCAATAGTGAATAATTCCAGATTAAATGTAATCATTTTGAAGGTGTATCAAAAGCTTTTCACGTTTAGTCTTTTAGCTCATTAAAGACTAATGTTTACGAATAATGGTATGATTTCTATCTATTGTATTTCATTCATACGTTAAAATATATATTCCACCATTATTATTTTTTGAAGAAATTTTAATAATAATAATAATCCGTAGAATCATGAGAACTAAGGAAAAGTGATCATTTTAAAACCCTAGTAATCATGGAAACTTAGATTTTATATAATATTCGTTCTTTTGCCTTTCTAAGAACCAGAAAACTTTATGATTCTCACCATTTAATTTAGTATCCAGCAAAATAAAGGTTTATTTAATTTCTATAAAATGTTTCTCGACGCCAAATAATTTTAAATTATGGTATGCAAATATCGTTGAAATTTTACACGAAATTCTATGATATATAGATTATTAGGAAAATAAAATTATACCCTTTTTTCTTTCCTCAGACACATGAATGTGTAAAGAAGATTGGTCCGGATATAGCCTAAAAAATAAAATGAAAAATAATCTTTTTTGTTTAAATTTGTAAATAATCCCTTCCATAAATGTTCCATTATATTATTGTAAAAAGTAAAATTTTAAAAATGTGCTGCAATTAAAGAAGTTATTTTTTTTTTTTTATAAGAAGCATCAAGTATTAACATAAAGCTAAAAATACTATGAATTTTTAAAATTAAACTACAATCTGAATCATAATACCAACATCACAGTAAGATAATTTAACATGTTAATCAATGTCTAAAAAATTTATAAAACTACTTTAATGTTTTATGTCTGAGCTCTAAAAAAAGGGGGGGGGGGGCGGATATTAGGTTTTTGCCATGTGTCAATGATTTTCCATATGCTTCATATTACTGCAGCATTGAAGTTTCGACTCTTAAGGGATATATATATAAATGGTACATTGACAGAAAGATGACGCTCAGTTTCAAGAAATATTTTTGATTTTTAAATTTCAATTGGGCTGGCCAATTTCTTTTTTTTCTTTTCTTAAGAAATTACGTTAATACCCAAAAATCGTGGTTTCCGTAGTGTAGTGGTTATCACGTGCGCCTCACACGCGCAAGGTCCCCGGTTCGATCCCGGGCGGAAACAAGCTATCTCCATTTTTGTTACTCTCTTATATCTTTCACGAAATTTGTTTTGGAAATGACCAAGAACTAAAAATAAATAAATAAATAAATAATTCCAAACATTTGAGAGATATATTATTAGTAGAACTATTTTCGCTCAACCATTGAAAATTTTCCAACATCGCTATTACAACTATGACAATAGCGTCTAACTAAATTGAATCCAACAAGGGATAAGATGTAATAGTAAAGTTTAGAACTAAATATTTTGAATTTAAATTTATTTCAAATAACTGCTTAACTTTTACCTGTCCCTAAATTATTGCCTACCGTTTTAAAGAGGCACGAACAATACCTTCTTTTAAACATATCTCAACGCGTAAATCACAGACATGAAAAAAATATTATCTATATTTAATAAGATTTTGTTGGCCACCGTATTATGATTTTTTTAGTAGCTAACCCACGGTATTATTTAACTGAAATCACTCACATATTTAGTTAATGAATAAAACCCTTGTATGAACTTTTTAAAATCAAATTTAAGGGTTTTTTGTTTCTCTAAAAAATAAGTGTCTATTAATTTAACAGACTTCATCCACAGTCACAATATATCTATAATTCTTTTCCGTTCATTGATTCTTATAAAAAGTTCTACAGTATCTTTTGTGCTTAAAAAAAATTCTTACCTTAGTAAAGGACAGTGTTTTGTCTTTTTAAGATTTAAAGCTTTGTTTATTATCTTGCTGATAGTTGATACAGAGGTATTTCGTAATTTGAGTCAGTAATTTTTATTTTAAGACTAGAGACTTTACTTTTAAAAGAATCGTAAATGCACGTACCTGCTTTGTATAACCGTTCATTGTTCTTTTTACCTATTGAAAGCAAATCTTGACACTTTCCCTCTTTATCAATAATTATATAGCTTATTTTGCCCCTAGAAATAATAATTCGGTGATTTTCAAATCAGTTTTTTCCCCGGAGACTGTAAGAAAATTTCTCCTAGGAAATAGGAAAAAAAAACCTTTAATCCAAACCTCTTTAACGTGCGAAATTTTTAAAATAGACATTCTTTAACTGCTGTAGTATAATTTATTTTTCCATGTAATGAACTATTGCTAGATAATTTATATTAAAATAGTTATTTATTTATTTATTGGAATCCTTTTTATTTATCTTTCATATCAAAATTGTTTTAATAATGTGTACACAACTTATATAAAACATTTTCTTTTTTCAGCCCGCCAGTTTTGTAGACTTAACCAACTTCCTCTTCCCAAGAGAGCGATAACCGAACAATTAGCTTGTTTTAAATCAACGAAGTTTCTGCTCAGTATGAACTTTTGTTATTATTTTTTTTTCTAGATAACTTCCAATTTCTGACAACCTCTAACAGAGCCCCTTTGAAACAGAAGCAAACTTATCAAACATTCGCCAAGCGAGTTAATGTCAAAAACGTAATCAAAACGTGTCAAAAACGTAAATCATATTTGCATTAATATACAACGAAAAAATGTCTGTAGGGACTTTATAAACATTGGTCTTTTTAAGAGTGAAAATGACAAACTCTTTTTCTTATATATATATATATATATATATATATATATATATATATATATATATATATATATATATATATATATATATATATATATAAAAATATATATATATATATATATATATATAATATATATATATATTATATATATATATATATATATTATATATATATATATATATATATATATTATATATATATATATATATATATATATATATATATATATATATATATATATATATATATATTTACTTGTCATCTCTCTCTTCGCTTACGTATGGAAAAGGAAAAGAAAATTCTACACGTTGACACCATTAAAGTTTCTCATCCTATTTTGGCGATGATTGAAAATCATATGATAAGTACGTCAACATATAATTTTCAACTACTTATAATATCCAAGGTTATCTATTTCGATTCCTTTCTCCAGGAGACTTCATTTAGCAAATTTTCGTGTAACTGATGTTTGGCAGCATTCAGAAAATACTCTGTAATTCCCCTGATAAAAACATTAGCAACTGTCATAACTCAGAACTAAGTGTTTGTTTTCTTGGTTATTGAGGGAAAAAAAACATGATTTTTAAGTCGATATCAGATCGAATGAGGAGTATGAGTGATATTAGTAGATCTTGTATCATAATAATAAGCAAAGCAAAATTAAATTATAGCCGAGATCAACTCGAAAATTGAACCACATCACAAAAATGCAAAGTGTTCATACAAAATGCTCAAGGTTTAGAAAAATTATTTCGCTATTCTTTAGAATGCTAGCATTAAAAAAATATGAAGATGCATTATTTACGAACTTTTGTAATTTTCTTTTCACTTCATATTAAAACAGTAATTGTGATTAAAAATAATTTTAAAGGCTGCATTTCATGGTGTATAACTCACAGACAGCTGTCAATTCAATGCTTTTATGGCATTATGAACAGAAGATTCTATTTCCAAAGTATTGAGACAGTGGAGTTATAATGGAGAGACTACATAAATGCATATATATTATTTTATATAAGGATTTTATTGAATTATAGCATTTTACCCGAAACAGTTTTATATATTTCCTTTTCAAATAACTTCATAGCAAATGCTGTATATTATTTTTATAGATATTAATTTCAATTTTTTGTATATCTGATAAACTATCAGTAGCCTTGAAAATTCAGGGTTAAGACAGTATTTATCTCTCCCGTATAATTAATGCATACACTAACTGAAAATTAATTAAAAAAATAATCATTCAAAGCACAAAGCAATTTCTTCTACTTCTGTGAAGTGGCGAATGCTTTATTGGAAAAGTCAGAAATAATCACAAAGTATTCCTTACAAAAGAATGAAATTTTTATTTTATTTCAGAAAGTAGCGGCAGTGTAGACCTTTTATTGTTCATGAACTATTATTGAATTCGTTTCATACAAAAACTATTATCACATTCATCTGGTCGATTGGACTGTTTACTTTAAGCGTTGTTTTGTTCTTGGGTGAACATTTGTGAACCGGCTTTTTGTAGTAGTATGTCAGCTGTTGAATGAAAGATAGAAAAGCAAGGAGTCCGTTTACTTGGCAGCCTCCTTCTCCTCTGGGAATGGACCAGCGAAAAGAGTTCTCAAGAAGGCTGTAAAATATTAAATACTCATTAGGAATCTCAGATTAAAAGCAAGTACTTTAGTTTCAAATTTTTATTGGTCAAATATTTATGGATGCCAAATTTTATTGGTCAAATATTTATTGGTGCCAAATATTTATTTGTCAAATATTTATTGATGATTAAATATTTTTAACGATAAATGTAAAAGCTTATACGAAAATGCATTTAGCACAGACTTTATAACTTTATCACAATAAGCAAGATGACTTTTAATTCCTTAAAATTTAACACTGTACATTTGAACTAAAAGATACGAAATATTCGATTTAATATATCATATAAAACTAAATTCTAAGCTCTAGATTTCAATAGGACTTGTCCAAGGGAATCATATCATTTCCAGAGGAATATCTTAGGAATTGGGAAATGAATTAATTATTTTTTCTCTTAATATGATTACTTTGAAAAAGGTAATAAGTACTTTCTCTAAACATAAGTATCTCTAAGTAGTAGAGCAAAAGAACTTTGTAGAATATTTTGTAACATTTTATTCTGTGAATTCTTTCATTCACATCAAGCATTCTTATAAATTGAAGCAAAGTAATCATACATTTTGGTAATTAATAACAGAAAAAACTTGTATGATATATTTCTACCTTACATCACAAAAATTGATATTTTCTAAAACAGTTTATAAGTTTTAATAATTAAATAAAAAATTATGATAATTTAATCAGAGCCGTGATTTCTAGGGTATAAATAAAATTTCCATTATCATGAGAATTCATTATAATCAGTATCATAATCGTTTAGTTTCATTAATTCTGAGTTCATTGGTAGTTGGTGTCACAGATAAAATTCACAATTTTTTTCATTAGACTTAAGTGAAAGCTTAGGTATGCAAAAAATCCATGACATCCCCCCCCCTCCCAATAAACAGCTTATCTATGATGCATAACAGCGAAAATCTTAGAGCATAAAATTCAGTTTTTGCATAAAAAATATTTGAATAAATTATGTGAAAAAAATTCTATATTTACAAAATATTTCACTAAAAATCATGCAGTACTTACCACACAAAAATTCCACTGAATTTTGATGATTAATTGGTGTGACACTTTTCAACATATTTTAAGAATTTTTTTTTTTTTTTTGTGATCATAACCACTACACAGGTTTTCTAAAGTTATAAACGAAATATTGCGTGGTGAATGTGTAACAAAAATATATTACGGAATACAGGAACTTTAATCTGTATATTATGTATGGTTGTATGTGTTATCGGAAATCAAATTTTAATTTTTTTTTCTGCGACACATAACGTTTCATTGCTTGAAAGGAAAATTTTATTCAATCATTCAGCCATTCAAAAGTGAATACATACACTTTATTACTACAGTTAAAAACGATAACACAAATTTGTTAACCCACTAACAGCGCAAACTGTGTTCACAAAAATATGCATAATGCAGATTTGCGAAATGTAGACTTTATAGTAAAATGTATATTTTACCTTCTAAAAAGTATGTCACTTTATACAAGAGTATTCAATGAATTATACTTTATTCAAATAATCTAAAATCCTGTTGAATTTTACAGAGTAAATTAGTTGGATGTTAAGAAGTTTAAAATCTTACCGTCAAATATAAAAGTTAAACATTACTTCTACATGTCTCATAATTTTGTTAAGTAACTGTACAAGTTGCTTTGATAAAAGTACAATATTAGATAGTTTATAAGAATATTTCAGTATTCAAGTAGCTTACATATTTTACTTTACTATTTGAATTTTATAGCTAAATAGTTTTTATGAAAGAATTATTAAAAGAGATTTTCACCTTAAGCTTTCAAAAGTTTGGAAAGCTGACATATCAAAAATGAAATTCATGATTCAAATTTCCAGTTAGTGTTATCAAAAACGATTAAAACACTTAATTAAAAAAATAAATATATAAAGTGAGGCCTTTTTATACATTGAACATCATTATCATACTCGTAACCTCTTTTTACGACAGTTAAATACACTGTTAAAAGATTCCGTGACTATACTTTCAATTTTTTTTTTCCATAATGTGAAACCGAAGAAATGACAAGAAAACTTCGTTTTTATAAATAATAAATTTATATTTCGTTTAAATGGCTGATATATAGCTTAGCTTCTCCCTGGAGCACAGTATAAAAGAAACCACCTGTTACAAATCGAAACTGACGTCTTTCCACGGTTCGATATAGATTTTAAAAGAGTCGAACTGAACAGTTTTTTTTTTGTTTGTTGGTTTTCCGGAAAATAGTTTCAGTCACTATGAAGATATGAGTTCTGTGGATTGGGATAGGGCACAGGTAAAGTGAGGTAAATGAAGAGATAGCTGAGAAGAAGAGGAGGAACTTTGGACAGATCTTCTCCATCTTGACTCCAGCGGAAGAATGGCGAATCCATTTTAAAAGTTTGTTTTTTTCTGGTAAGGGTTAATTATTTGGACTCGGGATGAGGTCCAGCAAGGATGGTCTTTACGAATGCTGAAAAGGGTGAATAAAGAAAAAAAGAGAAACAGAAAGATTATAGATTTTGTAGAAAATAGTAGGTGGTGTTAGTAGAAGGCAGGTTATGTCTCTGCAGAAGCCAGGCATTTTCCTCTTGAAGCAAGAAGCCTTGTGATGTAAGCCGACCAAAAGCAATGTTTCTCGATTACAAAAATATGCCTCGTAGAAAGATTTACATTTCATACGGTAATCAAAGTAACGGTTGTAATCTAAAGTTATAACTCATTAAGCAACATCAGATCAGGTAAATTTACATGACTTTAATATCGGTTCCTTGAAGGAAAAGGCTAATTTTTTTTTGTCCCAAAGCCTAAAAACGAAATTCAGTATAACTAATTCTATCTTTAGCTCTTTCAGAATCTTATGCTTTTTAAAATTTATAATATCAAAATACTTTGAAATTAACGAAAACTAACATTTTTATGTAGATATATTTTGATAAATTAAGTGGATTAGAGAATTAATTTTTAAATCTATATCAGTCATAGAATTATTACATATCAAATCAAAAATAACCTTACACTTTTCCTTTTGACATAAAGCTGAACTCGATACATTAGAGATAGAAATTTTGTTTTGTTAGTCAATAACAGAGATTCTATTGTCTACTTTCTAAAGATCTATATTATGAAGGTTTATAAAAAAAAACTGAATTTCGATAAATGATTCATCTAGAAATGTTTCCACTTCAGTGAATTAAATTCAAAATGGTTTAACCTAAATGAGATGACGTAGCCACTGTTATGAGGCACATTTTTGATCACCAAGAAACACTTACTGGCAGTTTTGAGCGCATGAACAAATACTGTTTACAACTCTTCAACTAAAAGCATGTTTCTAAGCAAACTTTGAAGTATCTCTTATCTATAAGCAAAGCAAACGTAACAGCACAGCATAGTATGCCACAAAGCGAAGCTGGTATGATTTCTATTAAGAATAACTGAGAAATGACGACTCACAAGCAGCAAAATCTATGCGAAGCAACTCTAATAGATTCTACGAAGCAGCATTATAGAGCAAAATAAGTTCATAATAATAACTATTCAACGAAATATAGCGTAGTTTCATGACAAAAAATTAGGTTTTAGCGTTGTTGAATATAAGCATAGATGGAAAAATATATGTAAGCAGTTATCAGTGATGATAAAAAAATGAGGTAATGAAATTAAAGCAGCAACATTCGCACACACATACATGTATAATTTTGGACTTTAGACAATCCAACTTTTTGAACAAAACTGAAGGATTTTGATGATAAAGAAAGAAATAATAATTCTATCAAAATCATGATAGCTCTATGGTAATTATTAAAGCATGATATTAATACATTTAATATGAAATATAAGTTGGATTGCGTAAAATCCTCATAATGGTGAGGGAAAAAATTTTACCCTTGACTAATAAAATTTTTCACAGCAAAATTTTCTTGCGTATGCCGGTTCTTGAAAAGTCCTGGAATTTTGTTAATTTTGGCTCATTTTTTTAATTATATATTCATTTAATAACTGGTCAGCATAATAATGCTGACCAGTTATTAAATGGATTTCTTTCGCATTATTGTGAAATTACAATATTGACAACAAAGAAAAAGTATCGTGGGAAAAAAATTGCTTTAAAAGGAAACAGATTATTATCTGCTGATTCTGAGAGGGAGTTCTGTTCACATAGAATCCGTCAGCGTCAGCATTTCTCGTAATGAAATACATTTAACCAATTACAAACCTTCAAACAATTAACAACAAAATTGTTAGGGTCTGTGATTGGTTTAAAACATAGCAATGCGAGTAACGCGGACGCTGACGCATTCTATGTGAACAAGCCCTAAGACAGACCCATTTTTAAACGAACCAAGGGTAAAACTATTTCAGTGTCAGCAAGATATCTTCTAAAGATGCACACACAAACGTAAAATCAAAATAACAGCTCAAATGCGACGCGAACATTAATAATATCAAAAAATATATCTGAATAAGCGTAAAGGATTTAAAGAACAATATTTTGTTCACTGAGTTAAAGGGATAAATGAGATCAGAAGAAACCACTGATTGAAGCATAAGAACAAGCAATAAACTAAAGCATAGTATACGAAGCATAAGCAAAGCTCAAAAGCTGAATAGCATAGTTTAAGCTCCATAAGCAAAGCAAAATTTTCCAGCAGCAGACACTCGAAGACAAAACATTTAAAGTCTTGAATTATAAGCTTTATTTACTAAGAATAGAGAATGTAAGTGTGTCCACCAGTGTCTCTGGTATCAGTGTCTCTGGGCAGCATATCTGTCCAATATTTTTATAATTGTTACAATTTCCTTTATAATTGGTGTAGTATTATCTGCAAGGATGATTACAGTCTAAAAGATAAGTAAATGTAATCAATTAAAAATGTGAAATTATATCTGTGATAATTTTTTTAATGAGAAAATGAAGTTATTAGTAAATACGCTTAAAGTCCGTTGATATTATAAATCACTACATGTTAAACAATATTTAGAGAAGCATATTTAGAGGAATTATTTTAAAATACTAGGATTTTATAAGGCAATTAAAAAAATCAGAAGTAAAATGAGAAACCAAATTTTAATTTAATATTGAATTATAAATACATTTCATTGCATGAAGGAACGGAATATTAATTTAAGACAAAATAAATTGTAACCATATGTAGTAAAATTAAAATCCTCATCACTTTCGGAATGAATATATAGTATTTCATTTTTGGTCTGTAACTGTGTAATTTTGGGTAAAGATAAAAAATATATATATAGTGTAGTTACAAAGCAAAGCAGCTGTTAGAAATATGTTTCAAAATAATAAATGCAAAACCCCTCACCTAAGCTATTTGCAATAAAGCGTACGAAGCAACCAAATACAAGAATTTTAAACAGCCACTCTAATGCATGCGTTCATAAAATATACAGTTTACAAAAATGTTTCAAAGTTAAAACCTCAAAATAAAATAATCATAGTTCAACAAAATAAATTAAAAGGATAATTTCTATTAACGAAAATGCACACAAAGAGTCAGGATGATAAAGGATATTTTCAAGCATCTCTTAACATTACATTCATTCTCTCTCTCTCTCTCTCTCTCTCTCTCTCTCTCTATATATATATATATATATATATATATATATATATATATATATATATATATATATATATACATATATATATATATATACAGACATACATATATTATTATTATTATTATTATTATTATTTAAGAAATTATTTTATAGTCCTATAGTTTAATTTTTCTAGAATTCCCTCCTAGTTCTTTTTTAATATACAGACTAGAGAAAGGTTAAGTCCAACCAAACAGACATTACAGTTGTATGTAAAAGGTCAGAAAGGGAAAGTATACAAATTACGAAAAACTGTAAAGAAGACAGACTCCTCAGGATCATGCACAACGGAAGGTTCTCGTTGCTAAATGTTAAAGACTTACTTTCGTATTTGATGTATCCGTCCTCATCTTCAGGGGGGCAGCAAGCAGCGAAAACATCATCAACGTCTTTGTCTGACAATTTCTCGCCTGGAATCAACAAGTTAACGCTTAGGATCTTGATGTTTTTCAGGCTTTAATGCACTGAACATTTCATGCTTCCAACATTTTTGGAAATTACCAAACAAGAAGCCCCGAAACTTCAGTATCTCGTCGAAATTTTCAAGCTGATGTCAAGAGAGTAATTTTGGATCGATTTAAAAACTACTTTCATATTGAAATATTTCCTTACGGTACAAAAATGGCAAGAAGATTACCGAATCATTCGTTTTGAAACTTTAGATGGCATGGTTATGTGCAGAAATCCAAGGTATGGATCGAAATCGTAAAAAATACTCATGCAACGTTTCTGATCTGAAAATAAGTTTAACGAGGATAACAATAAAAAGAAATATTTTTTCATTTTTATATTCTTTGGAAGCGTAGTGTAAACACGAAGTTTCAGCGGGGAAAAAATGTCATGAAATCATCATATAGAATAATGAGAGGTTCAACAAGAAATTACTGTTATTAATGTTAGTCCTATTCAAAAACTGTAACGTCGCTGAAGATGTTTTAAATATTTGAAACATTACATAAGAATTAGTTTAACAAACGAATATTTAAAAATAGTAAAAATGATATGTTTTTCTCTCTATGATCACCTAAAATTGAAAAAAAAGCTGAATTTTTATTGAAAAACAATTGTTTGAATAAATTACAAAATTTCATCATATATATATGTGTATATTTATCTATCTATCAATCTATCTATCTATCTATATATATATATATATATATATATGCAGAGCGCGATTTAAGGCGGAACGCGCCAGAATGGCGTCCCGACACCTCTCTTTAGGAAAAAAAATTACGATAGTTAAAAACATTTATTTAATTCCACATTACTCTGTTGTTAGTGAGTGAGCCTTACCTATTATATATATATATATATATATATATATATATATATATAAAGTTATTATCCCCAATTTATCCCAGCTTCAGTCTGACTGGTTGAAGAAATACTACTTATTTTATGTAAGCTTGAGCTCTAGAGCTAAGAGAACTAATCACCTTTTGAAATCATTCGTGTAGGAGAAAAAAAAAAACAAGGAGAAAGGGTCACAATGTAAGTCATTCGAACCGATTGTGTCCTTATAAATGAACAATACGGAAACACTGCATGTCAATGAATAAATGTCTTTTAGACACATATAGACGTAAGAATTATTATTCCATTCCGGAACCCGTAAGAATGATGTAAAGGTTTTTGTTGGCTTTCGATTGATACATTTAATGTTCATATGCAGGCGAATTCGAGAAGTATTAAATGTCACCCATCGAAACAATTAATTCTTTCAGTCAATACACATACGGAGATCAGCTGAAGGATTACTTAAAGCAACTTAAAAGTCTTGATGTTCATCATGAGGTTTTTATATATACTTGTTATAATTAAAGCAAAAATTTGGGACTGCTAATTTAGTGTATTATATGAACAATATTATATGCAATCATTATATGAACAACATGCAGCGGGAAGCGTATTTTATATAGTAAGTTCGAATGTCACATTCCTATATACATATTAAGCTCTTATTTTGGCGTTTATTCTGGATTAGCGTTTTATTCTAGAATCGTGTTAAAAAGTAAACAGTTAATCTTTTTAGTTAAAATTAACTTCTTTTTTTAAATGTCCATATTATAGAAGAAAGTAATGTAAAATAGTTTTATAAAATAGTTATTTAAGGTTTAAGATAACATTTTAAAAGAATTTATCTTTAAATTATAAGTTGTATTCATTCTGAATTAAATTTTTTAAGAGTGACACGACAGCAAAATTTGTGGGCGTTTTCTGAATTCTTAAGATTTGAAATTTACTTTCTTTAAGTTTTGATAATTTTTATAAATTAGAGTTATATTTTTTAATCTTGTAATTTTAACATTGCTTTGTTATGTAGAACCAATTTAAATTATTTTTCAAAAGAATTAACATAGAGTATAATTAAAAATAAACTCAAACTCTCTTAAGAAAATTATTTAGCTCCCATTTATCACGTTAAACAAAAATAAAAACGGGAGATTGCTTGAGGCTATATAGAAAAAAATTATTGATATAAAAGTATTTTGTTTGTTTTTATTTCAATGTGTGATAATTGAGTGAACCCTTTAATAAAAGTTGTATTTGGACTTGTTTCAAACACCCTCAGAGGGTACATAAATTTACTGCTACACCATTGTTTTAACAGCTTTGAAAACATTCTATTTTCGAGTTTAAATAAATACCCGAGAGCCAAATTTGCTGTTTTAAGCATGGCCACATGTGGTAATGGCGGAGGTTGTTTGTTCTGAGGCTGTTACGCCAATCTGCACACCATATCAGCAGTTATTTTTAATGTTTCAAGGAACGTTCTCAGAAAGTTCCTATCCCGCTGCGTGATCTTTAAAATTATTTTATTTCCTTGAAGATAATAATGCCGCTCCGTTTAAAGAAAGAAGAAGGTTGCATTGAAGAAAACTGTAATCGACTGGCTCTTAGGCTTTAAGAGAAAGAGTCATTTGATTATGCGAAGATTACTCTTACAGTAGTAAAAAAAAAAAGTTCATAATTTTCCTTCATGCATTTTTGTGCTTTGATAACATTTGTCTCTTCATAAATACGCAGTAAAGCAGCATAGAAATGCAAATACTACATAGTAGTGAGGAAATGCAGTAATTCAGAAAAATTTAAAAACATTAAATTTTGACATTCGTTTGAAGTCAACAAGTTCCTTTGTGCGAGGCTATTTCTTATTCTAGAGAGGTTTTGATAAACGGTGGAGAGTAAAGTTCAAAATCTGATTTTAGCCAAAGAAATTGCCTAAAAGAGTTGATTAACCCTCTGTCAGTAGCGTTTATCTTACAGTACCTCTCAGCGTTGTATCACATTGCCCCACTACCCGCCATCTTCAAAATTGGGCAATTGGTTTGGTTTGGTTTGGAGTGCTACGGTCAACTTTTTGCTACACGAGGGATTAGACAGGGACCTACAGTTTAAAACCGATTCCGAACGGTTACAAACATTCATGCCAATAGTGGGACTCGAACCCACAGGATCTGAACCGAACGCCAGCGCCCTAGCCATTCGACCATCACCTGGGAATGGGCAATTGCTGGAAATTAATGAATTTGTTTTGTACCTCTTGTTTTTATTGGAAAATAAATACATATAACATTTTATTCTGCGATTGCTATCTGTTTGATTGAATATTTAAATATTGTTGGCGATGACTGAAATATTAAACACGAATGGGAAAAATCATTAAAAGGATTTTATTACTAACATTATTAAAATGAAGAATATTAAAATATTAAAAGAGTTTTTGTCGATGATTAAAAAAAATCTTATGAAGTTTATTTTATTTAAATTTATTATAAAACTGAAGAATAATTTCATATTTTTAAATTCCAGAATACCCATCTAACAAATTAATATTTTTTGTCGAAAGTTTTACAAATTCAATTAAACCAGGTGATAATTTTAAGTGATGTTTTTCTCAAACACACCGCTGTCGTATGTGTTCTTATAGTACCTGCGACTGCCAAGGGTTAAATGCCAAGACGAGTGAGGCATTTTACACCCATGAAGGGGGAATAAACCCAAAACACATTAAATTGTACTCATTGCTTTTTTAGACCCAAAAGAAAGAAGTGAAGTTCAAAAAGGAGAGAATAACAGGTAAACAGAAGTTGTTCTACATGCCTTTATAAAGATTAATTCACTTACCGAGGGACATGAGTACGTGAGCCAACTCAGCACCCATCATGGTTCCGTTCTCATTCTTGTCGTACACTTTCAAACCTTCTAATAAATCTTCAATCTGTCCCATATCCTTGGATTTCCTGATTTCACTGTAGATGGGGAGGAAGTCTTCAAAGGAGATCATTTTCTGGTCTAAAAGAAATATCAGTGAAAAATGAGCCTCCAGTTCACTGCATTTGTGATAACACATAGAAACATACTGACTCAATATTTTTGAATAAGAACGTTTAGGATAAGCTGGTTGAATTAGCTGCAGATTCACGATATTTTTGCTTTTAGTAGGCCCTCCTATTAGGCCATAACTCACACATTTTTGTAGCGTTTACGCTCTTATATTTTCAACAACTTTCAAACAAGGAGATTCAAGTTTTTCTACCATAGGAGGGGGACTGACAGGAATTCTTTCACCAATAAAATTTTGGATTTTTTCTGCTCGTAAAATTGTTAAGTTCCCAGCGTAATAAGTTGCCGTGTTTTGCAAAAGTGCCCCTAAATGACGTCAAAAATCAATATTCTTCCATAACTACTGATGAATACACTGGAAATGTAAGTATTTGCATTTACTGTTTAGAACCAACAATTATTAACTGCCAACTTCAAATATTTGACAGCGAAATGGTTGGCGACGTTCTTTATAGTTGAAAATGTAAAGGGTATCAGTCGCCATTGATACAATTTTATTTATAAGTTGCAACTATGCCGACATTGTACTTTAGAAGTAATAGGTATTAGATTTGCATTCAGTGTGCTGGTTACTTAAACCGACGATTGTCTTTATTTTACATCTAGAAAATCTTTTGATGATGAATATAGTATAAAATAATCTACTAAAAACAGATGATAAGTTGTTCTATCTTTATCCCTATTATATGAGTTTTTTTTCCAGAAAATATTTTGTTCGGTCAGTTGTGGTCTTCTAATTTTGTCAAAATGTTTAGGTAAAGGAAAACCCACGAGTGCAAAAATAAGGTTGTTTTTTACTGTCATTACGCTACAGTTGCTGAGGGTCACTTTAAACTGCTGAGACCGTACATTTTTTAAATACACAAGATATGATATATTACCTGCGGCCTTGGTTCCACCGGCCTTTTCGACGGTGTCTTCTGTGACGGTGACGTCCAGAGCTCTGAGGAGAGATCCCAAGAACACACAATCGATCTTTCCACCACCGGTGGTGTCATAGACCTCAAAAGCAGCCCTGCACTCTGTAAATAATATGCAAGTTAGCTTCAGACGTTGTGCTACAAGGCATATATATATATATATATATATATATATATATACATGCATGGGTAAAATCACTGAGGTTGAATTCAAGCAAGTTCTTCATGATAGAGGCCTTAAAACGAAGAATACTCGCAAACGTGGAATTTGAACATGCCCTGAAAGCCAACAACTCATGAAGTTACTTAGAGGAAAGTCATTTTCAGAGGTATTACAGAAAACAACTTACGTTGCAAACCCATACAATCTTTTAAGGAGGGGAGAGAGCAATTAGCTCAAAAATCTTACAGTGTCAGTGAATTTCTCTTTTCCTCTCAAATATTAAACTGACTACATAGATAGTATTTTATTGGTTAACAACTTTTTAAGCACATGCCTAGGACGTGGCTCTTACCTAGTTTAGATTATTTTTTTATTTTGCTTTTATAGTGATCCAGAAAAACTCTCGAAAGACATAACTACTAACGGAAATTTTAGCGGATTTCCTAAAACACTTGTTAGATTCGTGTTACATTGCTGTAGCAATGGATTTATTTAGCTGACCTGTATTTTTTTGTGGGGGGGGGGGGGTAGAGAGTATATTATAGCTAATAAAGAGCCTTATACTATAAATTTAATGCTTCTTCCTTAATAACAATTGTAAATACATGGTGAATGACACTTCATTTTTTTCCCCCGCAAAAATTTGAAATTTATTATAGGTGATCACAAGTAATTGGTTTTAGAAATAAATTGATTTATACAATGGAAAAGTTGGATTCATTTATTTATTTATTTATTTATTTATTTTTTGCAGCTGCCTATCCTAAGCAGTTTGCTTGAAATAACTCGTTATTAATAGAGTTATTTGAAATTACTTTTAGTCCTAAAAAAAGTTCACATTTTATGCTATATCTTCTTTGAGAATTGTAATCTATACATATAAAAAGTTCCGTGATTGACTGACTGACATATAACTCACAGACCAAACCGCTTGACCTAAAGGGCTGAAATTTTGCATGGCTATTCTTTTTATAGTGTAGGGGTGCAATAAGAGAAATTTTTGAAAAATTCTTCTTAGATTTTTTAAAATTAAATTTTTCAGCTGTTCGTGAAACATTCTTTAAAGTTTGCATTTAAAATAATAATCAGAGGGTTGTAGAATTTATATCACGAGAAAGATAAAAAAAATTCCTTTAAAAGGAAATCTTTTCGAATCTTTACCTCTATTTTCTGATTTCTGGTGAATTTTTAAAGATTAATTTTTAGGATTTAATTTATTAAAGGCTGATCACGTGGTTTCTTTTCTTTTTGATACTTTAAATTAATTTATCGTCACGTGCATAACAACGAAATAAATTGACAAATTTTTTTTTCTAATGCGGCAGACGATTGGACATTATCCAAAAAAATATTGAAATACAGTAAAAGAAATGTTCCTCAAACTTCACTACATTCTTTAGTATGTTCTATTAGATTTCATTTGAATATTTTCTTCTACATTATTTTGTCTATAAAAATATCCGTTACGATTTATATATATATATATATATATATATATATATATATATATATATATATATATATATATATTTATTTATTTATTTATTTATTTATTTGGCATTTATTTAATTGCATACATTGACCGTTGTATTTTATTTGAATGTACTCCGTAGCGAAGTACGGGTTTTCAGCTAGTACTACATATAGTTGTAAAATTATAACCACAGCAAGTATCTTTATCATGTTAACAGTTTCAGATTGCCAGCCTTTTTTCTTTAAAATTTTGTTTACTCATATTCTCTGTAATTGAAAATTGATATTCACTTATCAACATATAGAACACTCGTATGAATGTAAAAGGTGTACGATTTCTTAAATCTACATTGATGTACTTTCTCCGGGGTGGGTTCTAACGTGATAACTTTTAACAATGAATTTATGAACTTCAGATCTTACGGATAATTTATAAATTTTTTCTTAGTTTAAACTAACTTTAAATAACTTTACTCTTTTTGCGAAAATTTTAAATCCTCTACAACCATGATAAAAGTATTTAAATTTTTTTTTAGATACATTCAGTTTATGGGGTTTTGTAATGTTTCTACTTATTTTTGTCAATTATTAAGCGTCAATCACAAGAACGCTTTTATAACCAGTAGGAGTTGCCCTTGAAAATTTTCTTCTGACCAGTAAAAGTATTTCAGTGTTTTGCGCTTAATCCTGTCTATGCTGACCTCAAAATACAGAATAAAGGCAAAAATAAAATACATTATAAAATATATAACTGATTTTTTTAATTTCTTAAAACTATTAATAATATTATTATTATTACAATGCAGCACAAGTTTATCACTCAAGATGTAGTTTAAAATTTGGATACGTAGCATTAATTGAATTAAAGGTCCATCAGCAAAAACAAACAAAATATATTTTGATTGTTTTTTTTTTAACTGAATATGTATAAACGGAAAAAAAATATGTCAAAGTTTTGCTTATGAATTACTTTTCAATAAAAAAAATGTGCAATAGAAGGAGCTAGTACCATATTCTTGTATATGAAAGATATTGCTGCATTGTCACACAAGGCGAGAAATATCATTTATACAGCCTCTATCCAATTGAAATCAATATTTAATTACCTCCCTTTTCAAATCATTAAGATAAATAAATAATATGCACTAATATTCATCAAGTTGATTATATTTATTAAAATTAACATTTCTCCCGTAAATGATTAGACATTATTTCTGAGTTCGTGACAGACGTCGCAAACTGTGTCAGTCTCTAATCACGTTGGAAAAAAAAAAGGTTGGAATAAAAAAAAAAGTCCGTGGTCCGGAAATAGGTTTTCCATTAAAGCAACTGGCATGTGTTCTGCAGAACAACTCAAATGAAGGAGTGTAACACTTTTTTTTCTTTCTTTCGTTCGCAGGCATCCCGAATAAGGAGTGCTACCCCTCAATCAGTTAACTGAAACCCTGAGCTATTATTAGACCTATAGATAGGGAGGATGAATGAAGTTATAATCCCTACACCCAACCGTCGGTATCACTTTTCAGAAAGAAGAGATGTTTGAAGGTAAATCCGCTAAAATTACATGATGACTTACTCTTTTTGTTTTAGAAGATAAACCTGAAGAAGGTATAATGCTACTAAAGAGGGGAGACTATAGGAATTGATGTCACTTTATAAAGGAGTAGGGAAATACTAAGGCCAGATTAATTAAGGGCTTGATATTTAATAAAAAATATTTTCAGTTAGTTTGATATTTAATAAAAATATTCCGGATGTGTGTAATATAAGTTTATTTCCTCTACTGGTTGCAAAATACTAGAGTCACAAAGTCATTGAACTAACAGGAAATGATTATAAACCTGACTTGTATGTAAATACATATCAATATACATACATACATACACACACACATATATATGTGTGTGTGTGTGTATAGTTTGTTTATAATTATAATTTTCTATTGATTTATAGTAAAAGCTTTGCAAAAGAAAATTAAGTTTAATTCTATTCATATGGGAGTAATTTTGAAAATAGCCCCTAAAATTCGTATAAAATACAATTATACTTACAATAATCACACAAAAATTTTGATTTCTAAACTTTCAGAAAGCCATACATAACGTGAGAGAAAGACGAGTTAAGGCAAACAAACAAATATCCGTTATGCTCAATAATTCTGATATAGATTATCAATATCAGGTGAGTAAGATCAGACCAAGCTGAGAAGTGTAAATGCTCTAAAGAAAATATGGATTGCTACGTAAGCAGAGGATAGAAAGAGTTTTGACAGTGTTTCATGGGGCTTTTTTGCGTCAACGTTTCATGACGCTGCTCTAGTTAAGAAAAGGAATTAGAGAAGTCAGGTCCTTATTCCCCTGACGTGTAATTTTTTTCAATCATTTATTTTAAAATTCAAAAATGAGTTTTTTTTTAAATCTGTATCGTTAGGTATATTAGGGAACTATCATAAAATCTTATATTTAGCTTAAAAAATAAGCAATCCATATTATGAATATTCCTTAAGGCAAATTAATATAATTATTTTATGTTGAATATTTATGATATCATCGCCTATTTTAGTGGTTTTTGAAACTACCTTTTTACAAAAACAATACAGTTTTTAGGATTACTTTTATAAGGAATATGGAGCCAAAATCTAAAATGAAAAACAACAGAAAAATCGCAACTAATCTCAAGAAATAATTTCAATCACCATTGTGTGAAATATTATGATTTTGAATATTATCTAAATAAGGTAAATATTAGTATAACTTGAAAGATTTTCTTTGGTATAACTAGTGAAATAATTGCATTGTACCCATGGATCCAGATGACAGTATATTTGATTTTCACGGGGATTTGATTTAGCATAAATAAACATACATTGATTTAATGATCTTTTATATTATTCTTTCAATACCTGCAATTTTTCAAAATTATTTTTCCTGAAAATGAATTTAAAGTTATTACTTTTATGACAATTTATTTCCCGTTACTCTCTGTCTTACCAATAGTTATTTTTATTGATTTGGGTTTTTAATGATAAATTAGTATATTTTTGCTCATATTCAAAAAGAGTCCCTAAACTTTAACATAATTTTTTCCTTAATGCATCTTGTTTATGAGTTCATTGAAAATTTAACTTTTAAATTCAAGCTAAGTTATTTTCCTTTGAAATAAGAAACAGTAAACAAAACTAAGTTATTTCTCTACATACTGCATACATAGTGAGAAATAAAATATTAATAAAGAATACAACTATCTCGTAACAAAGTATCAAAATTCGAAAAACTCACCCTCGACTTCGTAGCTCTTCAAGTCAGCCTGAAAATAGGAAATATGTTAATATAATAAAAACTACTCATATAACTGATTAAAATATTATATTAATAAAACAAGAAATTCATTCATTTTTTCAGAGTTTAATTATTTTGTTAAAGTTTTCCCCCTGCCAAAAGTGGTTCAAATAATTATTCATTCAGTATGATTAAAATTACAAACTTTAAAAATATCATTTTTTAGAAATATATTTTTTTAGGCTCGTTGCCATATAAAGAAACATCAAGTTTTAGTACAAAATGATTTAATTGGATACATTCTTAAATTCAGGGGTATAAATTTAAAATAATTACTGAAATAGTTTCGAATTTTTTTCAGTGGATTAATGTCGGAATTGTAGTTACTAAATGTAAGAATAGTTCTTTAATTTTTATACTTTATTTATTAGTTTTGCTTTTCATAGATTGGAAAAAAAATGAAAATTACTTAAATATAAATATAAATCTTAGAAAATTCTCTTTTAAAATTTAATGTACTAAAAAATTTCATCATATTTTTTCCACAGCATGTTATTTCCACTTAAAGTCTATTTTTTATTTGGATTGATTCACTTTGGAAAAATTTTCTCTCCCGCTGGATCTTGATTCTCACGATAAACTTTTGTTAAAATGATGTGCTTTTTTTCGGTTTTACGCATTAATATAATAAGTGTATAACACTTAGGGATTTATGTATATATATTATTTTAAATAATACTATTTTTTTAAATATATATCTATACATATTTATTTACGGTTTACATTCTTATTGTTTTTAAATATTTTACACATATATTTTTTGCCTTTTCGTTATTCCTTATAAAACTAATTTGTAACACTAAAATATCATGTCTTTATCTTGCACAAAGAATAATTACAATCTTTTATTCAATTAACGATTCCTACGTAAATTTGTTCCGAAGAGGTTTAATATTGAAAATTCAATAATGTTGTCTTTAGTCATCAATTAAAAAATTGAGTTATTTTTTTGTTTTCTAACAAAATATAAGGTGCTTTATTTCTTAATTTTGACTAATAATAAATTGACACTAAAGTAACTGAATCTAGCAGTATGGCAGATACCATTAATATCTTGGAATAAGAAATTAAATAATCTAATTATCTGATAATCATTCTTGAGGAGTTTACAATTTATTTTCATTTAAAATCTGTAGACTGAATGACCGCTATCAGAAACTTCTTATCACGAGGATTACTGTCTGATTTTTATTATTTTAAAATTTTCGCTACAATTGCTGATGTAGGTATAAAGTCTAAGGATAAAATATTTGCATATTATTTTATCTTGGCCACTTAATTCTCATGTTATTATTAACTATTCTTGTTATCAGTAACTCCAGAACAATAGTTCGATAGCGAAAGAATTCTCTGAACGATGTATGAAATACATGCCATGATGTTTCAATATATTAAATTCATACCATATTGCTAGTCTTTCAAGTAATTATTTCACTCGAAAATTCCCTCTGTAGTTTTATATAAAAAAATTCTAAGCTGCGATATGCTTTTTAAGATGCATAATCCAGGAAAATTTCCAGATTAGACGGCACTACATTCTTGGCTGAATAAAGGTAAACGACCAAAGCTGTTCCTTTCTTACATTCATATTATTCGTGATGTAGATTATTTCAAGTAAGTTAGAAAATTGAAGATGGAATATTAAGAGCGTAAGCCATGAAACTAATTAAAAGAGGGGCTTTAAATTAGCAACATATCTAATCATGATTCATGATAACGAAAGCATTGATAAAGGAGGGTTTTGTGAATAATGATACCAATCGATCTTTTGAGATAATATTTTCAGATAAGGACTAGCGTGGGGAAGTGTTTCGTATTTGATGACATGCTAGTATATGCATAGATAAAATTGAAATATAAACAATTCATGCAGTCTTATACAGAATGTAGATAAAGAATAATAGTTTCCTTAAATTGATGAAAGCTATCTAACAGGCAAATAAATAAATAGTTTGTCCCCTGTTTGTCAAAAACTAAATAAAGGAATTTCAATCTCTTCCAAAATAAATTTTAATGTCTGACATCTTTGACCGCAGATTATAAATCAGTAGATAATATTTTATGCTTCATAGATCCACAGAATTGTTATAATACAATAAAAAATTAGCGGGATGTCAATCAAGAGCCTTCCTTAATTCCAAAAAGCAAAAAATTCAAAACTCCCACATTTGATGGAAGCAATATAATGTTTAGCTATCCAGTTGCTTCGCGAAAACAAATCATATGCCACTTAGTATATTTGCATCATAAGTCCACTCACCATTGTATTCTGTTGTTACTCTGGGATCCCTTAGATCACTCACCGAGGTGTTACACTTAAGAAGTCGGAAACAGGACTGTGGCAGGGAAAAACTCTTTCCGCTTTTACGATTTTAGTCGGGCAGGGGGCGCTTCAGTCTACACGCTGAAATCGGACCTCTTGTAGGCCTCGAGAATAAATGCTTTGTAACGGAGAGACAAAAGAAGGAACAAACATAGAAATGGGGCGACGTTCCTACCCTGCTCTTTTTCTTTCGAACTGTTAAATTTAGAATACTTTCCCAGCACGTGACTTGATAGAAGGTCTGCTCAACAAAGCAGTAGGTCGGGGTTAGATTTCGATATATTGAAAGTAGAGCGAGTGGGCTACTTTGAATATTCGGTATTTAGAGGGTAAATGCATTTTAATCCACCGGGTAGCACGTAGATTGTAATTTTAAACCTGCGGCAATCAAAGAATGTTTTTTTAAAGCAGTTTGTAAACAATTAAACGCCATGGCTAATGTTCTCCCATTTCCTCCGACTATGTTACCTGTAACTGTATACAAGTGTCAGTAACCAGCTGAGCCGTCAAAATAATAAAGCTACTGCAGCATAAGGAACATTATTCTGAAAGTGTTTATATATATATATATATATATATATATATATATATATATATATATATATATATATATATATATATATATATATACAGTGGAATCTCAATCTATCGTTTTTCAAGGGACCGATTGAAATGAACGATAAATGCGGGAAAACGATAGATGCGGAAACATAACAAAGCAATATTATCATTGGGACTAGATAAAATGAACGACACATACGGAAAAACGATGGATCCGAAAACGATCGATCGAGATTCCACTGTATATATATATATATATATATATATATATATATATATATATATATATATATATATATATATATATATATATATATATATGTATATTAATTAAATATTGCGAATCGACCATTGAGTAATTTTTCCAAATTCTGTTGATTCAAAGAATCAACAGAACCATCCAAACTTCTATATGGATGTCTCCAAGTACCCGGGGCCACAGAAATAATGTATATAATTAATGTTTTTACAGGAACTAGATATTATCAGATTCCAACAAATAATGCTTTCGACACACCGACTCGTTAGAAACCGAAAGGTTTGACAGAAAGTACCACAGTCTAAAATTTGGCAAATAAATCTTGCTATTTTCTTTATTCAATATCCCAAACAATCTTCAATATTCGCTTGATATTTAAATTTTGATAATATACTTGCAACCGAATGAAAAATACGATATACCTTAACAGAGACGTCATTAAAAATATTTCTTCCTCACATCTCAAGAATAGATCAGGTGGTGTGGTAGAGTACCGGCCGCGGGATTTTTGGAGGCGCTAGTTCAAATCCTGGGTTTGACAACTGACCGTGACAATTTTATCTGACTTAAGACTGAAACAAACAAACTGCTGATCCCTTTACTTACTTACACACACACACACACACACACACACACACACACACATATATATATATATATATATATATATGCTCACGCGCGTGTGTGTGTGAATATATATATATATATATATATATATATATATATATATATATATATATATATATATATATATATATATATATATATAACATAAAAATTAAATTCCGCTTTACTAAAAACTGAATACTTTAATGCTATAATCAGGTCATACAATGGTCAGGTTATAGGTCTATGTGAATCTTATTTATCAGTTCGTTTCATCCCCGGTTTCAAGAAAAGATAGATCCTATGTTAAATTACCCGACGATAATCTCGTGAGAAAGTTAAGTTGATTTATCGAAATTGGAGGATATTATTTTTAATATCCAGAATATAAGGCACGGAAAAGAGTGTTTAGTCTATTGTCCTTGTAAAGCTGATATTGTACACTCTGTAAATTTATATCTGTGATGAAAAATTTTTGCATAATTCCATTGAATTCCGTGACATGATTTTGTTTCCACAAATTAATTTTAATACATAAAAAAATCAAACAATTCTCTTCTTCCCTCCATTAGAAACTTTATTTTGTAAATGAAATGCGTCGTTTTTCTTCAGACGTAAAAAATTACAAATAATTTCACGGAACAGCTTATGATGCTTGCATTCCTTCGTACGGGCTTGCATTCCTTTCAATCTTCTGTACATGATGCTGCACTCTGATTTCACGATCGAAATTAATCTGTGAATAAAACGACTTCTGAAGAACGATTCTTATCAAGAAAAGTAAATTAGTAATTACCAAATAAAGATTTCGATTTTTTTAAAAAGTATTTGAATGATAAACTACATATTATACATTTCAAATATTCTAAGGATAAAAAACCTCTCGGCCAGTTCCCATCGCCATATTTTTTTTAACTGTCTAGTTGTTGGCTGATCTTGATAATATACAAATAATCCTAATTTAAATATATTATGGAGTAAAAAGACGTTTTATTTTTAACGGGATGGTCAGAGAATCAAACCCTGTCGAATAGGAATACAGGTAACCCTCCTATAACACGGTAGATAGGTTCCTAGATAGGTTCCCGTGTTGTGTGAAACGGTGTTATATGAGACCCAGAGCCAGTTCTAAAAAGGGGGTTGTGTTCTGAAAACTTATTAAAAACAAACTTTTTTTAAAAAATTCAGTATAAGAAACTTAATTTAATAAATTTCTTCCTCATCACTGCTCAGTACAATCAAACGAGAACGTTTTTTCGATTGAACGATATCACCTTCACTTTCAGAACCTTTTTCTTCATTTAGATATTTTGCACCTTCTATCCTCTTTAAAAAATCTGTAATTTTGGTTTATTTGCAGGTTCTTACAAGGTCATAGTAGATTCACGGTATGGAGATAGACAATTTTGCAGCTCCCTTTTGAATTTTCTGCTTCTTTCAGCGGAAGGGTCTGCATTCAGGAAAAAATGATTCAAGATTTTCAGCTAAGCTTAGGCCTTCTTGCAATTTTACAGAGTTATAAATGAATAAATCGTAATTTGTTTATACATTTTGATGTAAAGCCACTATAGTTCATTATTCCTTCCCGTCATTATTTTAAGTTAATTTAGTTTTTAAATGTGTTAAACAAAAATCATGATATCTAGTGCTATAGAAATTCAGTGTTGTACAAAGGTTTTCGCAATTTATCTTATCGTGTTAGAGCGAAACCGTGTTGTAAGATGCCGTGCTGTAGGAGGGCTACCTGTGCTTGTCTTCCTTACATAACAGTGGAAGAATCAGTTAACTTCTCAGTGCTTTGATTTATGCCATCTAAGTCAACAATAATTTGTATAAAAGTACCTTACATCTAAAAAAAATATATAAGTAAAATTAACTTGAACTTAGGACTCAATGCACAATAAATGCTAGTACACATACAATCTATATATATAAAACAGTTCCGTAACTGACTGGCTCACTGACTGACATACAACGCACAGACCAAACCGCTGGACCTAATGGGCTGAAATTTTGCATGGTGATTCTTCTTATAGTGTAGGGGGGCATTAAGATAGATTTTTGAAAAATTCTTCTTAGATTTTTTTAAAATTAAATTTTTAAGCTGTTTTTTGTAACATTCTTCAAAGTTTGTATTTAAAATAATAATTTGAGGATTATAAAATTTATATCACGAAAAAGATCATAAAAATTTCTTTGAAATGAGATATTTTTTTAAATCTTTACCTCAATTTTCTGATTTTTGGTGAATTTTTAAAGATTAACTTTTAGAATTTAATTTATTAAATGCTGATCACGTGATTTCGTTTTCTGTACTTTAAATAAATTTATTTATCATCACGTGCATAACAACTAAATAGACAAAAAAAATTTTTTTTCTTGTTAATGCGGCAGACGATTGGACATTATCCAGAAAAATATTAAATTTCAATAAAAGATATTATGTTCCTCAAACTGTACTATATTAACTGTACTATATTCTTTAGTATGTCCTAGTACATTTAATTTGAATATTTTCTTCTACATTATTTTTTCTATAAAAATATCCTTTACGATTTTTTTTATAAATATATTTTTTTGTTTTTTTTACATCAATTGTATACATTGATCGTCGTATTTCTTATATATATATATATATATATATATCGTAGGTCAATTGTCAAGTCCATTTGGGGCTGTCATTTTGCAATACACCAGGCTGATTGGAAAATGATCAACAACTTTCAAATTAGACTTTCTGTTTCCGAATATTTTTTAGGCTTATTGTAATGAGCCCATACCCTTTTAGAACAGTTAGAAAAATCGCAATAGTTTAGTCAATCAGCCTGGTTTCATGCAGGATTATTTCAATAAGCCAAAAGTAGTAAAGGCTCATTAAAAATGATAGATAAAGAGATTGTTACTTAAGTACTTCCTTTAGTGAATATATGAATTAGTTAAGAGTTACTGAGGTTAAAAAGAGGTAACTTAGAAACTGTGCAACAATCATCATTGTTGGAAATTTTTTAATTATTATTTACATACATATTATAATTAAAAATTTAAAGAATTGTATTATAATTATTCTAATAATTATAATAATAATAATAATAATAATAATAATAATAATTATTATTATTATTATTATTATTATTATCATTATTTAAATATTTTTATAATTATTATTATGATTATTAAATTAAACACTTGCATTATAAGTATTATTGAATAATTGTAATAAACAAATTATTAAGATGACAAAATTTTAGACTTTGAATAGGACTTTCTCTCACATCATACATTTTAACTTTATTTATAACGAATATTCCACCCACAATATTAGAAAATTTTGACAGTGAAGAAGATTTGGAACAGTTTAAAGAGTGTTACAAGGAAAGAGAAATAGCTAAGAAGGAGGAGAAAATCGAGTCGCTAACTTGGAACAATATATGTGTTCTACTTGTTCAAGAAATTTGAATGAGAAATCTTTTCTATCGTACTCTTCATGTCCTATGAAGATTCACATAACTTGTTGCCAAAACGTTGCCTAAATCTCTGAGAAGAATAAGTCCGTTTATCACTGTTACATTTTGCAACAGAAACGAAAAAATAGTAACGGAGCGTCAAAAAGCACAGGAAGGCCAGCAGAGAGCAGCGGAAAAAATGATTGAAAGTAGTGGAAAGAAACTGAAATCTGTTGCAGTTGGAGACATAATTCTGTTAAATGTACCAAAAATAGACCGTAGCACTGTCCAAATTTAATTGGGAAAATTCTTAAGGCGCAAAAAAATTTTTACCTGATAGGAACAAAAAGTGGCATTATTATAACTTGGTTTGTTAGATGTGACATTCAGATTTCTGGCACACAAAACCTTGAAGACGTCCCAGAAAAATATATATCTGTTTATGAAGCTGTAGCGAATGAATTGCAATTCGGAGGCCGGGGGCATAACAGCTGCAAATGCTCAGTGTCGAGAATTCAATGTCAAACAAAAAAGTGCGCGTGTAAAAGGCAAATCTAATGTGTTCATTTAAGTGTCATAAAAGTTCACCGTGTGGAAATAAGTAAAGTTAAAATATATGATGTCGGAGAAAGTCTGATTCAAAGTCTAAAAGTTTGTCTCTTTAATAAATTTGTTTATTACAATTATGTAACAATAATAATAATACAGTTGTTTAATAATAATAATTAAAATTTTTCGAACAGTGATGATTATTTGATATTTTTTAAGTTACCTCTTTTTAACCTAAGTAACTCTTTACTAATTCATATGTTCATTAAAGGAAGTACAATCTCTTTATCTGTCATTTTTAATAAGCCTTTACTACTTTGGGCTTAATGCAATAAGAATGGTTGAAACCAGGCTGTTTGAGCACACTTGCGAATTTACTAACTAGACTAAAGGAGTATGGGCCCATTACAATAAGCCTAAAAACATCAGGCTCATTAGAAAGTCGTCGATCATTTTTCAATTAGCCTGGCGGCAGCCAACAGAACATGACGGCAAAATGACGGCACTCTTTGCAATAAGCCGGATTTGTTAATTCGCCTACATCATATACATACATGTACATATAGTAGGTGTTCTGTAAAAAGGGAGAATATGTATATATATTTACATAGTTGTTCACCCTTTTTACAGAACACCGACGATATGTATACATTCATACATATTTTTGTAACTAACACACACACACACATATATATATATATATATATGTGTGTGTGTGTATGTATATATATATATATATATATATATATATATATATATATAAAAGACAAAATTGAAAATGAAAAACCAGTATAAGCTCTAAAACTACTTGCCAGGATCTAAAAGCATGATAAGTATTAAATAAGTTTTAGACAGCATCTCTTCATCAGCGGTGCCGATACTGTCTAAAAACCAATGGATTGTTTCTGATAAGTATGATCTAATCAATAAACATACTTAGACACCGTACGATCCATAATAAACAGAAGAATTAAATAAAATGTTGCTTAATAAAAGAACGCCAAGCCTGGCGCTAGACAAAGTGGAAGTTAAGAGTAGGAAACCGCAAGACTGACGTCACAAACCTTGTAACCATGGAGCTAATGGAAACACAGAAGCAGACTTACAATAGAGACTGTGTTATAGAACAAATAATCTAAATAAATTAGTTTTATTATTATTACTAAGAGAAAAATAATATTATTTATTATTTATTATTATTTTTACTTTAGAATTTAATTATTATTAATTAATATTAATTTTTAGTTGTTATTTTCACTAATTAATCTTATTATTTTACTTACTTTTTTGTATTATTAATTAATTGCAACAGAACAAGCTATTCATTAAATCTAAAACAACCAATTATGTGCTTGGAAAGACTATCGGGGCAATGATTACGTTTTATCATATTGTGTATCGCTTTATAAATTAAATAATTTAAATTAAATATACATTGAATTAAATACCTTAATAATTTTCTCCACCTATTGTTTAACTTTGATGAGTGTCATTAGATTAATTTTCGCGCGAATTAATTGTAGTGACACTCATGAAGGTTGAGCAAATGATAAATCATGTTTTATGTACTAAATGCAATATGCAAGAATTTAATGTATTTTAGTGTTCGATTGACTGACAATTTCAATTTATTTTAATTTTTTTTTTCATTTGGATTGACTGACGCAAGGTAAAGTTTTTTTTTAAAATTAAGCTTTGTTTAGTATTTTTATTTATTTTCCCCCTTTTATTTTTAAGTTTTATACGCTTAATTTTTTTTCCTTTTATATTTATATATATATTTTAAATTATCACGTATTGGTTTGAAGCACAGAAGTGCTTCTCGAGAATCTTTAAAGAAATGGCGATACAGTTTATTCAGTTGCATTCAAAAAAAGAGACGATTTTGCCCACTTTTTGCAAAGGAATATGCTGATAAGAGGACCACATGGGGTTTCCCCATATGGTTGTACCCGGATGTGAGAGGGTCAGAGAAGCTCTTGGACATGCTTGAGGCGAGTAAAAGCACAGATGATATAATTCAAAGTACCACGTGGAATGGACTAAAAAAAGATTATAAAAGGGCAGCACACAAAAAATACGAGGACTTTTCCTTTTTCCTGGTGGTCTGGCTGACGGAAGCTCTAGCTGGATGTCTCTGCACTGATCAATGCTGCCGTTTGTTCGAAGTTGACGACAATTTTCGAAGAACGCCATTATGAAGAAGATTGAAGAAAGACCCTGGACCTGGAGTATTGACTCTCCCGATGTACGATGGAGCATAGAAGGGATCTCGAGGCTTTTTAAGATATCCGATTAGATAAGTTTTTTTTTTTTTTTTTTTTTTTTTTTTTTTTTTTTTTTTTTTTTTTTTTTTTTTTAGCCATGGCTTAATTTAATTTAATATTTTTAAGGTTTTTTTTGGTCAGTCAATCTAAATTTTTTTTTTATAGTGGCCATTTTTATTTTTCATTATGTTGTTCAAAGTGATAATTATTAATTTTTATTATGAGAGATATAATTTAATGTTTTATGTTTACAAGTAGAACGAGGGATATTACTAATATGTATGTGTATATTGATGTATAAAGGAGTTATGGCAATGAGATAAGATTTCTCTAAATTCTATTGTTTAACGTAAGGTGATTGGATTATATTAATTTGTGTTAATAGAAATGAATAAAAATTTTGGTTTGTTTCCCTCAGTTAAAATTATGTCTGTCATGTTTTGTGAATAATCATTTGTGAATTTCTGTTAGCCACAGAATCTAGGTTATTGTTTTAGTTAGGAGATTGGTTACACAACGCAATACTAACCACTATACGTTTTAAATATAAGGTATAAGTTTAAAATAATTAATTAATACTTGATTTGTTTGATTTAAATAAATTAAGTAATTAAAAAAAAGTCAGATACAACAAGCACAACTAACAAGTCAAAAATATGCTTATTCTATTGTCTTTAGAACAAAGCCTATTTATACGTACTAGCTGATTTACAATAATGTTATTGAAAACAGATTTATGTAAACAAGTTAGGTAATTTTGAAATTTAACAATTTTAAAATCATAATCTGATCTTTTATCATATAGATCAAAAGTAAAATTGCTATGAGAATTTATTTTTATGTTTATATCTAAAAAGTTTTCATTTACTTTATAGGGGTTTATATCTAAAAAGTTTTCATTTACTGTAGAGGGGCTCCATCTTGCATGAAAATAATTTCCCCCAGGCATTGTGTTTGCTGAAGTGCCGGAATGACAAAGCTGTTCAACATGTGGCGATATTTCTCTCCGGTAACAGAACAGGTTTCCGGTCCTGTCGGGGTAATGGTCTCATAGAAGAATGGACCTACGATAAATTCCGCTGTGAACCCACACCAAATAGTTACCTTTGGTGAATGTAAGGGAATTTCTGTGACTGCATGTGGTGATTTGTCATCCCAAATTCGGCAGTTCTGGGTATTCACAGTTCCATGCAGGTAGAAGTGGGCCTCGTTGCACTGGTTGAGGTAAAAGAATTTGACCAGTAACGCACGCTCGACTAAAGAAGGAGACATTGCACATAAACTTTCAATCCGATTGATTCGAAACGTAACACATTGCCTTTTAAAACCCAAGCAGCTGGCACTGTGCCAATGTATGTAACGGGAAATTTGAATAAAGAACTTCTTCTTCTGCTCAGCGTACGTGATATTGCAGATCACGAGACTTTATCGGTGATTATGTAGATTTTACGCTTTTTTAAAAGTGTTGCCATATTGCACTTGAACTAAATAAGAAAATGTGCATAATAAAAGGTAATTTTATTCCGTATTAATTTGCATTTGTTAACACTCTATTTTCTATTAAACAGCGCCAAATATTCCCCTAGCGGTGACTTTTGGAACTAATTTATTTTTTCGCGGAATCCTTCGTCCCCCGTCTTGTTTAATCTTCCTACAAAATGTGGCGTCATTCTCGCAAATAGATCGCGCTACAGAACACTATTCCTTTTTATAACAATTGAATATGGCAATGAAAAAATTAATTGTATTTCGTTTACATGTACGTACATGCAATTTTTTCTTCTTCTCGTTCAACTAAAAAACTGGAAAAAGCAAACAGTTAAAATATTCCCCGTGTAGTACCTAAATTTAGGTATATCACATTCAACAGTAAGCCCTGTCCTACCTTTTCTCAGCTTTTCTCGGGGGGGACTTTTCAGGGGTGACACTGCAAATATGTCACCGCTGAAATCGGGAGATTTATTATATAAAATAAAAATAACCTCTATGAAGGAAAAAAAGTTTTTCTTAGACATCCTTCGACTGGAAAAAAGAGGTACTATGATTGATGTCTTATAATACCTTTTCATCCAATCGTTTTGTTAAAGAAAAAACACGCATCTTTCTCCTTCAGAATTTCATTTTATTCCGTTGAAGGGTAAATCTCTGTAATTCCACTTCAGTCATTAGGGTGGTGGTATTAATTTAGACTGCATTAAATCCCCAGTTATTAATGTGTATTCTCGTTCGCTCCCTTATGCCTTTTGCAAGATTGAATGGGTGCAGCTCCGGTTTTATCACTTGCTGTTGAATAACATAAGGGTAGAGTACGACTTCTCTGCTTCCGCTACAATTTAGGCCGAATATCTCTAAGGGCGACAGTCGGGAGAAATAAATCGGAGGTATACTTAATTTTTTACATCTTATTTACGTTTATATTACGTTTATAGAAAATAGTTGCACATAGGTTTATAAAAGGTAGAAAAGAAGGAACAAGAGAGTAAATAAGCGGTAAAAAAGCAACAAAAAAAAAAAAAGAAAACACGAACTAGAAAACATTCCTAAATAACCCATGTCACGTGGTAACAAATAGGTCGAGAATGCAACACTCCCTACCTCTCTTTCTACCTGGCGTCTAATCAGATTGGGAAAAAAAAAACTTTCTCCTTGTCTTTTGTATATTTTTCTCCATTCAAAATTTATCTTCTTTGTAAAGGCTCCTAATGTATACAGAAGGGATCTGAAAGCTTAACGGAAGTAAAAAATAGAATGTAATTTTAGTATAAAAATAACAGCAATGATTAATTGTTTTTAATTCAAGGTAAGCTTATGAAATATAAAATTATTTAGCTTAAACTTATATTTTTATAATGGAATAAAATTACACCTCTGAAAAGATGAAAATAGAAGCAAAATTGTCAGTATCATATGACAACATATTTGTTTATATTGTTATTTAATATACATTAGAATAAAGTCAATAAACAATAAACTTTAATCACATAAAATAATTAAAAATTAATTGTTTAAATAGCTTTATTTCATGTTAAATAAATTTTTGTATTCCTAATATTTATATAAACTAAACATAAAAAAAATTTCGAAAAAGTGTTTTTGTTCTCCAAATAACCCAGTTTGAAACATTTTTATATACTTTCCTGTAAAAGTATTAATGCATTAATTTTTTTCTTCATTTATTTGATGTTTTGCAAAAAATACCATCATCGAGATAAAATAGGGAATCTTCAGATTATTTAACATTCGACTTAAATCAGTTAAATATTTATTATTGATGGCCACTTAAATAACAACGAACACAAAGAAGACTAATTATAGGAAATATTACGTATATTTAGTAACATGACAATATTCATATATATAAGAGAAACAACAAGAAAAATATTGAACCTCAATTCAAGGTTGTTAAAAATAGTGTGTTTTAGTTTCTTTCAGATAGATTTTTGTGTCAATGCGAAATATATATATATATATATATATATATATACATATATATACAGTGTGTAACAAAATTATAAGACCACCCAAAATATCACTTAATATTACACAACATAAAATGAATAATTTTAAAATTTGAAGCAGATGAAAAAAGTTATATTTTCTCAAATTAATCGCTTAAAGGAAAATAAATTGAATTAATTTCACACAGCAAATGATTTTTTGAAATCTCGGTGTAACATAAATATAAGACCACTTATTTTTTTATTTAAAATCATTTGCGCTTTTAAAACTATTTCATTTTTTCTTTCAAAATCGTAGATAAACTGTAGCTTTACATCACAAAAAAGTCCAAACGATAATATTGTAAAAGAAAATAGAATTTAATTTGTTTGTTTTTATGAGGAAATTCACAATGCCGCGTGGAAGAGAATTATCTGAACTAGAAGTTCGAAAAATTTGGTTTTATAAGAGCTCTGGAAAATCGGAATGTGAAATAAGTAAGATACTTAACCGTTCTAAAACTGCTATTCATAACGTTTTAAGTAAAAGAGATTTTTATGGAAAATATAAAAGATCTGGCAGAAAGAGTACATTATCAGCTCGCGATAATAGACGAATTTTCAAGCTTGCAACGAAACAGAACTTGTCTACTCGTAAAATAACACAGCAGACAAGTAAAACTATTTCACATATGACAGTCTGGCGCACTTTAAGATCAAATTCAAATGTTGCTCTTCGGAAATTAAAAAGAAAACCAAGACTGTTAAAGCATCATAAAGAAGGAAGGCTGAAGTGGGCAAAGGAAGTCATGACCTGGGATGCTGCTTGGAAAAATATTATTTTTTCCGACGAAAAAAAATTTAATTTGGATGGCAATATTTCCTACTGGCATGATTTACGAACGGAACCTCGGGTTTTCTTCAGTAGACAGATAGGTGGTGACTCTGTGATGGTGTGGGGAGCTTTTACATATGATGGGAAATGTGATCTGCAGCGAGTTCTTGGAAAAATGGACTCCATTTGTTATCAACAACTGCTTTACCAACACCTTATACCTTTTGGCCCATTTTTAGGAGGATCAAACTGGAAATTTCAGCAAGACAATGAGCCATGAATGTGTCTAAATCAACTAAAAAGAGGTTTCAAAAAGAAAAAAAATCAAGGTCTTAAACTGGCCAAGCCTTAGTCCGGACCTGAATCCCACCGAAAACTTGTGGGGCCATTTGGCTCGTCAAGTGTATGCAAATAACCGTCAATATGATTCTGTGTATGAATTGGAACTGGCTATCATGGATGAATGGGACAAAATTCCCAAATATTTACTCGAAAACCTAATTAATTCAATGAAAAATCGAGTATTTGAAGTTATTCAGAAAAATGGTGGATCAGCATCATATTAGTTTTATTAAAAAAATTTGTTTTAAATAGTGGTCTTATAATTTTGCTACAGATATTTGGTTGAAAAAATTTGAAATTGTTGATAAAATAATTAGTATATTTAAATATATCTTAAAAATAATATACATATATTTTATATTTCATTTATTAACATAAACCTAATTTAATTAAAAAAAATTATACTATTTATAGTAAAAATTACAAAATCCACAGTGGTCTTATAATTTTGTTACGCACTGTATATATATATATATACATATATATATATATATATATATATATATATATATATATATATATATATATATATATATATATATATATATATATATACATGTATATATATATATATATATATATATATATATATATATATATATATATATATATATATATATATATATATATACATGTATATATATATATATATATATATATATATATATATATATATATATATATATATATATATACTAGCTGAGTGGCAACCCGATGTGTTGCTTTTTCGATTTAAAATGAAATAGTTTCATTTCTTAATGATTAAAAACCGTGTTATCACTTTTTAAAATATATTAGAATTTTTAAAAAAGGAAATAATAATTTAAAATTTTCTTTCTCAAATGTCGGTTTTTGGCTTTTGAAATAATTCTTTCAAATTTCCGTTTTCAAATTTTGCTTTTTAGACAAAAAAGAAATTCATTCAATTAGAAAAAATTCTAAAGGTTTTAGCTTCTCATTTCCTAAAACTAAAATTGTTTCTGGTACTTTAAAATTATTGCTTGATTTCAGTTATTAAATGACTCATTCTCTAATAATTTTTCCTTTCGGCTACTGAGCAGAATTTCTTTTGAAGAGTAGAGTTCCTGGGTCTATGACTTTAACTCCTGTCGCAAGATGCTAATTATCAATGTATATGTGCTGAATAGAAAAAATTATGAAGTTAAAGTAAGTTTAAAGTTACCAGTTACTTTAATATAAAAATTAAGTTTAAAACTTTCAAAAAGTAGAAGGGTAAGATAAATTTAAAAATTAGAAATATATTAAGATTAAATATATTATGATTAAAATGAAGAATTATAAAAAATTTAAAGAAAATAAGTTGAAATTAATTTTAAAGTTACGGAAAAATGGCCCTCAGCAAACAAGATGGAAAGTTTACATAATAAAACAAAAAAAAAAGCCCTGTGCAGGGACAAACAATTCGTAATGAGATGATTGCAGAGTTCAGCGGGGGAAAACAAAAAATATCAAGATAGGAAAATTTGGAAAATGCGACACCACCTAGGACGGAACCCACAACATAGGGTTTACGAGGTCAGCGCAATGGCACTGCTCCATGGCAGCACACAAGCAGGTGAGCAAGATGGGAGGTGTATCGCGGTAAGGCCGAATGTAAATTTTAATCTCGGGTGGAAAAAGTGCTTAAAAATAGAAAGACAGTTCTGACGAATTCAAAATTGGTGGCGGAAGAATCCTCATCAGTTGCTCATTAATTAGAAACAAATGTCACGAATTTGCTGGAATTATTAGTGAGTAAAATAATAAGTCTAAAAATTATGAACTCGGCATTCAGTTAAAAGTGAGTTTTGCAAGTACGCTCTTTTAGAATGAAAGCATTTTTTTATTAAATGTATTTGTTATATTTTGGAAGCTTACCATCTAGCAAATGTCGATATATCGTAAAATTGACATTAATAGGTGCAGAAAACCGAAATATTTGTCCATCAAAATTGTCGATATCGTGAAATTCGGAAAACTGCTTTGGAGAAAAAGCTTTGTTTGCAATGAAAAAGATCTTTAACTTTATAAAAATGTGTATATCCTTAAAGATGAAGAGTTGTAGAACACATGGAAATAAAATATTTGTCGATCGGTGAACGGAAAAGTTTAATTTTTCCGTGCATGAAAATAGTGGAAATTTGCAAAACAGAAAGGAGCTGGCCCACCCGGAATGTCAGCTGTTTCTGCTGTTCGCTTCTTTTGAGTTCGGCGGTTTAAATTTAATAATTAAAAAAGTTTAAAGTTTTGGACGTTGAGAATAGCATCAGTGCACGAGTCTCATCCGTCTGCGTATATCGGTACCAGTCGCGATATCCTGCTATGCTCGGTTCGCGAGATTAGCCCGTCCCCGTGTCTGCTCACTAAATTACTAACATTTGTTTACCTTCAGCTGTTATTAGTGAGATAGATAGATAGATAGATAGTAGTAGTAGTAGTAGTAAAGTCTAGCAGACATACCGAAACTGCAAAATGTACAGCTGATAGAGAAATATATAAATTAATACAAATACTTCCATAGTGAATCCCAGACTCAGCTTTTAGGAAGATAAATATACAAAAATATAGGGAGAACCAAATTACAGATAACACTATGAATTCGAGCTAAAAAATTATCTTTCTGTTTCAACAGTGCCGACATTATCACTAAAAAAGGAACTTCTAATGATGTTTTCCTAACTTAATTTTCCTTTGTTTTGGATATCATTTTAAACTTATATACTCACACTCACACATATATATATATACATATACTTTCAAATTACCTTACAAGAAACTCTGTCTTTAAAATTAACATTTTATAGTTTGTCATCAATTTTTGAACTTCAGTTTGACCTTCTTATCATCATTTCATAGGTTGGTTTGGTTTGGATCGCTATGGTCACCTTTTTGCTACACGATGGATAATTAGAACAAGACCTACAGTTTAAAGCCGATTCCGAACGGCTACAAACATCCATGCCAACAGTGGGACTCGAACCCACAGGATCTGAACCGAATGCGAAGCGCCCTAACCATTCGGCCATCACTTGCCCATCATTTCATAGGCGTTATGCTTGACTGTCTTCTTGTATTCTACATATAATGGAAACTATTTAATTTACAGTACACATACTAAAGATACTTATGATTTTTACTCCGCCTGTGAGATTGGTATTACGAGATGATTGTAAGGACAGTTGAATTATCTTGCTTGTGTAATGGGTAAAAAAACGCTATCTAACCAGTGAAATTGCTTCGTTTGCGATGCGTCTGAGAGCAGCTTTTGTCCATGTTTACAAAGAGAGAGCGACCAAACAAAAAATAGGGTCCCAATGTAAGGCATGTGGTCATCAAGTAATGGATGCTTCCCTAAGTTTCCAGACTTGTATAGCCCAACAGAAGGGCAACAATACGTCATATTACAAGTAATCTTCATCAGTCACCAATTTCGATGGATTTTCAACGCACTGTTCGACGCATGTTACATCTTAAAAGCCGAAGTTTGAATGCATTTGCTGATTACAGCTATCAAGATCAAATGTTTCCAGTTCTTTACAGGATCACAAGGATTAGACTATAAAGAATGAAAAAGGATAATGTGGTTGGATGAATCACGTTTCAAACTATACCATACGTATGACAGGGTTCAGATATGAAGAAAATAGCACGGAAGCATGAACCTTAAATATATTACAACACCAGTTGAGGCTGGTGGAGACAAGATAATAGCGAGAGGGATGTATTCCTGGACTTGTTTGGACCCTTTAATATGTGTGGAAGAAACCGCTATTTAAATATTGTCGCTGACCATGTACTTCCGGTCAGTTGTGTTAACGGTTTACCGCACTGGAGATGGATACTTCCAGCAGGACAATGCTCCCTACCATAAAGTTTACATTGCACAATGATTTGAAGAGCACGACGAGAACTTCATCTTACTTATATGGCTTCCACAATCACCATATCTCAGTGCAATTGAGATACGGGATACGGGATATACGGGAGGAGATCATAATGGGTGTTAGGCAGCTAGATCCAATACCACTAAATTTTATAAAACAATGAAAATACAGTTCATCAGATATGGTCTCAGATTCCTTAAGCCACCTACAAACATCTCGTAAATTCCATGCCATGGAGAATCGTTGCAATATTGAGAACAAAAGGTGACCCAACGATGCACCGAGTAGGTAGTCATTATAAACTGGCCACTGTAATTGATCTTAAGAAGTAATATAAATACTAATACACAAGTTGATCTAAAGAAGTGAGATGCAAGAATAAGAAAATAATTGATCAACATGGGATAAAAACTATGAGAATGATTTTAAAGTTTCCAAAACATATCAACTTTATTGCAATCACTTTTTCAGGTGATAATTTAGTTCTTTTATCCTATAATTGCGGGACTGATATGTTCAGAGAGAAAGATGTTCAATATGCAGCCGAAGTCAGGAAGCTGAGAGACTTTTTCAGCTTAGCCATAAATCCTTCATGACATATCTTTGACAACAGAACATAGACGGAAAGTGATGCTGTATTTTAGCTCCCGTTTCCCTATTTTAAATTACTGAAATGGAAGAGCAACAATATTAAATTCCCGGTATTTTCATATGTTATGGGAACTTACTATTGAAAATTGTCTTTTCAATAACTCCGGTTTAAGATAAGTACATACGATAACAGAATAAAAATGGAGAAGAATAACTAAGATAATATATTTCATTATTGTTAATCAGTTAAAATCGCATAACATTTAAAATAAATTCCTGGACAAACTGGGTCATAATTAGAACTATATCCGCTCCTAATCTTTAGAAGCTCATTGCAAAACTGTTGAGTTGGATGGCCATCAGAAAATTTGTAGGATTTCAAACACTAGTTGTTATGAAAAACATTTGGTTTATGGTCATACGCATGTAAATAAATTAACTCGTGTCAGGTTTTTCACGTTCAATTTTTTTCTGTAAGGAAAAGCTGAGAGATCCAAGAATTAAATTTATTTAAATAACGAGTGGTTTAATGCATTAAAGAGGAAATTTAGGAAAAGTTTGCTTACACATCAACAAGGAAAATTTTACAAAAGGTGTGCGAAAATTTAATAAAAAACCTTCAGTATGTTTCTTGTATTCTATATTTCGAACTGATTTAGAGGGAAATTCGATGATATACATCCCTAGCGTAATCAGCAGTGTTTGGCCTAGGTATTGCCTTTATTAAGGGCCCCTCTGGAACGCATAGCCGATGATCGCTGGACATAAAGGAATTACAAATGCGGAATTTCTTTAAATTTTTACTGGTGAGTGACATAGTTCAGGCACCCAACCCACAACGGAAATAAATATTGTCTATCACAAACTGAGATATAAAATTTAGACTGCTAGAAGAGGAAAAAATGCATGGAACCCGCCCTCATGGGTGGGGCTACTAATGCAAAAATATAAATCTCCATCGTACCCAACAGCTTTGGACCTAGGTTTCGTCCATGTTTTGGACTGCTCAGGAAGGCGTAGCCATTCTCCCTATCATTACGGCGTTGTTAAGCACGAGGGAATCCCCGTTAATATCCATGCAAAGTGTTATGGCGTGTTCACATAGAATCCGTCAGCATCAGCATTAAAGATTCCGTTGGCGCTGATTGGTTAAATAGGTTAATGATTGGTATATGATTGTTTAAAAATGTTAACGCTGACGCTGACGGATTCGATGTGAACAGGCAGTATCAGAGAACAAAAGAGCTGGAATACTCGCTGATACTTTGCACGTAGTAATGTTTTACTATTAATAAGATCGTAACAGACGTAAAGGATCATTTGATCTAAATAACACACCATTGAAAAACAATGCGGGAGGAATGACTTCCGAAGAGTTTGCAAGGATAATCACAACTTGGCACATTGGTTCAGCGGTTCGGAAAAAGGTCCGGGACTTCAGAGATGGTTAGGTTCTTTTCCTACCCCGATCATAGTTAGTTTTTTGCTGACAAACTATACAGGAATGCTTGATGAACAAAGAACATTGCGGTGATAAGCAACGAAAGAGTAAAGTTGCTTTGATCGAAGGGGTTAGGATCGCGGGTTCGGTCTCTTCTCGTCGGTCGACTTAACTTTTAATAACAGAAAACAAGAAGTATGCTTACGTTTGAAATAGAGAAGGTGAATTTCACTTAACATAGTGATTCCCAAACTATCAAATGAAATAATTTTAATATTCAGGAAGAAAATAATTAACTTTTTTAAAATTTTTGGTGAAAAATTTTAACAGTTTTCTTCTCATATGATTTCAAATTTCATTTCGTTTTCTTCCAAGAACTATATATTCCCGAGGTTAGGTTTAATTTAAGCTTTTCTATACACAAGGATATCCTTAGATATCTTTTTTGATGCATCTCTCCAGGACTTGAGTACCGAAATTCTGTAGTCACAACTCCCAGTGTTTACTGCAGGTTTGGAATCCATATGAACTCAACATTAAGTTTTGTCTCAGCCTCATCATACACCCTTTTGTTATTTCATGGACAACTAACCGTCACAGCATTACTTCACTTTATAACGGTATCGTATCCAGACATCTCATCAAAGTCTCTTGTAAAGAAGTAATTAAGAAAAAGAAAAACCAAGCTTCCTGATCTTAATGCATCATGAATACTGAATTTGTATAAAGTCTGAGCATGAATCATTCTTCATTAATGAGTAGTTCAACATGACTAACTTCGAGACGCATATCATTGCATGAACAGAACCACGTCAGCCTTTTCTTTTGCGTAGAGGACTAGAAATAGACACAAGAAATTCCACTCAACAGAATGAGCGGGAAAAAAAAAGGAAAAGAAGTTAGTGCCTGGTCTGGCATTCTTATAAAGCTTTAATGCTGCTGTTTTTGTTTGCGAGTACGAATCTTTCACCACACAGACCTAGCAGCCAATAATAGACACCCCGACAGGGACTGTAAGGTAAAGGAAGCTAGGTCTAATTATGTCTTGCGAAGAGGTTTCCAGGTCTAAAAGGACCCTGCTCCAACATTTAGTCGATTGTTTCTTACGCTAGTGAAGATTGCACTGGCGATGGTGTCTTTGACTGAGTTATATACGTTTGCTTCCCCAAACGAAGACTTCCGTAAATAGACCTTGCGAATACGGATAGGGAGGCTGTGAATAACCACTGAAACGTTTAAAACATCTCAAACTTGCTTATAATTTACCATAATATGCAGTTAATAGCTTGGACGAGTCTTGAAATAGTATATCGTCCATTTTCTCAGCGAGGAACCATGAACGATTGTATGAATTCTCCTCTGCAACATAATCGGATGACATACATCTCTTCTGAAGAAAATAGTTTGGCATAGGGATGCAAGAACAGAGATTCTCTTCGCATACTGAAGAAGTTTAGGATCATTTGAAACATTTGTAAGTCACATTTTGCCTGTATTGTTGGAGATGATTAAAATTGAAAATATCTCAATAATCCTCAATACTACAGACAAAATTTTAATCATTCCCATTAATATAGGCAAAAGATGACTTGAGAATGTTTCAAAAGATCCTTGACTTCTTCAGGCAGAAGAGTATGTAAAGACAATATCTCTTATACAATTATACATTTTCAGAATTCGTTATAAAAAATAATCTAATATCTCTAAACCTTTAGCTATTTAAATTGAAAGTAGAGGTCTAACTACTGAAAATTTTAGTACAAATTTCTATTTTCCAGTGGTTCTCAGACTCTTAATAATAAAACCTCTTTAATTAAAAATATATATAATCTGATGAATTACCTGTGTAAGTGTGGTGATCAAAATTACGTAATATTGAAATGTTAACAGAAATTTTAGCTAAAATAATTGCTTTTTTGGGCAAGAATAGAGTCAACGAGATGAGATTTTCTCTGCTCGCCGGATGGGTCAAGTGGTCAAGTCATTGGTTTCGAAGTACAGACGACCGGTTCCGGTCCCCACTCCTGCTTAGAATACGGATACTACATTCTCAAAAGATTCTTTTTAAAACATTACATCAGAGTTCACTGATTAATATTAGTTATGGGTTCTAACACTGTAGTACATTAAATTCGGAAAGGGGTGCCCTATGGCCCAGTTGGCAAGGGCAGCGGGCCAGTGATCTGAACGTCTCTGGTTCGGTTCTCGTCGCTGCAAATCCACCACCATGTACACTAATGGCGGCTGGTGCACGTAAAATCTGTCGTGGCTGCAATGTCCTCCAAGTTCTCAAATTTTCCTCTGGAGGTGGGGGGTCAAGAGTTCAGGTCTTATCACCTGACTCGGTTCTAAATTACGGGATCGGCTTTTAGGAGGTAATGCTGGCCATCTATACGGTGCCCCTTTAAATGAATGGCGAGCACAGTGAAAGCCGAACAGCAGTGTATAAGCATGCGTCTGCATTATTTTCTACGATACATTAACATATGATCTGAAATGACGTACAATTTATTCTTACATACTTCTCTTGTTGAACGATGTCACCCGAAATGACAAAGCACACTTCTCTAAAAGAGACTTTTTGGTGATCTTTCCACATCCAACCTAATTTCTCACGCATCACGAAATATATAATTAAAATAGAGGTTTTTTTTCCCCTTGTAAATAAGAAAATACTTAATAAGGGAAGAAATCAAGTTCTTTTACCCTGTAAGTTAACAGTTACTATAGCATGCGTCTAAATTATTTTCTATGATACAACAACTATGATCTCAAATGACGTACAATTTATTCTTATATCCTTCTCTTGTTGAACGATGTCCCCGAAATGACAAAGCACATTCTCTAAAAGAGAGTTTTTGGTAATCTTTCCCCATCCAACCTAATTTCTGACGCATCACGAAATATATAATTAAAACAATGGTTTTTCCCCTGTAAATAAGAAAATACTTAATAAGGGAAGAAATCAAGTTTTTAAACCCAGTAAGTTAACAGTTACTTAATAGCTAGTTGACTTCATATGTTATACAACTTGTAGCTACCCATCTAATCAGATTTCAGTATACCAGCCTCTAACAATATAAAGATGGTATATAAAGATATTTTCATTTACAATACGTTTAAAAAAAGGGGCAAGCTTGAACGATTCTATCTTCAATTCATGCATCGCAAACCAGGAACCTCAGTTTAATGACTCCATGAATGTTCCCTGCAGTAAAAGGATGACATGAACTTTTCTTTGAGTAAAATATTTCACAACACGGATGTAGTAAAAAGTATATTTTTGTTTATGCTCTTCAGCCTTGAAACGTATTGGTTTTTCTGGGACGATTGCAGGTCCCTTTTTATTGTATTTCTGGGGATGATGATATCTTTGTAGATACTTTTTCACTATTAGTTATAAAAAAATGATCAAATTTCCAAAATTCTTGAGCTGTTTCAACTGAAAGCAAATTAATATATCATTCAATTTCCCATAGCAAGTCTCTATCGAATCTTTAAGAACTTTAATAATAATAATAATTATTATTATTATTGTTATAATAAAAATCTAGTGAGTTGTTTGTGAATTTCTTTGCTAGTTTGGTCGCATGCGAAATATTTTCGGTGTAAAAGAACTTTTGAAATTATTTGTATCACTGACATTAACCATCACAGTTTTGAATTTTAGTGGAAAAGGAAAATTATGTAAGATTGCTTGGAGCTCCGTGGAAATTATAGTAACCCAAAACTGAAATTTCTCTGTGATTTATTGAAACTTTTTTTTTAGAAGATTTGGTTCTGCAATAGCATATTGTTCATCGAGTCTACTAATCAGGCCAAGGCTTTGTAATTCTTAAAACGTGGGTTAGATCCCCTCTCCTGAAAGACGAACGCTTCATTTCCAAAAGTGTCAAATATTCAGTACATCTAAATTCACTGATTGATCTCGTAATAAGCAACGACATTAGGTCCCTTAAACCCTTTAAGATATAAAAATATCCCCATGACAACAGCATTTTTGGCACGAGGAAAGCTAAACTGTTGAATAGTATTTTATAGTATACGTCTAAATTTTTCTCGATGATACAATAATGTAATACCTGTAATTACTTCTAACTGATTTTTTATTATATTTTTTTCTTTTTGAAGAATGTTTTTTTGAAATGAGAGCGTGCTGTAGAGTTAATGCAGATGTTTCTCCACCTATGGCCATGTAACAAGAGAGAATTTCATATACAGTGAAACATCTCTATGGCGGCCTCTCGTGGTTCCGAAAAAAGTGGCCGTTTTGAAGGATGGTCGTGGAAAAGGGGTTTCTTACCTGATATTTGCTCTATGGTGTCTTTATTTGGTTCTGAAGATATGCGTAGCGTCGGGGGGGGGGGAATGTGCCCCCCCCAACTTAACTTGAAATAAATTAAAACGTTAATATATGTTCAGTTAAAATCGGAAAATTGTAGAAAACTTTTAAGAAAGTTGGTTTTTCCATTTTCAAGCTGGGAAACTGAAGATTCCGATTATGTCTTTAGCCTTAACATAGTTTTTAACAGTGACATGACCCATAACCAAAATTCGATGCTATTATTTTTTTTCTCATTTTATTTATATTATATATTTTTCTAATTGTATAACATTTGAATATTACTCAAACATCAATTTTATTGTTATTCAATTTAAAAAAAAATCATAATATTTCATATTTTATATAACGTCCGGCAGTCAATGCACTGAGGAGGGCCCTAACTGAATTCAATTCGGCCCCCCGTCCCCTAAAGGTTAGAAGCACGCTACACCTATAGTTCTGAACAAAACATGGCCGTTTAGAGGGGTGACCGGCTAGAGAAGTTTCACTATATTTAGTTGTTCAGTCACATTTGTAAGAAGTTACTGTTTACCCGATTCTCCTTATTGACGCAACACCATTATTTTAATTGATAAACAGCTTCTTTTACTTTTTCAACTTAAATTATATACTTGCCAACTTTAATTACACTTTTGCCAAAGAATTTGGTGCATCTGTTACAGACTCTTTAGATCTTTCTATAATTTTATATTTATTTCAATCAGTATTTAGTAAAAACCTACATATGAAAATTTGTGGCATTACTTTTACTTCTCTTCAGTTATAAGTGAATCTCATTTTTTGGGAATATCTCTGATAGGTAATATTATATATATATACAGTGGACGCTCGTTAATTCAAACTCGGTTAATTCGAACTTTCGGTTAATTCGAACTAATCCAAAGGCCCCCAAAAACTTGTATTGGAGTTAATGTTAAAAATATCTCATTAATTCGAACTAAATTTTTATCACTTCGGTTAATTAGAACTAAAAATTTGACAAAAAAAAATTCTTTTTCCTCGTTTAATGGAGAAAATACACACTGTATTTATTATTTTGTGTGTCAAAATTTCTTTTCTATGTAAAGAGGCACATGCCTGCATTCCTAGACTATTGTATGTCCTCTAAACGTTAGTAGCTATTGTCCTTCTTATTAGTGCTAAACGGAAAAAGGAATTTTCCTTTATTTGGAGGGATTTTCTTAGAATTTCAGAAAAAACTAGTCTTTACTACAGATTCTAGGGAACTGCGTCAGTTATAACTGCAGTGCAGACAAGTTAATGTGGTCTAGTTTTTCTTCCTCATTGTGTGGTGTGAACGTGTAAAAATTCAGGATGTCTACACGTGGAAAGTACAAAACCCTAACTTTGGAGACAAAGGTAGAAATTTTAAAGAAAGTAGAGAATGGCGAATGTAAAAAAAAGTTAGCAGCTGACTATGGAATTAAAAAAATGCCTTGTCAACTAATTTGAAAAACAAGGAGTCAATTTTAGATTCATGGGAAAAATCAAAATTTGCTAGAGGAAGGAAACGCATGGGAAATGCGTCCCAAGAAGTTCTAGAAAAAGCTCTACTGCTATGGTTACAGGATGTTAGATCTCGAAATTGTCCGATAAATGGACCCCTAGTGCTGACGAAGGCTGATGAATTGGCAAGTCGAATGGGTATTGAAGATTTTAAATGCAGTGATGGATGGATTTCTCGATTTAAGTCTAGGCACAATATTTCTTATCAAACTGTAGCCAAAGCTCTGATGTAAACGAAGAAGTATGCACTAATTTCGGTAGGAAACTGCCAGGGCTTTTCTCTACTTACCTGCCGAAAGATATTTTTAATACGGCCATAATGGACAAAGCCATAATGGACTCTATTAAAACTCTGAAAGCATTTACTCAGATAGAACCTTCCTCTGAAAATGAATTGAAATGTTTACTTCAAATCGAGAAGATGGCTGAACAATGTAGGCATCATAAACAGAACCAAACATCCATTTTACAGTTTTTCCCCAAAATGTAATTCATATTTTTAATAAAAGTTTACTTTATACTGCATATCTTCTGCTTCATTTTATGATTAAGGTAAGTCTGTATTACTTTTTAATATGTTTAACTTTAGATAACATAGTATAATATAGATTTATGGGGTTATACATACTAGGAGATTTTCTTCTTCAGTGATACACATTTAAAGTTATATATTTTCTCTTAACATCGGATAATTCGAACTTTTTCTGAGAACCTTTGAGTTCGAATTAACGAGCGTCCACTGTATATATATATATATATATATACGTGCAGAATGAAGTTTGTCGGAAAACCCTCGGATTCAAGCAAACTTTTAAGTATCAACTTAGAAATTACAACTAAGTCAGTTTATGTTTTGTATGTTTTGCATTTCATGTTCATGTCATGTTTCAAACATGTTTTCATGTTTTTCATTTCATGCATTTCATGTTCATGTCATGTTTTGTATTTTTATGTGTTTCATGTTTTGTAATTTTCGTAATAACCCCTAAGGTTTTAATACCTTGTTAAGGTAATTAGGTAAATGCTTGCACTCAGAATCACGGTTACGCACGTGCATACAGTCTTCACACGTTACTTAATAAGTGATTATAGATTTATTCATACTGAAATATAAAAACACAAATATATTAATATTTAAATCTTCATTTATATTTTAAAAAAACATTAAAAAATCAAAAGGCTGCCATTTGTATGAAGTCTGTTTGAAAATATCTGAAAAATCGACGTAAAAAATGCTCACTTGGAAAACTGATTTTAATTGAGTATTATGTACTAAAGATATATCATTAAGACATTGTTTTCTTTCTATTTTAAAAATAATCGAATAAGTCAAAAATAGTTGATTATTATTTACTGATAATGATAAAAGCAATAAACTACCATTGTAAGATATTAAGGTAAAGTTTCTTAACTTTAGAAAGTTTGTTACTCACAAGTAGACTTGATTCCTCAAGAGATTAATAATAACAACATTATATTCTATTCTAAAAAAGAAATGAATTGTTGAAAAGTTCTTCCTTGCTTGCATATTGAAATTTTTCACCAAAAAATGATATGTTTTAATTCTGCGTTCAAAATACAGAAGTTATTGAACTTCTAAGAGATTCTACATTTATTTCGTGTTTTAAGGAAACCAAGTGTAAGAAAAAACGTGTTTTTTTATATTTTTGAATTTCAGTCCTGGTACAAAAATAACAGCCCCGTGCTTGAAATCTGTCAGTGACTGTAAAAATTGCTAGATCTCCCTGTTTCAAAGAAAGCCTCCCATGTGATTCTATAAGCAGAAGCAAACGGGGATAAAAATAATGTAAATATACCAGGGAAAGTTTTCAGAGGAAATCTGTATGAGAGATGCAAGAGCATTAAAAATAACAGCCTCTTTGTGGTTTTATATAAGAGAAAAGACAAAATTTTACTTGAGTAACAGAAAATATTTCCTGTCTGTTATGATGCACAATTATTGAGATTGATGACTATAAATTTGATGTTTTTCATGATTTGCACTTGAAATATTTTTCGCAATGAACTCAAGTGTAATAAACTCATTTTGAATTTAAAATCATATATGCTTTTGGGTTCTTTGTCGTCTTAAGGTTATAAGTAATTTGTAATTTCCATTCGGACGATAGGGTATTAATTAGACAATCAGAGAAAATTACACAAAATCCTGCGTTGTCGTTTTTCTTTAGAACCCAACAAAATATTAAACATTGAAAATATAAAGGCACAAATAGTGGCCAAATGGTGGCCAAATAGGGGCCATAGTGCACAAATAGTGGCCAAAAGTTTGTCAGCGATCAAGATTCTGAATTTTTTATTCATGTTCTATACATTGTATACTGTTAAAATGCCCATTACAAAAATTATCTATATTTATACATAAAAAATATTGTCTATTATTAAAATATTATAATAGTTAATATATAGGTATTAAAATATTCATGTTCTATACATTGTCTAGTATTTAAATATCCAGCATTTTTCATTCTAATTAAATATATTTTCGAACTAATTTCGACAATTTTCAAGCAACTGAACACGAAATACTCAACCTCACAGAAAAAAATCATATCAATAAAATAGCTAATTCATTAAGTAAGTTCATTAGATTAAAAATTTAAAGGAAAAAAACTGCTACTTTTCCAGTATCCCTTCAAAACGAATTTCGATTTGTAATAAGAAAAGGAATAAAAGTTTTTGTTTGAAAATAGAAATTAAGATTTTAAAATCTCAGGCTTTCCAATATTCATGTAAATCTTATTTAAAGTTTATATGACGTTTGTAATTATAAACTGTATTATATAAACTTCTGCAATTTTAGACGATTCAAGGCTTCTAAAGTTCCAAATAATTTTACAACACCGGAGAACTAATGGATTACAGAAGAGCCCTTCCCCGCTACAAATTTACAATAACTTTGATATGATACGAAAATTTTGAGACACAAGGGCTCTGCTTTTTATTTTGCTATTATTGAGACAATTTTGATGATTCGCCTATCTAACATAATTTCTTAGCATTGAGATATAATTTGAATCTTTCTTGGTTTAAAAAAAAACTCCATGAAGTGACATAAACATCGTATGCTCTTTATCATAAGAATAAATTGAAAGGAGAGAGAAACTAAACTATTGGAAACTCGTCCAAGAATCAAAATACCCAATATTAAAATGATCGGCATGTGGAATAACCTCCATTTTTTGGGTACAACTTACAGCTGCCATCCTTTGTATTCTACATTTAGATTGAAAAGGAAAATAAAAGACTTTCAATGTTGACTGATCAACATTAACTGAATGGCTACGAACTACAAAAACTCAAAATATGCCAAATTATTCAAATTTGGCAATCTAATTAAAAGAATAATAATTATTAGGGCTTTTAAAACTATTTAAGAATTTAGAAATATTAACTATTTCAACAATGGAAGAATGATATATTTATTTAAAACATTAGAAAGTACAACGCTTAAAATTTCTTTATGTTCAAAATAACCTTTTTTCTGTTTTAGGTTCCTCTAAGTACGCAGGCATTCCCAACTGGCTCCTAACACTTTTTATACTGGCCACTCCTGAGATAAACCAGTCTTTTAGGACCTTTTCACATAACGCCCGTCAACGTCAACGTTACTCTTATTGAAATATATTCAACCAATTATAAACCTCCAAACGATTAGCCACGGAATTCTTAAGGTCTGTGATTTGTTTAAAATGTATCAATACGAGTAACGCTAACGCTTACGGACTCTATGTGAACAGGTCTTTATTGGTACATGTAAATGCTAAAGTTTTTCTTCATACATATGCTTGTGTGCATATAACAGGATGTAAAATTGCCCCTGAAAGCATGGCTTAACTATCCGCCGTCATTACTTCAAGCTCGGAAATTTGAAATACACTCATGTCCATAAATTAAGGATAATTCAGAATCACCCGGAAGTAAAAATTTCAACTGTAGAATTATCACACACATCTTCAAGAATAATATGCAAATTTCGGGAAGCCACCAGATTGCGCCTATAGTATGTCACAATGACGAGAGTGTAAGAGAGGGGTATATAAGGAATGGTGGCAAAGAAGTAAAATTATTCACAAGCTTTCTGTAAGCCGCTCAGTGCCATAACCGAATAGTTATGACACAGAGGACGCATGTGGATGACTTTTTACGTGGTAGAATTATCGGCCGCCTGGAATGTGTGCGTACTCAGATGGAAGTATCCGAGGAACTTGGAATTGCCCAAAGTGTCATCTCTAGGCTTTGGCAATGATTCCAAGATGATGGAAATGTCAGTAGACGTTACAATAGGGGTCGCCCCCGAGTTACAACGCCGAATGAAGACCGTTATTTGGAAGTAACTGCCAAAAGAAGCAGACGGAGCACAGTATCCGAGCTGTCTCGTCAGCTATCTGCTGCCACGGGTACCACAGTTTCAAGGCTAACCGTGTACAGACGTTTGGGAAATATTGGTTTGGGAAATATTGGGAAATATTTCATCGCATGGGAGACATACAATGTATTAACCATCATACCAACCATGCAATATTAAGTTTTTGTTAAGGAGATATTTTTTACAATTGATCCAGGGAGCAAAAATCGTAGTTTTTATGAATGGTATCATACATACACCATCTTTTTTGTTCTTTATCTTTTGTTTAATAAATGGGCTTTATGAATAAGTCACGTTTGTTTTGTTTCTGAACCTTTATTTGCCGGAGCTGGCATTATCCTAAATTTATGGACATGAGTGTACTTTAGCTTGATCAGAAAACAGTTCTCATGTCCTTTTCCAAATATAAAGTACCTTTGTTTTGTTAGGAATGCCTTATGTATTGCATGCAACTGAATGGGTTGTGATAGTTGAATTTAATTTCCATTATTGGCGCCCCGGGGGGGGGGGAGTCTCGGTTAAAATTGAGGTGGCACCAGGGGGTGGTGTTCCTCCATCTATACCAGTGGTTCTTCACCGGGGGTGCGAGAGAAGGTTCTAAATTTTTAAGGAAAATAATCAATTGAGTGAATAAATTAATGGATATTTTTCCACGGGAAATATAACGAAAATTAATAGATGAATCCATTTTTGTTTGACCTAAATTCAATGGATAACAACGTTGTATTAAAAGACGATCTTATCGCAATACGAGCTAATGCACGCGGAATTTGAAAAACTGGACTAAAAACAGTTCTGGTGTACGCAGTTAGAATTTTATCCAGAATTGACAAAAGTATCATTGGAGACACTTTTACCATTTGCCACCTTTGTGAAATGAGTTTTTGATCACTTTTGCATATCAAAACAAAAGCCAGAAATCGCTTAAATGCAACTGATGACTTAGGCATGGCTCTTTCAAGAAAAAAGAGCCTCGTTTTAAAAGGATAATTATGAACAAACAACAACAACGTAGCCATTAAAAATGTAGATATTGTTTTATATGTAATAATATAGTATGTAATGTAAACGTAAATTTTTTATGCAATAAATAAAGTATCTTCAACAAATATTTTTTCTCGAATAAAAAATTGACACATTTTTCAAAGGGGGTGCGAGAGCTTATTTTCAGATTCAAGGGAGTGTTGACAATTAAAAAGGTTAAGAACCACTGATCTATACGGTGCCCCCATTGAAAGCAACCAACAATTCTCGCGGAATATGTGCGAACGCCTTCAGTGACAAAGTGCCCTGCATTGCAAACAACATCTTCCATTATTGGTTGGAATAATTTAATGGATTATCATAGACGTGATAGAAAATAAAAAAAATATATTCAAAGCCATTGCAAATAAATTAAGATAGATAAATTAAGGTATAAAATGAGAAATAAATAGAAATAATTATTTATTTGAAATGTTACACAAAGAACGTTGTCAGATAGAATTTTATATTTTTATATTGTATACAAAAATACATGAAAGTATCAAACTTAATAGATTCTGAATTTCTCGATATATTTTTGGCACATGGTCAAAATTCATTACTGCTGTCATTACATCAGTTATTCAAATTTTTAAGACATTTATTGCAATATTCCGTTGAAAAAATATAAATACACACCTTAAATTAAATAGAACGCAACAGGAGAATTGTAGATCTGTTTTCGTAACTATAACTTTTCTTTATGGGTTTTAAACTGGTAATGCTGTTAATATAAAGTTACTATTTTATTCCCTTACCTTTTTGTTTTTATTTTCTAATTTCATATGAAATGATCAGACAATTGAATAAACTTTTTTCATTATAAATGTAATTATTAAGAATTTTATATTTTTTACATAATATGAAATTCACAAACATTTATTATTAAGAAGCAGTGGCTTAGTAATTTATTCAGCGGCCTGGAGCAAGTAAAATCGGTGCGCCCACTTGTTTCTTGGAAGAGTTCTGGCGAAATTTATTTTCTATCTACCTTTATGTCGATTTAAAACCTTACTTAATGACAATTTATTTGAAATTCAAAACATTTCAACAATAAGAAATTCAATTTAATAAATATGAATGTTATAATAATAAAACAAATTATATTTCTTTAAGTATGAAGTGCCCACTAATATTTACTACATATTTTATAAACTCTATTGACAAAATGCACTTGAGCATGTTTAGTTTGCTCATAAAAAATCCTTCAAAATTGTTCTTTTCACGCTTTCTCGTTTGCAAGTCGGTCAATCATTTTCTCCAGATCAATTTGACAAGCTATTGTTCTTTCAACTGATATCGTAGCCGAAGAGCTAAGATGGTGTTGTGACATGTTGCTTCTTAAATATGTTTTGATTAATTTCAGTTTTGAAAAACTTCGTTCTGATGTCGCTGTCGTCACCGGTAAAGTTAAAAAAATCATGCATGCTGTAATGATGTCAGAGAAGCTACTTGAGTCTGCGGTGTGAATTAAAAGTAGTTCAGCAACTTCGCGTATAGAAGTAATTTGTTTTAATCTATATATATAAAACAGTTCCGTAACTGACTGACTGACATACAACGCACAGACCAAACCGCTGACTCTATAGGGCTGAAATTTTGCATGGCGATTCTTTATATAGTGTAGGGGTGCACTAAGAGAAATTTTTGAAAAATTCTTCTTAGATTTTTTTAAAATTAAATTTTTAAGCCGTTTTAGTAACTTTTTTAAAGTTTGCATTTGGGCTATAAAATTTATATCACCAGAAAGATCATAACCAGAAAGATTTTTCGAATCTTTACCTCCATTTTCTGATTTTTAGAGAATTTTTAAAGATTAATTTTTAGAATTCAATTTATTAAATGCTGATCACGTAATTTCTTTTTCTGGTACTTTAAATAAATTTATCATCACGTGTATAGTAACGAAATAGACAAAAAAAATATTTTTTTCTTGCTAATGCGGCAGACGATAGGCCATTATCCAAAAAAATATTAAAATACAGTAAAAGATATGTTCCTCAAATTGTACTATATTAACTGTACTATATTCTTTAGTATGTCCTATTAGATTTAATTTGAATATTTTCTTCTACTTTATTTTGTCTATAAAAATATCCCTTAAAATTTTTTTATAAATATATTTTTTCGTTTTTTTTACATCAATTGCATACATTGATCGTTGCATTTATTATAAATATATATATATATATATATATATATATATATATATATATATATATATACACTGCCCAAAAAAATTAGGGGAGCAAGCAGAGAAATTAAGAAAACCGTGAGAGACAGCCACGTATTGGCATAAAATGGATAGTTCACCAGTATCAATGCGCAATACAGAAGAAAAGACGTAAAAAAAATTGTGATTAAGCTTTAATTCTTTGAAAATATGGGGAAAACATGAAAAGATGATTTAGGGCAACAATTTGGTTACATGTAAACGATAAAAAAAGTATTGTTTAGAAATGATGCAAGATTTTTAATATGGCGTGTGGTCTCCTCGAACAGCTAAGACTGCTGCACACCTGTTTTCCATGGATGCGATGATGTTATCGATAAGACTTTGGGGAATACTGTTCCACTCCTCAAGAAGTGCAATCTCCAAGTCTCGGAGAGTAAAAGGAGGCCTTGGTCTCGCAGCAATGCATCGTCCGAGCATGTCCCAAACATGCTCGATTGGATTAAGGTCAGGAGAGCACGCTGGCCATTCCATACGCTGTATTGTTTCAGCTTCAAGCATGTTCTCCACAAGATGAGCTGTATGCGGTCTGACATTATCATGCTGGAAAACAAAGGAATCTCCAAAGGCTGCAGCGTAAGGTATGACATGAGGTCTCAGTATATCGTCTGCTGCATATCTTCGGGCCTTCAAAGTACCATTCCGAATGATATGCAGGTCCGTACGTCCACCTATGCTGATTCCACCCCATACCATAAAACCAGCTCGTCTGTATGGTGACCTTTCACGAATGAATGTGGGGTTATTTCGAGTGTCCCTTTCCCTCCATACCAAAACACGTCGGGTGTCACACTCCAGACTGAATCGGGACTCGTCTGTAAACAGCACTTGGCTCCAATCATGTTGCTCCCAATCTCGATGTTCAGCAGCCCATCTTCTTCGGGCCGCACGGTGGCGTGAGGTCAACGGAATGCAGACCATTGGCCTACGTGCATAGAGTCCTCCCTGATGAAGCCTATTACGTACTGTTTGGCTGGACACTTTTTCTCAAAAAGAATAACTGAGCAATCGAATTTCACAGTTAAGGTAGTGAAACAGACGTTTCTGCAACATCCCGATTTCCGCCCTTATGTTCTTTTTCTGGTTTTTGACGTCATGAACTTTGATTTGCATATGAAGTTTTCTTCTTCTGTTTCCTGCTAGGCTTTAAATTATGGATGATTTATTTTATGTTACTTATCGGTGTAAGTATTTGCGTAATTTCGTTAAAACCATGTGCTCCCCTAATTGTTTTGAGCAGTGTGTATATATATATATATATATATATACCGGGTGTCCCAAAAATGACCGACGATTTGAAAAATCAATTAAAGAAAAACGGAAGGCGATAGAAATGTACGGTTTGCTGCATTCTGCTTAGGTAACCAGGGAATTTATTCTCACCAATTTTCAAAATTAGTTACAAAGTTCGTAAACAGATGGCGCTGCTGACTGGGAAAACTATAAAATAATGTTTTCAAAGCAAGAAGCATACGCAAAGTGGCATGCATTGGCCTCCCTATTAGCCAGATTTAACGCCATTCGATTTTTTTCTTTGGGAGTACTTCAAAGACCAGGTGTATCGTCACAATCCACAAACTGTAGATGAACTGGAACAATACATCTCTGCTGTTTATCAGAACATTCACACTGAAATGATTGCACGGGCATCTTCGAATTTTGACCCCAGTCTGCGCCACGTTGTTGCTGCAAAAGGTGGTTATTTTGAAAACATTGTTTTACAGATTTTCCCAGTCAGCAGCGCCATCTGTTGACGAACTTTGCAACAAATTTTGAAAATTGGTGAGAATAAATTCCCTGGTTACCTAAGCAGAATACAGCAAACTGTACATTTCTATTTCTTTCCGTTTTTCTTTAATTGATTTTTCAAATTGTCGGTCCTTTTTGGGACACCCGGTATATACAATATATACACTCATGGACAAAAAAATTAGCGCACCAAGAAATAATTGCGGGATCGTAACGAAACTTGCAATGAAGGTACATGTCGGGGAGATATACGCAAATGATTAGAAATGCAGCGTGATTGCGCATTACGTATAGCCGGTAGAGGGCGTTGAACATCAAACTCTGTGGAGTATAAAACAGGTAACCAAAGCTTGTTTGATTGTGCTGAATCATTTACAAAGGAAGAGCTGAGATAGACATGTCATTACGCCGTGTTCGAAGACAATATAAGCAGTTGTCGCAGTTTGAGAGGGGGAGAATCGTCGAGATGATGGAAGCTGGGTGGTCAGATAGGCGAGTAGCTCGTCAATTAGGCCGCTCTGATTGTGTTGTGAGGAGGTGTTGGGACCAGTGGACCCGAGAGATGTCATGTACACGAAGACCAGGCTTAGGACGCCCTCGACAGACCAGTCGTCGAGAAGACCGCCACATCGTAAGAAATGCACGCGTACAGCCAACTGCTTCATCGGCCGCCATCCAGGCACAGGTAGCACCTTCACTAGGGGCCTCTGTGTCTTCTCGAACCATACGAAGGCGCCTAGCTGAAGGACAGTTGGTATCGCGGCGCCCATTACGTGTGCTGCCCTTGACGCCCACCCATCGACGCCTCCGTTTGGAGTTTTGCCGCGCACGAGGAAAGTGGACTGCAGCGGAATGGAACCAGGTCGTCTTTAGCGACGAATCCAGATTCAATCTCGGCAGTGATGACAATCGTGTTCGTGTGTGGAGAGCCCGTGGTGAACGCTTCAATCCTGCCTTTGCTGTACAGAGACACATAGCTCCCACAGCTGGTGTGATGGTATGGGGTGCCATTGCCTACAATACACGGTTACCCCTAGTATTGTTCCCTGGCACCATGACAGCCCAGCGGTATGTTCATGAAATCCTGCAACCACATGTGTTGCCACTCATGCAACGGCTCCCAAGAGCCATTTTTCAACAAGACAATGCTCGGCCTCATACGGCAAGGGTGTCACAAGACTGTCTCCGCACTGTTACTACCCTTCCTTGGCCTGCCCGATCCCCAGATTTGTCTCCAATCGAGCATATCTGGGATCATTTGGGACGACGAGTTGGGCATCCCACGAGTTTGAACGAACTAGAGGCAAGGTTACAGCAAATATGGAACGAAATGTCTCAAGACATCGTACAGAACTTGTATGACTCGATGCCCGATCGTATCGCATCGTGCATTCGCGCTAGAGGGGGTCCAACGGAGTATTAACTCCTCCGTTCTTTTGCCTTTTTCTCTGAAATAAATTATCCTTTTTCTTTGATTTTCTTATCATTTACTTATATCAAAGTAGTCATTACGTATGTAAAATTTCGTTTCATTTTGACGACTCCTTCTTGGTGCGCTAATTTTTTTGTCCATGAGTGTGTATATATATATATATATATATATATATATATATATATATATATATATATATATATATATATATATATATGTATATATGTGTGTGTGTGTGTGTGTGTGTGTGTGTATATTTGGCATAGATTGACCGTTGTATTTAATTGGAATGTACTCCGTAACGAAGTACGGGTTTTCAGCTAGTTGAATATAAAAGCCCATTTTAAATTGAAGCAGTTGAGGTTCCAAACTATGTGAAATATCGGAAAGATATGCCGATTGTAAAAATTTTGATCCTTCCAGGATACTTTTATCAGGTGACGCGACGACATATGCAGATGATAGACATTTAAAAAGTATACATAATTGTCGAACGGATTTAAATCTAATAGTTAATTGATTAATCATTAAATCCATTACTTTATAAAACACCTCGACTTTGAACACATTATTCACTGTTTTCAATGCGTTCATCTACTTGTAATTCATCAAAGGATTTTTTCACATGACACAATCTTTTTTGGCTAAAACAAGGTGCAATATTCCATAGAGCTTGTATTATCAGCAACATTAGTTTTAATATTTGATAGCTGATTTCTTTCCTAAATAACTTGTTACGATCTGTTTACATTTACCATTCAATAGATGTAATTAAAATGGATTCAAGTGTGCGAACTGCTCCGAAATACGGGGAGTTTTTTCATCAAAAATGTTGAATGCATGTATACTCCAGGTATTTTGATAAATAGAATAGCAGAGCTGAAATTCGTTTTCCAACGAAATATTTCTTCTCTTCCTCACTTTTATAAACAAGAAATTAGTTTTAAAAGAAATAATCTCAGAAAACCTCAAATCTTTAAGGAATTGCTCAGATGACTGCAGTAAATATTTTGGGGCGATATTGCAGATATTTTGAATTCTAATTTCGATTTCAATTGGGTGAGTTATTTACCCAGGCAAATGCAGATTCGCTTTAACATAATGCACAGAGTGATCTTATGTTATCCCTCACTCTAGTAGAACCGGATATAAAAAAGTTTATATTTTGCTCTCGTGGGATTCACCGGATACATGTAACTTCTTTGCAGTAAAACACAACTTATAATACGTAGTATAGTAAGTGCCTATAGTAGTACTTTTAAACATTCTTAGCAATCATCATACATTTTTATAGGTTTATTAGAGGTATACAAAGTGTTAAATTTACAGTGAAAATTTTTTGAAATCAAAATTATGGTAAGTCAAGTACATTCTTATATATTTAGGGGCTTATAGTTTTATTTACTTAAAAATATTTCATTCATTGCATATTTTGTAGAAAATCTGGCAAATCGAAATTATTTATACAAAAGTTTTCACAAATTTTTATATCACTCTTTCAAAGTTTGCGCCCCCCCCCCCCCCCCCTCAATGGTTCGTGCGCCAGGAGAAGTTCGCTCCAATTGCTCTACGGTAGTATACGCCCCTGTTAATAAGAAAATCTTAAGAAATTTATATAATTTCAAAATAATAATACTTTTACGATTATTTGACAAAAATTCCAATAGATGGCGACACTAATCATGCTTGCTTTTTCTCCCATTAATCATCATGAGTGTGCTAATTACTATAATTTACTGTAAAGAGATGGTCGTTTATTATGGCCAATAGTACATGGTAGTAAAGTGATATTTTTTATAGGATCTGAAGGATATTTTCCATGTTAGATAAAAATTTCCTTAAGTTTAATTCTTTATAACATTCTACAATGTGAAATAGTAAATAATGTGTCTGCTAGAAATCGAATACATACTTTCTTTATATATGAGGCGGTGAAAGGCAAAGTGGTGTAAGTCAAGTGGTGTAAGTCAAAAGAGTTTACTGCAAAAACTGCAAAAAAATTCATCATAAATTGAACAAATTATAATTCATAACAATTATTACAATATTGCAAATAATAACTATTTACAATTCCACTATAAATTGAACATGGAGATTACATATTTGCCCCCAAAGGAAAAAAGTTGAAAATGTGACTCACACCACTTTGCCTTTCAACGCCTCATATATATCGATCCTGGTCTAAACCAAAGGGGGAAGGCTAAGGAAGCTGAACCACCCAAAAAGTTTTATGCCAGGCATCATAAGCTGGTTACGACTATGTTGCTAATAAATTATTAAAACACGTACACACAAGAAAAACAAACTTTTTCCCCCCTCCTCCCGGCATACGGATATGACGATCAACAATAGCGCCAGGTGAGATAGATGCTCCATATGATTGGTATAGTTCTGCTACAAAACCGAGAGCACTCAGCGTTGAATTATTTCAAAAAGAATATTTTGTATTGCACGGGACAGCTCTTATGATCTTCAGTGGTTCTTTTATTTTTGAGTCTGTGTCGTTGTTTGTAGCGTTTTTACTACATCAAAAACACTTTAAAGCCTGAAATTAAATATCTCGTAAATTTTTATCAGCGATTTTCTTTTTACAAATTCAAGGACTGATCGTTCCTAGTACCGTTTCCTTTCCTGAGTGAAACTTAGAACAAGCAAAAATTTTTAGATAATGTACAATCGGACCTCTATTTAACAAACCTCTAATTTGCGAACTTTTTCTTGGAACCAAGAACATTTTGAGAATTTCTTCGTTAAATAACCTCCAAATAGCGAAGTGTATTCTCTATTTAACGAACTTTTCGTCGAGATCCAATATTTTTTTTTCTCCATATTTCTCACCTTATTTCTGAACATTTCAAACATTTCTATTAACACATTTTATGGTGATCAGTAACCTTGAATTAGTTTTACCAATCGCCAAACTCATCGCGAGCAGTAAAATCGCTGTCAATTCATCCTCGAAGTGTAACCTTTATTCCCCCCCGTCCACTTAAACTAGAAAACTTTCAATATCCCATTTGCACTCTCAATGGTGCTGTCCCGTGTCCTTGAACTAGTCTCGAATTAGTCTAGAACTGCCACGAAGACGAAGATGATGGAGATGGAAATGATCATGATGTAGAAATCAACAAACCTTCCTTTGATGAAATGCTAATATCATTTGAAACAATACGACGCAGATTACAGTTTGAAGAGAATACGCCTGAAGGGGTTTTTGGTGCATTCCAAACATGCGAGACGTATTATGAGAGAAAACACTTTTTCAAACAAAAAACTCAGACAAAATTAACAAACTTTATCAGTAATCCAATTTAAGGACTCATGTGGTAATGTATGCTTAATATTATTTGTTATAATAAATTCGATGATGTCATTCACATTCATTATTTTTAATATAAAATTTTTTTTTTTAACATAAATGGCTGGTAAAGTGTATTGATATGAAGTGTGTGAAAATAAAGTGTATTCACGGACAATGTTATGTTTTATTTTTCTTTTCCTTGCATATTTCTTTTTGATGGGTAAGATATATAAAACAAATACATATTAATTTATAAAATAAAGGTGTGATTAATTACTTTTTTAATAATATTTAGTATTTATGAATTTAAAATCTGTTTTGTGTAGTTTAAAGTATTTCAAAAGGTGAATCTCTATTTAACGAATTTTCCATATAACGAACTTTTTTTCAGGATATAGCGACTTCGTTAAATAGAGGTCCAACTGTATTTAAATTATTCAAACAGTCAATATTACAAGTAATCTCCTCGTTTTTATTTTTTCTTCTGCCAAAATGAATTCATTAACATACACATTATATATATATATATATATATATATGGCAAATGTATTGCTATCTCAGTATTGTCCAATTAAACATGAGACAATTTTCCCACAGTTCACAAAATATATTTATTTCCAAGCTCAGTATTATCTTTTTTCAAAAATTAACTATTGTAAAATGAAAGAATATCACGTACATGTATGATTTAAAAAGAAACACATCTTGAGCCTTCTTATGATTTCACTAATTTTTGTTTCTTTTTTCGATATCTACAAGCGTCGATTTCTTTTGCAAGACACTTTATGTAAATCTAGTGAATGACACCCCCCCCCCCTCTCTCTCTCTCTCACACACACAGACATTAAATTCAGTCCTTATTAAGGCTGCTAAGTAACAGCCATACTGGATTGACTCAGCGTAATTTTAATCTACAGAGAAAAATTTTCCAATGCTTGTCGACTTCGATTTAAAGATTTTTTTTTCTTTGTACTAGTAGATAAAGACATTTTTTCGCAGGTATGTTTCCTATAGGAGTGAATCACCTAGAAGCAATAGATGCATGCAAGGGTTGGAATAAGTAAGGAATACAACGCATTGACCTTACACATACATTTATTAGACAACCCAAATTTCAATTAACATGTCAGAACTATAGTATTACAATCAGTTTTATATTAATAATTTTGACGTACATACCCAGAAGCAGAGGCAAACTATAGAGTCAAATATGATTTTTAGAATCTAACGGGGAGGCACTTACTATAACGGATGTATGCAACGATGATCGTAGCATCGGCGACCGGGACCCAGTATCATCTCCAGTGTATGAAAACGTTGGCGGTATATTGGCACTTCTCCACGGCTATATGGCAGACGAGAGCCTCCGACATCTAACTCTCAGGAACCCAATCTGAAGACCGTCTCCCTTTTTTTTTTTGATTCCTCTCGTCCTTAGCGAAGCTGTTGTCCGTTTACAGGGGGCCATTCTAGCACGCCCTTCACTTTCATTGGGCAGTGGGCTGTTTCTCCTTCAGTGGTTCCTATCCCTAATTGGTCCTTTATTATACCGCCTTTGTCGCCTCTGTCCATAGGCTATATAGTACCTCCCCCCACATACGTTTATTTTGTAAAACAACTTTGATTCTTCTCCTCTGACGTTTTTACTGTGGGCCATAAAATAACGACCATCCATCTTGTAAAATATAAACTTCAGATCGCTATCACTGGCCACACCGACAGCTATTCTTCTATTTTTTTATTGTTTTACAATCCTGTATTTGCCCCTGCCTCTGCATTCTTTATGATACATTCTTTATTGTCCACACACCGTGGGGAATTACACTATTTTCACTTCTACATTTCCCTTCTTTAAAGAAATGTATTATATTATTATTTTTAATTAAAAATAATTTTAAATTTCAGTGAAATAATATTTTTAGGGTATGTTTCTCTTCTTTAAAAGAAATGTATTATATTATTATTTTTAATTCAAAATATTTTTAAATTTGAGCAAAATAATATTTTTAGGATATGTTGCTCTTCTTTAAAAGAAATGTATTATATTATTATTTTTATTAAAAAATATTTCTTGAGTAAAATAATATTTTTAGGGTATGTTTCTCTTCTTTAAAAGAAATGTGTTACATTATTATTTATAATTAAAAAATTTTTTAATTTGAGTAAAATAATATTTTTAGGGTATGTTTCTCTTATTTAAAAGAAGTGTATTATATCATTATTTTTAACTAAAAATATTTTTAAATTTGAGTAAAATAATATTTTTAGATATATTTCTCTTCTTTAAGAAATGTATTATATTATTATTTTTAATTTATAATATTTTTAAATTTGAGTAAAATAATATTTTTAGTGTATGTTTCTCTAATTTAAAAGAAATGTATTATATTATTAATTTTAATTTTTAAAAAATGTTTTTAAATTTGAGTAAAATAATATTTTTAGGGTATGTTTCTCTTCTTTAAAAGAAATGTATTATATTATTATTTTTAATTAAAAGATATTTTTAAATTTGAGTAAAATAATGTTTTTGGAGTGTGTTTCTCTTCCTTAAAAGAAGGGTATTACATTATTATTTTTACTTGAAAAATGTTTTTAAATTTGAGTAAAATAATATTTTTAGTGCATGTTTCTCTTCTTTAAAAGAAATGTATTATATTATTATTTTTAATTAAAAAATATTTTAAAATTTGAGTAAAATAATATTTTAGGGTATGTTTCTCTTCTTTAAGAGAAATGCATTATATTATTATTTTTAGTTTAAAAATGTTTTTAAATTCTAGTAAAATAATATTTTTAGGGTATGTTACTCTTCATTAAAAGAAATCTATTATATTATTATTTTTAATTAAAAAATATTTTTAAATTCGAGTGAAATAATATATTTTTAGGGTATGTTTCTCTTCTTTAAAAGAAATGTATTATATTATTTTTAATTAAAAAATATTTTTATGCTTCAGTAAAATAATATTTGTAGGGTATGTTTTTCTTCTTTGAAAGAAATGTAATATATTATTTTTAATTAAAAAATATTTTTAAATTTGAGTAAAATAATATTTTTAGGGTATGTTTCTCTTATTTAAAAGAAATGTATTATATTATTATTTTTAATTAAAAGATATTTTTAAATTTGAGTAAAATAATGTTTTTGGAGTGTGTTTCTCTTCCTTAAAAGAAGGGTATTACATTATTATTTTTACTTGAAAAATGTTTTTAAATTTGAGTAAAATAATATTTTTAGTGCATGTTTCTCTTCTTTAAAAGAAATGTATTATATTATTATTTTTAATTAAAAAATATTTTAAAATTTGAGTAAAATAATATTTTAGGGTATGTTTCTCTTCTTTAAGAGAAATGCATTATATTATTATTTTTAGTTTAAAAATGTTTTTAAATTCTAGTAAAATAATATTTTTAGGGTATGTTACTCTTCATTAAAAGAAATCTATTATATTATTATTTTTAATTAAAAAATATTTTTAAATTCGAGTGAAATAATATATTTTTAGGGTATGTTTCTCTTCTTTAAAAGAAATGTATTATATTATTTTTAATTAAAAAATATTTTTATGCTTCAGTAAAATAATATTTGTAGGGTATGTTTTTCTTCTTTGAAAGAAATGTAATATATTATTTTTAATTAAAAAATATTTTTAAATTTGAGTTAAATAATATTTTTAGAGTACGTTTCTCTTCTTTAAAAGAAATATATTACATTATTATTTTCAATTAAAAATCTTTTTTAAATTTGAGTAAAATTAAATATTTTTAAATTTGAGTTATTCGGAGAAAAATGTATTATATTGTGTTTCAAACGCAATTTTCTATTCAGTGGACGAAATTTCTAAAATGCAAAAGATACCTGAGTAAAAATTTCTTTTTTTTATTGTGGGTTACAGTTTAAAAAAATAATCTATCTGTCCGAGTCGGCAATCATTGAAAAAATTTCTTCCATTGGTTAACATTAAGCTGAGCGAATCCGATAGGGCCCACTATACGGGAGCTTTAATGTTTAAAAAATTTCCATATATCATGTGAATTTAAGAATTTAAGTCTCTATTAAATTTTCCTTAAAATTTTTGTACGCCTATTAAAAAACAGGAATTATTTGTTATCTCTGAGTACGTTTTATAAAAGGAACCTAACTGTCCGGAAAAAATCTAACTATAAAAACAGAATAAGAAATAATTCTGTAAATAAGCAATTTTCAACTTAAATTTTAAACAAGAATATTAAAATGATGGTACAAATATAATTTTTTTAAATATAATTTTTACGAGACAATGAGCCAAAGGACACACGCAGTGGCACAGGAGAAGTTTAGTATAATTCTCGAGTAGATAAGATTCTAGGGAAGATCTAATTTTCAAGCCGTCTCAAATAAATGTAAACATGACAAGATGTATAACATATTTTCTTATGGTAAAGTAATGATACCTATTCAGTTAGAATTTCAAAACTATTTTCTCTTAAATGAAAATTTTATAAATGAACATCCAACTAGTTTCAAGCTGAAAGTTGATCTTCTTTTTATTAATTTTTGCTGTGTTGATTATTTTACATGTTATTTATTTTTACCGAGCACAAATTTTGGGATAAAAATTAAGTTATGTCTACAGAATTCAAGGAAATAAGAACAAAAATGTGATATTTCTTAATTGATTTGAAATTGATCTTTTACTGTTTCGTTTATATCTATAAATTAGTTCTATGAATCTTATTAAAATCTAAAAGTCACTTAAGGAGGCTACCCTTCTGAGACTAAACTTTGTGACCAAACAGTTTTTGGTTATGACGATGCTTAGCTGCCCTTATACATTTAAAAAATGAAGATTTTATCTAATCATATATTTCTAATTTTCTTAGAAATTGATTATTATGTAATCCTGTTCTCATATCTGAGGCAAAAAAATTAAAAAGCAGAACGCGTACTGCTTTAAAGGTAAAAATGATTTTAATTTTCATTTTCGAAAAAGCATTTTAAAAAGCGACATCTTTAGAAAAAAAATAGATATTTTAAAAACTTAATACCTACATACACAGTGTATTTTATTTAGCTTTCATAGTGCTTTAAAGTTAAAAATTATTTTCGGGTTAATTTTTTAAAGAGCATTTAAGAAAGCAGCAACTTTAGATCCCAAATAGGCATTTTAAAACCTTAATACCTACGTATACAGTGTATTTCATTTAGCTTTCATGGTGCTTTAAAGTTAAAAATTGATTCCGGGTTAATTTTTATATATTTTGTATATATTTAAAAAACTTAATACCTACGTACACAGTGTATTTCAATTAACTTTCATGGTGCTTTAAAATTAAATGTTATTTCCGGATTAATTTTTTAAAGAGCATTTAAGAAAGCGACAACTTTAGATCAAAAATAAATATTTTAAAAACTTAATACCTACGTACACAGTGTATTTCAATTAACTTTCATGGTGCTTGAAAGTTAAATATTATTTCCGGGTTAATTTTTTAAAGAGCATTTAAGAAAATGACAATTTTAGATCAAAAATAGGCATTTTAAAACCTTAATACCTACGTACACAGTGTATTTCATTTAACTTTCATGGTGCTTTAAAGTTAAAAATTGTTTCCGAGTTAATTTTTTACGGAGAAATTAAGAAAGCGACATCATTAGATCGAAAATAGATATTTTAAAATCTTAATATCTATTACACAGTGTATTTCATTTAGCTTTCGTGGTGCTTTAAAATTAAAACCTATTTCCGTGTTAATTTTTTAAAGAGCATTAAAGAAAGCTTTAGATAGAAAATTGATATTTTAAAACTTAATACCTAAGCACGCAGTGAATTTCATTTAGCTTTCTTGGTGCTTTAAAGCTCAAAATTATTTCCGGGTTACTTTTTTAAAGAGTATTTAAGAAAGCAACATCTTTAGACCGAAAATAAGTTCTTTAAAAACTTAATATCTGCGTATAGAGTATACGTCATTTAGTATTCTTACTGCTTCAAATTTAAAAATCATTTTTAGGTTAATTTTTAAAGAGCATTTAAGAAAGCGATATATTTAGATCGAAAATAGATATTTTTCAAATCAATATGTTTAAAAAACCCAAAAAGATATGCACCCTACATTTAAAAACTTTTCATATTTAAAATCTGCATTCTTAAAGGTATACTTGCTGTTTAATAATTAGCAATATAATTCTCCATAGTTTTACCCGAGGTTGAAAGATATGTATATTTTAAACTGTCTTTAAAAGTGTCAAACCTATTCTGATAAACCATTCTTTACAGTATTATTCCTTTAAGCCTTTTCAGACTTTAACCTCAGTATTCTAATATAACACTACATACGCCGTTATAGTGTCCCAATATATCACTAAAACAAATGCGTGCTATTTCATATGAGTAAAAAGACATTGAAAAAAAATTTAAGGTACTCTCTTCTAACGAAACTACCGCGGGTTATTAACGTACGATTACTTATCGTTGCTTACATCTTTTGTATGTATAAATGTACGTATGTATATATATATATATATATATATATATATATACATATATGTATGTCAAAATTTTGACGCATCTTGGTACTTTTTGCTTTAACTTGTCCAAGCGATAGACTGGGTTTGGCGCGCTGCCAAAATTATAACTCGCGAGAACGGACAGACAGACAGTTTTAGCGTCTGAAATTTTCCTTTCCGGAGGACCGTTATGGAGGAACGCAATCCTACCTTAAAACAGTAAAATTTTGATAGAAAAGACCGAATGTATTTTTAGCGTCGTCACTTGGAATTCAAGCGATTTGTTTGTGTAACCTGTTCGGTTTCTTATGTCATATTTATACGAGTTCTTCGTCGAATTGCAGTTCAATAAAACACATCGGCGAAGAAAACAGTGAGCAGGCGCCCATTTTATTAGTTCGATAATTAACAAAAATACAAATGCAGATGTGTGGATAAAAACGTCATAGCGACGCTTGACAAATAAAAATAAGGGTGAGAACGTGGAAGGTACTATACAGGATGAATGTGGTGAAAAAAAATGTCTTGAATTCCTCTACAGCTCAGAATTTGCAGCATGATGAGGCAAACAACAATTAAAAATTACAATTATTTTCTCTTACAGCCATTCTGAAAATAAAGAAATGATAATTAAACATAACTCATAGATTTATAAGAGTATAAGAGAATAAGACAGTTATTGAAAATTCAATGACAAGTTTTATAGATTTTAATGATAATATTACCTAAATAAAAAGGAAGGTTGAAGGTTGTCCTGACATCTAAGAGCCAGATTCAGTTAAGGTAATATTGTCACCTGAATGCAAGACCTAGGTAACTCAAAAAAATATTTTTTTGAGATGTCTGGCTATTTCTGGCTAAATTACATGAGAATTGAATGCAATAACTCGACAACTCACTTTGCTGCTAACCTAATGCCATTTGATGGGTAGTGTAATAATTAGACAAACGGAACGACGAGTATTTTCTCACTGGAAGAAGACATTTGATATCTTCCAGAACTTGAAGAATCGAGTTACCTAGTTCTTGCAATCAGGTGACGATATGAATTTCAAGCAAAATATCGTTATATACGGCAGTTGAAATTCGTTATCATTAGAAATGTATTTATGATGTGACTGATTTATAGAAATAAATAAATATTTGCAATGTCAACACATTTAATAAAGAGATGTTATCATTAAACTTTATTTCATAAGCTTTTTTAATATGTTTTTCTTTCCTGTGTTGGATTTTAGATTCAACTTACGTATATTTATACATGGTTAAGAGAATGCTGTGCCCTCACCGTATACTTAAGATAGAACCATTAGATTACACTCTTAATCTTACGAGTTTAGGGGGAAACCTGATTGTCTTACATCCCTAAAGATTTAAAAGGGACTTCTTATGACATACCGTTTGATTCAACTTTTTAATGAAATATTTCATAATGTAATACTTTAAGGCATTTGCTGTCTTTGAAATTTCTAAAGCACAAAATTGAATCGAAGTGTGGAGGTATAACGCGAGAGATGATAATCTAACATCCCAGTGAAGCCATAGCCATAGGTAGCTTACGAACATTGGACTGCAAAAACCAGCTTCATACATTCACGTCCACAGAATGTTTTTACCTGCTTTTTCTCCTGTTATTACAGATCTCACTAGCACGTATTAGGTTGGCGTACAGGCTATAAAAATGGCTCTGCATTGTGCACGGTGTATACTTTACTTGAGCAAACTATACACTACACGCAATCACGTGTACTTGAGCAAGGGATTCCTGGTAAAAGTGTGGAAATTTAATGCTTAAATGAATCTTCAAATATGAAAATTTTTAAACATCTCCTAAAAACTTCAATGTTTGCCATAGCGAACTCATAATAGTTTTTTTTTTTTTTTTTTTTACAGTTGTAAAAATACTCCATTGGTTTTAGATGGTTCTGTGTTAAAGGACAAGAAGCTCAAGATTGAAACTAAATTTTAAAAAGAGTTTAGCAGCTTGATTTTTTTTATGTGCGTGTTGATTTATGAGGTTCTCATAACTCATAGTATGAGGTACCTCATAGTATGAGGTAACTTTAAGATTTATATATTGTTGTTGTTGTTGTTGTTTACAATCCCTCTAGATCTAGCAGCATCTAAATCAGATCCATGATGCCATGAACCCTAGCGAAGTCAAGCACCAGAACTGGATCGGCGCAAAAATCCTCTAGAGTGAACCCCAAACATTCCAAGATGTGATCGGGGGAAGCCGGCCTCAGATTGCATTTCGTGCACAACGAAAAGACCCTGCGTCCAGATTCGAATGTCATGCCTTTCAGATGCCCACTTATTAGTCTTGAGGCGGCCGTTTGATCATGTCGTTCACCCCCAAATTCTAACGCGCCTCCCGGGGTCTTCCTGCTGAACCAGGGAAGATTTATATATTAATCAATGTAAAGTTATGAGGTTCTCATACCTGCTTTACTTAGAAGCAGCAGCAGCAGCAGTAGCTGTTGGTTGAACCTGTGGCTGAGCAGTGGATGATTGAGCCTGATCAGGCTGAGCTGGACCTTCATCGTAATCGGCAAATTCTTCAAGAGGGAATCCGCCAGGGGGAGGGATAAGTTCGATCTCACAGATCTAAAAGAAAAAGAGAAAATTGAAATTAAATTTTATATCTAAATAATAATTCAGAAAATTTAATTAGAAGAGATATAATGTTTGTTTGCACGCAGTGAAAAAAAATCTTGTATGTACCTCAGCAATGTGGTAATCCATACAGGCCTGGTAGAGTTGAACTTGTTGAATGTAACCTTCTGGGAACCTTTTTACCTATAAAATGCAATATATTTCTTAATCATACTTATTCAGTAATTTAAATATATAGTAATTTCTTGGCGAATTTATCTAATTTTCCTGAATTGAGAACTGTGATTCAAAAAGTATTTTTACATTTATGTTTTAAGTGAAATGATATCAGATTAAACTTCTTTTTGGTCTGGTAACTTTAAGATTTATATATTAATCAATGTAAAGTTATTAGTGAATGTTTATGAAAATGATAATAACTTTGTTAGTGTTAATCTAATAGTTTTCTTAAAACACTTCATTAAAATAGTGAATAATTTGAATACTGTTCAAATTATTGAGTTTAAACAAAGACATTATTCAATCGTAGACTTACAGCTTCATCTTGACATTCCTGGTGTCTCTTTGAGATGTTTTTCTCGACCTAAAATAAATAGAAGTAATGTTATTAATACAATTTTATTTTTTGGTACTTTAAAAATATTTAAAGAGGACATTTAATTACTTTATATTTACATTCAGTTGTATGTTGTAACTCACAGAAAAGTACAAAAAAATTTATCTGCTAAAGGACAATTAAGCTTGAATGACATGAAAATAGCTAAAATTACACTGTTTACTGGATTACACGTAATACTTAAAGCTTATTAAATATGTTGTATCGATTTTTCTCCAAGTATGAAAAAAACTTGAAAAGGTGATGATCAGTGCAAACTGGTAACGTAGATCTCAGTGATCAGCAAATTAGTAACATATTGATAGTTATCTCAAGCTTGGTCCTATTGCAGCTTTTAATAGCCTTCCCATTTCTATCGATCGATCATCAATATGACTTGTCTAATGAAAATAACAACTGAAATTTGTTTTTATTTTAAATTATATACTTTATAAGTGGGATAGAATTACTATGTTTCCAAATTTGTGTCGCTAAACAAAGCTCAAAGAATTTCCGATCATTATTTCATATCAAAGAATTATTCCACACATTACAGCACAAAAAGTTGAGCACAAAATGAAAGCTTAAAAATTTTCAAGTCTTGATAGTAAATTTAATGTTTCAAATTTTAAAGAATCTAGATTAATATCATAGGTGTTAGGTACTTGAAAAGGAAAGGAATATTTAAATCATTTAATAAAATATAAAAGTACCTCTAGCTAAATGCTCTGAACTAAAATGATACAGTAATTATTTTATGAAGGCATCTAAAATTAAAGTTTCAGTGTTCGCAGTCTTTAACCTAATAAAGAAATATTTATTTCTTTAATAAATTTATTTTTAACATCATTAGAGTATTTCCTTTAAAGCATCGAAAACTGGTATTTTTAGACATTTATATTCATTTCACTTGCGGTTTTTTGACACATTTGATCGCTAAATTATGGTGGTGATTTATCCTCATGAAGTTCATTACATTCAGAGCGAATCGAAAGCTATTAAAAGTTGCATTAATAACTAGAACCAATTAATCTCACAAGCAGACGCATATCTAATATCCATACCTCAGTGTCCAGTTTCTTGGATTCGATTTCGGTTCTGGCCCTGTTGAACTTGTAGCTGCCATCTTCATTGAACTGAATAAAACAAAAAAATTTCTTCGTTTAGAAAATTAGTTCTCATTTTATGCAATCTAGCATAATTTTTCTGTTTTCCTTAAACCTACACTCACTTGCACTGATTACTAAATGAGTTAACGTCTCATGGAATTCCTTCACGCCACCGGTTTGTTTCTGCATATATTTGCTAGGTTTAGAACTGCATGCAAATTGTTTGAGAGTGAACGAGGCTATTAACCTACATCTGTAAGTGTTCTGATGCTAATTAAGTGTAAGTGATATTAACCTTTGAAGCGTATATATAAATATCTATCATCCTTTTTTGATTCAGCCAAAGTTTTAATTCATAATTTTCTAATAAGGAAGTTGTTTTATGGCATAATTATAATACTTTTATTAATGTACTCGAAATTTTCGCGTTTCTGACGTCGACATGCGATATAATATACCGAATGCCATGTATTATAATATATCGCATACCATCAAATATGAAGTGCCAAATATAAGTCAAATACGAAATGCCGTCAAATATGAAGTGTTAAGTATGAAGTGCGATTACAATCAACGTAATATGTTGATTGTACTCACACTTAATATTTGACAATTTTTACCATTAATAAACTCATATTATTTCGCACAGCACTTTACAATCTTTTCCTCGATGAATTCTCATGGAAAAATCATAACGACCCTGATGACATAATTATAAAATTGTAAGAAGAATATAAAATATTATTCTTTTAAGAATTAGTAAAATACTTTATATAATCATAAAATACTGAATTATAAAGTGAGTTACATAAAACGCAAGACAAATGGTAGAAATGAGACAAGACTAAATAGTTTATATTAGAGAATCAAACTTTCTCTTTCAGTGTATGATACTTAATTGAATGTTAGATGGAGTAATGTATTTATTTTAATCCCCGAGTTCATTTTGTATACTTTATATTCTATGGGAAAACACATTTTAATTATTCTATAATTTCTCTCTCTCCCTTTATGCATTTCCTACATTTCAAATAAATCCAATTTTTTATTTGCAATGACATGATCAAATTGCATTTGTTTTCAAAGATTCTGATCTTATAAAGAATCTATAAAAATCTTACGATGTGGAGGAATTTAAGACAGTGCAAGTGATAACAGAAAATTGGTTTTGCTGCATATTATAGAGATTATGCTCTTTAACGTATGTTCAAAAATTATTTTATTGGTTTTGCTGTATATTATAGAGATTATGCTCTTTAACGTTTGTTCAAAAATTATTTTATTAAATAAAATAAATAACCTACCCATCCTTCAGTCTTCAAAGCACATGTGGTGACGAGCTCACGGTGGTCATCGATTTGCTTCTGAAATTCAAATAACTATTTTAATAAAAGTATAATTTTAACTAAATACAATATCATATAATACAATACTTCCTGTAATTATAAAGTGAATATTCTATTGTAGTATATATTTGACAACCTAGTCTTTCCCAAACTACCCTCGTTTCAACTAATGCAAGAATCTTTCACACTATAAGAAGAAAATAGGCTGTGATTGACCAAAAGTATATGTTTATTATCTGCATAATAACAGACTACTATGAAATTAAAACTCCTCGAGTAAAATTAGAAGAAAAGTAGTCGATAATATATAATTATTATTTATCTAAAATTTTTATATCAAAGTTATTAAGCTGAATGATGTTTTAATGTTACAGCATCAGTTTACTACTGAAATATTTCTTTTATTTTGTATTGTTTTGTGTTAGAACAAATGAGTCAGGCGGGATAACTGCTTACTGGTTGTCCCATACCACTATTCATTTCGTCGGGAGAAGCGCATTATATTTACGCTGTTAGCCAAAAGTATGGACATGGTATTTTCACCATTCTCTAATAATTGGATTATACAGTTGATAACAACATTGATTTATCCAATATCATCGAGATGACCGATTTGTCAACGACTTTGTCCTTCTATAAGACCTCCGAATTTGACTTCTTAAATATCTTTGTGATCGCGAAAATGTTTATAAGTTTATATTTGATACGTAATATTCGAAACTTGAATTTTAGGCATCAAATATGAATTAATATAAAGTCACGCATCAATATATGATATTTCAACACAAGATTTTCCCCCCACTCTTTTTGTCGTAAAATATTAAATTACAAAGTTGTAGTATCAACTTCCAATCAAAATATTTCCATTGCTTTCTCATTCTAGATTACAAATTGTTTTTTGGGGAAAAAAGTGAGTGTTGAATTATTTCGTAATACTTTTTCAATCCTAAATCTAACAACTTTCAATCCGCTCACACCTGTTGTCGTTCCATACTTCCGTCTGTCGTTTAGGTAGTTATGAATTCCGTTCTTACGTTATTCAGTTGGGAAAGGTCAGTTAAAAACCGTTCCCAAAATTATTAAATACAAAAGAAAAATCTAGTTTCAGACGGAGTGCATAATTTAAATTTAAAATATAGCATCTCACAACCTTTTCACGCTGTATTCGGAGCGTCAGCTTTAGAAATTCTAACCAATCACAGAGCTCAATTCATTGGTCATGTCAACGATCTTTGAGCCAACGTAATAACGCAACGCAACGCTCCGGAGGCAATGCGAACAGGCCTTTAGTGTGGTTGCTGTCGACCGAGAAACCTTCCGATTGTTATCCCTATTTCAGTCTGTGAGTCCTTTTGCGGGAAGCATGTGTCATTTATTAAGATATGCGTATTCAAAACGCTGTTGCCAATGATACTTACGGGATCGGTGACGGTTTCCAAGGCTGGGGGTGGGTTCTTGTCCAAGCATTTCTGGATAACAAGGCGTTTCTGTTCCTGTGATTTAAAAATAAAAAATAAAAATAAATTAAAAGGAATGTTAAATAAATTATTTCTATAACACTATTTAATAAATGGAATCTTTGGGGATAATATTTGTATCTGTCATCTTATATTTTTTATCTTCAGTAAAAGAAGAATTAAATGTATGCGTACACGTACGTACACACACACACACACACACACACACATATATATATATATATATATTACATTTATTATCTTCCTTCTCTTAAGGTATTATTGCCTTAACTACGCACTGCTAAAGCAGTTTTTAATGTTACATAACATACATAAGCGTCTAGAATGAACTACAGTATTGCTTTCACTTTTATTACTGTTAGGTAGTATTGTACTTTTAAATACTTGTAGGTAGTGTTTTTAATAGAATAAATTCAATCATTAAAATAAAAAATTGAAAAATTAATTCCTCATTAGGTCAAACTATCGAAAAAATCTATTGAAAGTCGAAAAGATGGTTAAAACTCACCTTGTCATTTTCAGTTGGTTTCAGCTGTGGGCATTTTCCCCAGTCAATTTGCTGTAAAGAAGAAAAGGAAAGGGCTTTTAATATTACTTGCATGACATTCTATAATTAGATCTCACAAAACATACTATAATTACGTATCAAATACAAAATATGATACGCTTAAATCTGTTTTTTTTTTTGTGCCACGATTCCATGCTAGCTTTTTTGTTTATTTTATGAATGATTTTTAAACTGAAATCAGTCCAACAACTAAGATTTTGTAGGGAGACAAATGTTTGAACTCTGTTACGAAATTTTAAATTAATATTTAAATGAATTAAAGTATTTTTCAAAACAAAATATAATGATATATAATGGTTGAAAACCATATATTTTAGCAGTTTACTAAGTCTGCATAACATATGCAGTCTTGTAGACTCTCCATGCAGGAAAATTGTAGGGAGAAAATACTTGAGCTCTGTTAGGCAATTTTGAATTAATAATTTAATGAATCAAAATATTTTTCAAAAAATAATGATATATTACGGTTGAAAACTGTTTGTTTTAGCGGTTTACAAATTCTCCATACTACAATATATGTTGAAAAACGGACGTAAATTCAAAACATTGAGTGCAAACCACTTACTGCCGACATATTTTTTGACTTATTATCAAAGTTGTTTATTAGATAAATTGGCATCTTAAAAAACAGTTTGATTGTTAAAACAATCCTATTTTGTACAGATATTACACAACTAGTTAATAAACCATTGGTATTTTCTAATAATTATATCTAAACAAATCTTCAGATAAATTACAATTAGATCATTTATACTTGCTAGAAAAACATTCAGCTTTGTTAAGACAGTCAAAGGAAGCTTTCTTAATTAATATAGAAAATTGTAAATGATAAAGTATATATGATAAGGAATGCAAACGGTTTTATTTGTGTTTTTTTTCTCTTAATAAACACTTTAAGAAATATAAATAGCTTGCAGCCGGCCTAGTCAGTTTTTATGTCTTCATAGCGCACCGTGACATGTAATTAAAAATCGTTTGAAAGATGAATACAATCACAACATTCCACTTACGCGGAAAGGAAACTAGAAGAAAAAAACCCCGTCTGAGGCTTCCCAGCCGAATAAAAGTGAAGAAATAAAAGAAGAAAACAAAGAAAAAGAAAACGAGTCCCGCAAATGGCATCATTTTCTCTTTCAGATTCACTTGACAATCAAAAGGAATAATAGTGACCTGGAGAATTAAGTGCCCCGCCGTAATAGCCCTGTCTGCTTTCACTGTTCTGCAAGGGCACCCTTCAGGAAAATTACGAGAAAATCCCACCTGTCTCGGTGAGTGTGTGGGTTTCTGGGCCAACACCTGGCTTTGATGTCCCATATTCTGCCATTTCCAACCACTAGGCCGAAGAACCCGGAAAGTCGGCAATCAAGGTCAACCACACCTATGTTTCAAAGCGGGGGTACTTTTCAAGTTTTCAAAAGATTTATAGATCTTTCTCCAGAAGATTAGTTAAAACTAAAATGACTCTATTCGAGGTTGTATATTTACTTTTTACGGCTTACTTTAGCGCTCAAAAATATGATTCTTGTAGGTCAGTAGGACGCGGGATGTCTCTCAGTCATTGAGTTGGACCACTGCTGACGATTGTAGGAAACTTTAAAAAAAAATCCCACACTGGCCCCTATCTTAACAGTGGGCGTTTCTAAACTTTTGCAATAGGGAAGGATTTTGACGTTGTGCCATGGAGGCCTCGTTTCATTTCACCTCTTGAAACAGCGGTAGTTGGAAAATGATTGGGTCCTAGTAAATATCACTGTGATAAGCCTGGAATCTAGGTCAACTCACAGCTGTTCTCAAACAAATTAATTTTTTTTAATTCATATTTGTGTTTTAGCGAAAGATTTCGCAGCAGCAATTAAAATTTTATAATCTCTTATTTTAAAGTCTTCACATGGCTTTCCAATTTGCATTGTTATGGCATGAATATATTTTTAAAACATACAAACTGTCCACTGCGCATCGACTAATATAAAATGCAAGTATAGCGATGAACTTTAAACGTTATTTTTTTACCAGTTTTGAAATTTTTCTTCAAATAGCATTTAAAATAAAGAGATTTTATTAACAATTACATAACAGTAACTTCTGATGCACTGTTCGTGAATAGGGTGGCTGAGTTATAGAGTGAAACGGCAAGGGGGCTTAATAGATCGGGGGCTACAGAACTACCGATTCCGAAGTTTCAAACATTGTGCACATCACGGAGCTTTGACTTGTTGATTCTGGTACCGAAGCGCCTCAGACGTTCTACCCGACTCTCAGGCATCAAAAAGTTACACCAAATATAAACGTTACAGAAAAAAAAGATAAATACAAAAGCAAAGTAGCGTATGTCTTTTAAAAATTTTTCAATCATGGTCCATCAAAGGAGATTTCCAGCTCTATAATGTTATGTACGTAGTATGATATTTGCCAACTATCCATATCCTTAATATGGGAAAAATATTGATATTTTCCATAAATATAAAAGAAATACAGTAAAGGAATATTTAACAAATTTTATGAATCAGTTTTTGAGAACTATTCAAGTTTGTTTTAACTGAAAGCCGGATCTTTTTCTTTCAAACAGCATTAAAGAAAGTGAACATTTTTTTTCTTCCAACAACCATTGCAACAATATTATTGGGCAAACACAATTAATTTCATTGCGTTCATCTCTTTCTTAACTCGCGTCCATTAACTTTTTTTTTTTTTTTGCACGAAATCACTAAATTCAACCTGAAACCGCTACTAAAAAAATGTCATTTACAAGTTGTGAAAAACCAGGAAATAATTATGCCACAAAGCTATTCGGTTCTTCGAATAGGAGGGAAATCACAGACGGCTCGTGGACAGGCTGCAGTCATTACCAGTGACCTACATGTCGAACTTTATAAAAAGCCGTGTTTAAACAAAGCGAAAAAAGAGCAAAAAAGATATTGAAATGTTTACATTGCTGTGGAACAAAGGCATACACACAAAGCGAACAAGAATGTGCCTCTTTGGGTATACATTTTATTTCGCTAACATCCGGTAGTATTTGAAGCAATACGGTTAGTTATTCAAGTGTTAAGGCCGCTGTACTGGAGTGCTCAAACCTTGTGACAGACACATTAAGCCTGTTTCTTTTCATCCTGTTCATAACGAACTGGTAATAAAATTTTTGAGTTCATGTGGAGCACAATGATAGTCATGTATGAGTTCCACAGAGAGTTCAAAAGCTTTGTTAATCAAAATAGAACATAAGAATGAAAATTTTTTCATCCGTGTAGGAAATTTCACGGTCTTCTTTCGATGCTCCAGTAGTGTATAAGATCTTTCAAAAGGTAAAAAGGGAGATATTTGTATAATTCAGTGCTTAGGGTTTTACTTAATTTAAAAAATTTTATATGTATTTTAAATAATTTCTGTTTTGATTTACATCTTCAGATTTCACAGCGATATTGATCACTATTAATTGATATATGAAACACAGGAAATTGCAATGCAAAATAAAGTTTAACTTTCGACGTGAAATTACTTTTCCAGACATAAAATGTAGAAAACTAATAAGTATGTTTCTAAAAACATAAAATAAATACATTTTTTTAAAAAAAAGTATTGAAGCCTTAACATTATTTTTCATTGTAACTTATAACCTCTAAAACTTTGTGAGTCCACACAAGACTAGTTTCTAGAAGCAGAGTTTTACCCAATGTCTACAAACGTTGAAACCGGAATCCTAATCATTTGATGAGGTGTTAACTGCAGTGACCAATTTCTCAATTTCCTGCAATTTTCATCTTGAGGCAAACGAGACAATTTCTTTTCTTTTAACAAAGCTGCAGGTACTTGTCCCGAGCACACTGACACGTCCACACGGCGAATTCGTACGCTACTTTATTATGGGAGCATCATATAAGTGAATTCATCTTATGGGTGAATAAGCATTGCTACCAATGAGAGGACAGCACATGAACGTCCATACCTCACCCGGATTCGAACCCGAACCCACTTTGTAGGAGCTCGAAAACGACACAGGGTATTGGCCTGTATATATCCATTCAATAATTGGACGATACCGAATTATTTTGATCGATGATAGCTATGACTGTCTCATCAGTTATTTATTTTTCAAGGGAAGTCTCTCAAAAGCATAATTTATCACCGTGAAAATAATGCAGTGATTAGAAATACACGTTTTTGTTACCAGTTTACTATTTACAAAAAGTGCAGCTACAAATAATTTTTGAAATAATGAATAATTGAAAACAAAAAATAGTTGAAAAAGTATGATCGGGAAATATTAGACCCCCCCCCCCCCCACCTTACATTTCAGGTCTCAATAAAAAATAAATCTATAATAAAGTTTATTTTCCATTCATGAGATGTTTTAGCATGTTTAGTATGATCAGCTGAAATGTTTCAAAGAAAATTCGAGGAAAGTTGAAGCAAAGTTATTCAATTCAATTATCAATAGATTCTCTTAGTTGCAAATAATCTTTGTTTGACAGTCAGATAAATTACAACATGCTGTATAATTTTTAACTTTTAAATCACATTATTAAGTTCTTTAAACAGCTCTTCATTTCCATTATAGTACATTAAGCTGTAAAATTTGATGTAGAAACGAATTTAAAATGATCAGATCGATAAGACTTTTAGAACATTTAATATTCGTAGAATGCTTACAAAGGTCAGAAAAATTGATCTTTATCTGTCTCATCTTGTGAAAAAAATATATAAGTAGCAAGCTATTATATCATACGGTATATGTTTCTGAAATACGTTTAATGTAAATCCGCAAATGAATGCAACTTCATATTTCCAGCGTGATTCATGCAGCAGAGCTGTGACATTACTCTAACAATCGTCAAACGCTAGAGCAATACCATCCCTGAACAATTTTATGTTTCCCTCTCCAGTTCCCAATTCAAAGTTTCCTCGATTTTTTTTTATCATTATTATTTTTTCAGTATTGAAAACTGGGACGCGAGATCATTCTTAGAAGAGAGGGGTCTTCTCCCATTCAATTCAAATTTCTGCAGCTCTGAGGATTTTGAACCGGATTTCAACTTTTGGCTGGCGTTTAATAAGGACAAGAATTCGTTTCTACGACCGTAATATTTTTTGTCCTACTTTCGGAAGTGCTGAGCAATCAAAGTGGAAGATTATTTCAAGATTCTCGATGAGTAACGATCTGGAAGTTCTATTGTCTGTGATGCGTATGTAGATTAGGGGCTTTATTTGGAGTGGTAGTCAGAGAAGTCATTTTCTTCGGATTGCATCGTTTCGAAAGAACCCCAAACTTGTTGATTGAAATAGGTTCTTCAACTTTTTAAAAGTTTTTTTAACCATAACCTTGACAATGTTCTGATATGTTCGAGAAGTAGAAAAAAGTCAACATAACTCTACCTTTTCTTTCTTCTTTAGTGAGTTGTTTATCAAATCTTAAATTTACTAATGTTGCTAGCTTAGTTTTGCCTCTGATTCTTTTTATAAAGGGATTATCTATAACATTTTACAGTGAAACAATGAATGATTTTTTTTATCAAGTAAGAGAGAACTGTTCTTAATTGTTTGAATTTATACTAAACAAATTTTGAGCTCGAATAGCAGCTTCGATTCAGCTGTATCCTTTCGAAACTCATTAAAATATAAAACCATAAAGCCATATACTTGCGAGTGAACTAAAGGCAGGGTTCCCACACGTTTTAGAAATCCTAGAATTGTTCTGGTCGTCTTTTATTTCCATTTCTCAGAATCCTGGAGAGTTCTGCACTTGAATAATCAGAAATTTCAGAACTTTTTTTGTCAGAATCTAAAGATTTCTATATTGGTTATGCAAAGGGAGAAAAAACTTCCATCTGCCCTATTTTTAATTACAATTACTCTTTAATAATTAATTTGAATGTTGGGGGCCATAATTTGCTTGTCGTTTAAAATCTTAAAAAATACTAAGAAATGCTGTTTAAATTTCTTCGGCTTAAAAAAGCTAAAATATTTCTGGTTAGTTGATAATATCTGTATTTTCTTAAGTACCAAATCTACAGAAGAATTGAAAGTGCAAGCCATCAATGACAGAAATTTTAATACTGGAACCAAATAATCCAAGAAAAGTTTTAATTTCGAAAAAGTGTTGACTTAAACTTTTAGAAGTCTGAAATGAAATAAAGTGCTTCTTTATGGAAAAGTCTTTGGAAGTTATATCAGTTTAAAATAGTTTTAACTAATGCATACATGTATCAACTACCAGGAATGTAGTTAAAATTTTGTTGGGAATTAATTTTAACCGTTTTTATGAATTAAAGAAATGAAGGACGGGAAAATTAAAATAGTACTGGAATTTTCAGGAGAATGATTTGAAACCCATGAGGAAAACCGCTTTAAACAATTTGTTTCACGTGGAAACTTAGAGTCGTTTAGATGTTTGCAATAATTAGGGAATTTGATTTTCCTTTCCAACCCCTTTTAAATTCTAAAGCTATTGTATATCTTCCATAGAAACCATTCAACGGTCAAATTGATCTTAAAAGCTCGACACATATTCAAAGGAGTCACATCATTAGCTGTCCATAACAAGAAAGCAGTCACTCAATAAATCTGGCTAGCTCAATTACTAGAAACTAATGGATCGAATCGGCGAACCAACAAAATTCAGCGGAGTGAGTGATTGCTCAGCACTAGTAAAACCACTTTTACTTTTTACAGTTTCTGATTCCCCCATCCGATTAAGAAACTAACCCAAGACTTTTGTGTTCGTGACAAATCGGGGCCAGCTTCAGTGATGTGCGTCGTCGCAAAAGTGATAAATCCACCTTAACCGCACACGGCTTGGCACTGAATTTAACTTCCCTTTTTTGTCGGATGCAAGTGGCAAAAGCAAATAGAGCGTACTGCCCCGGTGGTTCGTTGAACTGGTCGGTGACATCTGTTAAACATTTTGCAGTAATTGGTTTGCAGCTTGTCATCTTTGCTTCATTGCCCCGTCCCTGTTTTAAAGAGCAATTCAGAACATGGTAGCGAAAAATTTTCCCGAGCGAGTCAACAGGTGCCCTAAATTATATACTAGTAAATCGGAGATAATGGACCTAGGATACGTCAACGTTATTCAGTGGAACAGCTTATAAAAGCAATGATATAGTAAATATTACAGGGGAGCTTGCGAAACATCAGAGGTCTCTTGATCGTGGCAGACTTTTATCATAACCAGTTCAATACTTTTTTTTCTACATTTCTTTTACGCTTGGAAGAAAGTCAGTTTTCCATACACTTCAGAAACGAGATGCATGGATACATAAAAACTTCCAGTAAAGTAGCTTAAATCAGATTTCTTTCATTTTACGTTCGTTTAAAATATTGTTTTTCTCAAAATTAACATCTCATGCGTAGCTTAAGGGTTGAATCCAAAATGTAGATATCCAAGGCAAAACCTGATAGTAATAATTTTGCTTGTATTGTTTTTTTTAGCCCTGCAGCCACCTTTTTTTGACTAGAGTTAGACAGATCGTGAGCTATTAGAAATAGCCAATTTCGAATACTAACAAACATTCATCAACCCACGAACTCTGACTCCGAACTAGTCGATCGTTCCTCGTCCGGTTAGACACCAAAAAGGTCATGCAGCTTTTGAATCAATGTGGATGAGCCAACGAAATAAACATCTGTACTCGCGACAGATACAATGTTATCACGTTTAGTTACATTGAGACCTATTTTTAAGGAATCTATCTGTTTAACAGACGTTTAGATGGTTGTCGTAAATTAGGAGTTATCTTAAACATTGTTAAGAAATGGGAATGTTTGCCTATTATATAATTCTATTGCATCTGTTTTGCTCATTTCAATATTTTTCTGTATTTAACTAGCTTTTTTAATTTGTCATTGCAATATGGATGAATAAGCTCTGTTTCGCGTTTTAGAGCTTCAAATTAATAACCTCGAGTGAGAATTATGATGCGTCTTTAAATACAACAAATCTCAAATCTTTAAGTCTATTTAGTTTCTTGCATAAAATTAATGCAAAGAACTTGCGTATCTTAAAATATGAATCTTTAACTTTATTTGAATGGTTAATTTTAGACTAATCCCTTTAGTAATTTTTTGGCAATTTTCAAAGGTCTAAAGGTTTGGCAATATTCAAAGGTCTGAAGAAGTGTTAGAACAGTTAGCCCGAATCTAGTAACCGATATTTTGTTCTATCATGGATTTCCAAAAGCTTTCATTTTATAATATATCTATTGTCAATACATCAAGGTATGGTGCCTGCTAAATTTGAGAGGCATACATACTCCCAGTTGGGTAACGGGTAAAAAGGGAATTTGTTAGCGCGTGGTGATCCTTTGGACCTCTCTAAGCGACTAGAGAATTGCTGTTGGGCGATCGGGCATCAGGTGATTTTTCATATGTTTTCGGCTGGACAGTAAATTTTAGATTACAATACATCTCTAAGCAGTTTTAATAAATTGTAAAGTAATAATTTATATTATATTTCTAATTGAGATATAAAATAATTGAACGTCTTAATTTTCCTCTGCGTTATAAAGTTTTTTTTTTTTTAAAATCTTACCACTTAAAGAGTACGCACGTCAAATAAACACTAAAAATCTCTGATGAAACACCAATTTCATTTTTGAACATAAGACAAGTGACTAAAAACAGTTTTTTTCCCCAAACGGAATGATTATATAATTTTCTTAAAGTTAAGCATGCGTTGAAAAGATCAGTGAGATGACAGATTTATTAGACTAGAACTGAGGAGCACAACGGAAGACATATAATAATTATCTTTGAGTTGACTGAGACTGCACTCAGATAATTCAGATCTTATTAATGTAAGTGTCAGAGAAAACAAAAATAAATTCAGTTATTTTTTATCTTTGAGAAAAGTCTGAAAAAAAACTATAATGTATTAATTACATTGTACCTTTTTTCTATTTTTTACAGTTTACATATTTAATGTTTTTTTAACTTACATTAATATTATCCTGCTATAACTTATAATATTTTCCAGTTCCTTCAAGAAAGATATTAAAAATACCAGCAAGTTTTGAGTTCGATATTTTGAGTTGAAATATAAATTTTGAATGTTACGAAAAAATTTTGGCTCTGTTTCAAAATTTGGAAAATATTTTTTAGGCTTTTCTAGCAGCCTCAACTATTTAGAGGTATTAAGAGGTTTTATATATTTCAGTTTGGGCAGCAAGACACGTCAGTACTTTATATTTTTGAAATATTTTCAGAACTTCGATAAACATGTAAATATTGAATGAAATATCTTAAAAAGTCTAAATACAGCTAAATTTCAACGTGGTTTTTATTTGTCTCAATGCATAGAACCTTATGCCTATCTAATTTTCCTCTTTTTGAAACAATTTCAAGAAATCATGGATTTATTTACTAGTAACATTTACTTATATCCAACTGAGACATTTTTCGCTATTCCGAACTTGTTATTTTTACATTTTAGGAAACTATCACATATTCTGTTATAATTCAAGTTTTAGAACTGAAATTTGGTTAGTGATTAAACAAAACAATGATTTTCAACTTTCTTCGCCCATTAAAGGCATTTTCAAAGATTTTCAACCCGTATTCGCATCACATGCATATATATGAATGTTCATAGATTTAGATTATGAGTAAGAAATGTCAAAATTTGAAGGCAATTTTTGGGTAAAATATCATATTGCTTTCGTACATATGGCATGAGTGTAATTTCATTTCAAAAAACCCTAATAGCCTTTCATAAGCCTAAATAAATTAAATTGCTATAAACTTTTTGTCTTTATAAAATAAAATAATAAAAATTTAATACGAAAATCTTTTAAAATAATCTTCAACTAGATAAAAGTATTCTGAATGAATAAGAACTAAATTATTTTAAACTTCTTTTTACAAATCCTCTTAAACAGATCAAATAATACGAGTAAAAAATTTAATGCAATAAAAATATATACATATTGTAGATTTAATACAAAGACACTATCTAAAAACTACGGTCATGTTTAATCACTGAATATGCTATCTAAATTGTACACACCGCTCTCGTAAATTATTTTCCAACAACAAATAACTCACCGGCACTGGATAACTCTGAACATCAGACTCGTTCTGGGGTGGAAGAGTCGTAGGAGGTGCAGCGAGCACTGCTGCCACCAAACTAAGAGCGAAAACCGAAAACAACATGATCAAGCGTTGTCCTACTTGCAACTCAACTTCGAATGGCTGCTAGTGGAAGTGTGAGAATCCCTAGGGCCAGCCAGCCGTTATATACCCAACCGGCGACCAATGATCGCTTACCGTGAATGCAGGCCAATGGTTTTGACAATCCAAAAACCCTAATTTGTTGTCAGGCGTTATTTGAGCATAAATCAACCGCGATTCAGGACCACTCAGGAGTGCATGGCCAAAGATATAATACGAAGAAAAATGAACAAGATCATCTCCACCATTTTGTTTCTTGTCTTTTTTAAATTTTAAGTCATCCAAACTTTTAATGAAGTAGAGTAATTAAAATTAATCACATTAAGCTAAATGGAAAGCCATACGTTTTCTGAAATTTCTCATGGTACAAAAATTTTGATTTTATCAAAGAACTTGTCACTTTATTGTTTATGTAAAACACTAATCATGATTAAAAAAAAGTTTAGGTGTAACATCTGCTCGTATTTCTCATCTCATAATTGTGATTAATTTTTTAATGATTTAACTGAACAGTAATATGTGTGCATATATATATATATATATATATAAGCTCACTTATAATTATTTTCTCGGTATTTCGTAAAAATTAACATGCATGAATTTGACAAAATTTTGTATTCAAGGTAAATAAATTGATAATTTATTCGGCTGACCTAAAAGGCTTTCATTAATTTTATACAAAATTAGTCATCTTTTTTAGGAAGTTATGAAGTGTTTGGGTAAATGTTAAATAAGATTTTTATCTATAAAGTTCTAAAATCCTAAGAGGGTTTTTCAGTATTTAAAATTTTTTTTCTAATTTTAAAAATTCTGAATTTTTTAAACTTTCATATTTTTTTGCATAGATAACCTATTACTTATGTAGTATCTCTTTTTCAGCAATTTTTTTTGGTCCATTTATTTTTAAATTTTTCTTTTTTTAATACTGTCAGTTGTAAGTTATAATGTTTTGCTGTCACTGTTTAAAAATAGAGCATTGAAGCCACGAAACTTTTTTCTCTTTATTTTTTGCATTCAGTTTTGAAAAAATACGTTTTTAAACAATTAAAAAAAGTAATTTTTAGAGTATAAATGCTTTTATGTATGTTTTGAGATAGAATCCCTTAGTATTATGAGAGAATTACAATAGTGCTTAACAATTATTAGATTATTGTGAAAAGAAATTAGAGCATTTTTTATGAAGCTCATTTAGATGTGAGATCCTAAATGACCATTGTTAAAACAATTGTATAGTTTATAATGACTTAGCTATAGATATTCGATTTTAGCTTTGTATTATAGAGCTTTAACTTTTAAAATAATCTTTCGCAGCCAGCAATTAAAGATTGAGAATGTAAATTAAAAATTCCCCGCAGAAAATTAAGAGAAAGATCCTAAATTATATAATTCAGTTATTGAAAACGTTTTTATTATATGGGGTTAATTGAAGAAACCAAAGCAGGTAAGTCTAATACAGTTTTATCTTCTTTGGATACCATTAGATATTAAGCCCTGTCTAAAGTACGAGATTTATCCCATGAGGTTTCTTAGAATAAAAATTTTAAAGGGAGAAAAATAAAGAGAAATTTCATCGTAGAATTGAAAGAAACAAAATGGCTGATGGTTGGTTGGCGTGTCGTCAAACAACTAATATTTCTATATGTCGGTAAGGTCTTTAGCACGTGAAGATATGTAAGGCATGGAGCTGGGTTGAGACGCATGCTAAACGGAATTCGTCGCCACTTTCGATTTTATCAGGGATACGTGGATGCATGCTTTCTGATGTAACTTCTTCTAGTATCTTCCGGTGTATTAACTCATGACTCCATTTATGATGGAATTTAGTCGTGAATTTTTGAGTTATCGCTCTTAAGATACGAAATCCAGGAACGTAAGATAACATATTGTCAAGTAATTTAATATGCAGAGACAGTCTAAATTGTTTCTTGCAATCACGAAAAGGAATTTCAATTTACTTTTAAACGTGTATTTTATTTTTCAACATTACCGAAATTTTAAACGTTACAGTTCATTTGCTTCGTGAATTGTTGCTTCGTCATTAAAAGTTAAAAAAAAATCCAGAATTGAGGAAAAAATAAAAATATTGTTATATGCTAGGGTACTGAATTTCAAATATGAATTTATTATTATTATTATTATTATTATTATTATTTGCTTCTTGCCTAAACACAAACTAATGAATACACCAATATAAAATAGAAATCTATGACTTCTTATATAATATTTTTCTGAATCGGTGGGCAGAGAATACCCTAAACTACTTTATTTTCCACACTTTTGCTGAATTTTCTACATCACGCCCACTTTCAGGAGCCTTTTATTGTTTTGTTAAATAGATAATGCTGCAACACGTGATGATAAGACATATTAATATCATGAAATGAGGCAAAAATATGTTCACATTTATGTACTGAGTCAAACATAAATTTTTCTGCAATACATTTTGTTTTTATTAATGCATTTCAAACTGTTGGCACACATTCATTTTCTTAGATTGGCTACGAAACTCCCAGGTATTAAAATCAAACATAATGAAAATTACAAAAAAACACATACATACATATAAACATTCAAAAGAGGTAAGCAACGATTCTACGTTAATAACCCGCGGTAGTTTCGTTAGAAGAGTGATAAAACATTTAAGTGACAAAAGTAGTTGAAAGTAATATGCAGTTAGTAGCAAGCGACATAAATTGATTTTTTCAAAAAAAAAAATTGTACGCAAAAAGAATAATTGATATACACTGGTGTTGAAAATTAAGAGAATTTGCACATTTGCACAGGGACTCAACAGAATGTCTAGTTTCCAGTGTATCATCGTGCTGTGAGAGCTGTATGCCTGTGAGAAGGTTTGATGCTCCATATTAGAGTCATTTTATGTTCGATCTTGCAACGTGGGTTCCTCCATACCCACCTGAGCTGATGAACCTAACTGACGATCATGAGTGCGTACCATGATTGTTGTATGGTATAATTTTAACGTAGAATTACGTTCCTCCATAACGGTCCTCCAGAAAGCAAAATTTCAGACGCTAAAACCGTCCGTCCGTTACCTCATGAGTTGTAATTTTGGCAGCGCGCCAAATCCAGTCTGTATCGCTTGGACAAGCAATAAACAGTTAAACAGAAAAGTGCTAAAGTGCGTCAAAATTTTGACACACATATATGTATATATATGTATGTATATATATATATATATATATATATATATATATATATATATATATATATATATATATATATATATATATATATATATATATACATACGTACATATATATATAGATACATACATACATAACACATACATACATTCAAAAGAGGTAAGCAACAATAAGTAATCCTACGTTAATAACCCGTGGTAGTTTCGTTAGAAGAGACTACCTGAAATTTTTTTTTTATTTTATATCACTAATTATTCATATGAAATTCCATTAAAATCCATTCACTAGTTTTCTAGAAATTCGATAAAATGTGGAAAATTCTCTTAATTTTGAACACAAATGTGTGTACAATTTCGTTTAGTTGCACGTATTAAAAAGTAAAAATGACGTTTATAAATAAGTCTATGAAATAATTTAATGTAACAAAAGTATCATTTTGATACATTGAATCTCCATGTTTTTCTTCATAGACACCATATTTTTAAAGCTTTGATAGTGCAGTATCTCAGAATTTCTTGTTTTCTATTCCTATACAGTTAAATTCCTATCAGTTAGATGAATTACAGTTAAATTCCTTACAGTTTAATAATATAGTATGAATAACACAATATGAATAATATTTTATGAATATTATAGAATTATGCAGTTTTAGGGTTTGTGGAGAAAACTGAGATTACACTGCTATGAAGGGAGTATTTTGAAGTTGCAGATCTACATGTGTTGTGAAACAGAGTGAAAAGCAAAACAAATTTTAGCTTCGATACGGAATTCTCTTTCCAATGTGCTGTGATAATATGCAACTTAAATAGAAAAAAATCAGTTCGTCGCAATTCAAAATAGTAAATTTGAATGGTAAGGAAAATCTGTCTGACCGATAATGAAATGCTAAGTCATGACATACAGTAAATAGTAGAACAGTAACGAATAAGACCGCATTCCTAAGAGTAATAAATATTAGACCCAAACACTTCTAAAGGAGTTTGAGTCTGTAGCATTTTAGGTATCATTACGAATTCAACCTCTACTCCCTCTACACCATTATATATATATAGGTGTGTGTGTGTGTGTGGTGTGTATTATTTATACACATGAATACATATCGAGACATATTATAAGTTGTTAATTTACCATTTTTCCTTTGAAAATAACAAGCACTTAGTAGCGAGAACCATAAATTGATTTTTTTCAGTAAATTTCCGCCCAGGAAGAATAATTGATCTGTATACATTACTGTTTATTGCATGTATTAAAAAACATTATATATATATATATATATATATATATATATATATATATATATATAAGAAAAGGAATTATCGAGAATGACTTTGTTTGCTAAATTAAACTGGTACATTTTAATTATGAAAATATGCATTAATTTTTCTAACAAAACGCTAAAAGTATTGTATTATATTTTTTAATAAGCACCCGTTAAAGGAAATTCGAGATTTTATTCTAACTGAAAAAGTGATGTATAATTATTTTAATGAAATATGTTGGATTAATTATAATGTATCTGTTTTCTGTGCTTTATTAATGAGGACTCTTTTTTTTCTCTTCCCAAAAGCAATTTCAAAGTTTTGCATCTACGTTTACGCAATAAGTAAACATAGAAAAATAATGATGTGAATCTCTAAAACCCAAATAGAAAATGCGAACTGTAAAAAAAACCCTTTAGTTTACAATATGTTACAATCATTATCATTAAGAATTTTTCTGTTTCTTAGGATGAAATCATTTTCATACAACAATAAAGTACATTTTGTTGTACGTAATTCATTTTGTTGAATTTATTTATTTATTACCCCCAAAAAACAATTTTCGATTTTTTAAAGATGATTTCAGAATAAAAATTAAAATTAATTTCAGTATAAAAAATAAGGGTTTACTTGATTGAAATAATAAATAACTATTATTTAAATAATGAATAATAATTAATAATAAATCTTTATTAAAATAACTTTTTAAGCCTTTGCAACTTTATCTGGTAATTTCTTACCAAACTTTTCAACTTTTCTCAACTTTTCAACTTTTCAACTTTTCACTTTTCTTACCAAATAAAGTTTCTCTGGTAACTTTATTTGGTAAGAAAATCTTACCAAAACCGAGAGGACATTAGGTACAATAACTCTTTGCAGATATGAAAGCCATCAGAAAAGAATAAATAAGTATATTACATACTTAATTTCGCATTCGGATCGTAATCAAAATTTTAGGTAAAATTGCGCACGATATAAAACGATAACAAACTTAAACAGTTAAAACCTCATGCACCTCATATTTCAAGATTATATCTCTACCCATTCTAAAGGGGAGATGTTTACATAGCAGTTTCTGAAGGTTTCCTCGTTACAGTTTTCCTCTTAAAAGATTGATTATGTGGGAAGTCATTGAAAATAACACCTCAGATCACTCGCACTGTTCATTTGGTAAAATACCAACTGGAAATAGGAGATCCGGGTATCAATGAAAGCATTCTTCCTAATATTTGAAAAAAAGGTGAAATTAAATTAAATTTCTACTTATTTAATCGAAACTTCAATATAAAAACATTGCCGAAGTTTTTGGGGTTACGAAACTTTACATCGAGAGTTTCCGTTTGATATTCACTTAAGCTGTTAAAAAGTGGTTAGGCACCAGTTTGAAGTTTTTTTCCCCATATCCAAACATCTTAAGCTCATCAGTTCTCTGTGACATCTTAAGCGGATTGACGTATTCTAACTTAGTTGATTTATTTAATAGGGACGCTAATAGAAAAAGTAATCCAGTATTCAAGATGCCGAAAGAGTAAAAGACACATCACAGATTGAGAGTTCCCAATGATTCACTAGATCACGTATTCATAAACCTCGTTTCGATAAACCTTGGAAAGTGTTGCAGTGGTCATTGAAATTGATTACAACTACAACGATTGGACAGTGTTGGGAAAAAAGGAACCAACTCACAAAAGTTCAAATGTTGTGTTATTTAGCTAAGTTAGTTTAGTAGCTGAGAACATATTTAGTTATCTGGGAAAAACCTTATTAACATTCTAGGCCAAATAACATTAATTTTATTAACTGAGAAACCAACCATCAGCTATTGGAATTTTAATTTAATGCTCTGTAAACACTGGTTTTATTCGGTTTCAGTGTAGAGTGGATTGATTCTTTCTTTTATAACACTGTCCAATTATCAAAACGTTGAAATGCTCCCTTTTGTCTGCAATACATTCTTTCTTAGGGAGCTCGCCATTTTAGCTCTCAGCCTAGACCGACGTCGAAATTAGCAACAAACCATTAAACTATCAAAATAGACTTTTCGATCCTATTGCTGTACATTCGATGTATTCTGTGGGTTTCTAATTCAATTCATTGTTCAGGCTCCTCATTTTGTTTTAATGAAGTGGATGCATGCGTTCATTCACTTGTTTAAGCCGAAAAGCATTCACTTTTCTTCAATTACTCGCTTGTAGATCAAGTGAGTGTGCTCAGCCAACCGGACAACCTCATTATTGACTCTCCTCTGTGCAGGATACCGAGAACTGAGTGACTGTACCGAAGTTGTGCATGCTCTCGATTTCACAGATAAGCTTCCGTTCACTAAAAACCGATTTGTAGTTAAGATTCGTAAACAAAATCCATTAATGAGCATTATTAGTTGGGGAGTGAAATTCATGGATGAAAAATGAAAGGGAGCAACTTCTTTTTGGACATAGAAAGGTAAACGAGATTTATAATAAAAATTTCAAAAATTTCCCCAGGAAATCCGAACTTTCTCCACGCAAAACCATATTATAAACTTCACTCTCAGTTCATACAATTTTATCAAAATTTTACGGTAATTGTAATTCAGAAATTTTTGTTCTGTTGTACATACAATGAGCGAAAAAAGTTGCTAATACTCTCCTAGTGATAGTGAATGTTATAACTATAAATCATTGCTTTCATGCATAATAAACTCCAATTTATGCACTTTTATTACTATAGGCACAAAAAAGATAACTCATTTTATTATTTATCATTCCTTTCTTTTATTTCTTCGCCCACACTCATAAATACATACATATATATATATATATATATATATATATATATATATATATATATATATATATATATATATATATATATATATACACTGCTGGCCACCCAAATTGCAACACCAAGAAAGACAAGAGATATCACAACAAAATTTATTTTGTAGATAACATGTTGACCAAGTATCAAATGATTAAATTTATAGATTTCTGTGAAGTGTGGTTCCTGCCATAATCAGTAGCCAGAGTAGCCGCCATTGTTGGAGATCACCGCTGCCACACGCCTCGGCATTGATTCAAAGAGACTTTGGATGAGTTCTAGGGGTACAGCTGACCAAGCAGCTTCCACACGTTGCCAAAGTTGATCTGCTGTGGCAGCTGGGGATGGAATCTGGGTCAATCGTAGAGCAACCATGGACCACATGTTTTCTATCGGCGAAAGATCCGGAGACGAAGCGGCCAGGGAAGCAATTCAATCTGGCGATTGACGAAGAACCGTTGGACAATGCTTGCCACGTGTGGTCGCGCATTATCCTGTTGAAATATGGCTGTGGGCAAGCCCTGAAGGTAAGGACAACTGGCTCCAACACCTCGGAGATGTAGCGCTGGCTGTTTAAAGTACCGGCAATGCGTGCTAGAGGTGTGCGAGAGTGATATCCAATACCGCCCCATACCATAATACCCGGTGCAGGACCAGTGTGGCGGTGCATAACGCAGCTGTTCAGCATCCTCTCTTCACGGTGTCTCCAGACTCGAATGCGACCATCGTGGTGTTGCAGACAGAAGCGTGACTCGTCAGTAAAGACAATTTCATTCCATTCTGCCGTCCACATCCTTCTGTCATCGCACCATTGGCGGCGGAGACGTCTGTGGTTCTGCGTCAAGGGCAGACAAAGCAATGGACGTCTTGCGGACAGACCACTCTGCTGTAAACGGCGTCGAATGGTACGCGCAGACACTGGATGATGCGTTACAGACTGCATGTGCTGTGCTATGGTTCGTGATGTGACTGAGCGATCCGTCACTGCCATGCGCACAATTTGCCTGTCATCAAGTGAAGTGGTGCGCTGAGGTGGATGCGATCGAACATGCCGGTCCTTCGTACCCTCCTGCATCCAACGATCACACATCCGCATTACAGTTGTTTGGTTTCGTCCAACACGACTACCGATTTCCCTGAAAGATAATCCATAATCTCGGTAGGCCACTATCCTTCCTCTGTCGAACTCGGATACTTGATCAAAAGATGATTGCTGTTTTCGACGAGGCATAATTGATCGCCTTTTTTGAAAAAACCACAAGAAAAATACAATTGCCGAACTTGAAATCGTCGAAATCTCCAAGCCTTAAATAGCGCTTTGAAGTGGCGCCACAGGCGCGCGTGATGTGCGTCTGCGCTGAAATTCTAATCATTTGCATATCTCACCTCCGCTAATGCATGTTGTAAATTTCATGTTATTTGCATGTTTCCTTCAGGGTGTTGCATTTACAGTGGCCAGCAGTGTATATATATAAGAAATAGATGATAGAGAAAACCAGATATATATATATATATATATATATATATATATTATATACATGCATAAATACATACATACTAAACTAAAACTAAACTCAGGGCAACACAGTCCGAATGTGAACCAGGCCGGTGGTGTCTATCTCCGATTTCTTGACCGTGGGCTTGGGGTGCCATACATCATATGTTTTGGTCAGCTGGTCAACTTGATGCGGGACCCCCAAATTTAGTTCTCAAGCATGCTTGGTAATCATTTTATCGACCCACTCAAGGGATGAAACGCTGAGTCGAACTTTTTCAGCCGCAGGCTTGAACTCTGGACTGTGGTGTGACAGCTTGAAGCGTTTAACCCCACCCGGCGACATATATATATAAATAAATATATATATATATATATATATATATATATATATATATATATATATATATATATATATATAGTCGAATCTCGATCTACCGTTTTTGAAGGGACCGACTGAACTTAACGATAAATGCAGGAAAATGATAGATGCGAGAACATAACAAAGCAATATGATCGTCGTTAATGGGTGAAATAAACGACACATACGGAAAAACGATGATTCGGAGAACGATCGATCAAGATTCCACTGTTTGTATATATATATATATATATATATATATATATATATATATATATATATATATATATATATATATATATATATATATATATATATATATATATATATATATATATATAAACTCTTTGTGTGAGTCATTACGAATGTGATGCACTGTAGTGAATGTGATGCACTGTACAAAGATAAATTGCAACATTAAATTAAATGTAATGTTGATGTAAAAATCATCACAACATTAAACTGTAAACGATGATTTTTACATCAAGGTTTGGATCAGCATTTATTATAGAACATTTTAAACAAACGTAATTTCTTTGCTCAAAACTTCTTGAATATTTGTTACCCAGCAATTGGATATTTGAAGCGGGAAAGCAAACATTCGTTGAACTGATCGAGCAACTTAAAGCAAACTAGTTGCAGACTCGGAAATACTTTGGCAACTGTGGTCAATTGTCATCAAATTTTAATACCAAAAATGAGTATCGGTTTTCGCCGGTTAAAAGTTTTTAGGCACAGCATTTTCTCAAAATATGTAGACACCTAAAAATGCACGATTCTCAAACGAAAAAGGCTTTTTTTTTCATATTTGTTATGTTACTAGTCACGGTTAATAGTGATTTTAGCTATATTGTTTACAGTTTTATGGATTATCTATCCCAGTGGAATTCATAATACAGTGACGAAAGGTATTTAACTCTGCACCAAAACTGTTGGTACATTAAGAATTGTATTCAGTAAGAACTTGAAATTAAATATTACGTCTGCGAAATACGCACTCATCTAATGAAATATTATTGAAAGAATGAAAATAATTTGTCCTCATAGGGAATTTGAAATATTTTCAAGTTTACTTTTATATGAAGGGATTTTATTTTTGTTAAGTATTCCAATATTTAATTTTGTTTAGTAGAAAACGCACCTTATAATGAAATATGTTGTTTTTACAGTGATGATGTAAATTTGTTCTTATGATATGTATACACACATGTATATATATATATATATATATATATATATATATATATATATATATATATATATATATATATATATATATATATATATATATATATATGTATGTGTGTATGTTAGGAAAAACATAAAACTAAAATATAGAGGGGCTTTTGTTAGGGAAAAAGGGGAATTTCTAATCAAAAATTATTAACTCACGAAAGTTCGCCATAAAAAGAAGAAGGGTTGTTAATGGCAAAAGCTATCAATAGGGGTCGCCACTAGACGGGTACCGTTCAGAAAAGAGATATTTTTCGGCAGAAGTAAGTTACGTAAAAAGATTACATAAGAAGAAATGTGGAGAGCATTCCATGATGAATCAGCGGAAAGATTGGGCGAGATTCTAACAAAAAAAAACTAGTCAGTCGGCACAGAGATCTGAGAGAGAGAAGACGTATGTCTTGAGAGAGAACCTGGGTGGAGTGGTTTGCATAATGGTTTGCATAATTATGTTGGGGCTCTGATAGTAATAATGAAAATAAACGAATTTAAGCGATCTCTGTCATCTCATCTAATCATTCGGTCCTCGATTGTCTTTAATTAATAACGAAATGGATACGAAACATGTCGTATGGATACGAAACGTGTCATATATATATATATATATATATATATATATATATATATATATATATATATATATTGTAAAACCTACATTTTTTTACCTTAATCAGTTTCAGTATCGTAAAGTCTGTAGTGTATATATATATATATATATATATATATATATATATATATATATATATATATATATATATATGTGTGTGTGTGTGTGTGTGTGTGTGTGTGTGTGTATGAGAAAGAGAGAGAGGGAGGGAGAGAGAGAGTTTGCGTCTGTTATAAGTAGATATAGAATAGCACGAAAGTTATCATAAGTTTGGATATAAGGGAAAAGCGGATTTTTATTGGGGGGAGAGGGGGGGTTACGTTATCTAAGGAAAAACACGTATTGAAACTAAAGAGTAAAACTGAAATTTCGACGGATACAAATACAAACATTTATCTTTAATTCAAAAATGGATCTGATACATAAAATAAGCATTTAGAAACTGTATAGTATGCGCAATTATCCGAACATGTTAAAATTTCAGATATTTGTAAATTTTAAGGCAGCATTTCTAGTTCTCAAATAAATATTTCTAATATATTGTCTCACCGATAGTCATCAATGTTATGAACTAAAAACTGTAATACGAAAATCATTTTTTCTTATCTCTGTGGTTGTATTCGTATATAATTTTCATTTAAAACTGAAGTACATTTAAACAAGTTAGTGCTTGTAAAATTTCACGTGGTAAATTCTTGTAACTCAAATATCACCAGGATCTTTTAATTTCATTCATGGTTTCAAAAAATAATCCGAAATGTTACCGAACTGTTAAGGTCAGGTTTCCTCGAGATCTGCATGCATTTTGCTTCATATATCCTGATTAAGTAATAACCTTTCTAGGTCACTCGGAAATATCTTTTTTTTTAAGTGATCCGTAAATATTTCTTCTCCCAAGGGCATTTTGAATTTTCATAAAAACAGTCCTAAAAACGCTAAAAATTAGTTTATAAGATAAGGGCAGCATTCATATATCAAGACAAGATCTTCAAACTTTTTGTAAAGACATTATGCATAACAGTGACTGTTTAAGATAAACTATCATCTCAAATCTGTGAGGAAAAATAGAAGAGGTAAAAACAGTAAAGTAATACTTAATCCACGCAACGCAGCTTCTATTTCTAATTTCCTCAAAAATTTCCTTTTGGAATAACAATGGAAATAATACAAAATTCCCATAATCCTGTTAGAGAATGGCTTTGAAAATGAAGTTCAGAAATGTTTTGATTCAATGCAGTTGAAACATCATTGTCGCAACTCTGAAACTCTGAGTTTGTTCGTCTGTAATTCGACAAGCCAAGATGGTGCGTAATATACAGTCTCTGATATGAGTATAAAATTGAACGAATTTCATTTAAACTTGACCACAAGGTGCCGAATTAAAGACGTTTTAATTATAAGATATAATTAAAATTATATCTTATGATTTCTGCTTCATTTCTTACCCCATAATAACCTTAAAAACATGTTTGTGCTGATAACCTGATTTGAACAACTTATTTGAAGATTCCCCAGGATTTTAGGTCTTTTTCAAACCAAAATTTTAATTATATATATATTTAATAAATTATTGAAATTTGGGTTCAAGTAACCCTCAGATTGGGGTTACTTGGACCCAACCTACATTTTACATGAAATATACAATTCAAATAGGTAGTGGGCTCAAGTAGCACCTAGGATCTTGAAATAAAAATAGAGGCTTATATATGAAAAATTTATTTTACATTAAAACAGAAAACAAACCCCATTTTATTTGCAAAACTGATTGTTAACAGTGGATGCATCTTCAAAACTAATTTTACCCAGTCACGCCCAGGGAGGTTGTTTAGAAAACATTTCACTGATCGTCCATGCATTGCAAGGTAAGACTTGACAATCAATCGAAAGTCCAGTTCGTCTACGGGAAATCCAAAATCACAAATTTTGTCTAAATGAATGGCACAGGTCAACTCTTCTTCGCTAGTAAATATGATTGGATGTCCAGGTTTGTTCAATAAATCATTCTTCAATCTCCTTTTCATAGTGGACGTACTAATATTAAAGTGGGTTGAGGCATCTCTCTGAGACATTTCTCCTGACCTCACAGCATTTAAACATTCCTCTAATTTTTCAGCTGTAAAAGCCACATATATTCTGCTCCCAGGAGACCTCTTGTAATTTCGGAGCATTTTTGTATCAGATCTGCGAATAAATGCACATGAACCGGTTTAACCATTTAATAAAAGGAACCGACATGAAGTAATGATATTAATTATTTTTACAGTGAAATTTAAGAATGTCTAATCATAAATATGAGTAGGGGTTAATTGGACACACTTTCTTGCTTGGATCCAAGTAACCCCATTTTTAGTTTATCAGCACACTAGTTAATACTTATAATTTTTACTGGGTTAATTGATTCTCTATCCATCTAAAACTATTGTTATATTATTAAAGACTGTATTTGAAATGCAAATTTATCCTTACCTAATGTGGAACTGCAGTGTGTAAACAAATGAAGGTGGAAGTTATAAGGTCACAAAAATGCGTGTTATTATCACAAAGCAACAGAACCTGAACTATAAAAAGGTGGGAAGAGCGGGAACGTGGTAAAGTGCCTCAGTATCTAGCTAATGCTCCTATCTGTTGGAGAGATTGGGAATTATACCTGTATTTTATTGACATGAGACCTAGGTGTAATTTAAAACACTTTTTCGGTTTGGGTTCAAGTAACCCCTAGGGTCCAAGTAGCCCTAAGTTACGGTATACACACACACACACACACACACACACACACACACACACACACACACACACATATATATATATATATATATATATATATATATATATATATATATATATATATATATATATATATATATATACTGAGGGGCCATTTATTACGGCCACTTGTCAATTTTATGCAAGTCAACTGTGGTGTCGCGCTGTTGCTAGTAGTGGGTGAAATTGGTATAAAAAGGGATTGCTAGAGGATTGCAAAGATAGCTGAAGCTTCCATGTGAAGGAGAGCGTAAAACGGAGATTTAACGGACTTTGAAAGGTAATTATTGTGGATCCTAGAGGGAATGGGACTAGTGTCAGTGAAACAGCTTCGATTGAGGACTGCTCGAGAATAGCTCTTGTTTATGTTTACAAAGAGTGGGCTACCAAACGAAAAACGATTGCGGAAAACAATGTTTTCCTGACATTGTTTGGACACATTAACTTGTATGGAAGAACGTCTCAAAAAGTATTTAAATACTGTCGCTGACGAAGTACATTCAGTTATGTTTATGGTTTACCCCACTGGAGATGGATACTCACCGAAAGACAATGCCTTCAGCTCACATTGTCTACAGGTGGTTTAAAGAGCATGGCGAAGACTACCTCACTTAGTTGCTCCCCATAAAATCCAGATTTCAGTCAAATTGAGCCCTTGTAGGAAGAGATCGAAAGGGGCACCAGACGGCTGGATCCAGAACCATCAAATCTTAGAGAAATGTCAAGTGCGGTTTATCGGATATGGTCTTTTCAAGCCATCTACCAACATCTAATAGAGTGCATGGAAAAGAGAACCGCAACACTATTCAGATCAAAAGGTGACCCAATAATGCAGTTAGTTGGTTATATATTGAGTGCATAATAAACCGGCCACTCAGTGTGTGTGTGTGTGTGTGTGTGTGTGTGTGACTATACTTTTATTTATTAATAATGACTAAACCGCAAAAAGCGTAGTGTATAGCTATAAGCTCAAGGCAGGTTATCGAGAGCTCCAATTATCTGTAGCTTCGTCTCGACCTTCTTTTAACACAAGAAAAAGGGCAATAGCTCTCTGGCGATCAGATTCCCAAGGACATTCTAAGTGATATATTTAATTGTCCAAATTAAGTTTTTACTGGGGTAAACACCGAACAAGATTCAAATACCTTTAAAATATTTTAAGCTTATTTAGTTATATAGCATATTAATAAATTCTTTGATTATGTTTCATTGAGTATTTATAAGCTAGAGTGCCACGACAAATCAATTCATCTCAAGCTCAATTTCTGTCATCTATTAACTGAAAAAGTATAATTTTTTAAAGTCTTTCATTTTAATATGATGTCTTGAAAAATGACAATAATCTGGTGTTTCTAAATTATATTAGAACATTTTTTTAAAATTACTGATGATTTTTTTAAAAAATATTAGAGTGACGTGTTTTTTGCAAGGGGAGTACATTTAATTATCTCAGTGAAAAATGTTTGCATTACAGGTAAAAACTGTATACATGTCAGAAACTAAAGCCGGTATTATCTTCTCCTCGCTCCAAGCCGAAGAAAAGGAATGAAAAACGTTCCTATATTTTTTTCTTATCTGATTAAAAAAAAACCTATAATATTATCAGCCAAAGTCCTCTTACTTCAGCAGTTCTCAAAGAAATAAAGAAGACAAAATAACAAATTCTGATTCTAGAAGTAGGAAAAATTCGAGGGGATTGAAATAACTATTTTTTCCATCGCAGCAGGAACTTCTCCTCAAGACATTTGCACATCTACACCGCGTTTCCGTTAGCTACTTTATTATGGGAGCATCATATAAGTGAACCAGCCCCACTTCCAATGAGGGAACATCAGAAGAAGTCCATGCTATAACCCCAATTCGAATCTGAGTAACTCTGCGGAAGCTCGCAACGCTAACCACTATGCGATGCGGACGGCAAAATATTTCATTGAATTATCTCAAAAGAAATCGCTATTTCACTGAATTCCTGAAATTAGATTGAATTCTTCATTAACTATGAATAGAGGATGACGAAATGGGTCATGGGTAGTGTAGTTTATTCCACAATTTTGCTATTCTTTGAGGATTTGCTTGTTTGGGACTACAAACTCACGGCCAATTTTCACAAAACCGTGAAAACATTTGTATGCTTCATCCGCGCATATGATAGCTATTTTGTTTTCGCATGTAGCTTCAAAGCAGAACACGCATGATAGATGAACGGATCACAAAAGCCAGGAACGGAATTAATTTCCTCTGACAAGGGCGATGCACACGACAAAAACAGACGAAAATCACCCAAACTAACCCGGGTGCAGTGGCCTTCAATTAATGTGTTAACTGTTGGGCAACCAGCTCTTCATTGTGCTCTTGTAATAGCGTTTGAAGTTGATTATCTAGATCTAATGATGGGTGTGTCTTCTCGTGTCGAAATTTAGAAATACAAGAAGCACTACAATGAAGTACGTAAACATTCAAGAGAGAAAGCGGATTTTCCAACAGAGGTGGAATATCTTTTAGAAGTGCGCGTAGAGACATAAAAAACTGGAAATTTGGACCCCATTATTGTCTACATTAAAAGTAATGAGTCAAGGCCGATTGATTAATTCGTGATCATGAATTTCAATAACTTTTCCTAAACATCGAGGGTGTGCAAGGATATTTTATAATACCCATTCATTACAAAACTACCAACGTAAGTTATAACTTTTTCCACCAATAATTTTTTTTCGATGGCAAGGAAGTTGACAAAACAAACAAACTAAACGAAAAAAGTTATATTCTCCTACAACCTCTCACCTCCTAATATCTAATAGTCTTGTAACGTATTCCTGCGATTTGCGTCAAAAGCAGACACTTAGGTAGCGTCACAGGTTACGTGTAAGGTAGACAGCTTACTAAAATAGAGACTTTTAAGATAATGAGGATTTCAGTTTTATTTAATAAACACGGTTAGGCCGCGATCTCGAATAATATATATACAAAGCAGTCCGTAGAAGTTGGAGTAGGAATCGTCATCTGTCTCTCAAGGATGGAGCACACTGTCGCTAAAACGAGGCGACGAACTGCTGGTCAGGTCACAGAAAAAAGGGCCCGCACTCGTCCACCGGAAGCTAGCAGCTTCTCTGAAATAACACAATTGGGGAGATCAAGTTCCGATCGGTTTCCCCGACCTTTCTCGGTGAAAAAGGGTCTTCTCACGTAGAGGGCAGAGCCTCACAAAAAACAAGTCACTTAAAAGTGCGTGGAGCTAGGAGATCAGGTATCACTCCTAAACTCTCTAAGGAAAAACTCTCCGCACAAAACTGGTCTTCAAGCCCTCGTCGGCTTATTTTAATAACTTGATCCCTGGCGGAATTCTTTCTAGCCTCCTCTCTATAGCTCGCTCCGGATAGGCTGAGCGTCTAGCCGTGCGCAAAAAACGATGCCGATTATTACATCTTCATCGCCCGCTCACTCATTAGCGATCTCGTTTCAGGGCGTAAACTGTCATTGTCGGCCACTGTCAAAATATGGCGCCAGACTTTCTCCTCTTTTCATCCCAGGAATGCGTCCCGAAGAGGTGCCCATTGTGGTCCTCTTCCGCTCGCGGGGTCTGCCATTCTTTAGCATCGGTTCACGGCTAGCGGCGATTTTAATGGTGTTCCTACTCGCCTCGAGGGGGGGAAATTGCCACAGTCTCAAATCTCCTTTCACCGGTGAATATGAGATCTACGTATAACTACACCACTTACTTAAAAGACAACGGTTAGAACTTAGAAATATACCCATTCCAAAGAGATGCCCCTAAGACTAATCAGAAACCGAAAACCTGCGGCAGTCCTCCGAAGTGATCTACCTGGATGGCACTCTCTAGCACTGTGTCCCCAGGATCTTTGGTTCACTTTCTTAGCTTTTCTAGTTTTTAGGGTCCATGAGACTAAGAATGAAATCTTAGGCTACGGGAAAGCTTGCTTAAAAAGCTTACTGTTCACCATGTGTAAAACTTTTGTACCCTTATTTGCCAAACTACCAACCTTGGATATTTTTCCGTCATTTTAAAGGGCTTTGTATTTCTAGTGTTAATAAGGCTTTTGGCGTACTCTATTTTTCCATTCTAAAGCATAATGAAAACTGTTTAAAGTAATTCATCTACTAACACATCTGAAAAAATCCCCTCTCATTTTACATAATATGAGGGTTTTTAAGAGTTAGATCATAAAGGCATTTATAAATATCAAAAACTGAAAGAAAGAAAAGGATCACCATAAACTAAGTTTGAAGCGGTATCATAATTGTCATAAAGGGCAATTTACAGACCAATTGTGTTTGATGTGTGCTTTTTATTTCCCATCGAAGTTTTCAGATTATTCATTTCAAGCGGCAAAGATTCAAAGGCAAAAATAATCTAACTTTTACTTATCTTTAATAAAAAAAAATTGAATATATTTACCGTTTTTGTAAGTACCGACATCATACAGTACGAGTAATAAAATGGTAAAGTCTAACCCGATAAAATTCTGGTGAAGTCTTTTTAGGTGCTTGGCGTTTGTTTACAATTATCCTGAAATCCGGTCCCAAACAGATAAGATGGGGTCTCAAAGTTTTGTTTATGCTTACTGGTGGAATACTACGGAATCCGCTTCGTGAAGGAGCAAGGCAGGTGAAATTTGGCTGCGCTTTAAGCTTTTAAGATGCTCCGTCCGCCTCTGTTGCCCAACCAAAACTGTAATATGAGGTAATACTAATTATCGTATTGTTTTTTCCATTGAAACGTAAATAACACAGAACGATTTGAAAACAAAGCAGTGCTCTGAAACCTTTCGTGAAACCATTCTGGCGAATAGCGAAGAAGCAGTTGTAGATAATTTATGCAGGAAAGGATTTTGAAAGTTCTATGGCCCAAGAGATAATCTATTAGATCCTACCAAATGACGCTAACATGGAGTGAAATCATACATGATACGATAAATACACAGTTCGGATAAAGCTGAGGCTATTTAACACGGAGCAGTCTCCTTTTTCCGCTATTGGTATGGGAGCTCAAAGCAAGGTTGAAGGGAAAGTCGAGCGCAGGATGACGTGTTTGAACAAGTCGATGGTCGCGGCGGCGAGGGGCACTGGGAACAGATTACAGAAGAGCGAGGAAGATGATATTCACTACTGTCTACACCAGGGGTGTCCAACCTTTTAGCTTCCTTGGAACATATTGAAAGAAGACGAATTGTTTTGGGCCACACAAAAATATACCTAACACTAAAAATTGTTGATGAGTAAAAAAAGTATAATATATAGTTATCATATTAATTTCATTATAAATTTTATTAAAGATAACATAAAACTAATGTGATATTTAGAATTGAATTTGAGAAACTAATGCATCAATATCTGGGTCAATTGAGGTGGTCGCAATTCTCAGGAAGTTCTCAAGATGTTCATCCGATATTTTGGTTCTAATTTGACTCTTAGTGTGCTTCACTCTTGTGAATAAAAATTTTAATATCATTAAACTAAACTCACGGCACAACAGTCTGATGTGGACCAGGGCCAGCAGAAATCATCTCCGCTTTCTTGACCTTGGGGCTTGGGGCGCCATACAGCAAATGTCTCAGTCAGGTGGTCAACCTGACGTGGAACCCCCAGAGTTTAGTTCCCAAGCATGCTTGGTCCTCATTTTATCGACCCACTCAAGGGATGAAAGGCTGGGTCAACCTTGCCCAGTCGCAGGGTCGAACCCTGGACCTGTGGGATGGCAGCTTGACGCTTTTATTTAATATCATTACAAATATGAAATATTAAATCTGTAAAACCTTCACATTTCATTTTTGTAATGAAATTAATATACAGAAATTACATACGGAATTTTGTATAGAATTAAAGATATTTCAACTGATGTATTGTCAATTTGTTAAATGAACAAAGCGGGATCTGTAATGGCCGCCTGCTATCATTGCCGAGGCGGGCTATTGATAATTTTTTCGCCTTGAGCTCTCTTTCTGGGCCGCACTAATACTTGCTTTGGGCCGCATACGGCCCGAAGGCCGCGGGTTGGACACCCTGGTCTACACCTTCCTGTATGTAGTTAAAAAATATGTATGTTACTTTCGCCTTTTTTTAGTTAAAGCAAAAATTCTGCTTACATTTTCCTTTGGTTCTCGAAAGAAAACTTATGAAATAAATTATGCGACTTTTTGAATTACTTTATGTCACAAAGCACAGTTTCGGTGGATGGGATGTATTTGCTATATATGAAAAAAATATTCTAAAATATTGTCCGGAAATCAAGAGAAGGAAGTGCAATTATTCGCCGTTTTCTTTCGACATGCCATCAAATGTATGATTTCCCTTATCATAACCTCCCTCAGAGATAAATCCGTTGATAGTTTTACCAATTTATATCCCAAGTACATAGAATTCTTTTGTCAAAATATTTTATGAAACATTGAATAACAAAACAGTATGGTTGCTGTCGAGGTCAACTGAGAACAGTATTATTCAAATCAATGTCTGTCGCAACCTTAGACTTTTAAAAGTACTCTCTGACAATCAATTTGACCAGTCTAGATGGTCAAATAAATAGCTCGGCCTGAATGGAAAATAAGTATGCTAAATGCATTTCAGTTCCAGAGGAAATTTTACGCATTACAACAGACAAGAATAGAAGAATGGAGTCATAAAGGAATACTATGGGCAGTTTCAAAAGTTTCTTGTTTATATTTATATTTTTAAAATCTATTAATTGCATAGCTTTTGATTTAACCTATTGTTTTAAATCCAATTGGAGACTTAAAGAGACACGACTGTAGATATCTCTTATGTCAAAAGTCATACATCGCCGAATATCTTATGTCAAAGGTTCTTATTAGAATATTTAGAACATCTGTATGTAAATAATACCCTATTTCAAATTTTTATTGAATTTTTGTTTCATAAACTGCTAATATAAAATAAGGTACATACTTCACTCGAAAAGAAAATAAAAATGAAATCAGATGTACTATATTATCAGATACTGCGACTAGTTAACTATTAAAAGTTATTGAATATGAATTTCTATTTCGTTTTTGAAAGAGATGTTTTAAAAGGATATCCTATTCAATCAATATTTACAACCTTACCAAATCCATATAAATAGACAAAAAAATAAATTATCTCTCCCTCTCTCTCTTTCTCTCTCTCTCTCTCTATATATATATATATATATATATATATTGATATTGATTGCGCATTTTTTGGACAAATGCCTCATGTTATCTAATATAGATCGTAATTATCCTTACTAAATCACCTGGTAAAGTTGATCAACGACATGACCTGGTGTTGTTTAATGGCCAGAAATCCACTCTAGAATGCCAAAGATAAGAGTTTGATCCCTGGAGCAGCAAAGAATAAAATTTTACAACGAGAGAGCACGGAAAAGATTCTAGAGTCCTTACAGTCACGTCCAGTGAAAACCCAGAGAATTTAACCCCTCAGAGATCACCGAAAGAAAAGTCAGAGATTGTCACCCTTAGACCTTGTTTCACATGGAGTCTGTCAGCTTTGCATAGCGTTAGCGTTACTCGTGTCAAAATAATTTTAAACAATCACAGACCTCCAAATGATTTGACACGAAATTTGTTAAGGTCTGTGACTAGTTAAAATTATTTCGATAAGAGTAATGCTGACGCTACGCAACGATGAGGTACTCAATATGAACAAGGCCTTGATTAGCGGGGGAGAACGACTTATCAAAGACTTGGCATGAGTACTCAGTCGTTAGAATATCGGCTAGGAACAAGGATTTGATTCCTGCACGGACGTGGTTTGTTTATAATGGGAGAAAAAATACATGAAGGTGTTGGGCAGGAGAAACGTTCTCAAAAAGACCTTTTCACATTGGATTGTTTGATCTTTCTGATGAAAATCCTACATAATGCTCCACTATTGCTGGGAAACAGATTAGTCAAATACTTTAAAATCTTCGACGTCGACAACCGACTGCCAGGACCGGTCGTCAATCTCGATTATCAAAACCTGGAGATAGCATTCTCCCAACCGAGTTAGCCTGGGAATGTAAGGAACCGTTATTTTCAATGAATGCCCTAACAAGTTTCTCCTTTTATTTTGAGGTGTGCAAAACAGTGAGCTGCCCAATGCATGTTCTTTTATATATCATTTAATATAACAACGATGCTGAATTTTTACCCTAGATGAAGGGCCCCGGGTTGCCCCAATTGGTCGGCAGATCTGTACTGTCCGTCCGGCGCCTATGCCCATAACAATGAACTGCTCCAAACTTGGGAAATTAACCCTCGGCTGCGTATTCAGGAATTGTTACGTAGCGACTGGTCTTCAGTCAAACAATGACCGATACACGAAAGTGGAGGGGAGCGAGGTGTCAAACACATTTTACCCTAGATGAATATTTATCACATGCTTCAAGAAGATTCATTGCAGTTTTACGTCTAAAGATTTGACATGGGCACCACTATAACGACCACCCTCAAGCACCGGGCCTGGAACCCGGGTCTACAAAACTCGAGGATGGCATTTTCCCAGCACATCTAACCTACAGACGTGCAAAAGTTTTATTTTCGATGAAATTCTGAACTTCATCTGAACCTAAAGAAATCAAAATTGAAAGGCGAACCTGAGTTTAAAATTTCTTTACTCCTTTGGCACGAAACAAAATTCTCTTTTATCTGCGTCTATCTCCATCGTTTCGATCAAAATCAGAGATAGTATGAAATGTCAAACGTCGGAGATATCTCCATCCCCTTTATTTTTGAGTACTCAATCTATACTTTTTCAAACCATGTCATCGCCCTTTTGTCATAACTAGAGTCACGGAATCCCATTTGCACGATCACACTGTTTACTTTGAAAAACAAAATGCAGATCTAATATTACATAGTTTCTTTCTTTCGTTAAACGCAGTTCTATCCGAGCAAATACTGACGCAGCACAAATACTATACAAATCCTTTTTATAACGAGAGCATGACCAAGTCGGAGATCAGCATCGAAAAACTGGTTATGTAACTCTGGTTTGAGGGGGAAAAGTAGTACAAACGCCTTCACATCTCCGGTTCAGTTTTATTTCTGATTTCTTTCTTCAAAAGATGACGGATATGCGGAGAAACAAAGGGAGATTTTAATAACCTTTACATTTTAATCGAAAAAAGATTGCTTTTCCGAATGCCTGAAAGTTAAAAATAGAAAAGCCACAGTTAAGGAGGCGAATTAAAATCCTGTTTGTAAATAATAATTTTATTTCTGTTTCAGTTATCTTTCAGGAATATTTGTCATTATCACGTTACATGCTAGAAAAACCATGGGAAACCTAAAATATAATAAAAATTTCCAGGGTAAGTTACTGTTAATATGCATGTCAGTTAAAAAAATTAATTCTTTCATTGAATCTAGGCAACAAATAGTCATCGAATATGAATTGAGGTTAAGGTTATTGGGCGGTAGACATATTGGATTCGCCCAGCTCGGTGATAAACATTGGAGAAAAATTTTCCAATAATTTTCGACTTGGATTGAAAGATTTTGTTTTAAAATTGTACACCATAATAGAGGGAAACAAATTTTACTCTGCTGTCTTATTTGTTTTAGAAATTTCGTTCCTAAAAAACACGAAACGCGATCTGCGTGTTGTAACTGCGAAAAACAATGTGCGTTTAAAACACAGTACTAATGATAAATTTATCGACATATATTTAAAATTTATCATTATTTTTATTGTTTGATTAATATTCTTCAAGAACAAAAAATCTTTTGGTCTGTTATATATATATATATATATATATATATATATATATATATATATATATATACATATATATATATATACTCTCTTAGACAAAAAAAAGACCCACCATTAAGAGGTAATGCAAATTGGACACAAATTGATATGCATAAAGGTTTCGACGGAAAATGCAAAATTTTAAAATTTGACGGCCTATAAATGAACATGTAACGCTGCAGCGCATCTTAACTGCGCAACTGGCAGGATATTAAAGAGGAGAAATTTCGATTCCAGCTCATAAATTCTTTGCGAATTTCATTCCGTGTACTCAGGTAGACAATAACTATGCCTCGCATACAGGTGAGCGATCAATATGCGCAGATGTCAGCATTTGAGATAGGACGTGTAGTTGGGCTCGAAGAAGCCGGTTCTAGCACGCCAATTGGACAGAATTTGGCACGATATCCCGCAGGAGGACATCCGCCCTCTATCAATCAATGCCAAGCCGAATAACTTCTTGCATAAGAGCCAGAGGTGGACGTTATTGACATTTTCACTTAGTGAAGCTCTTTGTCTTGAATAACTCATCCAATTTTTCTCAAATTGTAATCATTTGTTTTTCTGTACATGTACTTCACATCTATTTTCGCCGCATTCGAAAAAATCTTACTCGGTGCGTCGTTTTTTTTTGTTTAAGAGTATATATATATATATATATATATATATATATACACTCATGGACAAAAAAATTAGCGCACCAAGAAGGAGTCGTCAAAATGAAACGAAATTTTACATACATAATGACTACTTTGATATAAGTAAATGATAAGAAAATCAAAGAAAAAGGATAATTTATTTCAGAGAAAAAGGCAAAATAACGGAGGAGTTAATACTCCGTTGGACCCCCTCTAGCGCGAATGCACGATGCGATACGATCGGGCAGTGAGTCATACAAGTTCTGTATGATGTCTTGAGACATTTCGTTCCATATTTGCTGTAACCTTGCCTCTAGTTCGTTCAAACTCGTGGGATGCCCAACTCGTCGTCCCAAAGGATCCCAGACATGCTCGATTGGAGACAAATCTGGGGATCGGACAGGCCAAGGAAGGGTAGTAACAGTGCGGAGACAGTCTTGTGACACCCTGGCCGTATGAGGCCGAGCATTGTCTTGTTGAAAAATGGCTCCTGGGAGCCGTTGCATGAGTGGCAACACATGTGGTTGCAGGATTTCATGAACATACCGCTGGGCTGTCATGGTGCCACGGAACAATACTAGGGGTGACCGTGTATTGTAGGCAATGACACCCCATACCATCACACCAGCTGTGGGAGCGATGTGTCTCTGTACAGCAAAGGCAGGATTGAAGCGTTCACCACGGGCTCTCCACACACGAACACGATTGTCATCACTGCCGAGATTGAATCTGGATTCGTCACTAAAGACGACGTGGTTCCATTCCGCTGCAGTCCAGTTTCCTCGTGTGCGGCAAAACTCCAAACGGAGGCGTCGATGGGTGGGCGTCAAGGGCAGCACACGTAATGGGCGCCGCGATACCAACTGTCCTTCAGCCATTCGCCTTCGTATGGTTCGAGAAGACACAGAGGCCCCTAGTGAAGGTGATACATGTGCCTAGATGGCGGCCGATGAAGCAGTTGGCTGTACGCGTGCATTTCTTACGACGTGGCGGTCTTTTCGACGACTGGTCTGTCGAGGGCGTACTGAGCCTGGTCTTCGTGTACATGACATCTGTCGGGTCCACTGGTCCCAACACCTCCTCACAACACAATCAGAGCGGCCTAATTGACGAGCTACTCGCCTAACTGACCACCCAGCTTCCATCATCCCGACGATTCTCCCCCTCTCAAACTGCGACAACTGCTTATATTGTCTTCGAACACGGCGTAATGACATGTCTATCTCAGCTCTTCCTTTGTAAATGATTCAGGACACTCAAACAAGCTTTGGTTACCTGTTTTATAATCCACAGAGTACGATGTTCAACGCCCTCTACCGGCTATACGTAATGCGCAATCACGCTGCATTTCTAATCATTTGTATATCTCCCCGACATTTACCTTCATTGCAAGTTTCGTTACGATCCCGCAATTATTTCTTGGTGCGCTAATTTTTTTGTCCATGAGTGTATATATATATATATATATATATATATATATATATATATATATATATACATACAGGTTGTTATCAAAATAATGGAAACACCTATCAATATTAGTGGTGTTTATAAATGTGCTTCGTATTCCTTAAAAACAAGTCTGGCCACCGGTATTTTTTTATATAATATAGTGTATGTATTATTCTACTGTCAGGTAGCAGTAATGAAGCTAAGGGCATCGTGCTTTTTTGGGGAAAAGTGTAAAATGTCAAACCTTACAGACCTTGCGAAAAGGGCAAATTATTTGAGCGCGTTTAAATTGGAGTATCTGTTACTGCAACCCCCAGGCTAATGGGTGTTTTTCGAGCTATGGTGTCAAAAGTCATGATAGCATACAGAGTGCACGGAAAAACATCCTTTGCGGAACAGAATTGTGAACGAAAGGAAGAGCTGAGTGAAAGAGACGGACGAGGTACTGAAGCGGATTGTGACATGAAGAAAGAAAACAACTGCAACCAAAATGACCGAAGAGCTCAATCTGCATCTGCATGTTCCGGTATCAACCATTAGAGATAGAAGGGAACTTCACAAACAAAGTATTTACGGAAGAGTAGCTATTCCCAAACCACTTATAATAGATTCCAACACAAAATATCGTCCACAATAGTACCGCGAGCGCAAATCCTGGTCGAGTAATAAATCGAGAAACGGCATTTGGTCCAACGAATCATTGTTCACATTGTTTCTCGCAACAGGACGTGCGTATGTCTGGAGAACTCCTATACGAGCGTAAGATTCTGGCTGTCTCATCTTAACTGTCAGTCATGGAGGTAGATGTATCAGGATTTGGGATGGCATCTCATGGTTTTCTTCAGGTTTCGTATTGTAACCCTAAAAGGGAGATTGAATGGTAAGGACTATTTCGAAATTTTAACTCACTAGTCCATCCTATGGTAAAAACATTATTTCTTGCAGAAATGGTGTTCTCCAGGATGATAATCCCCCTATACATACAGCTAAATCTATCAAGTATTGGTTTGAAGAGCATGAAAAAGAAGTCAAATATTTTATCTTGCCCTGTACAATCCCCCCGACTATATATCATCCAATCACTGTGATCTGTATAGGAGGACAGAGTTAGGTTTCGATGTCCACCACAGCATCTCTACAGGAACTTTCATGATTTTTTCCTGAAGAATGGTATAATATATTCTTAACTACTATTCATGATTTGTATAATCCAATTCAAAGGTAAAGCAGGTGGTATTACATGACAAAGGTAATCCTGCGCCGTAAAGGTTTTCATGACGTTTCTTAGTATTTCCATTATTTTGATAACCACCTCTATACATATATATATATATGTGTGTGTGTGTGTAATATATTAAATATTATGCCATCAATTCTAGCATTTACATTCCCTTTCCTAAATCCAATCCGCAGTAATCTTAATTTATCGCTTTAAAACCCTTAGCAACAGAACTTCCCTTGAATCGCAGACCTTGCATTTCTACACGTGTACATGTTAGAATTTAGGCGTGGGTTCGCATCGCGAGCCCCCAATATTTGTTGACCCTGCAAAATAACAGCCACGTTTTTTTCGCCCTCTCGCACGTAAGGTTGAAATGTGATATTAGGCTGAGTTTAGCTCCAGTCATGTAAATATGAGCTAGTTTCTCTTTCAGAGTATAATTTAAGGATGTCTCATCTCAACTGTCAGTCATGGAGGTAGATGTATCAGGATTTGGGATGGCATCTCATGGTTTTCTATATGGATATATATATATATATATATATATATATATATATATATATGTATATATATATATATATATATATATATATCGCTTTTATGCATGCTGGAAAACATCGATTATATTCAAAATATCATCTGCAGTTTCAACAGGAATGCCAATATGCACCACACATTGTGTCTTAGACAAGAAAGTGCTATGGAGTCCAGTTTGAGCAAAAAAGTGGATAAATTGTAAAATGAATGAAATAGATGCAGAATATTCCCATAGTAAAAGAAACAAAATATCCAAAATTCATTCTATGTTGATTTCGATGAGAATAAATTATTTTGTCTGCATACTTTACTTGTTAACAGATTCGTAATTATCTTCAGTCGGTGATACGACCGCTGCTACCAGATTCTTCAGCAATTCCTCACTCAGTATAAAAATCTAACCCAATTTTGCTCATTTTTTGACCAGTGTATTCAGAAAAAAGGTTATTTCGTTTACGACCTAATTTTATGACACAACACACTTTAATTTTCATTAAATGGAAAACATATTTTTCTCAAACTTTCTCATGGAAATAATGTATTCTAAATAAAATACATTGAGTTTATTTTCAATTTTTCAGTTTGAGTTTAAAGTATGTACGAAATTTTGAGTGTCGGCTTTTTCTATACTTGTTCCATATTACGGCATATTTAAAGTCAGGTTCTCACAGATGTAAAAAAAACATATATACATGTTTAATGAACACATGATTACGTGTTATTCCCAGAAGGTTAGCGGAAAATAGGAAAATGACCCGTGAAATAACGTATTGCACGGCATATGAGCAAACGTAGAAAATGAATCATACGTGATCAATGAATGAATTACGAAGTCAAGGTTATTTCTTGATAGAATCGAACTGATTCAGATACATGTTAAAGACTCTTGTAAATGAGTAGTAAAGTCTTGAAATAATTGATTTAAAAAAATAAGTAAAATTATTCCGGGAACGATTTAAAACATCCGTAATAATTTTCAGGAATAATTTTACTTAAAAAAATTATTAATGTAAATATTCTCATTTGAAAAAGAGTTTCATAGTTTAGCTTCCAAGGATCAATAACGATAGTATCATTATGATTTATATGTAATTAAGAATTCCTTATGACTTTACGGCAGATACAAGCTTTAAAAGCGTACCCATTACGATAATAATGTTTTAAAATTGAAAAAAAAAATTTCCGGAGAAACGATCAGACGTATCCCAGAAGTTGAATGGACAAAGTTTTTAAAAATTGTTTTATATATATTTGTTTATACAAACATCCAACATTCTCCCATATATATATATATATATATATATATATATATATATATATATGCAGTTGCACACCAAGGGGGAATTTCCCCCTGGAAATAGAAATAGAAATTGCATTATTTATATTGACTTTGCATTATAAATTTTTTTATCCGTTCAACTCGGTCCCTCTCCCCCCCCCCCCCCCCCAGATTCAATCTTGTGTGCGCCACTTTATATATACAGTGGAGTCCCGATATCCGAACTTAATAATCCGAAAGTCCGCTTAATCCGAAACTCAAAGTCAAAAAGAACTAAGTTTACAATAAAACCACAGTGATACTAATATAAAATTTATTTCTGAAAATTACAAGAAAATTCAAATTCAGACAATGTACGGAACTTCATGGGTTTGAAAACATCTGTTAAATTTTTTTATCGAAGAGAAAAATACCTCTCCCTTGAAACCAAATTACGCCAACGCGTCAGAAAAGTGGTGTCCGTTGGGGTCGTTGCGGAGTGTTGCTCTACGTAGCGTAGCCTTCGCCCAGTGGCTAAGTGGATAAGGCATCAGCCTGCCACGCCGGGGGTGTGGGTTCGATTCCCGCATAAGACTTGGCTGTATTCTGGGGAACCGGTCAGTCTTCCGCCTGCAATTGGAACCCCGTCTAGAAAGGGGAGCTGCAACCCATCGTCCATCGCCGGTGTCATCGTCTGTCAATAAAAATTCTTCTGTGATTGTGTCATTTGTCTGTTTCTATGTCTTATATTCATATGTACACCGGACTGGGGTGTAATGTTGTCATCCCCCAGGGACATTAGCCACACACACGTAGCGTAGCGCTACATTAAATGCCCTCTGTTCGATGTCACCGTTTGCTTCACCTTCACTCTCGTCTGAGACGTTTACAGGTTCTTTCAAAACCATTTCAACAATCTGCTGATCGTCTGAATTTCAATTGTCGAGCACTGTGACGTATTATTAGAACAACTTACACCCTACTATACTGTACTAGGCAGCGTGCCGCTCTCTTATCAACCATTTCGTCCAGAGATTTGGTTATGTTTAGACAGACCTTATAAAATAAACTGTGAAATCACACGTAATATGTAATATTTATGTAATCACACGTTATTATGTAATTTAAGTTTACTTTAAGAACGACTTCGCTTAATCCGAAAAGGGTCTGGTCCCATCAATCAATTCGGATTATCGAGACTCCACTAAATATATGTGTGTATATATATATATATATATATATATATATATATATATATATATATATATATATATATATATATATATACATACATATATACTAGCTGAAAACCCGTACTTCACTACGGAGTACATTCAAATTAAATACAACGGTTAATTTATGCAATTAATGCCAATCAATATATATATATATATTTATTTATTTATTTATAACTAGCGGCCCGTCCCGACTTTGTACGGGTTGAACAAAATATTACACCAATAAATTTCCAGTTCATAGCCAATAAATTGTAAATCTTTTTTTACCATAATAATAACCTAAATAATACCTTAAATTAATTTTATGTTAGTTAATAATTAAAATAATTTTTTTAAAAGAAAAAGGCGTGCCGGAGAACTGCTAGGTTCGAACCGCTAGCGTCAGGACAGAAGCCCACCGCGATAGCACCACGCTAAGGATCGTTGAAGACTTCGGCCCAAAAAGAGGTAGAGGACAGTAGAGGAAACAATGGAGATTGTTAGAATTAAGCCCCTAACTTTATTTCTACTGATCAGATATACATAATATATAGCCTACGTCCATCTGGAATACTGTACCTTTCAAACAGCGAAAGAATTTTTCAAATAGGTACAGTGGTTCTGAAGATTACCCTCCATGTACAAAATCGCTCTCTCTTTATATATAAGTATAGATAGCACCACGCTAAGGATCGTTGAAGACTTCGGCACAAAAAGCGGTAGAGGACAGTAGCGGTAACAATGGAGATTGTTAGGATCAAGCCCCTAACTTTATTTCTACTGATTAGATATACATAATATATAGCCTATGTCCATCTGGAATAATGTACCTTTCAAACAGTGGAAGAATTTTTCAAATAGGTGCAGTGGTTCTGGAGATTACCCTCCACGTACAAAATCGCTCTCTCTTTATATATAAGTATAGATTATAGAAGTATAGATACACATTGGTATCTCAAAATTAGAGTAAGAGATGAAATAAAAATACAAAAATAAAAAAAGGATTTTAAGTAAAGAATGTTTTTTTAATTACTTTAAGCACCTAAAATAATATTCAAATTAATTTTACTTTACTTAATAATTGTGTGCACGCCGCCATCTTGGATTTTTTTGCGCCAACTTGGCGATTTTACCGTGTTTTGAGGAGTGGAAAAATTTCTCGCCAATGTGTTTTAAGCGGTGTTTTCAAAACGCTGGACATTGAATTTTTTAGCTTTTTTAATAAAAAGCACCTGTTTAAATTATGAAACTTAGAAAAAATTTTGAAAAATCATTTAAACGTTGGACTTAGATTTATTTTTGGGTTTTTAATAAAAACCACTTTTTTAAATTATGAAACTTTGAAATTTTTTTGAAAAAATCATTCTCAAATATTGGAAATTTTGGGTTTTTCTTTTAGCTTTTTTAATAAAAACGACCTTTTTAAATTATGAAACTTAGAAATATTTTTGAAAAATCATTTAATCGTAGGACTGAGATTTTTTTTGTCATTTTTAATTAAAAACTACCTTTTCAAATTATGATCCATATGAAAAATTTGGTCAAATGAATTTTACTTACAGATAAAATTTCAATGCCATGTATTCAGTTTGCCCTAACTCTTTAACTAATAGCAATGAATCACCAAAATATTATGCCAATATATTGTTAATTAGAAAAAAAATACAGCATTTTCGTACCACCTAAATGACTTGCAATTTAAAAATTATCTCGAATTCAGCTTTGAAAAATTCAGATTTGACCTTAACCAAATATTTGGTGCATACAATAAAATCGGAACAAGGATTATTTGACCATTTATCCTGCTGTGTTGGAAATAAGAAAAAAAAAAAACCTTTTCCTAAACCAATAACTTAACCTTAAATAACTTCTTAACTTAGGTTCCTGGGGAGAGAGAAGTTGAACTTCAGTTATTTAAATTTATTTGTAATCCACTACAACTTGGAATTATAAAATATTTTAAAATATATTGTATTTAAAATGTATACTGTATTTTACATTTTACGAAAAAATGATGGCAGATAATTTTTACTTCAAATAAATGAAATGGTGTATCATTATAGTATACGAATTGACAATCGATAAACAAAATTAAAAGTAACTTAAATTTAATAAGTTAACGAAAAACTGATAATGGATTAAAAAATTTTCAACAAAAAGACTCTTAGTTTTAAAAATAATTTACTCTTTTGAGTATAATCAATTTGACTCAGATTTCCAGTTCAAGGCCGAGTTCTGACGTAAAATTATTAAACTGTAATTAAAAGATCACATCAGAAATAACTGTTTGATCTTAAAATTAGAGAATTTGACATTGGGTTATTTTTACCAGAACGCAATAATTATCGCCATGCGAAATGCGCCAAACCCTGGCGGAAAAATCCAAGATGGCGGCCGTGCACATAAATCTAGAGTATTCCCCCTAACTTTATTTCTACTGATCAGATATACATAATATATAGCCTATGTCCATCTGGAATAATGTACCTTTCAAATAGTGAAAGAATTTTTCAAATAGGTGCAGTGGTTCCGGAGAGTTTACCCTCCACGTACAAAATCCGCTCTCTCTTTATATATTAGTATAGATAAATACAACGACTAATGTATGCAATTGATGCAAAATGACGAAAAAATATATTTATAAAAAATCTTAACGAATATTTTTATAGACAAAATAATGTAGAAGAAAATATTCGGAAGGAAAATTAGTTTAAAGTATCACAAAAAGAAAAGGAACCACGTGATCAGCATTTAATTTATTTAATTCTAAAAATTAAAATTTAAAAATTCATAAAAAAACAGAAAATGGAGGTAAAGATTCGAAAAAGATTTCATTTTAATGGAATTTTTATGATCATTCTCTTGATATAAATTTTATAACGCTCAGATTATTATTTTAAATGCAAACTTGAAAAAAGTTTCAAAAACAGTTTAAAAATTTAATTTAAAAAAATCTAAGAAGAATTTTCCAAAAATATTTCTTAGTGCACCCCTACACTATAAGAAGAATCGCTATGCAAAATCTCAGCCCTTTAGGTCCAGCGGTTTGGTCTGTGCGTTATCTGTCAGTCAGTCAGTTACGGAATTGTTTTATATGTATGTATGTATATATATATATATATATATATATATATATATAAATAAATATGTATATATATATATAAGTTTTGTGTGTGCATTTTCCTTCCTTTTACTTATATTTATGGAAAATAAATATACAGTGAATCTTATCTAACCTGCCACCCCGCAAAACGGCCACTTTTTTTCTGAACCATTACTGGCAGCCATATAAATGTCTACTCCTATTCGACGACCACTTTATTTCGGATCCATGACTGGCCGACATAGAAAAGTTTCACTGTAACTCCTCTCTGTGGTTTTAATTATTACTGAGGTTTTGAAAATAATTATCCGAATAATAATTAAGAGATCTTTATAAGTGTTTAACTTCGTCTCGTTTTATACAAGAAAAAAGTTAACGACAAATAAAAGTATTCCCTTTCTTTCAGAGAAGAAATACTTATTTTTTTCTTTTCTCTTTCAGGATATTCCAGTCACATTTTCACATACAGCCACTCTCGAAAATCTCTTAGTTTTATCACACGAAACCATCTCAGTAATAAGGAAGACATGAACGGAAGGAGATTAGTCATGAAAATTTAAAAGTATTTTTGACACACTAAAGGAAAGCAAAATCAATTATATTTAAAAAAAGAAGCTGCTTCCTCTGATGATTTGTGAGAGAAAATTCTTAACATAAACTATAAACTACCTCAAAAATGTAAAAATATTTATAAATATTTCCTATGTTGGGAGTGTTTGAAAAAAAGTCAACTAAATTATCATTTTTCAACCATTGAAGAGTAACAACATAAAATGCCTTATAAGAGTAGTAAAATTTATATTTATGCTGTATATATTTTGCTGCTATTATATGGCCTTGTGTCATATCAATTTGTATATATATATATATATATATATATATATATATATATAACAGACCTTAAGTTGCGTATATATCTATTATTATGAAAAAATGGTATAAAATAGGCATAAGTAATGGAATTACTATGTTTTTAATATTTTTTTAAAATAGTATAAGTAATATATTTAATATGTTTTTAGTAACTATTATTTTGTTAAAAAATTGTTATAAGTAATAGAATTACTATATTTTATAAACAACATAAGTATGCATCCGTATAAAAAATTTAAAAAAATTATGCATGAACCGGAATGAAAAATTCATGATATAACGTATTTCATGGTGATGTAAGAAATATATTCCAGGGATAAATTTGAAGAAAACAATAAAATATAAAATATTTAAACAAATAAGTAACTTTTAAAATGTCTAAATGCTAAGGTTCTGTAGAAAATTTATAAAACTAAAGTAAGTAAAGTTAAAAATTTAAAAACATCACGTTAAATAAATAATACATAAAATTCAAAAAGTAGAGATAATGTAAAAAAAAAATTTAATTTCGATTGGAATATAAAAAAATAATAGCTAAGCGGCAGTAATGGAAATTGCCTTTTTACGGTATAGTAATCACATCAAACTAGAGAACGAGCATTTTTTTTCAGCCACTGTACGCAATTATTTAGGAGAGAAATATAAAACTAGAAAATTATTTTTAAAATTCTCTTAACAGACAACAGGATTAAGTTTCATAGATGAAATAGACTTTGAACGTTTTCTTTTATTTTTAAATGTTACAGTTCATGTTTTGTAACTTACATGTGTATATTTATGTATCTAAGCTAATGATCATATCAAAGTATTTCAAATGAGTACTGAGAAATTTTAGTTTTATACGCTTCGCCTATTTTTATTTATTAACACGTTCCATTTACTGTGATTTTCTATTAGAAAAGAGTCACAGAATCCCCTCCTAAATCTGTTTTTCTTTTCCTATAATTAATTGTTATAAGGAAATAAAATTAAAATTTAATGCTCTAAAGGTTACTGGGTAATTGCTATATTGGATTCACTCAGTTTAATGTTAACTTATGAAGAAAAATTTTTCAATTATTGCCGATTTTGATTTAAAAAAAAATTTTTTTTTATTGTACTCCGTAATAGAGGAAGGAATTTTTTATTGTGATAGCTTACTCATTTTAGAAATTTCGTCCACTCTAGGAAATTTTGTTCGATTAAAATACAGTATATCTCATCCCCCCCGCTATTAATTCAAATTTTAAAATATTACTTGCATTTCTCTTAAAGACTGAAAAAGATACCCGAGTAAAAAATTACTCAAATTATTGAAATGTGAACCAATAGTTCCTGAGGACCGAAGCAAAAAATGAAGAGTTTTCTCTTTCACAATCTGCAAAACGTACAGGAGGACGATTACGTATCTTAAAAAAAAGTATGATAAAAAGATTCAATTCAAACTAATTCTGTAGACTAACAAAATAATACTATATCCTAAATGTAGTATCTTTAGTGAAGTACAAAATAATACATCCCCTATAGTTAGTGTCTGAACTTTTTCTTTTGTAGAAAAATGACAACTTAACCTTCAGTATTCATTCCAATCTTCAACAAGTTATCAGAGGTGTAGTCATTATTCGTTGATACTTGTACTTAAAGAGTACTGATTACCTCTACATCTTAAATGAACCTTTTCAAAATCGTTCTTATATAAAACCGAAAATTTTTTTTTGGGGTGGTAAAATACAAATCGGCATTGAGGGATTATAAGAGTGTATGAGAAGCAAATAAAGATGTAATTTTACTGTAATTTTCTTAAAGTTATCATTCTTAATGTTTATTGGTCAAACAAACACATTTAGCGCCCAAATTTCATTCATGGTTTTTCAGTATCTAAACACGCGGAAATGGAAATCGAACCCATAACCAACGTCATTACATACCGATATTGTTATGTTGTTATGGTTGTTAATAACACCCCATCCGCGGAGAGATCCTAATTAAGCCCATTCAACGCTGCAGAGAGAAGGGATGCGGATCCTTATTGGCTCACAGGTATTGGACATTACAAAAGTCAGAGGCCGACTTTTGTCCGGTGCCACACCAATTTTGACCGAGCACCCTCAGGGATGACATCCGGTGCGCTTGTACCGCATCCTACCCCTACTAACCCCACGGAGGTACTTTGAGACCCACAGATTTAACGTGAACGTACTTGGCTTAGACACAAGGCCATTCAGTGGCGGTTGTCGGGATTCGAATAGATCATCCTCAGTGTCGAATTCCGACGCGCTAATCTCTACGGTGCCCCCGGAACAAAGTCCGATACTATAGCCACTATAGAGATACGACACGACGAGTTTGTCAACCTCCAAAATATAAGACTAAATAAAGTAATTTTTTTAAATGGAACTTCATCTAACACCTGATCTCCTGAATGGAAATTATTTTTCGCTTCGCTTCAATAATAATATATATTTATGTAATAATTATTCCTACAGCATGTATCTAGTATCAAAAATGAGAAATATTAAATATTTAATATACGGATGACAGACTAAGACGAGTTTAATTGATATGTTATTTTCCTCACAAACATGTGGATTGATGGAGAGAACAGCATTTGAACGACTTATCACGCTTCGAATAGTACGCATCGATACAGCTCAACACGACCAACAGGAATGTTATTCGAGACTCTACCAGTCGAAAGGTATTTCAATTTGCAAGGTTTCATAGATCATCGAACCATACGACAGAAAAACGCTCAACTTCTCGGTTTTAGACGAGGATTAAGCAGAGGTTTTATCCTCAACATTCTATAAACTGAACATAATCTCGTGCTTATGAGGCTTCCGTTCTCGAGCGCATCATCTTTCCTCTTCTGACTTCCTCTAATGGAGTCGTAGACTGAGGAAACAAAGGGAGAAGCAAATATTTATTTATGGAGAACGATATTTCCGCTAGGATTGCGAGCTGAGCGGGCAAAAATGTTGAGTGTCAGGACTACAGATGGAAAATGGTACAGGAAAATTTGCTTTGAGACTCTGAGTGTTTAGATTTCTTATATGTATAGAGCTCGAGTGTCAAAACTTGTGGCTTGCCTGCGCCCCATTTAGTGAAGAAAGTTGCCTTTGACCTTATATAATATATATAATATATATCCAAATAACATATGGACAATTATATGGATAATATATATATATATATATATATATATATATATATATACATAATATATATACATATATATATGTATGTATATATATATATTATATATATATATATATATATATTATATATATATATATATATATATATATATATGTACATGTATATATGTATTATATATATATATATATATATATATATATATATATATATATATATATATATATATATATAGTGGTTAGCGTTTTAAGCTGCCACGCAGTGGGCTTAGGTTCAAATCCCGAATAAAACTTGGTCGTCTTCGTGTCGTCCCCTCATAGGGAGCAATACTGGCTCACTTAATTGGTGCTCCCATAATAACGTAGCCAGTAAAATAGCGGTGAATAACAAAAAGGTGAATTTCTAACGACAAGTGCCTACGCATTAGACATATATATATATAATAAACATATGAAATGGTACAGGGAAATTTCCTTTAGGACTCTAACTGTTTAAATTTCTCCTGCCTAAAGCAGGTGTGTATACAAACGGCCCTACAAGATAGTGGATTTTACAAGATCTATCATCCCAAAGAGAAGTATCTTTGTCTTTCCAATGACACCCTATTTACATCATTGCTTTCTGACACTAGCTACACTTGTTAACAACTATTTACAAAGAGGAAGCACTCGAATAGTAAAATTAGATTAAAAATTTCTGATGAGAAACCTTAAGGACTCACGATGAATTGCAACCACTTCCATCGAGACGTTGAAGCATTAGTTTCACAAAAACGAGGTCAAATATCCCCCTAGTTTTAAGTTTATGTTTATCTCCTTTTTCATGATATAATAAGAAATAAATCAAGTTTTATTATATATATATATATATATATATATATATATATATATATATATATATATATATATATATATATATATATATATATATATATATATATATATTAATTAACAGTAATTATATGTTCTGTACGCGGCCCAAGCTATTCTTCCGCCCTCAGTGTGGCTCTGGCAAACCAAAAGGTTAGACACCCCTGAACTAGAGCTTGAGTGTCAAACCTTTAGGTATGCCTGGACCATAATGGAAGACGAATTACCTGGGGTCGCATATAAATATACAACATATATAATGTATGTTAGTAACAAAATTTCCTTTACTTTTTTATTAATAACAAAAACAGAGGCCTACATAAACATACAACTAGGGTGGTATTTAACCTTGTTTTTGAAAAACTAATAGATTATTGTGAAGTTTCATGGAAGTGGTTTCAATTCTAAATGAGTTCTTAAACCGATAATCAGAATTTTTTTTATCTAATTTTACTCTTCGCGTACATAAGTTTTGAAAATAGTTGATCACAAACGTTAGCTGTGCCAAAAATAGATGACGACATGAATAGGGCGTGATTGTGAAGCGAGGGATACTTTTCTGCGGGAAGATAGTCAGAGATGTATATATATAGGGTCTTTCTCAACTTTTCGACTTTTATTAGATTTTATAATTTATAAGTCTTTAAAATAGTAAATGTGTTCTCAAAAAAATATTGAAATCTGCAGCAGCGACTTCCCTTGTTAGGCATTTAAAAAAGTCTTTTCCCTGGAGAGAACGTCTGAGTTTAAAAATAACTTTAGAAAAAGAAAGCATGCTTGTCAGTCACAACACAAATCGATCTAACGACGGGATTCCAGCAAGGGGAGGCATAGTTTCTCCCTTAACCGCAAGCGTGTCAAATTCAAACTCTGACATGGGCCAAATGAACAAGGTTTATGTGGGCCACAAAAATAAGAAAAACTTCAAAATCAACTGTCGTAGAAACATAGATTTATTTCGAAAAGTTTAGTACAAGAAAACAAGAACAACAATAATATCAATGTTCTTTCCTGACATTTTTTGTTCTTGAACATTAACTTACCAGGCATTCAATAATTGCACAAATTAATAAGCGTTCCCCGAAAGTGAAATATAGCCTGTTTTACACCCACAAAACAAATCACTTCGTACATGACTACTTACTGACCAGACTATTGGTCTGGCATGTGATAGTCGGCTGCTAAAATTCTCACAGCTGGTTGGGGAGGGCGGGGGGGGGGGACAATGGTGCACAATCCATCAGTCTTTTCTGAAATCTCTGCTTTCATAAATTTCTACTAAATGTCTACGTTTTGACACAAGAGAGTTTTAGGAGATATATTATGAATTAATTCACACCCTTTCTTTCCTTTAAATATATATATATATATATATATATATATATATATATATATTTATTCATTTATTTATTTATTTATTCATCTATATACGTTTCTATGGGGTTCCTACATCTATGTCTTCCTTAATACTCCTTAATAAGATAATTGTAAAATTTACTGATTTTTAGTAGAATTTCATTGTAAAATAATCTACATTTTAAGCTTGAGTTCGAAAGTAAAACATGTTTAGGAATAAATAAAACGATTGAGAATGAAAAAAAAAGCTACTAATTCCTAAAAAACAAAATCTTAATCTTTTGTTATCTTAGGTTAAAAGATACATTTGAAAATTGCTAAGCTTGGCTTTTGAGCCTGTTGGAATTCAGTAAAACAAAAGTGAAAAAAATGAGGAATTCTCTACAATAGGGATTGAAAAACTCTCCTCTGGTGGATTACCCCTCCTGCATACAAATGAAGGCAACCAGAAACCGCTTTTAAAGTTGCATAAATACTGTGCACTTTTCCTTCTGTTCCATTTTCTTTTCTGCATTGCATAAGTCATTAACATTATCCGCTTTCGGGATGATATCTATTATCGAGGCATCTTAAAGTGCCAATAAAAAGAGTCGAGCTTTATCTTTCTCTTGCCGGCTGACAGTGACAGAGTGCCACTGAGTGCCAGTCTAAGTGTGACAGATGTGACACGGAGAGAGGGGTTGAATTCTTTAATAACGTCATAGTTGTCGATTTCGGCTCGAGTGACTACTCTAAATGACTTCTGTATTATGCAAAATAGGTTATTCGGGTGAGAAAAATTAACGCATATTAAGATATTTTTTTTTATTGAGAAAGGCAGTTTATGTTTAAGTGCCATTGGAGAGAATTCTAAGAGAGCAACAAGTTTTAGGCTAATTCAGCATTATTTAAAACGTTCTGTATCGCAACATTCCCCGTTTGAGAAATAATAGACTTCAAAAATTATGACATTTAAAGCATTCTAAAATTATAATAAAAAAATTAATCGCTTAAAACGTTTTCACAAAAATTATATTTGTTGTATATCTACAACAGATGCTAATTGAAAACTGGTTATTGAAATGACATTACTTAACTGAGTATGTTTCAGCAACACAGTGAGACAAAGGATTAAAAGCGATTACCTCGGGAATCCAAATGAACTCCTCGATCCTTCTTCCTGATACGCTGCCTTTCCGTAAGGCTCTATTATATACAAGATACTGATCTTCAAATATAATGGTCTAATTATAAACTGTTTTTTGTGTAAAATGAACTTGCCCGTCGTTTGAAAATAAAATTACGTTATATTTACAAACCTCATGATTTAAATCTTCGAATAATAAGTTTAAGTTCTGGTTCACTGTCATTTATAAATAATATATTCTTTCTGCTCATTGTTTTGGAAGGTTGCATGCCGAAAGAGGGGCGTAGCAAGCATAACTGGCATATATAGACCCTATATTGGCGCCCTTCTGCGAATGGCGCCCGGGGCGTGATAGACCCCTTTGCCTCCTCCCTCGCTACGCAGCTGTCACGAAATCAAAGCTATTCTCTCCGTCTTTTGTGGTCCTTTCATATGAGTAGTAATTTAGCTTGCCATTTGTATATTCGTCTCAATCGTAATGTCTGTGCTTTATCTGTCACCGATGGATTTGGCATCTGTGTCTCGTCTGATTTCTTCGTAACTATAACACTGGCAAACCTCAATTCATTTGGAGATTGCGTATTTGTATTTTGAATGCATTATACACTCATCCCGAGGATAAATTTTGCCCATACATAGCGTAATATTTGTCGGATTCTTTATTCTTAGAGAACGCTACAGGCCAGTCCACATTTCTCCTCATGAGGGGTCAGCAGAGGCACATCTATGCTTTTACTGGAATTTGGACCCACTCGACGCAGTGGTAGCCGACCAAGCTATAGCTTGTGTGTGAAGGTTATAAACCTTCCCACACACATGCGCACGCACACACATACACACACACACACACACACACACACACACACATATATATATATATATATATATACATACATATATGTACAGTGAAACTTCTCTAGCCAGCCACCCATCTAAACGGCCATATTTTGTTCAGAACTGCTTTAAGAATCCGAAGAGCCAATGTTGTGAAAGAAATTTTTACAGCCACCCCTTTTCTACAGCCACCCCTCAAAAAATCCACTTTCTTTCGGAACCATTACTAGCCGCCATAGAAAAGTTTTTCTGTACACACACATATATATATATATATATATATATATATATATAGAGAGAGAGAGAGAGAGCATTCCACAAAGTTGAAATAAATATGCATGCCCTCTGAATAAGATTGAATAAATCAAAAAACAAAAGGAGTTCATTTTTAAAGGAAAGTTCATGAAATAAGGATTTATTTTCCTTCAAAACGGGCTTAAATAAATGCAATGAGATTATGAAGTAACGCACAAGGTATCCAAAAATAAGCACAGTAATTAAATGTAAATAAAATGATCTTTTCCAACCTGCCCAACACTATTTATGGAACTTGAAGCGAGTTTCGTTTACGCATAACAACCAGTTTTTTCAAAAAAAAATCTTAGTATCCTCTTTTTGTCTAATGTGTGGGTTCTTGTGACCTGTTAGTCACTTTAACCACCATCATGCAAAAGGAGCCTTTTTAAGAGGTCAACCCTCTGGAATACAGTTAAATTGAATCAACAAGTTTTCAACTGGTCTCGAAACTTTTCGGAAAACTAAATTTTCTTTATCCTTCAAAATGACATAATTTAACATTAAAAAATCCTCAATTAAGACATTTAGTTACTCTCTGGACTTTAATAACATAATACTTCGTTGTATTTTGTTGTCCTCGAAGTTGTCGCAAGCAGAGAAGATTCAGATGTATTCATGCTTTGGATATTTATCTGCAACAACATTATATTTCGCAAACAAACTTTTTGCGTTTATCTAAGCTTTTTCTCTCTTGAATGATAAGCGCAAAACTATGCATTTGAAGTGCTGTACATAGCATTGCCACGATATCTCTTTTAAAGAGAACATGTTCTCTTTTTTGTCCTGATCTTTTTGTTCACTGTCTTCTTTTATTTTGATTTTTTCCCTCTTTTCTTTTTATTAGTTACTTTTTATCCAATTTTTAAATATCTCTTTTTATACCGCAATGTCCTCTTTTGTAAATAAAAAATATTTATATCAATTATTACCTACGGCAACTCAATTTTCAAGGGACTGACTGTATTGTACTCAGTTTTCAAGGGACTGACCGTAAAATTTGTCAGTATTATTTTCCAATACCAGGACATAATGGAAATGTAGAAAGATTATGTTCGATGATCGGGGTAAAAAGGGCAAAGGAGAGAAATATTTTCAACATAAAAAGTATTAAATCAGTGGTATCAGCTACATATTATCAATATTATCAGTAATATAATGAAATAAAAAGAGAAAACATATTGCTATCAGAAGTTATTTTTAAAAAGACTGAAAAGAATAGAAGACTGAGAGACCTGTGACTTAGGAAATCATATTTTGATTTTCTTAAATTATATAATTATTACTATTAGCTACTAGTATTGTAAATTTAAAGTTATTATTTTTATTTTCATCTCTAAATACTCTGTTTTATTTGAATAAGTGAATTTTATGTAAATAACAATATTCTTCCTTCACAAATTGTATTTTTATTTATGTAATATATATACATTATTGTTTATGGATTTGAAAAATATTATATTAGCGTATTTCCACACACCACACGCTTTTTTTAAAATGGAAATTCGCTTTATATACTTTCAGCTTCTTACAGCTTTAGCTGTATATCTAGTCTATTTCCCTTCAACCTTCGGGTGGTTAACCACAAGACGTTCTGTTCGTGCAGTTTTACATAAACTTAAGTATGTTAACGAGAAGCGAACTGAATAATCTTCCAGGAATAGTAAACAGCACTTGAATAATTCATGGAGAAAGTGACTGACTCTTATTCTCTAGAAAGAAATCGGGTGATGTAATAATCAATTTTTTTTTCAGAGCTATAAAGATATCTCTCCCAGTATCTTGAATTTAAAGGCAATTTATTGAACATACTCGATCAAGGAATCACTATTTAATGATTTTTCTTCGTGTACAAAGTGATAGTACGTTTTAAAGATTTGTTTTGTTTTACGATACAATTATTTACCATATTTTTCGGACCATAAAAATGCATCTTTTTACATAAAAAATAGACTTAATATTGAGGTGCGTCTTATGGTCCGAAGGCAACATTAAAATAAAATTAATATTTTATTATATAATTATATATTTTTATTATATATATCATATATATTTTATATAATGCTTATCTATATATATAAAACAGTTCCGTAACTGACTCACTGACTGACATACAACGCACAGACCAAACCGCTGGACCTAAAGGGCTGAAATTTTGCATGGCGATTCTTCTTATAGTGTAGGGGTGCACTAAGAGATATTTTTGAAAAATTCTTCTTAGATTATTTTAAATTAAATTTTTTAGCTGTTTTAGTAGCATTTTTTAAGTTTGCATTTAAAATAATAATTTGAGGGTTATAAAATTTATATCACAAGAAAGATCCTAAAAATTCCTTTAAAATGAAATCTTTTTCGAATCTTTACCTCAATTTTCTGATTTTTGGTGAATTTTTGAAGATTAATATTTAGAATTTAATTTATTAAATGCTGATCACGTGATTCTTTTTCTGGTACTTTAAATAAATTTGTCGTCACGTGCATAAACAACTAAATAGACAAAAAAACATTTTCTTGCTAATGCGGCAGACGATTGGACATTATTTTGTCTATAAAAATATCCCTTACGATTTTTTTATAAGTATATATATTTTTTTCTGCATCAATTGTATATATTGATCGTCGTATTTATTATATATATATATATATATATATTTGGCATTAATTGCATACATTGACCGTTGTATTTAATTTGAATGTACTCCGTAACGAAGTGCGGGTTTTCAGCTAGTCTATATATATAAAGCAGTTCCTTAACTGACTGACTGACTGACATACAACTCACAGACCAAACCGCTGGACCTAAAGGGCTGAAATTGTGCATGGCGGTACTTCTTATAGTGTAGGGGTGCACTAAGAGAGATTTTTGAAAAATTCTTCTTTGATTTTTTAAAATTAAATTTTTAAGCTGTTTTAGTATATTTTTTTAAAGCTTGCAATTAAAATAATAATTTGAGAGTTATAAAATATCTATCACAAGAAATATCATAAAAATTCCCTTAAAATGAAATCTTTTTCGAATCTTTACCTTCATTTTCTGACTCTTGGTGAATTTTTAAAGATTAATTTTTAGAATTTAATTTTTTAAATGCTGATCACGTGATTTCTTTTTCTGGTACTTTAAATAAATTTATCGTCACGTGCATAACAACTAAATAGACGGAAAAAAAAATTTTTCTTGCTAATGCGGCAGACGATTGGACATTATTTTGTCTATAAAAATATCTCTTACGATTTTTTTATAAATATATATTTTTTTTCTACATCAATTGTATATATTTACCGTCGTATTTATTATAAATATATATATATATATTATTTTTTTGGCATTCATTGCGTACATTGACCTTTGTATTTAATTTGAATGTACTCCGTAGCGAAGTGCGGGTTTTCAGCTAGTAGTCTATATATATAAAACAGTTCCGTAACTGACTGACTGACTGACTGACATACAACGCACAGACCAAACCGCTGGACCGAAAGGGCTGAAATTTTGCATGGCGTTTCTTCTTATAGTGTAGGGATGCACTACTTAAGTTTGCATTTAAAATAATAATTTGAGGGTTATAAAATGTATATCACAAGAAAGATCATAAAAATTCCTTTTAAATGAGATCTTTTTCGAATCTTTACCTCCATTTTCTGATTTTTGGTGAATTTTTAAATATTCATTTTTAGAATTTAATTTATTAAATGCTGATCACCTGATTTCTTTTGCACTTTAAAGAAATTTATCTTCACGTGCATAACAACTAAATAAACAAAAGAAATATTTTTTTTTCTTGCTATTGTGGCAGACGATTGGACATTATCCAAAAAATATTAAAATGCCGTAAAAGATATTATGTTCCTCAAGCTGTACAATATTAACTGTACTATATTCTTTAGTATGTCCTATTAGATTTAATTTGAATATTTTTTTCTATATTATTTTGTCTATAAAAATTTCCCTTACGATTTTTTTATAAATATAATTTTTTGTTTTTTTTTACATCAATTGTATACATTGATCGTCTTATTTATTATAAATGCATATATATATATATATATATATATATATATATATATTTATTTATTTATTTATTTATTTATTTATTTATTTAATTTTTTGGCATTAATTGCATACATTGACCTTTGTATTTAATTTGAATGTACTCCGTAGCGAAGTGCGGGTTTTCAGCTAGTATGCTTATATATTTTAAAGGGCGCGGTGGCCCGGGCGAAGGCAGCGAGCCAGTGATCTAAACGTCTCTGGTTCGATGCCGGTCGTTGACAAATCCATTGCCGTGTTCACTAATGGTGGCCGAGGCACGTAAAATATGTCGTGGCTGCAATGTCCTCCAAGTTCTCAAATTTACCTCTAGAGGTGCGGGGTCAAGTGTTCCGGTCTCGTCACTAGACTGGGTTCAAAATTACGAGACCGGCCCATAGGGGAGTAATGCTGGTCCACCTATACGGTGCTCCTAGAAAAGTGGCCAGCAAAGCCGCGGTGTCATATGGCGATAAGGATAATGTCCAAGAAACCGTCTGCCGCATTGGAAATATATATATATATATATATATATAACACCTATGTATGTATGTATGTATGTTGCGAATAATGTACTGCATTATTCGTAACTCACGCTAATTCTTACTTTAAAATTTAGTATTAATTTAAAATGGCACGGTAAAATACTTAAGGTGATTTTATTCATCTTGGAAGTATAAATTTTGAGAATGTAGTTTGACCACTCAATGAAATAAAACGTTGTATCAAAGCAAAAATACGTATCCCTTTTCCTTAAAAACTTAAAAAAATTTAAAGGCAAAAGGTTAAGAAGTCTTCGATTTTACAAGATTAAAACAAAACTAGAAAGCTAAAGAAAACTAAACAATCCCCAACTGGAGTAGTTCTTTTTTGTTTCATTTCGCTCCACAGTAGCTAAAACTCAAAAACCAAAAATGGAATAAAATAGAGATCCCAATAGTACACTGTTACATTAGGTCATCATCTTTGCTGCAAATTCTGAAAAAAAGAGAAATGGGATAACAACCTTACATTAACAGAGTTAAATTAATATTTTAAGGCATTCCCCTTCCCCATATATGTAATAAGCCGATGTCTAACGTTTGGGAAAATTTGAAGCCTGATTAATGGCTTACATTAAAATGTGCTCCCAAAAAATTTCATGAAACTGTAGAGAGAAAAACATTCGACTCGTCGCTAGCCTTTTTATAATTTTTTTAACCCCAACAAATATTTTTAATTCAAAGTTTTCTAAAATATACACTGAATTTTAAATGAAAGTGAATCTTATAAATAAATATAAAGTAAATCTGAAAGAAAAAAAATCTTCGAAAAATGGATATTTATTGACTTATTTTCCATAGCGTATACAATATATATATTTTTTTAATTACTAAAGAAATGCCTGTAAACAGAGAGAAATTTTTCCCGCGTAGGTTTATATTTCTTTCTGCTATAACAACACGGGGGTTCACCACTTGAAGGACAAATCAGTATTTTTTCCATTTAATAATTAAAATCTGAGTCTGTAATTAAAGGCAGTGAAAATAGTGCGCAACGACGCCATTTGTAAGAATTCGATGACCTTGAAACATGCAAGAGGCAGAATAAAAAGAAGTTTCGTTAAAACCGTGTCAAGGGTTGTTAAAGGTATTTTAAACGCTGTAGTTTTGATTGATGGGCATTTGGCAATTTGCTGAGTTTCAACTAGTTTTTGTCTAGTGACCGATGAAAAGGCGCTCTCTTTTGATCATCCTTATAGTTAAAGAAAAAGTAAAAGTTTGTCTTATTCGGTGAGTATTAGAGAAGAAAAATGAATGGAAGCGATTTTCGTGTATTCATCTTTGTATTTAGATTAAAGATCAATATATGTTGTGTTGTTATTATCTGTCGTACGTATCCCTTTTCCTTAACAAATTTAAAAATTTTAAAGGCAAAAGGTTTTCTCAAATTTAAAGAAAGGCTCTGTCTACTGTGCGAGGAATCCTTTATTTACGGCAAAACTATTTCTTTTATTATATGACAAAGCGTGCTAGAGGAAAACGAAAGGAAAGGTTCAAGTATTTTTGAGAGATGGGAAACTTGTCATTTAAAGGGGGTGATCACCTTAAAACCTTCAAAAAATTCAATTTTTTATTATGATTTAATTTTGAAGAATGAAATGTAACGAATCTTTAATAAAAATTAAGTAGATACTAGAATTAGAACCGATTTTATGGCCAAATTTATAAAGCTAACAGTACAGTAATTTATAGAAAATTTAAACTTTAAAAGGCTTTTTCTAAAAACTGTTATTTTCCAACTTGTTCGCACTATTTCTTCAAAACTAATGGTCACAAATTGCTAAAATTTTGTATACATGTATATCTAGTATGTTCATATAATTTCTACCTAAATTTAGGTAAGTACATATTACTAATTTTTTAACAGCAATTTTTTGTGAAAAAAAATTTATGATATTTCTTGTACATTACAATAAATTTACCTGAAAAAATATTTTTATGTGAAATATGATAATTATTTTAGGTGTAGATTAAAGTATAACCTATGGATAGAATACATACAAGTAATTTAATATCTCTTATAGTTTTATTTTTAAACCTGCACGCAATGCATTCATTATTCATAAAACATTATTTTTTTTACATAAAATAATTTCTAATAATCTCCCAAAAATTCTGCTTTTGTTTTCTAATAGATAAAGCTTTGTACAATTCACCCTAAATATGCGGTTTAAATTAACACAAATTAACTTTTTGACAACACATTAATCTTAGTAGCCAAATCAGTGCATTTTGCGAGTGCAAAATCTTAGGGGGGGGTGATCTTTCCCCCTTAAAGTATCTCTATCGGACTCAGGAAAGGACATTTCGCAAAATAATATGAAGATAATAAATTCGGACGATTGAATTCAGACGAAATAAAAAATTCAGTTAAACTATCAACAATCCGAATAAATTGATGTATCGGATCAAATTATTTCAAGCCAAACCTTCCTTTCACTACAATACCGAAATAAGTTTGAATTCTTCATATCCCGTGAAAAGTGGATCACCCAAAGATTTCACGGGTGGTCTCATGAAATATAAAAATGGGAATAAGCACACTATTATCATCACAAGGCCGTTGATTTTCAGGTCTGCGAGGAGCACAAAAAAAGAACAGAAAAATCAAGGAAACATACGTATATTCGCATGAAAAAACATCTAATCTGAGCGAACACGGCTTTCACGGCTCACTTACAACTTGGCGTGCTTCTGGGTTGGACATCGAGTGAAACCTGGGCCACGCGATCGTAAACTATGGGGAAACGTACGTGAGAAATTTCTTCCTAAGAGCATTATGGCGTAAAAGTGATCATTTGAAATCATAACTGTAAATGAATGTTCTTCCAAGACGCGGCTAAAATAGCCTCCGAAGCCATTAGAGTATGACGTTGGAGGGTAAACAAAAATGTGTTCGTGTGACCTGAAAGAGTTTCCTGCAAACACTCCTCTTTATTTTACAGATTCATTCATGGTTTTTTTTTCTGGACTTTTTCAGATTTTGAATAGAGCCAGTATACGTAATGTCTTTTTGTTTCAGTTTAAGTTTATGGTGTTAAACAATTTAAAATGAGACGATACAATTTGTTACTTTTAGATATTACTTTATGATATTATTTTTTTAACCTTATTAACCTTTTTCCTAGCTTTCCTCTGGTATTTAAACAGTTTACCAAATAAAATAAAATACATAAATGTAAACACCAAAAACAATAGAATGCTGTCATGAAATAATGGATTGATTGCTTATTGACTTATTGCTGTTGATTTAATATTTCATCATCATCATTGGCAAAACAGATTAGTGTGAGCCCTGGATTTCTCAACAAGTTTCTTCCATTTTGTCCTGTTTCCAGCAATTGGTTTGGTTTTGAGCACTACGGTCAACTTTTTGCTACACGAGGGCTAATTAGATTGGGACCTACAGTTTATAGCCGATTCTGAATGGCTACAAATATCCATGCCAACAGTAGGCCACAATTCCCAGCAATTTGTAGCATTTATTTCCAACAATAGTTTTCAAATTCCTACAATTTAAAAGGTGAAAGTCCTTGTCAATACAAAAGTTGAACCTAGCGCTCTAATTCAACCAACCTTGTCAGTAGAATCATTCCATCTTCGTTTTGCTTTTCATCTTGGTCGATTGCCAATAGGCTTAGCCATTAAAATTTTCTTAGTGCTACTTTCTTCAGGCAATTCCACCAGATGGCCAGTCCATTTCATTCTTTGTATTTTTATGTTGTTGTTGTTCCTAATGCCCCCTGGTCAGATGTTCCAGACCAGGTCCCTATAGGCTTCTGGCTGAGTAGTGAGGCTGCTGTTTATAATAGCACCACACGAGTCAGAGCCCGACTTGGATAACCACAATTTTGACCAAGCAACCCCAAGGGGCGACATCTGGGGGTGTATACCTTCCCTATCCATTGACCTCAAAGAAGGACTTTCCGGTCTACGGATTTAACGTGCTCATAACTGGCCTAGTCCCGAATGTACTTAATTGTGCTTGTCGGGATTCGATCCGAGCACCTTCAGTACCAATTTCATCGATTTTGTTTATTTTTCCATGCGTAACAACCATATCTCCTCACCAATTAGTACTTTAAACAGCTATGACCAGGAAGCGAGCTCACAAACTTCAGTGTCTAGGGGAAAATATTCTGACCACTGAACTACTGTCCCATGCAGTCAACAACATTAAAAGCTTAGGAAAGCTCATTTTGAGCTACAGGCCAACAGGTTTTTCTTTCAACGGATTAGTAATTAACAGTTCTCGCTCTAATAAAAAATCATAATTAGTTTAGTTTTCAATCGTATAATGAGCCTTTTACCTTTTTTCATTTGGAGATTTATTCTGACAGTCTCTGATGGCTTGAGTCTGAAATTATGCATTTTTTTTAAATTCTAAAGTTAAGAGGATTTTCCTTTGAAAAAAATAAGTTTTGTTTGATTATAACAAAGTTTTTCTTTTCTTCCGGTTTAATATTTCGAAACTCATACAAAAACTAAATATTTCTGTCTCCGTAGATTAGCTTATTAATCTGAAACGATATTACAAAATCTTTTTTATATATATTGCAATTAATTTCAGCATTTAGTTCCCACGAATGCAAGTCGAGGAGGTGGGGGGGAGGGTCTTTTATGCGTTATCACTAGGGATATATGATTTTCGTATTTACGAAATAGATGCGAAATACATGTGAAATTTGCCGATATGAGCGAATAAATGCGAAAAAATGTTTTTTACTACTTTTCAGCGAAAACTGAGTCATAAACGGCTTTTTAAGCGAAATTAGGTAATAATGGTAATAATTTATTGACATAATTGCTTATATAAGACCATCCACGGTCTTTAACTGAGAGATCTCACTCTCAAAATTTGCATATTACTTATTGCTAAAGACTTAAGGAAGAGAATGTGGAGACTACTACAATGTTAGCTTATAACTAAAAATTTTGGTACTTACCTAACCAAATCAAGTAAGTAAAATTGTAATTTCTTGTAATAAATTCGAAATTTTTTAATTTATATATATATATATATATATATATATATATACAGATGGTTATGAAAATAATGGAAACCCTTAGGAAAAATATGAAATTCCTTATTAACATGGCATAGGACCATCTGTGGCATTTAATACCACCTGGATTCACTAAGGAAGTGAATGCAAGTCATGAATAGTGGTTAAGGGAATATTATACCATTCTTTATGTATAAATCATCAATGTTCCTTTAGAGATGCTATTGCTGGATATTGATTTCTGACTCTGTTCCCTAAAGCAGAACACAAAAGTTCGATGATATTGAGGTTTAGGGACAGTGGGGACCAGATAAGGTATTTGACTTGGTCTGTATGTTCCTCAAACCACGACCTGACACGTATAGCTGTATGGATTGGAGATTATCCTCAGGGAGAACGCCATCTCCTGCGGGAAACAATTTTTACAACATAGGATGGATCTGGTGGGCTAAATATTCGACATAGTCCTTCCCAGTCAATCTCCCTTTGGGGGTTACAATATTTCCCGTTTGAAAACCATGAGATGGCCACCGAAACCCTAAGAAATTTCCTCTCCATGTTTAACAGCTGGCATGAGACAAGCATGATAATACGCTTGTGTAGGTGTTTTCAGACATATGCATGTCATGTTGCAGTGGGCAAAATGAACAATGATTCGTCTAACCAAATGTCATATTTCGACGTATCACTCGACCAGGATATGTGCTCTTGGCACCACCGTAGAGGACGGTTTGTTTTCACATCTGTTACAAGTGGCTTGGGAATTACTACTCTACCGTAAATGTTTTGTTTTTGAAGTTTTCTCTTACCTGTAATGACTCGTACTGGAGCCTGCAGATTCAGATGGAGCTCTACGGTCACTTTGGCTGCAGTTGTCTTATTTTTTGATGTCACAATCTGCTTCAACACCAGTCAGTCTCTTTCACTTAACTTTCCCTTTCTTCCACTATTCTGTTTCACAGAGGATGTCTCTCCGTTAACTCTGTATGCCATCATGACTTCCGATATCATAGCTCGGTAAACACCCAAACCCATGGAGGCTGTTGTAACAGATACTCCAATTAAACGCGCTTCAACAATTTGCCCTCTGTACGGTCTACAAGGTTTGACATCTTACGCTATCCCTATAGTTTCATTACTGCTAATTTAGAGTAGAATAATGTATACACTATATTCTAAATAAAATTTTTTGGTCCCTAAACATGTTTTTTTAGGAATACGAAGCACTTCCATAAACACCACTAATATTGATGTGTTTCCATTATTTCGATAACCACCTGTATATATATACACTGCTGGCCACCCAAATTGCAACACCAAGAAAGACAAGAGATATCACAACAAAATTTATTTTGTAGATAACATGTTGACCAAGTATCAAATGATTAAATTTATAGACTTCTGTGAAGTGTGGTTCCTGCCAAAATCAGTAGCCAGAGTAGCCGCCATTGTTGGAGATCACCGCTGCCACACGCCTCGGCATTGATTCAAAGAGACTTTGGATGAGTTCTTGGGGTACAGCAGACCAAGCAGCTTCCACACGTTGCCAAAGTTGATCTGCTGTGGCAGCTGGGGATGGAATCTGGGTCAATCGTAGAGCAACCATGGACCACATGTTTTCTATAGGCGGAAGATCCGGAGAGCGAGGCGGCCAGGGAAGCAATTCAATCTGGCGATTGACGAAGAACCGTTGGACAATGCGTGCCACGTGTGGTCGCGCATTATCCTGTTGAAATATGGCTGTGGGCAAGCCCTGAAGGTAAGGAAGGACAACTGGCTCCAACACCTCGGAGATGTAGCGCTGGCTGTTTAAAGTACCGGCAATGCGTACTAGAGGTGTGCGAGAGTGATATCCAATACCGCCCCATACCATAATACCCGGTGCAGGACCAGTGTGGCGGTGCATAACGCAGCTGTTCAGCATCCTCTCTTCACGGTGTCTCCAGACTCGAATGCGACCATCGTGGTGTTGCAGACAGAAGCGTGACTCGTCAGTAAAGACAATTTCATTCCATTCTGCCGTCCACATCCTTCTGTCATCGCACCATTGGCGGCGGAGACGTCTGTGGTTCTGCGTCAAGGGTAGACAAAGCAATGGACGTCTTGCGGACAGACCACTCTGCTGTAAATGGCGTCGAATGGTACGCGCAGACACTGGATAATGCGTTACAGACTGCATGTGCTGTGCTATGGTTCGTGATGTGACTGAGCGATCCGTCACTGCCATGCGCACAATTTGCCTGCCATCACGTGAAGTGGTGCGCTGAGGTGGATGCGATCGAACACGCCGGTCCGTCGTATCCTCCTGCATCCAACGATCACATATCCGCATTACAGTTGTTTGGTTTCGTCCAACACGACTACCGATTTTCCTGAAAGATTATCCACAATCTCGGTAGGCCACTATCCTTCCTCTGTCGAACTCGGATACTTGATCAAAAGGTGATCGCTGTTTTCGACGAGGCATAATTGATCGTTTTTTTGAAAAAACCACAAGAAAAACACAATTGCCGAACTTGAAATCGTCGAAATCTCCAACCCTTAAATAGCGCTTTGAAGTGGCGCCACAGGCGCACGTGATGTGCGTCTGCGCTGAAATTCTAATCATTTGCATATCTCACCTCCGCTTATGCATGTTGTAAATTTCATGTTATTTGCATGTTTCCTTCAGGGTGTTGCATTTACAGTGGCCTGCAGTGTATATATATATATATATATATATATATATATGCTCGATTTCTAGAAAATGAGGTGCCAGAACGGTACATTCCGGTTGGTGTGGGGGGTATTCCAAATTGCTGAGCAGTCTGTACGATTCGAGAGAGGAGCGAATTTCCTAGAACATGCAAAAAGATAATTAAATGAATTATATATATATATATATATATATATATATATATATATATATATATATATATATATATATATATATATATATATATATATATATATATATATATATATATGTATGTGTGTGTGTGTGTGTGCATGTATTATACATACACACACATAGTGCGTAGGTATTATACATACTTGCAAGACCCACTCACTAACAACAGAGTAATATTTGAATAAATAAATGTTTTTAACGATCGTGATTTTTTTTCCTAAAGAGAGGTACCGGAACGCCGTTCCGGCGCTTTCCACCTCAAATCGAGATTTGTATATATATATATATATATATATATATATATATATATATATATATATATATATATATATATATATATATATATATATGCGAAATTGACGTACCACTAGTTATCCAATCGTATTAGCGGAAAAAAAAGGATCCGTATCCGTGAGCCCCTGTACAAAGTTTTTCCTGTATACGTTACTAGAATGATCTGAAGCTGATAATTTTTGAAAAGAAAACCATACTGCATATTGCCATATCAACCAGAAGCTTTACGATAGCCACAGTAGCAACAGGTTATAATTTCTTAAGTTATGAATTTCGAACTGTATGTAGAAGCAGGTATTAGCTTGACTTTGTGGGAGTATGTAATGAAGTACAGCTACTATGACCGTTCTACTATTACTATTTACTATTAGAATGGACAAGGTAAATCCGATTTTTCACTGTCGAGGGCTTTCGTTTAAAAGTAAGGACAGATGCATTGCACTTATTTAATAAATATTCCTTCTGAAAAGATGTGCGCTGAATCGAAGTAATCATGCTGCTGTGTCCATGAACTTCAGACGGTTTTAACGACTCCAAAAGAATAAAATCAAACATTAACATCTGATATCGCGGAGAACTGGTATCACGCCGATCGTGAAGTATTCAGTGCGTAAACTTTTCTTTCACTCATGGAGTTTTCAGTAATTCAGGGATGTACCGAAAGGTCGCCCAGTTATGGAGTCGGCAGTGTTAAGTAACGTGAGTGTCTCGCGTCGCTGTTGCCCGAGGGGGAAAAGATTACAAAAGAGCAAATCTCCTCTCAAAAAAAAAAAATCGATCGTCTGAAGCGAAATAATAATTTTGGCAAAGACAACGCGATATCGAATTCATCTTTGCAGGAGGAAAAATTATGAAAGACGGTTATTCGCTTCTCTAAGCTCCTGCTCGTCCTATATATGGGTTCATGGCAATTTTGAAGTTATTTTTCTTCCTTTACAAGCGCTTGGCTTTTGTCTCTTGCGTGGATCATTGCGCTAGAAAAGTGAAATCGGAGTTTCCACGCTAAGTAGAACGCGGATCACGCCCCCGTTATCTGAATTCGGGACTAAAGGCTCCTTTAACAGGTTGTTTTTTACTTGTTCTTTATATATACATATTTTTGGGAAAAAAACATTCGATTACGGCGTATTGCATCGTATATAGAAATTGATTTTCATTCCAGGCCTCTTTTTTTTCAGAACGGTTTGGCGTAATCTGTAAGAGGAAATATCTAAAATTTCATTCAAAGATATATTTAATGTGTTGTTAACAGTTAATTTTTATAAATTTAAACCAATTTTTAGAGTGAATTGTACAAAGCTTTATCTATTAGAGAACAAAAGCAGAATTGTTGTGAGATGATTGAAATTATTTTATGTAAAAAAATTAATGTTTTATGAATAATGAATCTAAGGTCAATGCATTCCAAGCAGATTTTTTTAAAACTATAAGTGATATGTATTAAATTACTTATATATATTCTATCCATAGGTAATTTATTGATCTACACTTAAAATAATTACCATATTTCACATAAAAATATTTTTTTCAGGCAAATGTACTGTAACGTCCACGAAATATCATAAAACTTTTTCACAAAAAATTGCTGTAAAAAATTAGTAATATGCACATACTTACGTAAATTTAGGTAAATATTGTATAAACATACTATATATATATATATATATATATATATATATATATATATATATATATATATATATATATATATATATATATATATAAATACACTGCTGGCCACCCAAATTGCAACACCAAGAAAGACAAGAGATATCACAACAAAATTTATTTTGTAGATAACATGTTGACCAAGTATCAAATGATTAAATTTATAGACTTCTGTGAAGTGTGGTTCCTGCCAAAATCAGTAGCCAGAGTAGCCGCCATTGTTGGAGATCACCGCTGCCACACGCCTCGGCATTGATTCAAAGAGACTTTAAATGAGTTCTTGGGGTACAGCAGACCAAGCAGCTTCCACACGTTACCAAAGTTGATCTGCTGTGGCAGCTGGGGTTGAAATCTGGGTCAATCGTAGAGCAACCATGGACCACATGTTTTCTATCGGCGAAAGATCCGGAGAGCGAGACGGCCAGGGAATCAATTCAATCTGGCGATTGACGAAGAACCGTTGGACAATGCGTGCCACGTGTGGTCGCGCATTATCCTGTTGAAATATGGCTGTGGGCAAGCCCTGAAGGTAAGGAAGGACAACTGGCTCCAACACCTCGGAGATGTAGCGCTGGCTGTTTAAAGTACCGGCAATGCGTACTAGAGGTGTGCGAGAGTGATATCCAATACCGCCCCATACCATAATACCCGGTGCAGGACCAGTGTGGCGGTGCATAACACAGCTGTTCAGCAACCTCTCTTCACGGTGTCTCCAGACTCGAATGCGACCATCGTGGTGTTGCAGACAGAAGCGTGACTCGTCAGTAAAGACAATTTCATTCCATTCTGCCGTCCACATCCTTCTGTCATCGCACCATTGGCGGCAAAGACGTCTGTGGTTCTGCGTCAAGGGTAGACAAAGCAATGGACGTCTTGCGGACTGACCACTCTGCTGTAAACGGTGTCGAATGGTACGCGCAGACACTGGATGATGCGTTACAGACTGCATGTGTTGTGCTATGGTTCGTGATGTGACTGGGTGATCCGTCACTGCCATGCGCACAATTTGCCTGCCATCACGTGAAGTGGTGCGCTGAGGTGGATGCGATCGAACACGCCGGTCCGTCGTACCTTCCTGCATCCAACGATCACATATCCGCATTACAGTTGTTTGGTTTCGTCCAACACGACTACCGATTTCTCTGAAAGATAATCCACAATCTCGGTAGGCCACTATCCTTCCTCTGTCGAACTCGGATACTTGATCAAAAGATGATCGCTGTTTTCGACGAGGCATAAATGATCGTTTTTTTTTTAAAAAACCACAAGAAAAACACAATTGCCGAACTTGAAATCGTCGAAATCTCCAAGCCTTAAATAACGCTTTCAAGTGGTGCCACAGGCGTTCGTGATGTGCGTCTGCGCTGAAATTCTAATCATTTGCATATCTCACTTCCGCTAATGCATGTTGTAAATTTCATGTTATTTGTATGTTTCCTTCAGGGTGTTGCATTTACAGTGGCCAGCAGTGTATGTATATATATATATATGTGTGTGTGTGTGTGTGTGTGTGTGTAAGTAACAAAATTTTAGCAATTTGTGACCATTAGTTTGAAGAAATAGAGCGCACATCTTTGAAAATGACAGTTTTTAGAAGAAGCTATTTAAAATTTAGTTTCCATAAATTACTTTACTATCAGCTTTATACATTTGGCCTTAAACGCGGTTCTAATTGTAGTATCGACTTCATTTTTTAAAGAAAGATTCCTTACATTACTTTCTTTAAAATTAAATCATAATAAAATATTGAGTTTTTTTAAGGTTTTAAGGTAATCTCCCCCCTTAAGCGGCGTTAACTATTCATTTAACTTTGTTACTAACCTATGAGGACCTACATTTATCCATCAAAATCTAGAACTAACTTTTAAATACTGTTAAACTGAAATTCTGCTATCACAAATTATCAAAAAACTCTATAAGTAAACTACAAAACAGCTTTGTCATTTCCTCTATTGACAAAGAGCTAAAGAGTGAAAACAAGATTTCCCATAATTGTTTCTGCAAATTGTATATGGAATGCAGTAATGAAAGGAATCTAATGATTTGCTACCCGATTTATTGACTGTAATTCAACTCGGCCAAAACAGTGAGCACATCAGTCAAGTCCTATTTGTATGAGTCTATACATATATATATATACTAGCTGAAAACCCGCGCTTCGCTACGGAGTACATTCAAATTAAATACAACGGTAAATGTATGCAATTAATGCCAAAAAAATAAATATATATATTTATAATAAATGAGACGATCAATATATACAATTGACGTAAAAAAATTTTTATATATATATATTTATAAAAAAATCATAAATAATATTTATTTTTTTTGGATAATATCCAATCGTCTGCTGCATTAGAAAGAAAAAATGTTTTTTTGTCTATTTAGTTGTTACGCACGTGACGATAAATTTATTGAAAGTACCAGAAAAAGAAATCACGTGATCAGCATTTAATAAATTAAATTCTAAAAATTTATCTTTAAAAATTCACCAAAGATCAGGTAATGGAGGTAAAAATTCGAAAAAAATTTCATTTTGAAGGAATTTTTATGATCTTTCTCCTGATATAAATTTTATAACCCTCAATGTATTATTTTAAATGCAAACGCAAAAAAAGTTTAAAAAACAGCTTAAAAATTTAATTTTAAAAAATCTAAGAAGAATTTTTGAAAAATCTTTCTTAGTCCACCCCTACACTATTAGAAGAATCGCCATGCAAAATTTCAGCCCTTTAGGTCCAGCGGTTTGGTCTGTGCGTTGTATGTCAGTCAGTCAGTGAATGAATGAATGAATGAGTCAGTTACGGAACTGTTTTATATATATAGATACTAGCTGAAAACCCGTACTTCGCTACGGAGTACATTCAAATTAAATACAACGGACAATGTATGCAATTCATACCAAATATATATATATATATATATATATATATATATATTATATGATAAATACGACGATCAATGTATACAATTGATGTAATATATATATATATATATATATATATATATATGTATATTTGTAAGAAAATCGTAAAGGATAATTTTATAGATAAAATAATGTAGAAGAAAATATTCAAATTAAATCTAATATAAAGAATGCTAAAGAATATAGTACAGTTAATATAGTACAGTTTGTAGAACATTTCTTTTACTGTATTTTAATATTTTTTTGGATAATGTCCAATCGTCTGCCGCATTAGCAAGGAAAAATTTTTTTTGTTGTTTATTTAGTTGTTATGCACGTGACGATAAATTTATTTAAAGTACCAGAAAAAGAAATCACGTAATCAGCATTTAATAAATTAAATTCTAAAAATTAATCTTTAAAAATTCACCAAAAATCAGGAAATGTAGGTAAAAATTCAAAAAAAATTTCATTTTGAAGGAATTTTTATGATCTTTCTCGTGATATAAATTTTATAACCCTCAATGTATTATTTTAAATGCAAACGTAAAAAAATTTAAAAAAAAGCTTAAAAATTTAATTTAAAAAAATCTAAGAAGAATTTTTGAAAAATCTTTCTTAGTGCACCCCTACACTATTAGAAGAATCGCCATGCAAAATGTCAACCCTTTAGGTCCAGCGGTTTGGTCTGTGCGTTGTATGTCAGTCAGTCAGCCAGTGAATGAATGAGTCAGTTACGGAACTGTTTTATATATATAGATATATATAACAGTTCCGTAACTGACTGATTGACTGACTGACATATAACGCACAAACCAAACCGCTGGATCTAAATGGTTGAAATTTTGCATGGTGATTCTTCTTATAGTGTACGGGTGCACTAAGAAAGATTTTTGGAAAGTTCTTCTTAGATATTTTGAAATTAAAATTTTAAGCTGTTTTTAACATTCTTTCAGCTTTTTGTAACATTCTTTCAAGTTTGCATTTAAAATAATAATTTGAGGGTTATAAAACTTATATCGCGAGAAAGATCACAAAAATTCCTTTAAAATAAAATCTCTTTCGAATCTTTACCTCTATTTTCTGATTTTGGGTGAATTTTTAAAGATTAATTTTTAGAATATAATTTATTAAACTCTGATCACATGGTTTCTTTTCTTTTTGTGATACTTTAAACTAATTTTGCGTCACGTGCATAACAACGAAATAAAATGACAAAAAAATGTTATTTCTTGCTAATGCGGCAGACGATTGGACATTATCCAAAAAAAAATTAAAATACAGTAAAAGAAATGTTTTTCAAACTGTACTACATTAACTGTACTATATTCTTTAGTATGTTCTATTAGATTTCATTTGAATATTTTTTTCTACATTATTTTGTCTATAAAAATATCCGTTACGATTTATATATATATATTTGGCATTAATTGCATACATTGACCGTTGTATTGAATTTGGATGTGTGGGGGTATTCCAAATTATTGGTCTGAAAACAAGAAATCTTTGGTTATACAAATACTTGAACATTTTTTTAAATTCCAAGCTTTATTTTGCAAAACATGTACAAGAATATGTTGTAGTAAACTAATAAAAGTAATAAAAGTGATTAAATAGATGTTTTTAACTATCGTAATTTTTTCTTCCCTCAAGAGAGGTACCGGAACGCCGGTCCGGTGCTTTCCACCTCAAATCGAGCCCTGTATGTATATATATATATATATATATATATATACATATATATACATATATATATATATATATATATATATATATATATATATATATAACCTATGTATATATGTACTATGTCCGTGCTCGGTACACTAATTCTAGTTGGAGTATTAGACAGTCGTAACACAACTTCCAACATAAACGTCATAAACACTGACATGACGTGTCATTATTAAAATGAGTAACAACGTCATTACTGTTTAAGAGATGTAACTTAAATACTACATGTAAAACCTGTCTAAAACTAGGGACTCTCAAATAACAAGTGATAATAAAATCCAGAATTTAACTGTTTGTAAAGTTTATAATTGCACATATAAAAAAAAAAACATGTAGCACGTATGATTTTGAATTCATTGTACAAACTAAAAATCCTTTACACATAAGTATAGACTTTCATAGATCTAGTGTGATTAACTACAAAACATTTGACAGCAATAATTATGAATTTGACCATTTTCAAACACAATGTGTGTTTCAAACACAACATTTTTAAACACAATGATAATTACTCTCATTATGATAAATATCCAGAAAAATCCTACAGATAAATTATTTTACGAATCTATGTATATTTACTACTAGTGTACTATTTTTCCCACTTGGTCTAAACCAAATTCATAAAGAAATAAACGTAGCTAGCAATACCTTTAACAAAGATCATTAAGTAAATTATTCGATATTTAATACACTCAACTTTTCTAAAAATTATTTCAAGTATATTGAAAGAGCGAGTGAAAAAGGGTCTGGAAACACCTATCAGAAATAATTTGCTATCCAACTTAAAAAGTATTTAATTACTAAATGAAATATTTCAAGGAGTGAAAACAGAATTTCCCATAATTGTTTCTACAATGTAAATGGGCTGCAAAAATGAACGAAATACCTTGATTGTTGTTGTATGTGTGCGTAGTGGCTTATTCCCCTTGACCCGTCAGTATATCAGATCAAGTCCACAAATGCTATTGGGCAGAGTGGTGTGGCTCCGGTTTTGAATAGCACCACAAGGGTTGGAGTCCGACTTGGCTAAAGGACCGGTTCCGTAATTTTGAACCGAGTCAAGTGACGAGACCGGAACACTTGACCCGCACCTCCAGAGGTAAATTTTGAGAACTTGGAGGACATTGCAGCCACGACAAAAATTTTTCGTGCACCAACCGCCATTAGCGTACACGGCGGTGGATCTGTCAGGGACTGGCATCGAACCAGACTTTCAGATCACTGGCTCGCTGCCTTTGCCATCTGGGCCACCGCGCCTTTTGATTGTTGTAGAACAATTAAGCAACCTGAACTATGACGTGGACTGTAAATGCCCCCTTCCCTACTACAGTACAGAAATTTTATCCCAAAGGGCAAAGACAGAATTTCCCATGTTTGGGGGACCAATGTTAATGGGCTGCAACGTTGCAATATCTATATGTAAAATGCTGTGTATAAAATAAAAATCTTGTTTTTTTATCCTCCCCAAATATTGTAAATCCTTAGAGTAATATCACTTGACAAAGAGATTTAACTTCGAAAGTGATTTTTTAAATTCTTAACACAGACATAAAATATTGGCTTTCATGAAGCGTGTAATCTAGAAGCATGACAAGAAAGAAGTGGCTGATTTCTTTTCCCTTTCACATGACACGGCGCCATTTCCGTCGGATTCACCGCCACGTTCTTAAAAATGAAAGCACGCACCACACGTGTCTTCAAGTTCACCACAACCGCATCTCAGCCCTTCTTGCGACGATCTCAATAATGCAGCTATAAACAAAGCAGAACGAGATTTTGGGGACACAAACTTTCGCAACAATATCATTGCCTCAGGAGCGGCGATGAAAGAATAACCAACAACAACAGTCTAATTTACTTCTTGCATTTATTTCTCTCTGATTCGAAACTCGTTGTCACAGTTTGGGAAACACAGCTCCGAGTTTGAGGAAAACGTTATCCTGCACATTTGGCCTTGGCGAAATAATTACGCTTTGCTCTTTTAAAAAATTCAAGTAAGTGTAAGTAAAGTAAGAAACGTCGGTGGCGCGGCCATAAACCAGGTAAGGACTTGAGGGTGGAAGGGGAGCTGAGTTCTGACTTCTCCATCAGAGCCCCTTCCCCCCTTCCAAGTTTGTTCAAAATATAAAATGTGTAAATGAAAACATTGTCACTATTATCTCATTCTTTCATCTAACAAGCAGACTTTTTCACTGTAAATTTCCTCTTAAATGGATCAAAATCATTTGTCGATTGGAGACCGTTGATTCTAAGAATTTTCGAGTACAGTGAAACTTTTCTAGCCGGCCACCCCTCTAAACGGTCATATTTGGTTCGAAACCGATTAAAGACCCCATGGAACCAATGTTATGGAAGGAACCTCTTTTGAACGGCCACCCCTCAAAACGGCCACTTTTTCTCGGAACCATTACTGGCCGCCATAGAGAAGTTTCACTGCATTTCTTTTATAAGTGGAACCAATTACTGAAAAATTCTGAAATTGACAATACTCCTAGATTGATTATTGCTACTGCTTCTTGTCAAATTAATTAATTGTTATATCACTTTGTTATTATGGGCGCAAATTCGAAATTAATATTCTTTTCTTAGATTTTATCAAGAAGTAAGGAAATTGTTTCTCGATCTAGTTTTCAACATCGGCATATGATATTGCAGCTACAATATGAATAGGACACTGAAACTTTTTATTTATTTTTTTTTTTAAATTTCCAATGGCGAGCTACATAAATATACAAGAAAATTAAACATAAACATAAGAAAAACAACAGAAGAAAAGTAATACATATGGTTAGCCCATGAGGGCCCTATCCTCCCAGTACGTTAGAAGAAACGAACGCGGAGCAATGGAGAATGTGAGATAAGTCCATATCTTCCCCCAGATTGCAGAGCTTGCATTTGGGACTTTCAATTATTCCCATTCGGTAAAGGTGTTTGGCCGGACAGTCATGTCCCGTCAAAAGTCGGAAAAGTGCCACCGCTGTAAACCTGGGCTAGTCAGGGATATTGAAGATAAAGTTATACCAGGTACTGAAACGTAAAAAAAAAGGAATTTCTAAAATATTCTTTAAGTTTCTTTAAATATTTTAAGCTGAGAATTTTTCATTCTTGAGTTACAGTACATCAAGTCTAGATTCTTAAATTGCACCGTTCACAAGCGGAGGTTATGTCCACTTTTTAAAATTTTTGAAATTTTAGGGTCAACGCACTTGATTGACTACTAACTGTTTACATTCATAATAAATTTCCCAGATAACAAGGATTAACGTCACTCAGTGACAAAAATTGTTTTGCCCATCAAATAATTAGTAACATTTTTCAGAAGCCAATCAAGTTAAGTCCATACTCTAGTGCAATAAAATGCAGAATCAAGCATTTGATGGTAACGGTAGAATGTTTTATGTTGTTTCATCACAAAGAGAAGCAAAATAAATGAGTCAGTTACAGTCTAACTGCAGCAGAAGGAAATACTTGAGGGTTATTAAACAATTTTTCAACTCTTTTCCTGTAGTAAAAAAGTAATATGATGACTGAATTGGGTGTTATTACAATCGAATCCCGTTATAACGAACTTCAAGGGACCAAAGGTTTTGTTCGCTATATCCTAATCGTTAAGAAAAATGCTAGAGTTCACGAAATGTGTAGCTCATTAGTTGCAATGTGTATTAAATAATGATGTATTAAAAAATGATAAAATCTATTAAAAATGATAATTAATGAATTAAATCGACTAAAATCGATTACATTAAACTGACACAATAAAAATTAAATTACGTACAATAGGAAAACTGCGGGACCAAAATTTTCTTTCGTTATAGCCGTGAGTTCGCTATATACCGGGTTCGCTATAACGGGGTTCGACAGTACTTTTTTCACTTACCAAATCGGTGTTAAGTCCCTTAGTCGCGCAAAAGTTGCCAGATGACCCAAAGGATATTCTATCTTATAGATTTTATATGTTGTATGGTAAAAGGTACGTCTGCACTAATACATTCTGCTATGTTTATTTGAATTTATATCTTCAGGGGATTTAAAAAAAACAATGTCTATTATTTTAACCACTTCTGTTTCTCCTTTTTTGTTTTGTTTTATGGACTTAACCAAACTGGCAAGTGAGCGGCTCAATTATTACTCGTATTTACGCTCAGTTATGTGTTCACTCATTATCAATTAATACCAAATTTCTCTATAACTGTTAAAGTCACGCCATCTTGTGACCTCGCTTGTCTTTGTTGCATCCTGTTCTAAAAAAAGATATTATTTTCCGCTTCAAAAGCGGCCGTAATGTGCTTCCCATTTCCGTATTTAGTTAATTAATTAAAAAAAAATTTTTAATATTTGTTTGTGTTTCAAGAAATTAGGAGGTTGGAAAACTGCATCTGAACGGTGTTAATTTTTGATAGTATGTTTCGGAACTGGTTTTACGGTTTTAGAGCATCCATTTCTTTGAATTTTGACAAAAACAGTATATCTATCATGCTGGTTACAGTTCGTTACTCTTGTTTGTCTTTTAATGGTTTTGCTAACTTAACGTTGGCTGGTTACGGCCTGTAAATTAAGAGTACGCGAACCCCTTCGAAAAATATTGGTTGTTATTAGTTAGGTTTAAGTAAGGCAATGGACAAAAATGTGGTAACAGTAGATTCTCCACGGCTACCCACTACCAGAATTAACGAATCGTTGTAAATAACGAGAAGGTTACCAGGATTTACGAAACTGAACAATGTAGAAAGTTTTCAGTATCGGTCTACCTTATAACAGCTGCAGATTATTTATAAGCCATGGAAAAGGAAGCTTGGACACAAACAATTGTGTTTCATTGTGTCTTGTTGTTCATAAAAATTAGGCAGTACATTTGATACCTCTCACAGCTTTGTCAATATTTTGGTTAATGTATTGTTCATTTTGTTTGTCCCTAATGTAGAGGGGAGGGGAAAAAGACATGCAGCTAATGCATTTTTTCTAGAATGCTACTTTTTTATCTAAGAGTACCATACAAGTGAACCAACACTGCTCCTCGTTGCCATCTCAGTTTTGAGCGAGTATCTTCCGAGCAAGCCATGATTTTCCATTAGGCCCAGTAGGCCCAGGCCTAGGGGCCCCCGAATGTTGGGGGCCCCAAAAAATTTTAGTTTTAAAAGGAAAAAAAGAAAAAATTCCCAATTCAAAATTTTTCTTATTTTACCTTTTTATAATAGAATTTTTTTTTATATATATATCCTTTCAAATTTGATTGATTGGTTCATCATATGTATGTTATAGTATATATAAGGATTAATAAGTTTTTCTGGTTGCAATGTATTGGTGTTTTAATGATGAAGTTAATATGTTGTATTGCTTTTTGTTATTTGATAATGTTCTAGGCTTCTACGCTTCAAATAGCCAATTCTTGGTAAAATGGTACTTTCACAATGATTCATGATTATTTTTTTTTTGCGTGTCAATTTTGGAAGTTTTACGCCCACATCAGTGTTAGGGGGCCCCCATCCCGAGTTGTGCCTATAGTCAAGAATTTTCTAAATCGGGCCCTGCCTCCGGAGCGACATCTGGATAGCTAGTACCCATCTACAATCCCTACCATTCCATGGAAATTCCCTACTATTCCGGCCGACGGATTTAAGTCCTACGGATTATAGGGCCATATAGTTAACTTAATTTCAAAGTATGCCTACTTATAAGTGGATAATATGCTTACAAGTGGAAAAACAGTAATACTTGGTAGTTGTTTCTTTAAACGAAGTTATTTTTTTCTACCCAATTTTGCAAAAGGAAATGAATTAATATTTTGAAACCTTTTCTTCCTCCATATATTGGTGATGCAGTTAAATGATTGACTTTTTTTACTACCCAGTGTAGACACGAAAGCATTCAGTGGCTCTCGTTGGGATTAAAACTCCCCCATCCCGAAATCTGACATTCTAACCACTAGAGTGCCCAGGGCCCGAGAAAAGCATACAAAAGACAACTTTTGAGATTATTATTTAAAAGGTAGAATAAATCCATCTGAAGATCATAAACGAATTTTACGTCTTTAAGTACAATTGCTCATTGTTTTTTAAAAAAGTGATCAAAAAGGAAAAATAAATAAATAAAGCTGAGACTCTCTAAATTAAAAATATGCGTAATATATAGGCCCGTATAGTTAACTTAATTTTAAAGTATGCCCACTTATTCGCGGATAATATACCTACTAGTGGAAAAATAGAAATACTTGGTAGTTGTTTCTTTAAACGAAGTTATTTTTTTCTACCCAACTTTGAAAAAATAGGTGAATTAATAATTTCAAACTATTTCTTCCTCCATGTATTTGGTGATGCAGTTAAACGATTGACTTTTTTTACTACCCAATGTAGCCACGAAAGCGTTCAGTGGCTCTCGTTGGGATTAAAACTCCCCCAGTCCGAAATTTGACATGTTAACCACTAGAGTGCCCAGGGTCCAAGAAAGGCATACAAAAGACAACTTTTAACATTATTATTTAAAACATAGTATAAATCAATCTGAAGAGCATAAACGAATTTTACGTCTTTGAGTGCAAATGCTTATTGTTTTTTAAAAAAAAGTGATTAAAAAGATAAACTAAAAAAATAAAGCTGAGACTCTCTAAATTAAAAATATACGTGTATATAGGCCCATATAGTTAACTTAATTTTAAAGTGTGCTCACTTATCAGTGGATTATATGCCTACTAGTGAAAAAACAGAAATGCTTGGTAGTTGTTTTTTTATACGAAGTTATTTTTTTTCTACCCAACTTTGCAAAAGGAAGTGAATTAATAATTTCAAACTTTTTCTTCCTCCATATATTTGGTGATGCAGTTAAATGATTAACTTTTTTTTATTTACTCCACTTTCACACAATCAGTGACACGCGGTGGGAAATAGATAAATCAATTACGTAAGTCAAGCAGATGAACATCTAATTTTTTTTCCCTGAGGAAAAAAAAATTGCGTGTAAATAAAACACAAGACAGGCAAAAAAAAAAACTTTGTACAGAAACACATCAGATAAAGAACTCAATCCTCAATACTTATTTTTTTAACTTCTATGTGTCAAACTTCACAAAGTTGTTTAGATGGAGTACGTAAAACTTGCTTCGATAAAATCCGGAGAAAATCTGTAAACTGAAATTTAACTAAATTTATATATTTACTTTAAAGTCAAATAAGAAATTGGAATGTTTATCCGAAAAAATTATTATTTAAAAAACACATTTTAATTCGTTTTTGTGAAAAGTAGCGCAACGGCTGTAGGGAGGTTCTAGAAAAATCTATACCCCCCACCCCCCAACCTCTCCCAAGTAACCCAATATATCCGGGACCATATCTTTAAAATATTATTTTTAAATAATTAATTCACTAAAATAAAGCATGCAGCAGCACATACACTATAATTTTTCATAGCAAGCGTAAAATTATATATGAATGCGTGCATTACGTATGTGATATATAATTTGAGGCATTTAATGTACGATTTCGAAAAGATGAAAATATTTTTAAACAATATTGCATTAGAAGCATTATTATCTCACAAGAGAATTTCAAGTATCACCATTTCGCAGAGTGAATCAGAATATTCTCATTGATGAACTCGTTAGTCAGCTTTGCTAATGCAACTGTAAAACCCCATTTTAATTTCAACTATGCAGTTTTCAAAGTCACGTTGTTTTTACGATCCAATTATTTCCTAAATCAGTTTCCGATCATTTATTTTTTCTTTACATTAATGAACAAAAATCAGCTAACATCAGTTTTAGATTAAGATGATTCGCTTTGCATTTTAATCTAGCCCACATGACCTGCTTTCATAATAAGCTGTGTCCATCCCTATGGGTAAGCTCTCTCCCAAGATGAAATTTTTCGCTGCCCTCTGGAGACACATCGTTTGGGAATGTCCCGGCTGAAGAATTAATTATAACTAGGGGTACATAAATTTCGCATAAAAAATATCGAAATTTTGCCAAAAAGGAATTACAACATATGAAATTTTGCATTTATTTGCAATATATACTGTATATTTTCTAGCTGAAAACCCGCGCTTCGCTACGGAGTACATACAAATTAAATACATCGGTCAATGTATGCAATTAATGCCAAAAAAATAAATATATATATTTATGATAAATGCGACCATCAGTGTATACAATTGATGTAAAATATATATATACAGGGTGTCCATAATTAAAGTCCCACATTCAAAAGGCTGCAAAAAAAAGAACCACTGGTCAGAATGACTTCAAATTTGAACTGAATATACTGGAAGAAGGGGGAAACGATTTGGTATAATAAAAATCAAAGTTCCAAAATGTTAAATTGATACATTTTGGAACTTTTTTTTTATTATGCCAAATCGTTTCTCCCTTCTTCCAGTATATTCAGTTCAAATTTGAAGTCATTCTGACCAGTGGTTCTTTTTTTTGCAGCCTTTTGAAAGTGGGACTTTAATTATGGACATCCTGTATATATATTTATAAAAAAATCATAAGGGTTATTTATTTTTTTCGATAATATCCAATCGTCTGCTGCATTAGAAAGAAAAAAAAACTCTTTTGTCTATTTAGTTGTTATGCACGTGACGATAAATTTATTTAAAGTACCAGAAAAAGAAATCACGTGATCATCATTTAATAAATTAAATTCTAAAAATTAATCTTTAAAAATTCACCAAAAATCAGAAAATCAAGGTAAAGGTTCGAAAAAGATTTAATTTTAAAGGAATTTTTATGTTCTTTCTCGTGATATAAATTTTATAACCTTCAAATTATTATTTTAAATGCAAACTTTAAAAAAGTTACAAAAACAGCTTAAAAATTTTATTTAAAAAATCTAAGAAGAATGTTTCAAAAATCTTTCTTATTCCACCCATACACCATAAGAAGAATCACCATGCAAAATTTCAGCCCTTTAGGTCCAGTGGTTTGGTCTGTGCGTTGTATGTCAGTGAGTCAGTCAGTCAATCAGTTACGGAACTGTTTTATATATATAGATATATATAAAAATTCAAATTTTTTGCATTTATTTAAAAGATCACAATTTTACTTACTTGGTTAGGTAAGTATCGAAATTCTTCGTGAAAAGCTAACATTATAGTAGTCTCCACATTCTCTTAAGTCTTTAGCAATAAGAAATAAGCAAATTCCGAGAGTGAGATCTCTCAGTTTAAGACCATGGATGGTCTCAGATAAACAATTATGTTAATATATTATTACTATTATTACCTAATTTCGCTTAAAAAGCCGTTTATCACCGAGTTTTCGCCAAAAAGTAATAAAAAAATAATTTTCGCATTTATTCGCTCACATCGGCAAATTTCGCATGTATTCGCATCCATTTCGTAAAAACGAAAATTAAGTATCCCTAATTATAACCTATACGGTCCCCCAAAAGTATATACAGATATTTCTCGACTTACGACTAAGATAGGGACTAGGGATGCGACATCGACAACAAAACATCGATGTTTTGAAACATCGATATTCAATATTAAAACATTGATGCTAATAAAACATCGCCCAAAATACACCGATGTTTTTAAACATCGATGTTTTAGAACATCCATTTTTAAAAACTGGTTTAGTAGCCTCTAACATTAATGTTACTTCGGTTGGTCGTGGGGGGAGGGGGGATTTAATTATACTCTCTGATTGGGTTGACACAAATGACAAAAACTTGGTTGCTGGAGTCAGCGCATATTACAGAATTTCCATGATACATTTCATTACTTTTACCAGATATAATTGAGGAAGAAATTATTTCAATAAAAACAATTGATCCGACCAAAGCCATAAAGAAATATCCGTGATGTTTTCTAATTTAAATTGGTTGAATTTGAAAAATTATTGTCATATTTATTTACAAGTTGGAGAATAATTTACTTCCAGGAGGCTTAAATAATTTAGTAAAAACATCGAGACAACGTAAAAAACATAGTTTAAAAAAACATCGAGACAGCGTAAAACATCGGCTTCAATAAATCGATGTTTAGAACATAGATGTTTTGAAAACATCGACATCGATGTCGCATCCCTAATAGGGACCGAAGCTTTGGTCGTAAGTTGATTTAGTCGTAAGTCGAGTTTTAAACAATTTTTTTTTTGTTATATGTACATGCTGTAACGTCACGTGTTTTGTGCGGTTCCCACGAAGAGCCTTCCACAGCTGCAAGATTTAAGAAAACACAAGCCGTGCGTACCCCTGCATCCTAAAATTCTGTGGGAGATTAAAGAGCTTTAACATACGGTGTCACCGCCGATGTCTGCATTCCTGGGTTTCTACTTCTAAACCCCTCGTCTCATCTTTGCCGGCAAAAATGTGGAGCCGGCCGCCCTTTCTCTCATAAAATTTCTATCAGGGTCGTCAGTCAGAACAAGCTGACGTTATAGAAGTGATATGTTCTCATAAAAATTCCATTGAGTCCAAGGCTGTCATCGAGCACGGGATTCCTTGTTTCCCCTCGGAAAATCCAGCGATTTCTAAGAAGACGGCCACCCCGAGTTTTCGAGCTGAGAGAGGCAGAAACTTTGTGTTTGAGAGGGAGATCGGCATGTAACATCCAGCCGAACAGACGTGTTTTTTAGGAGCTCTTGTTTGAGACCATGCGTCCCAGAGCCTGTATTGTGAATCTGCACTTAAATTAACTAATTATGTTGTACCCTTTAATGTTAATTTTTTTTGTAAATAAATTTCATTGTTAAGTTTCTGCTTAAAAATTGGCTTTTGCATTTTAATTAGGACTCTGTCTTTCTTAGTTATGAATTCAATGGTAGTAATTTTAAAAATGCCTCAGAGAATTGCCTTAGCCTACCTATCGTGACGCCACAGTACATATATTTTTTTACTTTCATATATACATACGTAATATAAAATACATTGTACTTAATTTAGAAGACATAAATTATTCTTCGCCGTCACTACTTATTATGTTAATACAATCCATTGGTTCAGAATTTGCGACTGAAGATATGCTGCAAGTTTTTTTTTAACAAACTTGCCCTAGGTAGTTTGAACAGTTTGCGTCTTCTATTCCTTGTATATTGTCTGGTAGGAAGCAAGATTTTCCTAAATACGACGATTTACAGTTGTGAATATTTCTTCATTTGGATCCATTGCTGCTATTTGTTGTAGTCCTTTATTGATATAGTGCAGCTATTTCTATCAAAACAATTTTTTATAGTACATCGGCTTGTTTAATTCTTGACTTCCGAGATGCCGACTGTTTCACTGCTCCCAAAATTAACACTTTATTTTTTAAAATAGTGGAGATCGTGGAATGAGGCAACTCACATAATACTACATCTTTCACTTTTTTTACCGATTCCATGATATTTTATTATTTTAAGTTTGTTTTTTAAATAGTTACACTTCAGTTTTTTTTTCTTGACATTTATACTATTTCCAGCCATACTGGGAAAAAAAATATGAATGTACTTAACTTATCCAAAAACAGGACTGATCTCACCCTACATACAGTGTGAAAAAATGATTAAATATTTTCAAGTTCATGGAACCTTCAAACTTTTAAAATCGATTTTTTTATTCATCATGATGAATTTATTTTAAATCACTGATATTATAAATATTTACTTTATCTCATAAGTTAAGGACCCACAGCGAAAAATCTTGGCCGGGGTTTAGAAAAGTGAATGACTTATAGAGTTTCTATGCTCACTTCTACCCAGACTTGGGTGTATATAATTTGAAGTGGCACTCTATTTGAATTTGAAGCAAACACAGTTTATACATGAAACAATGTTTATTGAATTCGTTGCACATATAATTGGCTTTTACAGCAATAAGCATGCGTACTACTTGTACGGAATGTATAAACACAGCTTTCAAGAACAATATATTTTTATACTCACGAACAGTAAGTCAAACCAGCAGTACTGCCATGTAAACTTCTGGCCCGCTAAGCACTAGCGCAGGATAACACCTTTCAACCTTAACAACCTCCCCTTTTTTCCTTAATGACGCTGCGTGGTATTTATACTAAGAGCGTATGCCGAAATTAGCATATCTGAAGCAGCTTCTTTAATTCATTAATTCAAAAGTTCGATTCTTGTGAATCGAATCTTGTGTATACCTTACACTGGCCTCCCTCGAAAAAAAAAATTAGGTAACTGAGGTCTGAACGGCTTCAGTTAACTAATTGAAAACGCGTGCTGGTCTGACTTTTTACATAATGGGTGGCAAAGCCAAAAAAACCTTCCATACGTTGTGTGGAGGAAAAACGCCACTACCATTTTACAAAACTAACCCCGAAGGGTCCAGGTGACACCATCAAACAGTGGATTTGCAGAGTTGCGGATACTGGGCTGCACACTGCGCCCTAAAATATCTATTTTAATTAAAAGTGACAACGCAATTGCACAGCATGACATTTCTTGACTGTATCTGCTCTCCCCCAATTTATAATGCACATGTGTCATGTTTTGTGAAGTTAGTACATTAGTGGTTAATTGGTATATTATGCAGTATGTATTTTTTTTTCTAGTCACTACATGTCCCCTTCAAAAATTTATGAAACAACAGTATGCCGTTTTTTTTCCAGTGGCTCACCCCTTCCCCTCAAAATGTTTACACAGTATATACAATGGGGAACTTCAAACCAATTTGGTTCGGTTTTATTAAAGGGTGGGAGTTAGAATAAGAGAATTGATACAAGACTTGTTCCTCATGAATGCAGCAACTTCCTTGCACCAGTCTGTCCAATCCGTGGGACCTCTCTTGATGGTCGCAGTCCTAGTAAAGGTATTCGTTGACCGTGTGGTCATCCTTCGTGCAGCAGGTCGTAGGTTCTGAGGCGCTGGTCCGGCTTGACGATGGACAGGAGGTCTCTTGGGAGGAGGCCAACCTTGCTGGGCGGCAGAAATCTTCCGTTTCCTGTACTTATGCAAAGGAACTTTAAAATTGTCATTCTTCCTTTTGATAACCTTGTGTACCTTATCAGCAACGCATTCCTCCTTTGATGGAGATTTTGTAGTGCACACTTTACCTTTCTTCGTACTTTTGCTTGTATCGGTATTAAATTTTAATGCAGATTCTATTTTTTCAACAACCTGACTCTGCTTTTCGTATTTGTGCTTATACGACTTCTTGTTTACCGCCTTAATTACTACAGTATTTGCAGTTTTAATGCTGGAACCTGAAGGCGCTTTTTCACGTTTTTTATCCCCCTTAACTTTAGTTTTATCCTCTTTTGACGAAAAAGTCTCTTTGAAACTTACGACATCAGAATCGTTATCATTTATATTCTTTAACACTGCTTCAGTTTTAGGAAGATTAAGCTTTTCGTACTGGTGCGTTTTAATGCAACCTGCGTCTATAACTTCCGAAGCATCAGCTAAACTACTTACAGTATAACTCTGTGTCAACTTTTCATCCTGAGTCTCAGTATGGTTTTCATGTACTTTATTTAAAACCATATTATCAACCTGGCCTACAGCATCCTCATTCGGATGGAAACTTGAAATAATATCATTACCTAGCGAGTTCCTACTATCGTTTAAAGAATTTTTATTGTCGTCAACTAATAAGTATTCACTAACTTCCGTAACGCATACTTCGTCATCTACTAAATTTCCTTCATTAAAAGATGTGTGAATATCATCTAAAATATCAGGTATAGCATTAATAATATCAGGTATAGCATTAATAGAAGTGTCAGATGATTTATTTTCTAAACCACTAGCATTAGTATCGGCACTATTTTCAGAAATTTGTACTGGAATTACCTCATCATTCCAGCTAGACTCACTTTCTTTATAAGCCACAAAAATACCCTGACTTTCACTATTCTCAAAATAATGATTACTGCTCGGACAAAATAATACATTTGACCACACAGTTTCAACAGGTTGAACCATATGATGTGAATCAACTTGCCAGTGCAAGTAAGGTGCTTCCATATTATTTACTTTAAGAGCACTAATTTCATTATAACGCCGTGCGCTTCTATTATTTTGCCTGCGGTACTGCTTACGCTGCTGGTTTGAAACTCGCGAAAAATTTTGGCGCGGCTGTATAAAACTTCTCGTACCTGAATGGCGGTGAGGGGTAGCGAAGAAATGTCTATTGTCATATTTAGCTAAAGCTTGAAGGAGGGTAACCTTGCTTGTAATTGTTTGATTATCTAAAAAATCTTGAACACTTGGCTTCAAACGTTGGATAACTATTTTTAAGATTATCGCTTCCGTCACCCCTTCTAAATATTCCTCACACTTGGAAATATTTTCCATAGCAAAATCTAATGCAGACTGACCTTCACGTTGCCTTAGCGAATAAATTTCCGCTTCAATTTCACTTTGATTAAAGGTCTTTGGAAAAACACTAAGAAACTGTTGCTTGAATGACAAATAGTCAAAAATCAGATTACTGCTTTGCATGCATGTGTACCACTGAAATGCACTACCTCTTAAAGCGGCTAGAGCAATTTTAAGTTTACCCCCTCTGGGGTGCATTGTTGCTGAAAGTAATGTTCAATTTTCTTTAGGAATTGGTTTGAGGGGCCGCCATTGAATGTGGCTTCGAATGGCGCAATTTGCTGAACCATAATTACCCGAGGAAAATTTCCAGCAGGATTTTGTTCTACAACACTCATTTTTTAAATAGTATATAAGTACTTGCAACAATTTTATCAATATAAGTACACAGTACACAGTTTTTAATTTCAATTATGTTGTTCGTTACAAATGTAACGCTAACTACCAGGGTATATATATTTTCGGGCGCCAGTATAGAGTTTCTATGCTCACTTCTACCCAGACTTGGGTGTATGTAATTTGAAGTGGCACTCTATTTGAATTTGAAGCAAACACAGTTTATACATGAAACAATGTTTATTGAATTCATTGCACATATAATTGGCTTTTACAGCAATAAGCATGCGTACTACTTGTACGGAATGTATAAACACAGCTTTCAAGAACAATATATTTTTATACTCACGAACAGTAAGTCAAACCAGCAGTACTGCCATGTAAACTTCTGGCCCGCTAAGCACTAGCGCAGGATAACACCTTTCAACCTTAACAACCTCCCCTTTTTTCCTTAATGACGCTGCGTGGTATTTATACTAAGAGCGTATGCCGAAATTAGCATATCTGAAGCAGCTTCTTTAATTCATTAATTCAAAAGTTCGATTCTTGTGAATCGAATCTTGTGTATACCTTACAGACTGCCTAGCTCTTATATATGTTATAACTGCCAGCTGTCAAAAAGATTTTTTTATGACCACACGGGGTTCTCGAAGCCGTTTTTTTGCAGAGAAGTTTGAAGATGTCTCTAACATTTTTTAGTGTCAAGGAATTTTTCGACCGATAATTATGCTTAGCTTATTGCTCCATCGCTGTTAGTCTGGTAGATATCTTGACGTGCGGTGGAGTTTGTGGCAGAGTTGCTTTCTCATGACTATATTATGTTTACTCAGCTGAATACCACCTGGTAAGGAACAACTTTATAGGTGATAGTGGGGCAAAAAATGTTAGTAATCTCACCTCGTAACAAGACAACTGACTAATGTAATAAAATACATTTCCTCAGTGCTGCCATCTGGTGTATTTTTCGACAAAAATTGTCGCTGCATCTAAACATGCAGTAGAATGGAGATTTACACTTTCACGATTGCACAGTGTCGGAACAAGGAAATTGTCGCAATTTTGACTATTTAATAAATGTAATTTGTTCTCTTAATCTTTTTTTACCCTCTTCTTCCCCAAAATAAAATTAACTCCATAAGAAGGAGCAAACACCCTGAAATGCAAATCTGAGTCCTCTACCCATTCAATTCAAATTTTGAAAGGCAAACGTCCTTCGATATAACTTCAATAATTTGTTGAATTTTATTTATACATTTTGATATTTTAGCGTGTTACCTTTTGGTTTTCCCCTGGAATTACTTATTTGCAAGGTCGCGAGTGTTATAATTTAACTAGCCAATTTTTCAACAACAATACCTTCAAAAATGGCTTCGAAAACTGTATTTAAGTTTAGAAGATATCGACTTAGAGCCCCAATGAACTTTCCTTAAATACTTCTGAGAAAATTGTGATTTTATATCCACCTCAGGTATCTTTTAATAATACTGAATTTCTAACTAGAACAATGTAAACCTCTACTGCTGCTGCCATCTAGAGGCGAATAGTAAGAGTAAAGTGAATGGTGAAGATTTCACTTTCCTTACGCATTATCAATCTAATATTATTCAGAAGTAAATAGTATTAGTGCCTATAAATGCGAACTGAATAATAAATTTCATACAAATGTAAACAGTGTAAGATATAGAGATCTCAAATGAATAAAGTACGTTCTTAAAAGGATACTGTCGGTTTGAAGGAGTTAAGAACTTTATTTGGCACCGTAACACTTAATTAAACTTCTCCACACAACTGAAAGTAGGGTGTTATTCCCACTGAAATGAACCATAGTAAATTATGCTGCCCCCTCCTACATCTATTGGTTCATCCCATAAGTAGTGAGTTATTTTTTTTTTTTTTATTGGTCAAAATGAATGATGCAATGTTTTACATTTATTGCGTGACCTTACAATCTGAAATAAACGGGAATTGAGTACCAGCAAAATAAATCTAACAAATAGTGCAGATTATAAGACCATTCAATAAATGCAAAAATTGCGTTATTTATTTTGTCCAATATATATATATATTTTTTTTAAATGCATTACTTATGGGATGACCCAATATAAGTTCGAGTCGAGACGATTCCATGACTTTGCGGATTATATGGGTAGATTGCAAGTTAGTAGGAGTTTACTGTCGTCCGTAAAATAAGTTTAACTGGTTTCGGAAGGGAATTTCTAGTCCGTTTTTAAGATTTCGAACGAGAATATTAACAATCGTTAAGCTCCTTTCACTCTCCTAACTCTGCAAAAGCAACCACACAACAGTTTTCATACTAGGTCCATTTCTTTTGTTACATAATTGCTACTTTTTTAACCCTTTCAGGGGCGCCGTTTGCTCAGTGCAGATTTTTTTTCTCGGTTTTTTTTAACCTAAAATATCTTGAAAATTTTTCCAATTAAAGGTTGTAAAAGGATTTTATTTCTTTAAACTGATAACAGATGGCAGCACTAGAAGTTTATCAGCCCATTAACTTGAATACATTGAATGCACGTTAAAAATAAGGAAGTGGCTACGGATCCTAACCTGGTAGTGTGGGGGTACCCATTAAAAAAATTTACATGTTTTATAACGTATCCAGTTTTTAAATACTATCAATGGCGGATGAAGCAATCAGAAGCCCCCAAGCGCAATCCAGTTTTGAAGCCCCATTGTTTTAAATACTGTTAATAAATATTATTTATTGCGTATATATTCTCACAGTCGAAAAGGAAATTTTATTGGTCATTAGGTAGTAAAAACTTGTACTAAGCTGTTTGTTGTTCGACGAATGGCAAATTGTCTAAAAAAAAAAATGGTATCTGTTCCGGAGGTTCGCAAAATGTATCTCTTTTTAAAGCTGCTAACTTTCGGTGACCCCTGACAATGGGAATTCCTAACCGCGTGCTTCTTCCGCCTGTGCGATGATCCGCCACTGAATACTATCCATCAGGGGGTTAAAACATGACCCTGTAAATGAAAAATGGTTGGCAATTTAATTTTATATGAAGTGTCTAACAAATACTATGGGAACTACTTATAGTGAACTTATGGGAAGAGATTTCAATGTGTCGAGCAGAATATAACAAAGATTCAGCATACTGCGGCGACCGAATTGACTTAAAGAACAATCTGTTTCACATGCAGGCAACAGACAGAGATACTGTATGTCTCCGAGTTTGAAAACATTTTTTTTCCGCTTAACCCAGACCTGCACAACTCGAGATGTGATAAGGGTCATACAACGACTCCTGTATAATCTCTATATATAAAACGCATAGGTATGAATACGCGTAGGTAAAAATAGACGATATTTCTACACTCCGAATGGCAACGGCTACAACTACCGGATGTAAACATTAGCGGCCGTCCCCGCACGTGTGTATAGTGGCTCGACGATAGCACGTAATTTAGTACAATTTAATTGCTGTATTTTACTCTTGAATAATTTTAATTTATTCATTTGATATGATTAAGTGGAGATATCTGAATTGCGAACAGAGAGTAAATACAGAGAGTGATGTAATCTACACTATATTTTAGTACTTGCTGAAATTTTACTCCTTTCTATAAGGTGAAGAAATTTTCCCAACAATTTATTATTTGATGTAATGATAAAGTGTAGATATCTTCATTTTGAAAAATAGTACATACAGAGAGGGATGTAATTTTTAAAATCATTGGTGTCGGGTTTCTCAGTATTATCTTTGACTCTGTTCTGAAGTAATGGAAATTCACATTTTTTAATCATGATGTTTTAGAATCAGCCTTATAGTGAATTTAGCAATGATTATAAATTTTTTGGCTAAACTCCCACTAACTTTTAACAACGTAAATTTATGTTGACAAGTAATGGTAACATTCCTTACATATGTTACTTTTAGTTGAATTGTTTTGCAAAAGAATATATATAACTAAAAGTGACCATGTTGGTCGCGCAGCGGCTAGTAGCGAATATTTTGTGAGTGGAAATTTCAGGAAGACCAACCAACGCGCGGTTTGTGCACATAAATGATTTAGACGGATGGAGACAGACAGTCATGGCGACATAAAGATCGGAAGTGCTGCCGACAACTCGCGGAATAGTTCGTCAGCAACAAAAAGGAAGTGGCCGTACGGAGGTGCCTAGTAGTCTGGGAACAATAACTGAATACAGAAAGGCGGCGTTTTCCAAACCATTCGGGAACGTTCAGCGAAGGTATGTAAAATCGCCGGACACGAGTTAATTTCATATGAGTGATTCTGAGATTAAGCTTTTCAGAGTGACGCTGGAGCCGGAGTTAAGGAGATACTGTCAGGCCTAGATATACTTGAATGAGTGCAGCGACAACTCAAGTATGACCTTTCTCGTCGATACCGTGAACCCACGAATTTAATCTTATATATAAACATTAATAATAGCACAGATCTATCTCTCTGTCTGGAACGCTTTTTCCTTTTTGTTCCCATATTCAAATGTACTTTGATGACCGTGTTTTAAAAATAAAATAAATTGAAATTAAGCTTTAATTATTGAAATATTTTAATATTATACTTTCCTCTAGATCAAAATATATAAAAATATTTTTCACCTTGTAACATTTTTCATACCGAACACGTCAATGGTTTATATTTGGCGTGTGTTCAATCTGAAAATCACCTGTTGAAAACACAACCACTCGCCTCAAACCGACTTTTTAACTGAACTTTTTATTCCAGACTCTTATTCACCTAGGAAATAGTTATACTTCTTTCACCTCGGTCGCCATTTTGCTTTTCTATCCACGTGTTTCCCAAGAGCCAAGGATCCAATACTCAAAGGATAACTTCTTTTCCAGGACAATCACGTTTTTTATTGTATATACAGACACACACAACACAAATGCATATAATTAAGACAACTATTACTATTAAGTATTATCCGATTTAACATTCTCAAAATGCCCTCGTTAGCAGTCGTTTTCGATGCACAGGTGACGCACCTGTCTCCAGCCATCTCCACCTGGGTCTGTTCGCATCTGTTACTCTCCCCGTTGACTAGCGTCTAGAGCAGGGGTTCCCAAACTTATTTGACCTACCGCCCTCTTTTCCGAGAAAAAATATATCTTTGGTAACATACTTAAAGCAATATAATTCACTTTGTATAACACTGTTTACCAAATCAAAGGGTTCTTGAAGTTGATATATTATTAGTGTTGGTATTGGACATTGTATTGTTTTTCATGTATCCTACAATTGGTATACACTTTTAGAGATTTCTAACGTATTAGATGTATGCTTTTTTCTATTTCTCTATCTATGTACTTAATTCACTTCCCTATTGCTATGTCTTTTTCTCTGAAAGCTCAATTTATCATACCTATTATTTATTTTGATGTGCTCCCCAAGTTAGCATTGAATTATTGTGCTGTTTAGAGGGGAAAAAACTGAATGGGTGTCTGAATAGGATAGATTTTAATCTCAAATGCACACAGGGTAATTTTTTTCTTAATACAAATTTTAAGGGGGCTTAATTCCCCCCCCCCCCCAAAAAAACTGCATTTCGAGAACTAAAAGGCGTAGGAAGCTGAAATTTTGAATGCTGATTCTTCTTAAGCAGTAGGTTCTTACTAAGTAATCTTTTTTTAAAAAATACAAATTTTAAGGGGGTTTAAAGGGGATTAATTTCCCTCGAAAAAGTGCTATATTTATGGAACTATAAGGTCTAGGAAGCTGAAATTTTGAATGGTAGTTACTCTTAAGCCCGAAGTGCACACAAAGAAATCTTTTTTAAAAATACAAAATAAGGGGTTTAATTCTCCCCCCCCCCAAAAAAAAAAAAAATAAAATACACTACATTTCTAGAACTATAACGTGTAGGTAGCTGAAACTTTGGTGGTTCTTCTTAAGCTCGACTCTAGGTGCTTACGAAATTTTTTTTTTTAAATGCAGATTTTAAGAGGGTTAACCCCCTTCCTCCCCCCCCCAAAAAAAAGCAACTATCCCTGGAACCATACCTTCTAGGCAGTTAAAATTTTGTATGGCATTGCTCTTAGACCCTAGACCAGTGGTGCCAAAATTTTTTTCCACCACGATCCACTATCTTTAAATGATAAGACACTCGACCCATTATGAAAATTTTTTAGTCGTAGCAAATTTTTTTTTTAAATTTGGAAAATATTCACAAAAGATAGAGGGGGGGGGGAAAGCAAATTTTAGCAAACTACTTTTAAAATCAATGAACTGTGGATTATGGGTTTGTATTAACTTTGCATAATAACAATAAATGTCTACACTTGTTTCTGCCAAATATCATGTAAATATTAATATGTATTTGTATTTCATTTAAGTAAAAAATAACGAAAATTTGAATTTAAAAAGAGGAACATGTTTTCAAAATAATAAGCTCTCTCTATATATTTTTTTTTCGATCGCGGAGACACTTGTCACCAGACATTCGCTTGTATGTACACCGCGAGACTGCTGGCCATTCATTTAAAGGGGCACCGTATAGGTGGCTAGCACTACCCCCTACAAGCCGGTCCCGTAATTTAGAACTGAGTCAAGTGACGAGACCGGTACACTTCACTCTGCACCTCTAGATGTAAATTTGAGAACTTGGAGGACATTGCAGCCACGACAGATTTTTTGTGCAACAGCTGCCATTAGTATACACGGCGGTGGATTTGTCAGGGACGGGCATCGAACCAGTGACGTTCAGATCACTGACTCGCTGGTGGCCTACTTTGTTAACTGGGCCACCGCGCCTGATGCTGCGTTTGCATTCATGCACTCTGCTCTGCTGTGCCTTGGGGAATCCAGTGATTAATGTTCACTCCGTACTCTGTATATGCGTGGATCGCCTCCTCTTTCCGTCCTGATACGGAGCATCAAAGAACCCGGGGTCCCGGGGGTCAAATGGTGACAATGGGGGACGGGGGACACTAGATCAAGAAACACGAGGGACCTTGGGGGCTTACCGTGACTAATTGATGACATGAGTCGGGGGTCTGCATACAGAGAACTCTGCACGAATGCATATGCACCATGATAAGCTAGCTCTGTGTTAAAACATCGAAAACTATAAACTTCAAATACTTATACAAAATTAAAATAGCAGAAAAAAAATGAATAAGAAGGGTGAGCCTAGACCCTGAATAATGTTTGTTCAATATCTGCTGAAATACTTGAGTGCTACTCTCGTATCAAGTTTCATGTTTAGTCTTAACCGTTGTATGGTTTTTATAACAACTCATTTTGAAAACCCATTCTCACGCAGATAGGTAGAAGCGAATTGAAAAAATGCATATATATCTTTGCAAGACTGTTTGACACCTTATATAAGAATGCCATTTAATATTATTTTAACATATAAAAAAAATTAAATAAAAATATTGAAAATTTAAAGCATATTTTTAATTATTTGAACGATATAATTTTACTTCAAACTATCCGCGATCCCTTTCATTTATTTTGAGACCCACTTCCCTAGATGCTCACTCAGAATAATTTTCTTTCTAAATTCAATCTTTACGAGGCTTAAATAGGGGCTTTAATCCCTTAATTTTTAACCCTCGTAAGGGGGTTAAAAGGAGCTTAAACTCCCAAAATAAAACACTGACTGATAGATCACTGTATCTCTGGAACCATACTTTCTAGGAAGTCAAAATTTTGTATGATAATGCTCTTAGGCCCTAGATGCACATTAAGTAATCTTTTTTAAAAAATTCAATCTTTAAGAGGGTTAAAAAATGAGATTTAATCCCACAAAACAAAATAGTGAGTGAATGATCACTGTATCTCCGGAACCATAACCCTTGGTTCCTATAAGCCTCTAAGTGTTTATTTAAAAATCTCTCTAAGAAACACAAAATTTAAGGGGTTTAAAGACCTTGTAACGTATTCCTGCGATTTGTGTCAAAAGCAAACACTTAGGTAGCGTCACAGGTTACGTGTAAGGTAGACAGCTTACTAAAATAGAGACTTTCAAGATAATGAGAATTTCAGATTTATTTAATATACGCGGTTAGGCCGCGATCTCGAATGATAGATATACAAAGCAGTCCGTAGACGTTGGAGTAGAAATCGGGAATTGTCTCTCAAGGATGGAGCACACTGTCGCTAAAACGAGGCGACGAACTGCTGGTCAGGTCACAGAAAAAAAGGGCCCGCACTCGTCCACTGGAAGCTAGCAGCTTCTCCGAAATAACACAATTGGGGAGATCAAGTTCCGATCGGTTTCCCCGACCTTTCTCGGTAAAAAAGGGTCTTCTCACGTAGAGGGCAGAGCCTCACAAAAAACAAGTCACTTAAAAGTGCGTGGAGCTAGGAGATCAGGTATCACTCCTAAAACTCTCTAAGAAAAAAACTCTCCGCACCAAAAACTGGTCTTCAAGCCCTCGTCGGCTTATTTAAAAGCTTGATCCCTGGCGGAATTCTTTTCCCGCCTCCTCTCTCTAACTCGCTCCGGATAGGCTGAGCGTCTAGCCGTGCGCAAAAAACGATGCCAATTATTTCATCTTCATCGCCCGCTCCCTCATTAGCGGTCTCGTTTCAGGGCGTAAACTGTCATTGTCGGCCAATGTCAAAATATGGCGCCAGACTGTCTCCTCTTTTCATCCCAGGAATGCGTCCCGAAGAGGTGTCCATTGTGGTCCTCTTCCGCTCGCGGGGTCTGCCATTCTTTAGCATCGGTTCACGGCTAGCGGCGATTTTAATGGTCTTCCTACTCGCCTCGAGGGGGGGGGAATTGCCACAACCTCAAAAAACACTGACTGACTGATCACTTTATCTTTGTAACCAGAAGGCCTATGGAAGCTGAAATTTTGCTTTGTGCTTCCGCTAATGCCCCAGGTTCTCAGAAAGATTTTTTAAAAATAAATTTAACCTCTATGGGTGCTGAAATAGGGGTTAAATCCCATATTTAATGTCGGAGTACTGTAGTTCAATTATAGGGTGAACATGTTTGAGGAATGACTGCACTTTACTGCTAAAGTTAATTTAACCAAATTACACAATGAATGGTAGGAATGTATTCCGTCGCAAAGCACGGGTATTCAGCTAGGTTCTCATAATCAAAAAAAAAAAAAAAATTAATAAAATAAAAAGGCTCAAAACGAAACTTGTAACAAAATGCCCTGACAGCGAAAAGCAATGAATCTCATAAGGAATATTAACAAGGAAGGAAGGCACATAATTGGAGCTTTATTGCCGTTTTCTCTCCAAGCGGCGAAGTTTCAGCTATAATACGTAAGTACCTATTTATTTTACAAACCGAATTTCAAACCAGTTACAAGAATGATTGATCACTATTACCATGTTAAAATAACATTTAATTTATCTACACAACAAAACTTTTTAATATATTTTAATCCCACAGTTTTTTTACTCACTGAAAGTTTGGGAAATTATAACTATATTTTCCTAAGTGATGCTAAAAGTTTCCACCAAATTTGAAAAATAGTTTACCACACTTCTTGAATTCAGTGTGAGTGGAGTATGTACAGTAACCACCGCTTATAGTGATCAGTGGTTATAAGAATCAACCGTTTATAAGAATCAATATCGCAAAAACAAAAACAAATGTATTATTTCATTGTTAAAATTTCCGCTTTAAAGAATCAATCCACCGGTTATAAGAATCAGTTTGCAATCTTCGCCTTCCTTTCATTTTTCGAAAAAATGCCACTTGAACTCTCAAAAGGTACGAAATTCTTTCTTAAGTTTTTGAAAAGAAAGATTGATAAAACTTTGGGGTGGAAAACAGTCGTAAAATACATTCCTTTAGACATAACATAAGAGTTTCTCCTTTTACGTTTTTGCTAAACACAGTCTTATTACCTTTACACAGGGGCATCTAACCCGCCCGGGTCCGATTTCGCTTTTCTCCAGACAGGCACTCCTTTTTTCCCACCACTTACTTCCTGGTTGTGGATTTCTGGACCCTGAAACACATAAATCTTCCGCGAAGTGTCCACCATCACTTACGCAAACGGGACCTTGGATTCAGCACTTCAAACCGTGAAACGTAAACGGATCCATTTTGCTGAATCAGATGAACCAGATGCTGAATCAAACATAAAGTGAATCTTCGTCTGAGACTGTAATAAGCATACGTCGCTAGTATTCACTTTAGTTTTCTAACAAAATTGCCAGTTAGAGTTAGAACTTTTTAATAGTCGAATTCAAATATGATAAAAACATTGAAAACTCTTAGTTTTTTTGAAAAACAGAACTTGTTAATTAGATATGATGCTCTTCCAAAGTGTAGTCAAAGAGAAGCTGCCTCTTGTTGATTTTGTAATCATGTGTTGTTACTTATAGGTCCAGAAATTGAATTATAGTATTTGTTTAGAAATTGAGTATTTTTAAAATTATAAAAAATAATTTTAATAAATGATAAATAACGTAAATTAAAGAGTATTTAATGGTAAATTATGTATATATGTGACTGTGTGTTTATATATATGTACAAGTATATATTTGTGTATGTGTGCCTGTCCAAAGGGAAGTTTCGGTTATAAGAATCAACCGCTTATAAGAATCAAAAACAGCAATAACAAACGTGATTCTTATAAGCGGAAATCACTGTATTATTAATGCTGTATTTATGTTATTTTAGATTTAGTTTTTCAAAGAAATGGATTTGCCAGCATAGAGATTCTAAGATCAACAAAAAGAATTTAGAATCAAAAAGGACTTTAAAACATTCAAAAGTATTTTAAAACATACTAAATTACGTAGAAGTTAAAAAAACTTATAATAAAAATATTCCTATATAAGTCAACAGATGGCGAAACTGATGTTTTTGCCAAACCGGCAAGCGGGTGCTGAAATCGTAGTCTTTCAAAATATGCGACCGGGGCGTCTCCAGTATTCGCTGGTCATCGGGGCTTAATTCGAAGCGGGTCTCATCACTGATGACAATTCTACTCCAGTCAGTGACATTCCAGGTCGAATGTGCATGACACCACGGCAAACGGGCTTGTCGGTGTACAGAGGACAATGGTAGTCGGCGCAAAGGGCGCCGTGATCTCAGCTCCCTTTCTCTGAATCGACTAGGAATGGTCCTTGTGGTCACTAAAGCACCAGTTTCGCGTACGATCGATGATAATGATGAATCTGGGGCTGTGAGTGGCGCTCTGACGATTGCTCGGTCCTCACGTTCTGTCGTTTCTCTAGGCCGACCGCTTCCTTCTTGCCGCTGTGTTCGGCCATGGTTCACCCATTCCTGCCAACATCGTCTAATAGTGGCATCCCTCCTATCCAAATGTCGAGCGATTCGCCGATTAGACCAACCGGCTTCTTTGAGACCAACTACACGTCTTCTCTCAAATGCGAACATCTGCGTATATTATTCGCGCACCTGGTATGAGAGGCATAGTTACTGTCTACCTGAGCACACGTAATGAAATTTGAAAAGAATTTGACTTGGGATCGAAATTTCACCTGTTTAATATTCTGACAGTTACGCAGTTAAGATGCGCTGCAGCGTCACATGTTCATTCATTGGCTACCAAACTCTAAAATTTTGCATTTTCCGTCGAAACCTGTATACATATCAGTTTGTGCCCAATTTGCATTACCCCTTCTTGGTGCGTCGTTTTTTTTTTTTTGTCTAAGAGTGTAAAACCGAAATAAAGATCCATACATTTAAATCTGGATCACGAAATGAGAGTAGCATTATCATTTTTACGCCCAAATATAGATGAAGTTTATCAAAAAAATGACAAGCTCAAATTTCGCTCTAAATGCAATTTGTAGTTAAATAAACATTTCGCTTACTTTGTAATGTAATTTCATTTCATGGTTCAATGAAAATTATTTCGCATGGTATTTTTACAAAATTTACTGTATGTTCATCAATCATCTAAGTAAAATTCTTTTGAATTTATCTAATTGTTAGTGTGCCTCCAAATTTTTTAATTATTAAAAGCGTACCGTAACGAAAAAAAGGCTGAGAATCACTGCTCTAGATACATGAGTAAAATACTCCTTCGTACACGCTCACAAGATAAAGATATACGAACTTTTTTTTTTTTTATTATTCATGCAAACAAGCAAGCTATTTTATTTCGCCTTCTAAATTTTGTCTCTTTAACATTCGTCTAATCTCATATATCAGAGAAATTTACACTTCTGCCAAGGTAGAAGTTAAGAAGATATTGAAATGTTACTTTCTATTTTCCATCGTTTAAAAAGGAAATTTGTACTGTTGCCAGTGATTATTTATTGTTAAATTTTGGAATGAAAGAAATGTAGTTTAGTTTCAACAACAGATGGCAGCACCAAATATTTGTAATAATCCTAAAACTTATTTGTGGAAATATATTGGTCCGGAAATATTTTTAAGTTAATTTATCTTGATAAAAATCTTGATAAAAATATTAAAATCTCTCTCTCTCTCTCTCTCTCTCTAAGTAAATTTACTATTACTTACGCATAAAAAAAGTATTTATATATTTATACTCGTATTTTTATATATTTTTATAGTTATATATATTAGTCTGGCGTGAACTTCGTCATCTTAGGGAAAAAGTTTAGATTTCAGTGTAACGAACCTACCAGCCGTAGGAGTAATTTAGGTATTGTAAAGGTTTGCCAGGAGGCGTTTAACGCAATACAGCAAAAGAACTAAATAAGAAAGTAATGAGGAGAGAAAAATAAATATTTTTATTTAAAAATTTGCGGTTAGCGGGACATAATGTTAAACAAAAATACAGAAATAGTATGGCGAATAAAAATCTATTGCCCGCCAAAATGGACAGAAAGAAAGTGTGGACAGTTATTCCGACTTCCCCCGTGGCAGGTGAGAAGAAGTAAATTAAATATTTTAATGAATTTAATTGTTTATTTACTGGTTTGCTTATTTATTTTCATTATTATTGTTATTTTTTTGTGTGTACGTATGGATATCAAATCGACTCGACACTGATCCTTACTTTTAACGTAGGATTACGTTCCTCCTTAACGCTCCGCGGTAAAGCTAAATGTATGACGCTAAAACCGTCGTCGCGAATTATAAATCAAGAGTGGCAGAGTAGACATATGTCCCTTATTTTTCTTATGATCGACCTATTCTGCATATGGTCATTACTCATCCTACTCTTCGTATGTAGGAATTTTGTTGTTAAAAAAAAAGAGGTAAGCAACGATAAGTAATCCTGCGTTAATAACCCGCGGTAGTTTCGTTAGAAGAGACTACTTTAAATTTTTTTCGATTAGTCTCTTGAGGACGAAAGTCTTTTTGAGCTTGATTACCGGGGTCGAGGGTCTTCCCTCTCCTCTATTATTGATGATTTCCCACCCTTGAAATTATGCAATGGGAACATTATAATATCAGTCGTGAAGGAAAAAATATTTTAAATAGTAATTTTATTGATATCTGTATTTTGTGTTAATGAATTCATTTCGAAACTTCCTGAATGTCGACATCCAACTTCTTAAAAATCATAAAACAGGGGATTTTCAAACTATGGTTTGCGATGTCGAGAGAGAATATAAGTAAAACGGAAAAAATAAAATCAGAGGTAGGGGTAAATATCATAGTCATTTGACCTTGGGCGGCATTAGACTTGTCATGACCTAAGGGTACAGTTAAAAAATATGTAGTTTCGGAACCATTGTTGTACAGCATTAAATGGTGGTGACCATAACCCAGTATGTCGAGAAATATTTTCAATGTTTTTCTAGATCTATCTAAAACATTATCATCTGATAAACTACTAAAACTGTCTATAATCTATCTGGTTGTTTGGTTTCTTTGTCCATATATATCTGCTTGATTTTTGGGGTAGAAAAGGCTCTTTAAAAAATCCTTTTACTTGTCCATGCAACATCAGTCCATGACTAAGTGTAGTCAAAGCTGGGGCCTTGTATGGTCTTAAGATATATATTTTTTCATATTTTTTGAGTCTAGGCCTACCTGGACACTGTATGTTTGCAGAGACACTTAATGGGAAGGGGGTAGAAATAAAAAAAATGGCTTCTGTTAACCCTAAAATATTCCAAGGGACTAATTATAAATTTCAATATTTAAGAAATTTAAAATTATAGTTGATCATTTTAAGTGTTTAATGGTTTAATGATTGCAAATCTTTTTGGATGGTTTATAATATGATTATAAAGGATCACTTTCAAATGGTTTAATGAACAGAGGGAATATATCAATTTCTATTAAGCCCTGTTTTCAATTTCCAGGTGCTGAAAACAAGTTCATTAGAAGTGACTGTTCGATATTGTCCTATGTTGTATTGTTTATTCCCTCACCAGTTTTTATTCTTTTGTCTGAGCAAATCGTTTTTTGAGCAAATCGTTCTACCCTAATGGTATTTTCTAGAAGTCGGAATAATTTTGCCAATTGGGATTTGAACACAGTTTTCAAGACTCTTTATGCACTATATAAAACACGCATTTAAATTTATTTTAACATTACCATCGATAGAAAAGTGAAAGCTTGTTTTTAAAATTCACCCTCTTAGTGATAATTTTTTAAGTATTTTAATAATATTTATAGTAAAAAAAATAGTATTTATAGTAAAAAAGCATCCTAAAAGATATAAAATTTTGTAAAGTAATAATTATTTTAGTCAGTTTGTTTAATGCGATTCATCAACTTTGGGGAAAAAATTAAGATCATTTGAAATAGTATAGACAGCAAATGAAGAGTAAATGGAGGAACAATAAATTGAATCTAATTCTTGACATATCAAGTAATGGTTTTATCAAAAGCATACAATTTGGAAGTTAAAAATTTACTTAATGAGTAATGTAAACGAAATGAATAGGTTTAAAAGAAATTGGACTTTCAAAGGATTTTCTGTTATTTCCATTTTAATTTTTTTAGGAAAGATCGGTTTGATAATAGTTACCTGATCTGTCGTTAGGTAATTCTGTACGATTGTTAGTATGGTGCGCTTTTAGACATGATGAAACGCCAACGCAGAAATTTAACTATTCGATGTGTTGGGCATAATTTATATTGCGGGCGTCCACGTGAGATTGACTCGTATCGAAATAATTTTAATGTATCTCAGACCTGAGCGATTTCGCGGCTAGTCGTATGGAGGCTATATAGCACACACACACACACACACATACATGCATACCATGTGTAGACCAAGTAATAGGGGAACACAAGCGTAGCTTATATATGAAAGATCAAAAGTGCTGTGAGATTTTTTTGGATAAAGAAAAAAGTGGCCCAGTTGAATTAAATTTTGAATTGAATTTATCACTCTCACGCCGTACAGATTGTGATACAAATCGATGCTTTCGTTCCTGAGGATGAATGAGAGACCCTCATGCCCACAGCTGTTCTACTTGATATCAAATATTTGTGCTCTAAGCATCCGTCGCAAGTCTCACATTCATAAAACAAAACTCTTTTTAGAGATTTCCATTGTAGTCCTCTAGTATAATACTATAATGAATTAATTTCATGGCTATTTTGAAACTGAATTAACATATGCTATTATGGTGTTTGCTATTTCTGTCGTTCAATAAATGAATAAAAACCAGCGATAAGGCATGTATTTATTTGAACTTATATTTTGCGTGTCCCTGAAATATATATTCCACTTTAATTTGATATTTAAAAAAATTGATAAAACTAAAATTCTCGTAAAGGTGCCTCACGTTTCTAATTTTATTTCTATGGGTGCCGCAAACACAAAAAAATGGGAATTCCTGTCCTAATCAGAGGAAAAGGTGCTTTTTCAAACTCTGGGCCATGCAGTGTTCTATCTGTTTCCTGCCCGTGACACAGATTGTTCTTGATGTAAAATCAGCAGTCGCAGTGGGCTGAAATAGTCAACGAGACACAGTGAAATCCCACCCTCAAAATAGATTGTTTTTTTTAGACATTCGCATAAAATTAAATTACAAAACATCTTTGATTCAGATGGTCACAATTGACCCCCTCATACTCAGTACCTAAAAACAGGATAGGTTAGTAAAAATTAAAAAAAAATTAAATGGGAACTATTTTCTATGTAATTTCTAACCGTTTTGTCTAACTATGTAATTTCTAATTTTTAATTAACTTCTAGTTAATTGTTTATTTAAATTAAATTTTCATAAGCACAATTACTCATTATAAATTAATTTTACCGAAAAAAAGTTGTAGCGATCAGTATCAAGAGCACCCTTATTGAAGTAAATCATAGTCATTACTTGAGTTAAATAAACAGTTAAATAAATAAATAAACTTTAGTTAAAGCCTATGGCCCAGATACTCCGACAAGAGCCATAACGGTGGTGTCTTCTTGTTAAGTTCTTCAAACTGACAGCATCCGGTTAAAGTTTTATTATACCTTAAACTGTTTACATTTGCAAGAATTTTATTATTCAGTTCGCTTTTATAGGCACGAGAACTATTTATTTATGAATAATTCGATTTCTATTGCACCAAATGGGGCCCGGCTTAGCAACAAAAGCCTTCCAGGTTTTGACTTTCACTGGTGCAGGTAGACGAAAAGGAAAAGCTTCACCATTGATTTTATTCTAATTAATTGCCACTAGATGGCAGCAGCAGCAAAACTTCCATCGCTCTTATTATGAAATTCAGTAAGGAAAGACACATTATGTGCGAATACACGGTTTACTCCGAAGTATAAGAAGAATGAACATATTCATTGGAGTCCTAAGTCGATATTTGCCTAATCTGAAAACAGTTTTTTCAGTAAATTTTCTAGTTATTTTAGATAAAAGATTGGGAAATTAAATATTAAATGCTTGCGACCTCTTGCAACAAGTAGTTGCTGGAAAAAGCGAAAAGATTATAAGTCTTAATTATCGAAATCTGTAAACCAAATTGTAACGAATAGTGTAAAATGAAATCGGATTATGTTTGCTTTTTAGATATTGAAATGGATTGGAAGTGGAGTCAGAATCGTATTTCAGGGTGTTTGTCGCTTATGACGAGTTAATTTTATTTTTGGGGAGGAAGAGGGTGGATGGAAGTTTCAAAACAAATTACCCGAATTCCTAATTCTTAGAAACCGTGGTTATTGCAACGTATAATCATGAACGTGTATACATCGTGATTTTCTATCCATCATTTTATGTACATATGGATGTAGCGTTCATTTTTATAAAACAAAGTCACCAGATGGCAGCACTGCGGAACTGTAAGTACCCTCTACAAGCAACTAATTAAGAGGTAAATTAAGTGAGCATACTGAAAAAGTAGGCACCCGTACAACTACTACTTGCAAAACGGTATTCAGTTGAGCAGATCCCTACCAGGGTAACCTCAACAGAACAAACTGATTGCTGGCCGAAACTTTCTATAAAACTTAAAATATCAGTCACATCATCAAGCTCCTTTACATGGAAATGGAATAGGAATTTGAAAACGTCGCGTGACGTAAAGTACTTGGCATCTAAAATGTATATGAGCTGTGCAACCATTCAATTTTATAAAGCTCTGTTTAGGTCTGGGCCTATTATTTATGAAATAGTGAGTTTAAAAGAATATATATATATATATATATATATATATATATATATATATATATATATATATATATATATATATATATATATATATATATATATATATATATATATATATATATATATATATATATATATATATACACTGCTCAAAAAAAATTAGAGGAGCAAGCAAAGAAGTTAAGAAAACCGAGCGAGACAGCCACGTACTACCATAAAATGGATAGTACACGCGTATCAATGCGCAATACAGAAAAAAAAGACGTAAAAAAAATTTGTAATTAAGCTTTAATTCTTTGAAAATATGGAAAAAACATGAAAAGATGATTTAGGGCAACAATTTGGTTACATATAAACGATAAAAAAAAGTATTGTTTAGAAATGATGTAAGATTTTTAATATGGCGCGTGGTCTCCTCGAACAGCCAAGACTGCTGCACACCTGTTTTTCATGGATGCAATGATGTTATCGATAAGACTGGGGAATACTGTTCCACTCCTAAGAAGTGCAAGTCTCGGAGAGTAAAAGGAGGCCTTGGTCTCGCAGCAATGCGTCGTCCGAGCATGTCCGAAACATGCTCGATTGGATTCAGGTCAGGAGAGCACGCTGGCCATTCCATACGTTGTATTGTTTCAGCTTCAAGCATGTTCTCCACAAGACGAGCTGTATGCGGTTTGGCATTATCATGCTGGAAAAAAAAGGAATCTCCAATGGCTGCAGCGTGAGATATGACATGAGGTCTCAGTATCTCGTCTGCATACCCTCGGGCCGTCAAATTACCATTCCGAATGATATGCAGGTCCGTACTTCCACCTATGCTGATTCCACCCCATACCATAAAACCAGCTCGTCTGTATTGTGACCTTTCACGAACGAATGTGGGGTTATTTCGAGTGCCCCTTTCCCTCCATACCAAAACACGACGGGTGTCACACGCCAGACAGTATCGGGACTCGTCTGTAAACAGCACTTGGCTCCAATCATGTTGCTCCCAATGTCGATGTTCAGCAGCCTATCTTCTACGGGCCACACGGCGGCGTGAGGTCAACGGAATGTAGACCATTGGCCTACCTGCATAGAGACCTCCCTGATGAAACCTATTACGTACTGTTTGGCTGGACACCCTTCGTCCTGTTGCCAAGAGCAACTGTCTTTGCAGCTGAGTAGCATTGTCTGTTCTGTGTCGACGAGCTGTTAACAGTATATACCGGTCATCAGCTACTGTAGTGGCGCGTGGCCGACTTTGCCCTCGTCGACGTCTAACATTCCCTGTTTCTTGGAATCGATTCCACAGACTTGCAACGACACTTCTGGCGACTCCAACAGCGTCCGCGACACTACGTTGTGTTTTCCCGGATTCAAGTCTGCCTAAAATACGCCATGCCATGGATTCCGGTAAATCACGTTGTTGAGACATTTTCTAGTCACCTTTTCTGAAAAAGAATAACTGAGCAATCGAATTTCACAGTTAAGGCAGTGAAACAGACGTTTCTGCTACATCCCGATTTCTGCCCTTATGTTCTTTTTCTGGTTTTTGACGTCATGAACTTTGATTTGCATATGAGGTTTTCTTCTTCTGTTTCCTGCTAGGCTTTAAATTATGGATGATTTATTTTATGTTACTTATAAGTGTAAGTATTTTCGTAATTTCGTTAAAACCATGTGCTCCCCTAATTGTTTTGAGCAGTGTACACACACACACACACACACACACACACATATATATATATATATATATATACACACGACCGGTCGAGGTACATTAGTCACAACGACAACATTTAATTTATTTTTTCTTTTTACTTTTAAAATTCTCAAAGCAAAGAAAAAAATTCTAATTTGCATCTAAAAACATCAAAATTTACATAAAAAATTTACATCAAAATATTTACATAAAAAAATTACATCTCAATTAAAAAATTTTAAGTGAAATAATGCTATATTGCCCGTAGCTTAACACTGGAATTCAAGATTTGCGATGTCGACAGCCTTAATTCTTTGAAGTACAGGTAACCCTCCTATAACATGGTAGATAGGTTCCTAAAAAATGCCGTGTTGTGTGAAACCGTGTTATATGAAACCCAGAGACAGTTCAAAAAAGGGGGTTACGTTCTGAAAACTTATTAAAAGCAAACTTTTTTTAAAATTCCGTATAAGAAACTTACTTTTTATTAAAAATATAAATGTATGTATAACACAGAACGAAAAGAAACAAAAGGATATTATTTTCATTTAATGCGACCTTAATTTAATAAATTTCTTCCTCATCACTGCTCAAACGAGAACGTTTTTTCGATTTAAAGATATCACCTTCACTTTCAGAACTTTTTTCTTCATTTCGATTTTTTGCACCTTCTAACCTCTTTAAAAAATCTGTAATTTTGGTTTATTTGCTGGTTCTTACAAGGTCATTGTAGATTCAGGTATGGAGATAGACAATTTTGCAGCTCCCTTTTGAATTTTCGGATTCTTTCAGCGGAAGGATCTGCATTCAGGAAAAATGATTGAAGATTTTCATCTAAGCTTAGGCCTTCTTGTAATTTTATAGAGTTATAAATGAATAAGTTATCATTTGTTAATACATTGTCATATAAAGCCACTATAGTTCATTATTCCTTCCCGTCATTATTTTAAGGTAATTTAGTTTTTAAATGTGTTAAACAAAAATCATGTTATCTAGTGCTATAGAAATACAGTGTTGTTCAAAGGTTTTCGCAATTTTTTATCGTGTTAGAGCGGAACCGTGTTACAGGTTGCAGTGTTATAAGAGGGTTTCCGCAATTTATCTTATCATGCTAGAGCGAAACCGTGTTGTAAGATGTCGTGCTGTAGGATGGGTACCTTTACTCAAATTATATCTTTCCGTAAGCTTAATTTTTCGGATAATACCAACTTTGGTTCATTAGTGCATGTTTTGGTAGAATGGGGGGGGGGAAAGAAATAATACAGAAAGAAATTTCTGACTGGGGATATATACAGTAAAATCTCGATCGATCATTCCCCGAATCATCGTTTTTCCATCTGTGGTGTTTACGTCAGGGAGGAAAGCAAATAACAAAACTTCAGTAGCCATTTCTCCTTCTTATACGAGGCAAAACACTTCTCACAAACAATTAACATTCAAAAGCGATTTCCGAATGAGAAACCCGCTGCGTAAATTTCCTTTTACACAGAGTTTCAGATGCCGTTTCTCCCTCCTGCGTCGGTCGATTGCGCTTAAATGCTAATCATTTGCATATCCCAGCATCTTACTTTCATGAGAATTTTACGTTTGAATTCTCCATCCTTCATGGTGTTGCAATTTTAATGGCCAGCAGTGTGTATATATATATACATATACATATATACACTCACTTCCAAAAGTTAAGCACGGAGCGGTAAAATGCGAAAGAATGGAAAGTACTGCTTTGATTGACATGAAATGCTGCAAGTAAGTAGCTCTATGTTTATTCACGAGACAAAACAAAAAATTTCATACAGAGGTAAAAAAAAATATTGAATTTTCATCAATTATAAGATGACATCATATTTGCGGCATTAACAAAATTATGTTTAAATGCAAAACAAACAACAAAAACCGACATTAATAGGGTATGTGAGCCCCCCCCTCACCTTCATACAAAGTGTTCAGCGTGTGATCATACTTGTTACGAGGTGATCAACCACAGCAGAGTCCAGTAATCGCCATTCGTCCTGTAGGGCAGTTTCTAAATCTCTGAGAATGGCTGGAGGTGGGAAACGTCTACATACAGCCCGGCCGAGAGCATCCCAAAGATTTTCAATTGGATTAAGGTCCGGCGAGTAAGCCGGCCACTCCATACGCGCAATCCCCTCCCTCTCCAGAATGTCGTCAACGATGGCAGCTCTATGGGGACGGGCATTATCGTCCATTAAAACGAAAGAAGGACCAACTGCTGCAGCGTACAGTTTCACAGTGCGGACTAGGACTTCATCTCGATACCGTACAGCCGTCACAGAACCTCGCCTGTAAATGTGCAGGTCGGTGCGATATCCCAATGAAATCCCTGCCGAGATCATGATGCTTTCACCGCAGAATGCGTGATGTTCGGTGATGTTCTCGGGCCGATTGCTTGTGCCTTGTTCCCTCCAGACCCTTACACGCTTATCATCGGGTTGTAGGGCAAATCTGGACTCATCTGTGAACATAACGTTTCCCCAATCAGACACAGTCCAATTCACATCTTGGCAGCATCACTTTAATCGTGCCCCTCTGGATTGGACGGATAAAAGAACACAAACTCGTGGTACCCGGGCATACAGACCATTTATGTGTAGCCTTCGATGAACAGTAGTGGGAGATATCGTCTTACCAATGGCCGCTGCAACCATAGATGTCACACGTGGGAAGGTAGGTCTTTGATTCCGCTTGGCTACAACAGCAATATATCGATCTTTCGAGGGGGTCGTAACCCTTGGACGACCAGCTACAGGTCTTCGGACAACTGTTTGGGTGGTTTGGAATTGTTTCCATAATCGTCAAATGGCGGAATGATGAACGCCGAAGAAAAGAGCAATATCTGTGATAGACTGTCCTGCTTCAATGCGTCTGACAGTCCGATAGCGCTCAGAATCTTCCATTCGTCTTCTGGACGCAATAGAAACACGTCTAGCTTGAAAACAAATCGTACTAATGTTCTAAACACCTTTCATGAGCACTTCCATGCAACTACTGTAACCCTTCACAATGCCGGCTTCTTATACGACTACCTGTTTTGCATATTTCTCGACGCGAAACCGTGATTGGCTGTTACCTAACATATTTGCATACTCCCTTCTACCTTTGCAGCAAATTTCATCTTCTTTAATTCAGATTGGCTTACGGAAATTAACATTTTCCTCTCAGTGCTTAAATTTTGGAAGTGAGTGTATATATATATATATATATATATATATACACACACATACATACATACTCGGGACTTGAGATTAAATGTTTCGAAAATATTTTCCCCGTGGTAAAAATTACTCGGGGACTTTTTTTCTCCTAAATTCATTACAAGTTGTGGGTTAAATTTCATATTCTTCTGACCTCTGAAAATTTTTTTTAAGAATTTCCAGATTGTCAATATAAAGAATGATAAACTTAATTATTATTTTCTGAAGACAAGTATGATATGAGTTTAATTAGTATAGAGCATCAGCGTAATTAACTGATGACTGAGCTTCAGGTTTATTTAAGACCTTATCATATTTCTCCTATACATGAGATTAGAAACCAAATCAAAATACTGGCAGACTTATTGTAAATTATATTTGCACCCAAATTAAGATATTACGACCTAAATTTTTCTATATAATCAATTTTACCATATCCTTTTTTAAAATTATTTTTTATTGCTGCTTTATTACAAATTTATTTTGGAAATAGTATTAGTTACCTTATTGAAATTTGATTTCAGTGTTGATTTTCAGTAAACCTATGTGAATTATATATTTGAATATTGAATTAGTCGTATTGTGGCTATTTTGAATATTGTAAGTTATACATATTAATTTATAGTGAAATGTTCTATATTTTTCCATGTCATGAAGTTTTAAAAACTTCCTGATCAGTGTTGATATCCAAGGACTTTTAGAGAAAAATAAAGCTATATTGTATTTTTTCTGTTATATTTTGTATATTGTTTATTAGTATTAAAACCTATTTTTCCGAATTATTAATTGTACTTTTAAAGCAATATTCGAAAGTGCACAATTATAAGGAGAGGGAAAATAATATCTCAAAAAAAATATCCCCTTAATTTTGTAAAGATCTCATCAAAATTTCTTTGGATGTTCTCACCTGACGGGAAGCCTTACTCGAGTAGCTTTGGCCCAGCCCCTCTTTCAAGTCTTTTCTGGAAGGGGGTCATTCTGTAATTATAACGTCCCCCAATATTATTTATTCTATATTAATAACGCCACACCAGTTTAAATACTATTTCATTGATTCTCTACTTTTAATATTATCTTTTCCATTATATAACTAACTTCTAATTCTCTGGATGGCTGTCGCAGAGAACATATTACATGACATACAACCACGTGGACAACCGAATCTAAATTTCATATATTCTGGTGTGAGTGTCGGAACTGAGATTAAATCATGGACTGAGTCGGTCGTCATTTTCCATTCTCTCTGTTCTTTGTTGATAGGTAAATTGCTTACAGTCTATTATATTTGTGATACTGTGTTTAAATACTAAGTAACCATAATGTGCATAAATGAACAAAAGTATTATTTCCACGTATTGGATTTTGATGTTACACAAGGTCTGACTACCGTTTAACTGTTGCCGTATATCGTCAGATTTCGTCCAATTGTTTCTTTTATATTATACTAGATGTATTACCCGGCTTCGCTCGGGATTCAGTTTCTGTTATTATTTTTTTTCAATGATTAGTCTCATGTTATGATGTTCTAAAGTTTTCGCTAAAATTCTTTTGCGGTAGCAAATAGCATTAGTTTGTTGTCGGTGCTGTCGTTGTTCATCGCTTTCCTCTCCTTTCAATGTTGAAGCTCGAAGACGTTCGTATGTTCGACGCGTTAAAAGTTTCTTCATCAGTCTCACTGATTCGGATCATTACAATTCGAATTCTGTTGCCTTCGAGCTCTTGGGAATGTTTTTTGTTCAGATTCTTGTGTTTGTCTAACTGCATTTCGAATTCTGTTGGCTTCGCGCTCTTCTGTTTTTTTTTCATCACATTGCTCATTTCTCAACAATCTTTGACATTTTGCCCTTACTTCTGCAGGATTAAAATTTGCTCTCCTCTTTTTGGGCATTTTAAAGCATTAATTTACAGCTAGTCAATAACGTTTGAATGGATTTATTATTATAGAAAAAGAATCAATAATGTTTGAATGGATTGAGATCACATTCAATATTAAAACACAGCAAATCTGAGAATTATTTTAGAAAAGAGTATATACACGTATTTCATGCTCAGAATTCTATCTCAAAACTAAATCATCTGCTACGTTTTAATGCCACTTTCAGACTTTCTTAATTATAATATACACGTATTTAATGATTGTAATTCTTTCTCAAAACTAAATCATCTGCTATGATTCAATGTCAATTCAGTTATATAAATCATCGCGTTAAGGCTAAGCGCACGTGTTTCTAGCTAAGTGAGCGTGTCCTTCAGTATATTTACGTTTTAACAGGCAGCTTGGGATAGTTTCAATTCATGAAATGGATAGATAACACATTCATTGAAAATGAATGACTTTCCTTCCTTATATTTTCATTTTTAAAAAGAAATATTCCCGCGTTGCCAGGTATATGAAAATAACATATCAAATTCATTCTTGCATGCTCCAATATATGAATAAATCACGTTTTTAATTCATGTCTATTTATTTTTATGGAAATGTTATAATTTAATTGGCAACAATGAAATGTTACAATGGCTTTGAACAAAAATATCCCTCGATACCGCGCAAACTTGTTCTAACATAATTCGGGAATGGAACGTCGTAGCGGGATGAAAATAGTCTATAACCTTCGCGCAAGTTCAAGCAATAAGTTGACCAAGTTTCATCGCAATCGGATGAACGGTACGGCAGCGCATAAAATACGAACAAACAAACATTCATTTTTATATACACTGGCCACTGTAAATGCAACACCCTGAAGGAAACATGCAAATAACATGAAATTTACAACATGCATTAGCGGAGATGAGATATGCAAATGATTAGAATTTCAGCGCAGACGCACATCACGCGCGCCTGTGGCGCCACTTCAAAGCGCTATTTAAGGCTTGGAGATTTCGACGATTTCAAGTTCGGCAATTGTGTTTTTCTTGTGTTTAAAAAAAAACGATTAATTATGCCTCTTCCAAAACAGCGATCATCTTTTGATAAAGTATCCGAGTTCGACAACGGAAGGATAGTGGCCTACCGAGATTGTGGATTATCTTTCAGGGAAATCGGTAGTCGTGTTGGACGAAACCAAACAACTGTAATGCGGATATGTGATCGTTGGATGCAGGAGGGTACGACGGACCGGCGTGTTCGATCGCATCCACCTCAGCGCACCACTTCACGTGATGAAAGGCAAATTGTGCGCATGGCAGTGACGGATCACTCAGTCACATCACGAACCATAGCACAGCACATGCAGTCTGTAACGCATCATCCAGTGTCTGCGCGTACCATTCCACGCCGTTTACAGCAGAGTGGTCTGTCCGCAAGACGTCCATTGCTTTGTCTACCCTTGACGCAGAACCACAGACGTCTCCGCCGCCAATGGTGCGATGACAGAAGGATGTGGACGGCAGAATGGAATGAAATTGTCTTTACTGATGAGTCACGCTTCTGTCTGCAACACCACGATGGTCGCATTCGAGTCTGGAGACACCGTGCAGAGAGGATGCTGAACAGCTGCGTTATGCACCGCCACACTAGTCCTGCACCGGGTATTATGGTATGGGGCGGTATTGGATATCACTCTCGCACACCTCTAGTACGCATTGCCGGTACTTTAAACAGCCAGCGCTACATCTCCGAGGTGTTGGAGCCAGTCGTCCTTCCTTACTTTCAGGGCTTGCTCACAGCCATATTTCAACAGGATAATGCGGGACCACACGTGGCACACATTGTCCAACGGTTCTTCGTCAATCGCCAGATTGGATTGCTTCCCTGGCCGCCTCGCTCTCCGGATCTTTCGCCGATAGAAAACATGTGGTCCATGGTTGCTCTACGATTGACCCAGATTCCATCCCCAGCTGCCACAGCAGATCAACTTTGGCAATGTGTGGAAGCTGCTTGGTCTGCTGTATCCCAAGAACTCATCCACAGTCTCTTTGAATCAATGCCGAAGCATGTGGCAGCGGTGATCTCCAACAATGGCGGCTACTCTGGCTACTGATTTTGGCAGGAACCACACTTCACAGAAGTCTATAAATTTAATCATTTGATACTTGGTCAACATGTTATCTATAAAATAAATTTTGTTGTGATATCTCTTGTCTTTCTTGGTGTTGCAATTTGGGTGGCCAGCAGTGTATATAATAGATAGATGCATAATATAATATAAAATAATATATATATATATATATATATATATATATATATATATGTGTGTGTGTGTGTGTGTGTGTGTGCGTGCATGTAGTGTAACTAAGGTAAAAATATTTGGGTATAAAAGTTAATAAATCAGCTTTAAACATATATTTAAAAGATGATGCTTTCAACATATTATTACGGCTTATGGAGGGAGTAACGTTTGATAGATTATGTGTTGAAGGAGTGTTTCCAATTTCCATAAACTTAAATTTATTCTTAAATTAATAATGAGCACGTGAACAAGAGCCGATGAGAACCAAAATACTTTACTGTTCGCGGCTCAAGATTTCCACGCGTTTACGTTGTGTAGTGTGGAACAGCAGGAAAATTTGCACGTCGCTCGATTAATTTTGGAGAAACGGTTAAATTTATTTCGCCGCGGGTTCAGATATTGTGACGTCAGCCGCTTCTTTTTCGATTTTTCGGCAGCTATTTTTAGGAAAACAAGTGCGAGATTTTTACTGCTCAGCCGCTTTACAGTAAAGCCTAGTTTATGAAGAATAAGTAAAACCATAGGCAATCCGGATAATCCGGGTAATATGGGTAATAAGCAAAAGAAAATCCTTAACTAAGCAGACTTACCGTTTATTACTATAAAAAACTATATTTTGTAACAAAATTACATAGTACTGTTTACAATATATTAAAAAATGTAAAAATAACTTTTCACATCATTTCTAAACAAAGAATAGGCAAGTCTAGTAAAGCTTTCTTAAACTCAACAAAAAGCATTTTATTACCATAATTTACTGTACAATCTATGCAGGAACTGTACATTGAATCAAACTAAAAAGCAAATATCTGGCGTACTTGTAGTTACGTTCTTGCTATCATAATTAAAAGTTATCTAATATGAACTGTAACCCTTCAGCGGGCGCGCCCGTGTACGAAGTGCAACATTTTCGTAATTTTGAATGGTTTGTTTCTACAAGTAAGGTTTGAATGTTCTAAGCAGTTTCTATTTATAGGTACACCCTTTCTAATTCAGGTCTGATTTTCTGACCGTTGTATTCCTCTCCCTTCATTGTTAGTCGAGATTTAACCGTGGTAAACCCGCGATTATACTGAATTACAATACGACAAAAGCAGGAGTTGATATATTCGAACAAATGTAAAACTATTATCCCGCATATCACGAAGATGGACAATCTCATTGTTTTTTAGGTTTTTGAACATAATAGGAAAAAAATTCGCAAACTGTCCTTAGATCCAATAAACCGGACAGTTTTGAAATAAGGTGATTGTATCTGCATTCTTTGGCCTTTAATTATAAATATATCTCAATAATATCAAAATTTTATATCTTGTCATAAAACGCACGATTATTATTTTCAATTTGAAAAAGAAAGCTCATTACAAAGGGAATAATCAAGGTTGAAAGAAACGTTGCACTTTGTGTCCCGCGCGCCTGTTAGTGTTCCAAAAATTGGCGCGCCTGCTGAAAGGTTAATTAATGTCTACAAATCTGATCCGGATCAACGAAGGCCTGACGTCATCTGAGCCACAGCATTTTACGATTTATTGGTTTTGGACATTTGAAATTATTTTCTGGTGTACTATGATCTTAATTCGAAATAATTTCCGAAATACATATCCACCCTTAAATTCCTTTCACAAATATAAAAATAACACGTAGCATTTCAGAAAACAGTTTTTTCCCCACAATGATGCGTGAATATTTTGTTGCGTTTGGTTTGATGATATTGGTGGACGACGACTCCAGAAAACAGTGACATCACTTTATTGGCTTCAAAGTTTTAAACAGTAGTACAATCAATACAAACTGAATACAAACTGATCGTAGTACTTTCAAAGCACTACAATTAGTTATGACTACAGCGAAATTGAGCTAAAAGACTTTATATTGGGCACAAATACTCGTACATACAAACACAATGACAAGTCTGGCTGTTAACATAGCTTTCGAGCTACAATTAAGAAATAAATGAATGACTACAATCGAGTTTGGGATGCTTATATACCATTTGCGACATTCTCGATTGTTCTAGAAATTGACGATTCGATAATCACGTAACCTTGGTGAAATAGGATGGGTTCTCCAAACAATAAAATAGTCTCAAAATATAGCCAAATGTGTCGCCACGCCTGTTAAAATTCACGGAAATATCGCAAAGATCACATATTGAAATCTAAAGCTCAATGACAGACGATAAACGATATTCAACATAGAATGAATATCAATTACGGAGAAATAAAGAATATGGAATTTTTTTTTTGATATTTTCAGCTATCAGAAACACTGTTAATAAAACTGATAAACTTGTAGATAAATTTTGAAACACCCGTATGTGTCATTGCACATCCCGGCATAGCAGAGTTTCTCATCACCGCATGTGGCTGACGTTTTCTGCTTTTACATTCGGATTGAACGACAGGTAAGAAAAAGATGACTGCTTGAGACGTCATTTCGGTTAGGAAGTGTCAAAGGCATATTGGAAGGGGAAAAATGAAGCCCTCGATTTCTTTTGCCGTATTCAACCTTTTTTTTTCTGTTAGGCCACAGGCATATGTTTGCTATGTTACGCGGGCCGAAACGCTGTACACTGTACCTCATAATATGATAATGAAATAAATAAAACTCAAATCCGAAATGTATTCAAGCGTTTAGTTTAAATATGAGAGTGAATTTATAATGTTGAGAGAAACTTTTGACTATTTAAAAAAAATCAGGCTCATTCTTGCTCACAATACGTCATCAAGGTAAAAATTATTTAGCTCATTTTTATATACATTCTTCGCATATTTAATTTTGGAACTGGGTGACTTACAAAGATACGTTGATACGAGAAACGCGAGTAGCAAGGGCACATTTTTATACAGCTTTGCATTTTACAGGCTCTCCTATTTTCAGAATTATGCTTACAAAAGCAACTACTTGATACTGAGTTTGAGTGTTTCGGACAGCACATAAAAGTGTGGTGGGTTGTACACGGCACGCAGTTTGAGTATCCCTGGTAAATGATCTCTCGCAGATTTTTTTTTTTGTTGAATAAAATACAACAGAATTGAATGAAACGTGTGTACATTACGGAGATATAAAAGAGATGACATCTTTTGCATAATTGCATACCGCATATAATAAGCACGAGCAGCACAGATAGAGCCCAAGGAAACAGACACAGACACACAGACACACACACACACACACACATATATATATATGTATATATATATATATATTTATATAGATAATATATGTATATATATATATATATATATGTATGTATATATATATATATATATATATATATATATATATATATATGTATGTATATATATATATATATATATATATATATATATATATATATATATATATATGTATGTATGTATATATATGTGGTGATGATAATTAATAGTTTATTAAATAATTAACGTTTATTTTAATATCGGGGATTGAGATAATTAAGTTAGTAAAGTAAACAATTAAATGTTAGTAACGGTTGTGCTTTGTTATAGATTTATTAAGCCTCTACTAAATATACTTGATTAAACTTGTGGTGATCAAATATTAATTGATTTGATTAATGTCATCGCATTTGGAGAATAGTGCTCAAATTTCTCTAAATGTTTTGACATTGTGAAGAATTAAGTTGAAATAGATCATCACATGTTATATTGTTAAAATATTGATAAATTAATATGCCTTATTTTGAAATAATTGTGAAGTGGCTGGTACGTAATATTGGCTGGTGAATTTTAATTCAAAGGTTGAAGAAATTTAGTTAAATGGTATAAGTTTTAGAGATATTCATTGTTTATCTTTCTTTCCCAAAAACTGACTCTGTGCTTGGTAACAAGTTCATATCGCTACCTCTGCTGGCCGCTGTCCTTGGTAATTTGATATGCCCGGTCTTCGCCATTCCTTCGTGATGCACAACAAAGCCCCCCCCCCCGAGCCAGAGAGGAGAAAGGATGAGAATATCAGAAGGTGCGGAAGGGTACAGCGTCTTGTGGATGGCGGCGTTTTCAAGGAGGAAATAAGGAAACAACAATGATGGTATAAAATAATAAAATGAAAAATCAACGATGAGTCGGAGAAAAGTATCCTTCGGCTAATTCAGAACTTCAACGTTTTCCTCGTCCGAAATCGACGGCGTGCGTGGGAACTTCTTACTTCCTCGCGGAATCCAAAGGAAGAGACGTAGCGTTGAACTCGGGGGCGGAGGGTGCGAAAAAAAGGAGAGAGGGACAGAGGGGAGAGGCTAGCCAAGAAGCTGGGAGCTGACCCGGAACCCATGATGGAGAGCGATGACTTGATTTTTGGGGGCCAGCACGCTATAGAAATGGCGCTGGCCTGGGGTTCCCCTCATGATTTTTTTTGGTAGAGTGCTGCAGCATTTTAATTGGGTAATATGATTTTAATTTCCTTTTATTTGTTTACTGAATTTTTCTTTAGCTTTTCTTTTGATTTTTTTAATTACTTTTTCATTTAGACGTGTTTTTTCTCACCAGCCACCATGATAATAACTGATATACTAATAGTAAATTGTACTGTAAGCAAGCAAGAATTTTGTGATCAATATAAGTTTATTGGGAGGAGATGTTGAATCCTCAAGAGTTTAAATCATTTTTTGTAAAGGTATTGTGTAATATTGTGAAGGAAATCGGAATGAATAAATTTGTTATGTTAAAGTATATCTTTGTCATGTCGGTCTTTGCCTTTCAGTTAATTTTCTAATTTCAGCCTTAGATTTTTTTTTTATTTCAGCATAGTTGAATTTTTTTGAAGCGTTTTTTTTTAGGTGAAGTAAATTTATTTTTAGGTGTACTCCAATGATAGAGAGGTAATTTTATTAGATTTAATTTCTTTTTTCGTTTAGACTCATTAACCACCACAGTGGTGCAAACAGTAAATCGAACCTAGGGTAAATTTTAATTATAATTTTGGGTTATTGCTACACACAACTAAAGTCTTTAAAATGTACTAACCACTATGGCAAATATTGTACTTAAATTTAACTGAAACCTAGTATTAATTGTAAATTGATTTTAAAGATTGTAAAGACCTATCCTAACATTAATTAGTAATTATAATATTAAAGATTTAAATAAACCCCCAACACAAGTTTATCGCAACATATATATATTTATATATATATATATATATATATAATATATGTATATATATATATACTATATATATGTGTGTTTGTATATATATATATATATATATATATATATATATATTGTGATGGCTCCAAGGCGAAGACGCTTCACTGCTGTGCCCCGGGCGATCACCTGCTAACTGTCCCGGCTTTGACTGGCCTTGACTATTTCCACAACCCAAGAAAACGACTCGAGAAGCGGAGTTTAGTGTTTCAAAAACACTTTATTCTTTTCTGGAAAGGTTCACAGGGAAATGCAGTGTACAAAAAAATCAACATACGCCAAGGCAAACTGCCTTTCGGTTTACACGACCCACAGCTGAAAAAACCGCTCACACTTCGACGGTCCTGTCGAACCACGTGGCCCGCTGACGAGATCACTTCAGTCCGCTGAAAACCCGGCGTCCAACGCCTCGCAGAATCTCCCAGCAAACAGCCCCCGTCGAGGGCACGCAGTCCCTTATATATCCTTGTTCCTTCGCTGAAACTCGTTCCTGGTGACGTCAAACCTGTTCGCGCCAAAAGGGACTCGCCTGAAAATTGTCTTTTCGTCCCCCACACATCGTTTGAGGACAAAACCCTTTCTTCACCAGTTTCACTTCTGGCACATTTTCGTAAACGTTATTCCCACGCTATTACAGCTTTCCCCCCCTAAAAAACTTTTTTATACTTCAAAAAGTTCAGAAGTTAGTCCCTTAAATGCGTTCAGCTGAAACACACTTCTAGAGAGGTATTTATATTGTCGACTTCTCTGGTCGTTAATCTTAGCAATTATACCCGCCTGTTTGAGGAACTACGCGTCTGGGACACAGTACTCAGGTTAAGACAAACTGCCGTGGGTTCCTTTTCATTTTTTTTCGACCGGAATGCAGGACATCGTTTTGTTCCCGCAAAACCACATAAGATTCACACTGAATCTATACACATACAATCATGACATAAGACATATGGATACATACACAAAAACAAAAAACATAAATAAATTTTGCACAAATCATATACATAACACAGAAAAATACATTTGCATAAAAGATAAGTACGCCCTCGACCATTACATGTCTTCTAGAGACGGCTAGAAATTGGTCACCTCCACCGACTCCAACCAATTTTCTAGATATCCCCTTAATTCATATGCCAGATCTGACCACAACGCCCCTTGTTTTCGCTGATGCGTCAAGAATTTCGTCCTCAAAGCGCCCGTGCCCAGTCTAAAGCGTTTTAACAGAAGACTTTTCATATAAGGATAGTCGTCGCCCTTTTCCCCTGGTTCCTTCACGATAATTTCGGCCATATCTGCCGGTAATAACGGGATCAATTGGCTAACCAAATCGTTTTCTGGTAAATTAGCCTTCTTTGCCTGTCTTTCAAAGATCATAAAAAACAAAGTAATGTCTCCCTCCTTAGGGTCAAATTTGGAGACTAGATCTTTTATGCTGTTCCTCGGACCCCTAGCCATCTCTGTGTTAGAGCCGTTCGAAATTACCCAGCTCGTCTCCGCCGCACCCTGTATGCGTAATTTCTCTAATTCAAATTTCCTCCCTTCCTGAATTTCTCTCGCTTCTCTTTCTTTCTCTTCTTTAATTTCTCTCGCTACCCTTTCCTTCTGTTCTAGAATTCCTTCTAGACACGCATTGGTCACTAGCTCACTGTAAGTTTTCGCTCCCATGATTCGTTGGGTAATTACTATTTTTTTCTCATCTATCGACGCCTCAACGTCCAAATCATCGGCCAAAGCCAAAAGAACTACTTTAGTCTGTTTAGTTAGAAGAGCTTCCATTTTCTGCAGCTAAAGACTTCCCACACTATACCCTAAAATCACAATTTCTTATTCTTAACCTAATGCCGTACACTGAATACACTCCCAGAAATACATATGTAATTTCACTTGCCCTACCTAACACGGAAATAAAGGACGGGTACTAGATATAACGACACTAAAATTATTATCTTAGAATCTTCACTTATACACATAAACTGGTACAATTAATCACAAGCAATCCTATCAAATTACATAATAATAGCTAGAACATATATCACAATATATTATCAAACATTTAAAAGAAACACACATGTATCACATTATATTATAGCATACAACATTCCAAACTGAAATTGCTTATTCACTTCTAGAATTATGACACTAATACAAATATACTATTTGAAATCAGCGTTTTGTCCCAAACTGAGTACATTTCCTATCAAACCTATGTTCTTCTAGAACCTAACCTGGGAGATTTATCCCAAAAGCAAACACTTTTCTTCTATTTTTGCACAACACGTGCCCGTGAGGTTCCCTGTGGATTTCCTCACCAAATTTTTGATTACTCGAATCACTTTTTAACACCTCCCCTCAGGGATTTATAACCCAATTACAAAAACCAGAAATACATTGAAACCTCTCTAGAAAAAGTTTCAAAATGGACTCACCTGTCCTTGTGTCACAAACAGCTTCAACCGCTGGTCAATTTCCACCCTAGGGTGCCTCTGTCGAGTCACACTCTTCTGGCTCCTTTCACTGTAATCCTGTGGTATCACTCTCCTTGTGTTACAAACAGCTACAACCGCTGGTCAATTTCCACACTGGGATGCCTCTGTCGAGTCACACTCGTCCGGCTCCTTTCACTGTAATCCTGAGGTATCACTCTCCTTGTGTTACAAACAGCTACAACCGCTGGTCAATTTCCACACTAATACTTGAGTCCGTGTACCTTATCTTCCGGCACAATATCCCACGAGCTGCCACCAAGCTGTGATGGCTCCAAGGCGAAGACGCTTCACTGCTGTACCCCGGGCGATCACCTGCTAACTGTCCCGGCTTTGACTGGCCGTGACTATTTCCACAACCCAAGAAAACGACTCGAGAAGCGGAGTTTAGTGTTTCAAAAACACTTTATTCTTTTCTGGAAAGGTTCACAGGGAAATGCACTGTAGAGAAAAATCAACATACGCCAAGGCAAACTGCCTTTCGGTTTACACGGCCCACAGCCGAAAAAACCGCTCACGCTTCGACGGTCCTGTCGAACCACGTGGCCCGCTGGCGAGATCACTTCAGTCCTCTGAAAACCCGGCGTCCAACGCCTCGCAGAATCTCCCAGCAAACAGCCCCCGTCGAGGGCACGCAGTCCCTTATATATCCTTGTTCCTTCGCTGAAACTCGTTCCTGGTGACGTCAAACCTGTTCGCGCCAAAAGGGACTCGCCTGAAAATTGTCTTTTCGTCCCCCACACATCGTTTGGGGACAAAACCCTTTCTTCACCAGTTTCACTTCTGGCACATTTTCGTAAACGTTATTCCCACGCTATTACAATATATATATATGTGTATGTGTGTGTGTGTGTGTAAGTAAAAAAATTATATATGTGATAAATACTTTCACCTATTAAATTTTTTTCTGGTATTCTCGGAATCTCTCTATGTTTCTTTTATTCTTCTGTTCTCCATGGTTTTACCCTTTTCTGCTTCACAAGCTAGCGGTTCCTTCCATCAGTAAAGGAATGACATCACACATTGTGCACCATTTTGTCTACCTTTGGCTTACCTTGCAGGCGTTCTTTTCCCTTTGTTTTGTAGGAGGAAAGATGAATTTACTCCCGATATTCAGTTTGAGCATATGTTACTTAAATTGATGGTGAACATTTTGTATTTCCATCCCCTTTATAAATTTCAAATATTTAAAATGAACCACTCTGTAGAATCGAAATGAACCGCTGCCGTAGTTTTGAATTTTTTTCGAAAGCTTAATTATCTTTATTGCACTTTAATGTTGCACCTCATTTAGAATAATAAGTTATTCTGTAATTTCATTTACTAAAAATCTAATTAGATTTAAAAATATGTGCATCTCGGGATAGAGATATGGATTATGAAAGAAACTGCGATGGAAATGTCAATCCGATTCCAGATGAGTGACACAATCTGGATTCCGCTCGTGACCAAAGCGACAGGTGGAAGCATGTAGAAACTGCCACTGTCATTTATGTCAGGAATATTGTCTCAAACCCGCGAAAGAAACCAAGGACAGGCCAAATTTTGAACTCTAAATGTTCTTATAAATCTGTAACAATGCATTGTCTTTTGAGTAATGATTCACAAATTCATACTAAGTACAGGAGCATTGTTAAAGAATTTTAATTTTTTCTTTTCGGAAATAAACATTAATAATGTTGTTATTAACATCATGCATGCATTGTGACTGTTTCAATGGAGCGATTATTTGTTCAGACATCGAAATAAAATAATAGAACATTTGGTAATTAAAATTTCGTTGATATATCGTAGCGAAAATAATTAGTATTTCTATTTATAGCATCGGCGTATTTGAAGAAATAAAAATTGATTGTTTTTATGAGGAATCTGTTTTTCTGTACCAAAGACCGGAAAAAACTATGGAATACATTGATCTGTAATCATCCGTTCGAATTGAAAAATTTAAAGAAACATATATAAAAGAATATAACGCATTTAGAATAAATCCAGTGATTAACAGAATAATATATCACAATAATAATATAAACTATTATAAGCTGAAAACGAAATGAATTAAAAATTCTGTCTTTGTTATGCAACTTGTTCATCAAGAAACCGGAGTCCATACATGAAATTTTTTTTAACGTAGGATTGCGTTCCTCCAGAACGGTCCTCCAGAAAGGAAAAATTCAGATGTCCTGCATCGCGAGTTATAATTTTGACAGCGCGCCAAACCCAGTCTGTATCGCTTGGGCAAGCAGTAAACAGTTAAACAGAAAAGTACCAAAATTCGTGAAAATTTTGACACACACACACACATATATATATATATATATATAATTTTATAATAACACATACATGCATATATAATAGGTAAGCAACGATAAGTAATTCTACGTTAATAACCCGAGGTAGTTTCGTTAGGAAGGACTATCTGAAATTTATATATATATATATATGTATGAAATTTATATATATACATATGTTTGAAATTTATATATATATATATATACGTACGAAGTTATAATTACACTTCTGAGGCTGATTTTGACCTAGCAAGCTCTCAGTAATAACGCATTTTTAAATACCTTTGAACTAGCTTTAAATTTCGAACGTAACATTTTTTTCAAAGAAAAGTAATTCTACGTTAATAATCCGCGGTAGTTTCGTTAGAAAAGATTATCTGAAATTTATATATATATATAGGTATGAAATTTATATATATATATATATATATATATATATATATATATATATATATATATATGCGTATGAAGTTATAATTACACTTCTGAGGCTGATTTTGACCTAGCAAGCTCTCAGTAATAACGCATTTTTAAATACCTTTGAACTAGCTTTAAATTTCGAACGTAACATTTTTTTCAAAGAAAAGTAATTCTACGTTAATAATCCGCGGTAGTTTCGTTAGAAAAGATTATCTGAAATTTATATATATATATAGGTATGAAATTTATATATATATATATATATATATATATATATATATATATATATATGCGTATGAAGTTATAATTACACTTCTGAGGCTGATTTTGACCTAGCAAGCTCTCAGTAATAGCACATTTTTAAATACCTTTGAACTAGCTTTAAATTTCGAACGTAAAATTTTTTTCAAAGAAAAATTCCAATTATTCTAGTAATTTTATCCATACCAATTTTTATAAAAACTCATATTTGAGGGAAATTATTCATGATGAAACATATTTAAATAAATAAATTAAGGAAACTCTGAAATTCTGTTTCAGGAAAACACCAAAATTCCTGGGAAAAAAATTGCGGCAGATCATTACACACATGTACTTTTCGTTCGCAAGTAACTTTTTTTTCTCCTCTAAACTAACAAGTTCGATAATTCCTGTTTACGATTCACAGTTATTTCCTCTTTATTTCACTATTCATTTACCTCAACTCCAGTTAATCGAAATTTCGGAGAAGAAAGTTCTTTTCAGTTTGTTTTTCTCCCATAAATAATTTTCCAGATTGAAATCACTGATATTCATTAGTCCACTAAAAGTTCCTTCGATGGTAATTAGGATTAAAAAACGCGCACCTGGCATCCCACTGAACTAAAGCCGTGATTAATTTCTACGTGTGCAGGTGAGCATTTATCGTTGAAACCAATAATTAGGGAAAACTACCGAAATTGCGAAAAAATATCACGAAACTGTAAAAAGAGAGTCAATAACGTTTAAAGTCTGTTTGTGAATTTCGGTGCCATTAATCTTCAGAGTTTACAAAACTTACTTTTCTATCCGAAAAATGGGTTGCATAAATCATGCTGCCATTCCTATTTATTTATTTGTTTACTATTATTATGACTTTCAAATAAGCGCGGATAAGTCCTAGATTTGAAATGAAAAGTTTTGCAATGAATATTCGGTAATATTCATTGCAAAACTGAATAAAAATTCTAACCTTCCAGGGTTTTTAAAGCAACATTATTCAATTGATTTTTAGCAAACTGTAAAGTTTTTGTTTCAATGAAATGTTAAAACTTAAAATGTTTTATTTCCTATCAAAAGTGATTCAATGTAACATAAATGAAAGTAAAATTAGTTACCAATAGGCCTTTAGTTTAAACTATATAGATACGACAGCTCAACATAATACGTCGACCACAGCGTTTTTAGATACGACAAAATATTTCTGTGCTGTTATAATAAATGGAAGTAATCCTAACACCCTTTCGATCATTAAATATATCTCACCTCTGCTAGAAGAGTGTTACATCTCCAAAATTTTCGATTTTGAGATAATTGCACCACAATGCTCTATATGAAGTGATTCTCATTCTCGAATAATGTTATAAGCCTAGTACCTACACAATCTCCTAGATGGCGTTTATTACCCTCTTCCACAACTAGGAGGGGGAACTTGCTCGTGCGCGAAGAATGAAAATAAGATTTTTGTCTGTGCCTAATGTTGTTGTATTAAAATGTTCCTGTAATAAAAATGCTCATTAAATTTTATCTGGAAAATAAATGTTTTTATTTGGAAAATAAATTTGTATTTTTTTCTAACCTGCTGTTCATGTTATCAAGGTTTTTTCTTTGTATTGGGAAAAGTTTAGATAGATAATGCATTAGCATAGAGATATGACAGCATTCCCTCAAGATTTTCAGTCCATGTTGGCAAAATGAGGTTACTAGAAGAGAGTTATATATTGTAATTAAAATTCAAAATCATACTTTGAAAATTGAAAACAACTTTAATAGTATATGGTTTTGCCTTCTGAAGTGATTTGAACAATAAGTTTTCCCGAAATTATCATACGCATTCTTAAAACAATAAATGAAATTTTGACATATATCTTCTTTAGCTCTTCCTGAAAATATGGCTATTTTGATATGTAACACTCTTTTAGCAGAGGTGCGATATGTAGGGCCGAGGCAAAAAAGCTCAATTTATTTTCAAGGTTTAAAGCTCTTTTGAATCAAATAACACAAAGGTTTTGTCTACTATGATAACTTTGCCAAATAAAATATTATTATGCTATGTCCTACCGTACACCAGTACCTTAACGATGTTTTATTTCGGAACAGAATTTTGCCTTCCTTAAAGAGGATATAACAAAAATTCATATAAATATTATCTGTCGTGCTGCGATCTTTCATCAAACTACCTACAGTATTTTTGATTTTGTGTAAAAATTCTGATCCTATTTTCCTCGAAGCAAAAAGGAATCTGACAAAAAAATGACACGTTTGCCTTTTATTTTATTGTATTTTAATTTTTATATATTTAAGATTTTCAACCCCCTGAAGGGAATTGAAAATTTCATTCATAAAACATTCTGAAATCCCGGATTACCTACTCAATACTGTATTCGTCACATCATAATTCCAAGCGATTCATTCTTACTCGTATGTTAGAAATTTTCAACTAGCTCACTTCTAGTGGTGGTCGTACGGTCCACCAATTTGAAGGGGTTGGCCTTCTGAGAGAATATCCTGAATAAACCGGAGTACGTCACCTAGAGCTAAAATGTAGAGTTCTGGTAGTAATTACCAAGGCTTAACTGGATCAGGTAAATTCTTGCCTTAATTGCTGGCTGTCACATATCACCGGAATAGTGCAAAAAAAAATAATATCATTTCGTTCGGAGTGACGTTTTGTAGCAGACACGTGAATTACAGATGAAAAACAAAGTTCTTTTTTTCCCTTCTAAATTTTATTTTAACGTAGGATTACGTTCTTTCATAACGGTCCTCCGGAAAGCAAAATTTCAGATGCTAAAACCGCCCGTCCGTACCTCGCGAGGTATAATTTTGGCAGCGCTCCAAACCCAGTCTGTATCGTTTGGACAAGCAGTAAATAGTTAAACAGAAAAGTACCAAAATGCGTCAAAATTTCGACATACATATATGTATATATAAACATACCTACATATATATAGATACATATATACCTAACACATACATACATACATATATACATACAAAAGAGGTAAGCAACGATAAGTAATCCTACGTTAACAACCCACGGTAGTTTCGTTAGAAGAGACTACCTGAATTTTTTTTTCTATTTTACGCAAATAGATTATATATAAATAGATTGACTTGCATCTACGCACCAAAATAAATTAATAGACAGAAGAGTAACCCAATAAAGAAGTAAATGAGCGGTCTTTCCATGAAATACTACATCTGTTTCTAATTTATTCCTGGAGTAGCTGTCCTTATTCCTTACCAATTGCCGGCTCTGAAATATGAAATACCCGATTGCTCCTCCGATTTCAGTTTCAATTTGAGCAAGGCTGCAGTATTCGGTCAGATTGCTTTTAGTCATTACGATTGTTTGCTTTTGGATTAAAAGTAGGCGTTTTAAAAAGAAATGAAAGTCCTTCAAAGCTATTAGTAGTGAGACGAAAAAAACGAAACTTGCAGTTCTGAAGAAAAGATTCCATTACTGAGAAGAGAGCTGTATTCGTTTTAATAAAATTATTTCTTATGATCACTTGGGTAAACATTTTATTTATTTGGCATTATTTTTTTCGATTCTGGGATCTTTTGAAAAGCTTTTGTTTGTTGGAAATTAATTGGATAGATTTGTATGAGGACAAATCAAAATTTCTAATTCGATATTATTCCACATTCTTCTAGCTTTCTTTGGTATTTCTGTAAACAATCCGCACGGATTAATTTTTTACGATAATCCGCATAGGGTTTTTTTTTCCCCGTAAGCCTATCTTGCATATTCTCTGCGATATAAAACGAATTAAACAAAAATTCGATACCTCGGATTAGGGTTATGGTTACAGAGGTTCGAATTTTTAAATCTAGTTATGAACTTTGATTTCATTCGAGTTATTTTTAAACGCTACATGAATCACAACAGCATAATGCGGAATAATCCGCTAGTAACAATTAAATTATTGAAAAATAATCGCAGCATGGCAATTCTGCTCGCTTTGAATAGTCCTAAAACGGTGAGCTGGACGTAGGTCAAATGGTACCAGAGTGTGTTGATGCAAATAGAGGTTTGTAGTCGTTCAAAATCGGCGGAAGGTCGCCGACGAATTAGCAAAATAGGACAGTAGTTCCATCGACCAACTTCAGACGACAGTCAAGGATTCGCAAATTATGAAGACGAACATCTCATAAGATGGCTTGAGACACAAAGATTTTTATTATTTATATATATTTGTCACTCATCTCTTTCTGTATATATACGAACACATATATATTATACACTATCTACCAATAAGTATTTGGACACCCATGCAAATGACGATATCTGCGGTCCTGATATACGTCATGCGATCCGCGGTTAAATATCATGTAGGAAACAACATTGGCATTAGTCGCATGCAAGATGCCACGAATTGCTGAGTTATCTGATTTCGAGAAAGGTATAATCGTCGGGTATCACAGAAATGGCCGATCCTTAAGGGACATACCTAGCGAGCTGAATTACCGAAAATCGACAGTGGCCTATGCTATTCAGAAGTGGAAGGTGAGCGGTGACTGTCGGAATGTATCCCAAGTCGGCAGACCCAAGAAACTGGGAGATAGATACCGACGGCTTCTGTCCGGAGAAATTCGGAAGAACCGCACCCAACCGATGGCCCACATACTCCAGGAGTTTCAACAGGAATCCGGGAGAGTTGTTTCAATGAATACCATACATAAGGAAGCACATCTGCTTGGTTTTCATAGTCATGCTGCCGCCCATAAGCCTTTGATCACAAAGTCCTAATGCTCTGCTCGGTTAATGTGGTGCAAAGCACGTTGAAAGTGGACCGTAGATCAGTGGAAATGGGTTCTCTGGAGCTACGAAACGAGGTTAATCCTCTACCGTTCGGATGGCAGGGTCTGGGTCTGGCGTCTGCCTGGAGAACGCCTCCTGCCAGAATGTATTGTGCCCACAATAAAGTTCGGTGGAGGTGGAATTATGCTCTGGGGGTGTTTCTCCTGGTACGGACTGGGACCCTTGGCCCCAATTCATGGAAAGCTCAACGCCAACGCCTACTGCACTATTTTGGATGACAGTGGGCTTCCTACGTTGTGGCAGTTTTACGGGTTGCACCCATGTTACTTCCAGGACGACAACGCCAGCTGTCATGTTGCGAGGTCCACCACGGATTGGTATGGTAATAATGGGTTTGACCGAATGGACTGGCCTGCCCAGAGTCTAAACCTGAACCCTATGGAGAAACTCTGGGAGGAGTTGGATCGCCGAATTAAGAGGTGCAACAACCGTCCAAAATCCGTGAAGTCCTACATGTCTTTTCCAAGCCGAGTGGAAGAAAATACCACCAGCCGTCATACAAGGACACTTGTGGAAAGCATACCCTGTAGGGTTGAGGCTGTAATTGCGTCTAGTGGAGGCACTACCAAGTACTAAATATGTAAAAATTTTGTTTTTCTTTTTTATCACAGGTGTCCAAATACTTATTGGTAAATTGTGTATATATACAGGTACCACTCGACTTACGAACATTCCGTGATAAGAACAGACTAGGTCGCAACTCAAATTTTGCTCGGAGCGTTTGCTTTACCACTTGAAAGTTCAAATTTAGAGGTAAGAAAAACAACTGTACACTGCGTGTACTATACGTATTATTATAATTTTTTCTAGGTTTTATGTATTACTAGCTGAAAACCCGCACTTCGCTACGGAGTACATTCAAATTAAATACAACGGTCAATGTATGAAATTAATGCATATATATATATATATAATAAATACGACGATCAATGTATACAATTGATGTAAAAAGAACAAAAAAATATATTTATAAAAAAATCGTAAGGGATATTTTTATAGACAAAATAATGTAGAAGAAAATATTCAAATTAAATCTAATAGGACATACTAAAGAATATAGTACAGTTAATATAGTACAGTTTGAGGAACGTATCTTTTACTGTATTTTAATATTTATTTGAATAATGTCCAATCGTGTGCCGCATTACCAAGAAAATAAATTTTTTTTGTCTATTTCGTTGTTATGCATGTGACGATAAATTTATTTAAAGTACCAGAAAAAGAAATCACGTGATCGGCATCTCTCTATACGAAAAAAAGTAACTCCCGCTGCCGCTGTCAAAAGCTTGTCACGCTATCTCCTCTAAAACCGCTGGGGGTATGGGGTAGAGAGCGGTACCAATGGATGCAGAAAAATGGGGGGGGGGGGAGACTAAATTTAGACATGTCTCATCTTCGTCGGACTGTAAGTTTTTTTTAATTTTTATGTTTTGTGGGAAAATATTGACTTTTTCATCTTCAGATTACGATAACTCTCCAAAAATGATCGTAGAATTTTGATCTTTTTACAGTCTAAGTCTACAGACATTTCTCTTTCAAACTAGACCTCATTTGTTAAAAAATATCTTAACAGACTAATATTTTTATCAAAAAATGAAACACAGTTTTTCAAGAAATATCGTCCCCTATGTGGATGTAATATCGATGCTCCTCGAGTTTTTATCTTACAAAGAAAATATTTGCATCATCTGGAAGCTGAAAGCTTTCTTATTCATATAAACCTCAATTCAAGTCTATATCTTAAATTTTCGATTTTTAATTGAATTTTAAAGCTGATAATCCAACAGTGATGAAATGCCCTTGGCATTAAGGGTGAGAACAGTAAATGGATGGAAGCTGATACATTGCCCGAGAATCATCCCTATGTATCTCGCTATTAGCCATAACAGAGGAGCGAGCGTAGCGAGCCTAGGGGCGAAGCCCCTAGTTTAATAAATTAAATTCTAAAATTAATCATTAAAAATTCACAAAAAATCACAAAATGGAGGTAAAGATTCGAAAAAGATTTCATTTTATAAGAATTTTTATGATCTTTCTTTGGGTGTTAATACGAATAACAAATTTTTCTTTTTGTGGGGGGGGGGGGGGACGACTGTAAATTAATAGTGCCTCTTATGAAAATTATCCCTCTCAATCAATCAATTCAAAGCCGTCTGTCTGGTGGACGGATGGCTCGAGCATAGCCGGGCTTCGCTCGGCTAGTATATATATATCCACGATAAATAAAAGCAATGGTTTAGCACGTTCACGCGTCTACCATGGAGTACGTAATAAATCCTTCTCTAAGGTCTATTGTTGGAAAATTGTTTGGTTAAGCGGTGTGGCAACACGGGTTTTGTTTCCTAGGTGAATAAGAGTCTGGAATAAAAAGTTCAGTTCTAAAGTTGGGTTTGATGTGATCGGTTGACAGTTTTTCAACAGGTGATTCTCCTTGTGGAAAGTTTTAGTGTCGGCTGGTTTAAGACGAGGTCCTTAGAAGGAGGGAAATTTAAGGTCGTATGCTACTTGTTAATAATTGTTATATTGTAAATAATTATTCTGTCTGAATTCCTCCATGTTAAAGAAAAGTTCTTAGGTGCTGGAATTGTTAGCTTCAAGCGAAGATTCAACGTTTTTATCTTGTCTACTCTTCTGCAAGTTTCGAGAAAGTGTACTGAAGATTTAATATTATATAAATTTCTATTATTGAATTTGCGGTAACTGGCATATTTATTTCTGTGTTTGAAATTTACTAATTAGAATATCTTCCTGTAACTCGGATTTGGTAAATATATATATATATATATATATATATATATATAAATCGTGACAATATTTATTCCTCTCAAATATACCTCTATGAAAATATCATAAGAAATATTGAACATTAAATTTTGTTCGAAATGAGCGTAATTTCAGTTTTTAATGTACCTGCCGTATCAATAGATCTATTTGCAGATTATTTCCCCCTTTTTTTGCATTGAAAAGATTCAAAATAATGTGTCTTCGGATTGTCTAAAAATTTAATTTTTAAAATTTTGAATCCCTGTTAAGGACATAATATTCCTTATCAGAGAACATTCTTATTCCAAATCATTTTTCGAATTTTTAATCTTAAATCAGAAATACTGGTGACGCTTCAATAAGAATAGAACGGTGTCCCAGAGCGAGATACATCTTTTCAATGGAGGCGAATCGGGATAAATTCCAAATCAAGGTGCGCAAACATAAGGGAAGAATTGTTTGATTTTAAATGCTTTAAAACAAGGAAAGAAAACTGAAGCCAGAATTTTGCATCCGGATCTTTAAATAAATCTGTCTTAACTGTTGTGTGCAGTTTGATTATTACAATTTCGAGCAGTGGCAATTTTCAGGGCTATTGAATCGATAGTCCTTTAAGAAGAAGCTATACAGATATTCCTCGATTTACGACTGAGATAGGGATCGAGAAATTGGTCGTAAGTCGAGTTTCAAACTTTTTATATGTACATACATGTATTTTTTACTTTCATACACATACATACTTAATTTAAAATACATTTTACTTTGTATAGAAGACAAATTATTCTTCGCCATGATTACTTATTATGTTAGTACAATCCATTGGTTCAGAATTTGCGACAGAAGATATGGTGAAAGTTTTTTTAACAAAGATAGTTTAAACAGTTTGATTTTTCTGTTCCTTGCATATTGTCTGGTAGCATGCCAGATTTTCCTGAATACGACGATTGACACTTATGAATCTTTCTTTATTAGGATCCACTGCTTCTAATTGTTGTAGTTCTTTATTAATATAATGAAAAGCTGAAGCTATTTCTGAAGTCAATGAAGGTTTATTTGATTTAGTGTCTGGATATCGAACTATTGCATCATATATTTTTATTATTGCATCATAAATTTTTGCAGTACTGCATAATATTGCATCATATTTTTAATAATTATGTAATACATGTAGGTATGTACTGTACATTCGAGGAACAGTATTTTTGAGTAAAAAAATGATTTTTTTTTTTAATTTAAAAATTTCGGTTGTAAGTGCGAGCAGTCGCAAGTCGAGCGGTCGTAAGTCGAGGAATACCTGTACTCATCACTGGTTTAATCTCTAATACTCCTTGGCGATAAACTAGTGGTAACCTTGGGCAGTGACGGGCTAGACATCTTTCTCGAGCTTAAGAGGAATCTTTTAGTTTTAAGAAGCTCTCTTTTATTACCTTGGCTTTGTTTTAAAGAAATTAAATGGAACTATAGGTACATTTCCTGACAATATCCTGGTATAATCGTTGAGGGGGGAAATGACTTTCAGAATTAACACATTTAAAAACTAAATTACCTTAAAATAATGACGGGAAAGAATAATGAACTATAGTGGCTTTGCATGAAAATGTATTAATTAATTATAATTTATTCATTCATAACTGAAAAAAAAAGGTTCTGAAAGTGAAGGTGATATCGTTCAATCGAAAAAATGTTCTCGTTTGATTGTACTGAGCAGTGATGAGGAAGAAATTTATTAAATTAAGGTCGCATTAAATGAAAATAATATTCTTTTGTTTCTTTTCGTTCTGTGTTATACATACATTCATATTTTTAATAAAAATTAAGTTGCTTATACGGAATTTAAAAAAAAAGTTTGTTTTTAATAAGTTTTCAGAACGTAACCCCCTTTTTTGAACTGTCTCATATAACACGGTTTCACACAACACGGCATTTTTTAGGAACCTATCTACCGTGTTATAGGAGGGTTACCTGTACATATTGAAAAAAAAAGATAAACTTAATCCAATTTAAATTAAATCAAGAATTGCCAAAACATAGAAAGTAGTATAGATTTTAAAGCTATCATAACTCATTGAATATAGCGACTATATAGATAAATTTGAACTTAAAGATTTTATACCATTCGTAATATAGTTTCAAAAGAGTTGACGAGTTCTGAAGTCAGATCTCAAAACTGAGAAGCCTCTTAACATCTGAAATGAGAGGGTTTTCTTGAATTTAACAATTACGGAAGAGTCCTCGAGCTTTCAGAATCTCTAATCTAGGGAATATAAACAACTTTATACCACAAGCATAAAGCGGAGATCCTAAAACAACGCTTAAACATTAGATTTTATAAATACCTATTAATTGAAATGCAGTCGAGTAATTTAAATTCCGCGATAAATAACAGAATGAGAACCTGTTACCCCTCGAAACCTTTTAAAATTTTAGAATATGGCTCTCAGAAATGATAGGCGATTTTTTGAGCAACCACTCTGATGCCTCTACAAGAGATCTTCATCATTTTAAATTCAGTCTTCAGGGACATGCAAAGCAACTTTTGGGATTTAGGACTTCTTATTTTGACTAATGTAATTCATATAAGGGATAATTAATGCGTACAGAGAGCATTTTGGATGAAAAAAAAGGTTAAAATGGAGTAGAATAGAAAAAAATATATTAAATATACTTAAGGTGTCATTAGAATATCCTATTCAAAGAGGTTTAAAGGAAACTTCCCAAAGGTTGTTCTCTGCGAAATAATTAGCAAGTTTTATTTCAAAGCTTTTAGGCAAAGATGAGTGCCTCTAAGTGATGCCAATAAATTAAGAAGGCTTTTAAAGTGGAATAAATGTTGGAAATTCAGATACATTTTAAGAAGTATTTGTTTCCCAAAACGAGAAAAAAACATCTTTCGACGGTAGTTAGGTTTCTTTAAAAAAATTAAATTGCAGATATCTCTTAAAGTGATAACGACATTTTCAAACGCTTACTGAAATGTTTCTTATTCGTAAAGCGTGGTGGCGGGTTAACATGAACGAGACTGAATAATTTATGTACAATTTAATGGATATTATTTTTAGTTATTGAGTTACACGAAAGTTAGAATTGAAGAAAATTAAACAAACATTAGTCATATATAAAATCTGTTAAAGATATTCATCACTATAGACTAACGAAAATGTGTTATCTTGGTGTAAAACTAATGCTTATATTTGTCTAAAAATTGAAAATAAATAATATCTCCCTATGGACACCTAAAGATATTTGATATAAACGTCAGTAAATTAAGCTTAATATTTCAAATTCAGCTCTTTTCCTTTAGGGGCCGAATAAACAAACAGTAACGCGGTAAGCCCAAGCAAGGTGTTTTGTCTTAAGTAGGTGTCCTCTTCCTCTGTTCCCGAAGAAATTTATAATTTCGAATTGGGCATTTTTGACTGTTAATTAAACTTTTTACAGTCTCTGATTTGTTTCACTGCTTATTTACATGTCTCTGTTGACTCGAAAATGAAAAGTTAAATTTCATAATATCTTAGCGCTAACCATGCAGACTATACAGGCGATACAGTAAAGTTAGCATTCCCATTGCTCACATTATTTTGAATAGGACCCGAACCTACGACATCAGAAATACGGAGCCACCGCAATAACCAACCAAGCACTTGACCCTTCCGTCAAAATTAGGGAATATCAGCCATCAAATACCATTCTTTACATTATCCCCAACGTTCTCTTTTGAGGCCATCGCACAAGATCCTGGTGTGTTTACTGCAATGATCTAGGGTAATGACCCAATCAAATTATCATTTATCAATAACAGCCTATTTTTCATCATATTAACTCCAGTTCTGAATTAGATAATCCCGAAAACTTCGCTATTTGTAGTTTCTGATATATTTTGGAAAAACAATTTATGAAGAAATATTGGGTACTTATAAAAATGGTGCAAAATTTTATATCTTTCACCCCAAAAGGATGAACATAAACAGTTGAAGGGAGACAGATTAAGGCTGCTGTGTTCTAACCCTATTAGGTTCGCTCACCGCAGTGATAACCTAAGGAGAAAATATATCTACTATTCCCAGCTTCATAAATGGTGATCTTTTCTGCACCTTGAAAGAGGATACATTTTATAAATTTCGTACACCAAAGGAATTGATGAGCGTTTAAAACACACTGTCCCAGATTCCCCCCCCCCCCCCCCCCCCCCGAATAATTTAAATTTCAAAAAATTGAATTTCTTTTTAAAACAAAAAATGTTCCAAGGTGTAAAATTTCTTTCTTTATTACTGAGTACAATGCTTGAAAAAAATCTTTAAATCCAAGTCGGCAATCCTTGGACACATTTCCTCCATAGGTTAACATTGAGGTGAGCGAATCCAATAGGGTTACTACACAACAGCTTTAAAAGTAACAGAACTTCATTTGATACTTTATTATCCTTTACACTTAATACTAGACTCTACTGACTTAATGACTCAAAATATTACAAAAGAGTCGTTATAAACATCATGTCATTCCACGCTACGTCGTGTAGGAAATATTCTTCAAAAGTTTCACACCAGCGGCAGTATTAGGGAACAAATCGGCTTCAAAACTACTTAAGAAGTCCCTTTGATAACGTAAGGAAAGAAATCCCCGGGGAATCTTTATTGGAAACAAATAATTACACCGGTATCCTCAGAGAGGAAATAGTAAAAGCACGGCACGGCTAAATTATATCAATAAATTTCTCATTCTCTTAAAAGGCAGAGTATTTGAGAAGTCAAAAGAATGTCCAGCAGCACCAAGTTCAAATAACATCTTTTTTTCCATCTCGTCGTTTATTTCGGCTGTTCATTATCAGAATACTTCTCGTTACATTTATATTTTAAGTAACTTTCAAGAATGCAAATCTAAGCACGAGAGAAAGGTTATTAAATGTTCAATGCGCGGGAGCAGTATTAATGAATTTAGCACAGGTTTAAAACTCTCGATTTCTGCTTTGTACCTTACGACTAGCAATACTGCTTTGGAAATTCCTCTTCAATAACACAATCCTAAATATATTAAAAGTAATAGCGTAAATATAAATCATTTCTCCTATATTTTTCAAAGGCCTTTTTGTTGCAGACAGTAAAATATCTCATTACTTAATCAAAAAGGGCTGAACATAAACAATTGAAGAGACACAAATTAAAAGTAATAACATGGATTAAAGTCATTTCTCCTATATTCTGGAAAAGCAATTTCTCACAGAGAAAATTAGTTGCTTGGTATTTTAAAAAGGATAGATAAATGAATGTTATGTTCTTTAATGCAAAATGCTGAACGTATAAACAATTGAAGAGGCGTAAATTAAAAGTAATAGAATGGATTTGAATCATTTCGCTTGTATTCGCGTTTAAAGTTTCTTATGGAGCATTTTAATTAAACGTATTAAATGCAGGAGCATTATTCTTACACTCTTTACTCAAAACTTTTGAACAGAAAAATTGAAGAGACACATATTAAAAGGAACAGCTTAGATTTAAATCATTTCGCCTGTATTTTGGTAAGACTTTTCTTCAGAGAATATAAATCTCGTTAGTACGAGAAAACTATTAAATGCTTTATTATATAATATAAAATTTACTCAAAAAGGCTTTTGAAGAGATGTCTATGTTATTATACTATATATGATGGATTATTGTATATTACTGTTATTCTTAGGCTAAAAGCATGGATTTAAACCATTTAGCCTGCATTTCCAAATGAGAGTTGCTTATAGATATGTAAATTAATCACAGTAAATGTGAATATAATAGAGCTAAATATATACAATGAAAGAGACATATAAGGAAAGAATATGGATTTATACATTTTGAAATAAGAGTTTCTCACTGTGTAAAATGCCAGTTTTATTATTTTAAGACATAGTAAATGTATGAATGTTATCCTAAATCTATTACTCAAAAAGACTTAACATTATCCATTGAAGTCACGTTACAGGAAGAATCATTTAGGTAAGAACAAAGTATTATTTATTTTTAATTGATAGTAACATTGCATGATTCAAAGTTTAAAGAATACATATTTTATCTCCCTTACATATTTTATTTCGAGTCATCAGGTTTTAATTTAATATTTTATTTTTGAATAAAATTATGTTATTTTAATATGATAAATATTTTTCTCGTTTGCCTGTGTTAAATACCTTTGGCAGAGCAGTATCTTTTTTAAATTGAAGATTATAAAGGTTGTGAGAATAATAAATTCAGCTTCTTTTATTTTAAATAATTAAATGAGTATTGGGATAACTTTGTTCTTACTTTAACATTATTTTAGACTTTATTCTGTGAGTAATTATTCTACCCACTTAGTAAATTTGATTGAAAAATTGGAATAATGGATGCAGTAAGTTAATAGATCCTCAATCAATTTCAACTCCACCAAAAAACAATATTTTATTTTAAATCTTTCAACTTGCGTTTATATAATATGAATTACGGAAATTTTTCATTATTAAAACGAATGCAATCCACTTAATCTGATCTTTGTTTAGAAAATTGTTAAAGAAAATTAAAAGAGAATGGGGGATAAAAGAAACTTATTTTCCCTGAAGAAAAAAGCATATGCACATTTTTCCTCCGATAAAAACTATGAAGAAATCAAAAAGAAAAATTTTCCGTGAAAAAGAAGTATTTTTTAAAGAAGTTTTTAAACGAATAATTTGATTTAAAACAGCATATTTCCAGCGTATTGAATTACTTTTTAAGTAAATAAGTTACCTCTTTTTTATTTGATGTCAGCGGATTCCCACGTAATATCTATAATTTAAAAATTCGCACTTTCCAATTAAGTCTAAAAGATTACGAAATACCTCAAATAAACTTAAATTTTTGATGGAATCAATCTTTTTCAATACATGGCAAATCCTTTTTTAGCAATTATAAAAGGAGAACAAAACAAAATCAGAACATAGGTGGAACTCGGCTGGGTGCCACCTATGCTCTGCCGCCTAAGACCAGGTGGGTCACAATCGGCAAGTCATGCATTGCTCAGGCTTCTATGGAATCCAGTTTTGAGAAAGTTTCAGTCGGGTAGCGCTACTGTGCATAACTGATGATAGAAGGCATTTGGTGGCGCTGTTTGACTGAGATAATCTTAACACCCTCTCTCTACCTCGATACCATATTTTTTTTAAATTTCTAATGGCGGGTTACAAGACTAAACAATAATAATAATAATAAAAATAAATAATAAATAAAAAATTCAGGTAGTCTCTTCTAATGAAACTACCGCTTGTTATTAACGTAGGATTACTTATTGTGGCTTACCTCTTTTGTATGTATAAATGCATGTATGTGTTATGTATATCGCTCGCTCCTTTCAACAACGTCATATCTCAAAAATCAGCAATTTTTAGTTATGCCTGTTTTCAGAATGTCCTGAAAGAGTAGTATATATTTGCAAGATCTTTATATCTCACCGCTCAATATTTAGTCGCTAGAGAGCAGAATTAAAATTTATTTTCAATACATTTCAATGTACTTTTCAACTTTCAAATCACTCTCCTGAAAAATATTGTTTTTTGAGATATGACGTTGTTGAAAGGAGTGAGTGATATATGTATCTATATATATGTACGTATGTTTATATATCTACATATATGTATGTAAGAATTTTGAGGCATTTTGATACTTTTCTCTTTAATTGTTTGCTGCTTGTCCAAGTGATACAGACTGGGTTTGGCGTGCTGCCAAAATTATTACTTTCGAGGTACGGGCGGATGGTTTTAGCGTCTGAAATTTTGCTTTCCGGAGGACCGTTATGGAGGAACGTAATCCTACGTTAAAACAAGAACACACAAACAAAAGAGAACTAAAACGTGCATGAACCCAAATGTTTCCTAGCTATCTAATATCTTTACCACACTGGAGCTGGAGATAGAGCGGGACAATTCAGTATTAGGATCAAGTCCGTTTCTTCCCGTCGATTCCAGAGCTTGCAAAAGGGTTTTGAAACGATATTTATATAGCAGAGATATTTCGTAGGCAATTCTAGCCCATAAATAAGCGAAACCTCTATAGTATAGAGGTTTCGCTCATCTACGAGTATCCAAAAATCTGTTTGTGATATTCTTGTTTTCAGTTGTAGATCAGACTGAAAATCTATTATTTCCATCTCTAAATTAGTAGCTTTTTTTATTTATCATTTTTGCATTTTGTTGTGATGTTTCAGAAATATTAGTATTAACAAATGGATTTAAAATAAAGGAAGCAATTGGCTCAATTTTACGAATATCAGAAAATCTAATTTCAAAATAATTTTTGAGCTCACTGAGAGATTCAAAATATTTATTTGTTTCAATTTTCTCATATTTCTTATCGTAGTACTCCAAATTTGTAAAATGACCAAAATTACATCCCTTTATTTGGGCCCTCCACGAATTTAATTTTGATTTAAATGCGTTGATACTTCCTATTAATTCAATAATAGATTTTCCTTTTCCCTGAAGTTCAAGATTGAGTATATTCATTTTAGTTGTTATGCCTGTAAGAAAGGCTAAATCATATAACCAGCTATGATCACTAAGTTCTACGTAATTTTCGTTTCTAGACTCTATAAGCTGTTTTATCTCTGGAAGAAGCTCTAAAAATTGTTGCAGGACTTTTCCCTTACTAAGCCACCTAATTTCAGAATGTAACATTAAAGTTCCATACTCAGCATCAAGTTCATCGGTCAGTTTTTTGAATAATCTGCACTGAAGTGGTCTGGCACGAATAGAATTGACAGTTTTTAGAACAACTCTCATTACGTGTTCATAATGCAGGACTTTTGCACAGAATACCTGTTGATGTATGATACAGTGGTAGTGAAAAAAATTTGGAAACTCAGCATCGTTTTTACAAAACGTGATGAAGCCAACAGCAGAACCAATCATGGCAGGTGCGCCATCTGTTGTTATGGATACAAGTTTTTGAAGCTGAAGATTAATTTCTGTAATATGATTTTTAATAACTTGGTATATGTCGTACCCACGTGTATTCCCTTTTAATGACAAAACTGACAGTATATGTTTCCTTTGTTGAGCAATCATTGAAAACCATCCTTATAAAAATATTTATTTATGCTACATTACAGATATCTGTTGATTTATCCCACTGTAAACTTAGAAAAACACATTTTTGTAAATCATCTTTTAATTGTTCTCTGATATTCCCAGACGTTGCTTCTATTCAACAAGTTACTGAATTTCAGGATAATTGAACTTTCTGGATAGCTAACATAATTTCATTCTTATTTTTAAATTCTTGAAATAATATCTCTGATGCAGCAAGCATTAATTCTTTAATTATGTTACCATCCTCAAAAGTTTTTTGTGCATTGCAAGTATATGTGCAATCTTAAACGATGCAATAGTAGCAGCTTTTGATTTATTCAAGGGGCCTGGTAAACAAAGATTGTTGGGCAATCAATGCGGTTTCCATTTCTTTCAATTTACATTTTCTTAAATTGCTGTTAGGAGGATATTCAGTATCATATTTTTTATGAACTGTTGTGAAATGTCGTTCTACGTTGCATTTTTTCCCAACAGTCACTGTTGAACCACAAATCAGACAAATACATTTGTTCTTAAAATGTATAAAAAAATATTTCTCTTCCCATTCTTAATGAAAATTATAGTTGTACACACGTTTTTTCTTTTTCTCTGGTTCCTGTGCCGACATGATTAGGGTAACTACAAAGTAATTGCTAATATATAATAATGACTAACATAAATAGAACAATATTTTTATACCTGGGTGAAACCACTTGTTACTTCATGCACAACTTCTGATAAATAAAAGTTCTGTATATAAACGTATTCCAAACTCAACGAACCTATCTCACTGCCCTCTCCGTAGCTTATGACCAACGTCACGCATTAACAAACCGGCATCGGCACATTACGAAGAGCGCTTAGGGTGATGCTGTTATGAAGCGAAAATATTCCTGGTCAGTGGCATAACCATGAAATAAAACCGAAAACTATACAAATAATAAACCAAATTAATACCTACAATTAATGTATTTTCTTTCTATACATATAACTGTTAAACTAAAGAAATGTCTGAACAACTATGGCCATTAACAGCGGTATTGTATTTTATAGATAGAGCAAATAATTTTTTAGCTATTTCATGCCCGAGTTGATAAAATGAGCGAGCCACATCAAAACTTGCCGCGAGCCACATGTGGCTCGCGAGCTACGGTTGGGCATCCCTGCTCATACCATACAGATTTAGCTATACATACCTTATAGATTTAGATTTGATACGGGACAACAGGTCCTATTTCAAACTAGCTCTATGATCGTATTCTTGATTGGATCAGAGATGTTTCAATAGGCAATTGTAGCCCGTCACTAGATGAAACCTCAATACTATATAGATTTAGATTTGATACGGGACAATAGGTCCTATTTTAAACTAGCTCTATGCTCGTATTCTTGTTCTCCTATTCTCGTATTTAACCCTTATTTTCTTTTTGCTTTTGTGGTATTAAAATTTTTTGTTATGTTTCGCCGTGCATCAGATTATTTTAATTATTCTTTGACTTACCACTCAAAAACACTTTCGATTTTGCAACACCAGCCCCTCATTTTTAAGGTTTATTTTGACAGTAGGAAGATCTATCTCCCTGTTTCAATTGCAAAATCATTACACGACTAAATCTGCAATAAATAGAAACAATTTAATATTTAATAATAGTTCATTGTAGTAAAAATATTTTTCTTAATAAATCATTAAATTTTAAGGTTAAAATATTGAATTATTTAAAGAAGTTGCTCTGAAGCTAACTTTAAAACTATTTTTTGTCAACGAAGAGTTAATTTCAGACCATTAAGGACTGGAAACATGAAGTAATGTCTCTGTATAGCACGAGATTGTGTATATGAGACATCCATTTTAATGTCCAGTCGCATCGTTAAAGCGCCTACTCTTGTTGAATCAGCGCTCGCCAACTCTTTCTCGCATAAAAACATTTTTTGTCAGACTTTATAGATACTTGATCGGAATAGCAATTTCGAACAAGATTTTCGTGAAAAAAATTTTTCGTGAATTTTTTGTAAATTATTTCGATAAAGTCAAATTTTCGGCAAATTTTCCCTAAAAAATTATATACGATTTTTAAAAATATTTCAGCAAAGTATTTTTCTTCAAAAAATGTAAGAACGTTTCCTTATAATGTACGCCGCGAAAAACAGGGAGACAAAGAATGATCCTCAAGGTGTTAAAATTTGAATTTTTAATATTTTATTGCAGCTGTGCAGCTTGTTTATTTTCTAAATCATAGTTTCGATTTTTTAAACATTCTTTTTTGATTACCCTATTTATCGTTTAAATTTATTTTTAAAATAATGTTTTTTCTCTTTTTCGCAGAGTTCAGTCTTTAATAATATTGTTTTAATTAATTATTTGTTATAATTAATTTTTTTATCATGATCCTTTATTGATTTTCTTTTTAAGTTTTAAAATTCAATGCACAACCGTAAATGCAAAAAGCGTACAGCAATGCCGGAGTTTCAGTAACTCTAACATTTTTGTATTTTTTATTTTATTGATTTAAATATCAACTACTTTTTTAAAAATTTCTATACATTAAATTCAAAATTTTAAATAATGACATGCCCTTTGTTAGTAAATTTATTCTCTGAAATAAAAAGGCAAATGAGACAATATACTTCCCACAAAATTTTAATTTTCCTATGCGTAGGTGTAAATCAAATTGCAGAGAATGAAAACTTCTCTCTCATGAACAAAAAAGAATTAATGACTATTCTAACGCCCAAAAGATAATTTAAAACTCCAGTGGCATTTATTGAATCGCACAGAATATTGAGAATTATCAGAACAAATTGAATGCCCTCGTAAATATGTTGTGATACATATACACAATGCATTACAGCTTTTACAAATGTCACTGAATAAAGCTAATTGCAGCATAAACAGACTCTGCGAATTTGTATTTTGTTAGGAAGTCCCTTTGATTCACGGCATGGAAGATTTCCCCAGGGGGGAGAGAGAGCTACTCGGAACAAATAACTTGCTGTATCGAAGTAATTCGACGAAAAGATATCTATGAATTATTCACTGTTATGAGAGGGAAAAATGTTTTTAAAGTTTAAGCGTATCTGTGTAAGAGCTTCATTTTTGAAGACAAAAGTCTAACTTACTAAGGAGTTTAAAATCATTTTCTAGAAAAGAAAAACTACAAAAATGTTTCGATTTGTAACAGCTTTTAGGAACAAAGTAAGGGTTTTACTTTCATAAATATTGTAGCATCCATTTCATGAAGCATCATAGGACTTTTAAGACTTGCTTTTGACTTTTTCTTTTGTTTAAAAACAAAACACAATTTTTTTTTTGAAGACAAGAGTCTAACTTACTATGGAGTTTAAAATCATTTTCTAGAAATGTAAAACTACAAATATTTTTCAATTTGTAACAACTTGTAGGAACAAAGTAAGGGCTTTACTTTCCCAAATATTGTAGTGTCTATTTCATGAAGCTTCATAGGACTTTTAGGACTTGCTTTTGACATTTTAATTTTTTTTTAAAACACCGTTAAAAATATTTAGGAATATAACGCTACTCTTCTTGTCATATCACGTTCAGTATCGTAACTCAAATTAGAATATAACTTAAACTTTAGTAAGTGATCTCAAAAATATACGTTCTTTAAAAGTCACTGAGGAAAATAAATTAAAGTATTACGGAATAAAAAAAAGAAGAAATTTTCCCTATCTCATGATAACTTTTAATTAATTTAACAGGCATAATAATTAATTTAACAGGCATAATAATTAAGTTAAAAATTAGGTCACGTTTTTTAGACTAGCGTCTTTGATGTACCCGTAAGATATATTCGGTGTTTTAAATTCAGGACCTTCGGGTAAATGAAGCAACTATTTCGAATAAACTTTATATTTTTACCTGGATTTCTTTACAAGATGAATAATGAATATATTTAGAATTAATTTCTCTCTGCCAAATTTAAATGAAAAAAAATAATGCTAGTTTTTATCAGCTACGGACGATGACTTAGATTTCCTAGGCTAAGTTTCAAAAGGATTTCCCAGAGGTTATTTTAGGCAAAATAATTACTACTTTGAGCCAAAGCTTTCCGACGAGTACTTTTAAAGAGAAGGATTGTTAAATGCATATAAATCAAAAACTGTTTTTGGAATAAACAATTCAGTTTTACTGGTAAATCACGGAACATTTTTAAATTCTGTAAAGGAGTAAATTTATGACTGTTGTTGTATCTTAGTTTTATTGCTTTTGAAATATTTAAGTAGAATTGTGATGACAAAAAAGGTGAATATATCTATTTATTGAGTTTAGAAGTTACTGAAGTAACCGAAAAAATTCCATAAGAAATTAACTGCCCTTAAATATTTGTTGGGGTATATTTTGTGTGTGTGCGTGCAAAAATTTATTTTAGAGTTCAAGTTAAACAGATAAATAAATCAGTGTTTATAAAGTAAATGCCACTAATTTGAGTGTATACAGCTTTGAAACTTTCTTTGGCATCTACTTTGTCATACGGGAATTCTATAGGATTTTTTCAGTATTTGTACGTATGCATATGGCTCTGAATATCAGCATATCGCTAGAATTGAAACGAAAATCTGCAAGTCTTAAACTTTTGTATGTAAGCATGTTGTAGGTTCTTTTTAGTTTACTATCAGAAACTTTAACATAAAAAACACTGTAAATACATTTTAAATTTTTTTGACTAAATACTAAATGTAATTAAAAGTTATAACTTAAACATTTATCAATGATGTTTCTTTTCTTCACTTCCAAAGACTTGAGGTATATGATCTGAACCCTAAAGAAATATTTATCAATGATATTTCTTTTCTTTACTTCCAAAGAGTTGAGGTATATGATCTTAACCTAAAATATATTTTTCCCCAAAAACATGAATCCAAAAAATTGTACTAAATTACTGCTTAGGTGTAATGTAATCCAATCGAAAATTGTACAAAATATAAAGAAGTTTAATCATCAACTGTACACTTACGTTTAACTCACATTTTTGCTATCAGAAAACTTAAAGTATTGGAATCCAATTACACAAACGAAGTAATTACAAATAGGGAAACTCTTTCTGTTTTATTGAACAATTTGTCATAAACAATTTACAGAGGGAAATATGTTAACTTACTACTTACTAAAGCATTAAACCGATGCCTTTGTCAGAAAAGTGAACAAAGAGTTTTAACCAGAAGCTAAATTAATTTTAACCTACTTTAAGTTTTTTCTTAATTTCATAAACGAGATATTCCGTATTTAAGTAAATATGCATAACATTTACTATTATTATTTTTTAGAAACGATTTAATTGCAGAGACTTACAACATCTTTCAGTCACATGGGACCATTGAATAATGATAACTAAAATTTTAAAATTCGGCATTCAAATGCAAATTTGATACCTAAAGTCTTATATCACTTAATTTAACTCTGAAGGTAGTCGTACGGGCAGTATAAGTAATTTAAATACATAGGTATGTTTAATCTAATAGATAAGAGTATACAGCTCTTTATTACGATGATTTAATTTACTTTGAAAATATCAATCAATTAAGTTAATTTTAAGGTAAATGTAAATAAGGTAAAAAAGGTAAAATAAGGTAATCGTTTTATTATGAAGAAATAAGAAATTCGTGATTTCAGATTTTTTTTTCTTTCAGAAAACAGCCTTTACTAAAGACCAAGTGTTCATTTATTTCTCGCAAATTGGATAATAAAAATACCCTAAATGTTCATGCATTGGCGATCTCCACAGGAGGATTATCCTTTATAGTGCTTTAATAGTAGAAATACCTTACTTTATTCAGTATGATAAACAGTAAAACACCTTCACGTAGAATTTATGAAGCAAATTCATCTTTCTTCCTGAGGAACAGACAAATTGAATATCCTTAAGCAATGGAGCCCCGGGAATGTTGCCACCTCACAACAGAGAAATTGTGAAGATTGAAAGTTCCAACTAGTGAAGCAGGAAAAAGTTAGAAACCATGGAGTAAAGAAAACATGAAAAGTAGAAGGAGCCCAAATATTTCTCGGTTTATCTTGGCTCCATGTGCTTTACTTTTTTTCTACTTCTGGCTCCAGCCGTTTTACTCTTCCACAGTTTTAATAGCCTGAGATGGCAACAATTCTTGAGCGATTTTTTTTAAGCCTCGGTTTATTGCACAGGCATTCTCTCACCTTCCATCTCAGAAAAAGTGCTGAATTGGCTTTAGAAATAGGAATTCGGCTAATATTACTCAAAATTATGAATTCGAGATTTTCTATTCCTTGCTTTGTCTCACGAGTTTTGGTTCAAAGTTTCTTATAATCCAGGAAATAATTTCACCTTAAAAGGTGAATTATTTTCTGCTTAACTGAAGAACTGGGAAATGTTGAGAAAACTTCTATGAAACAGCGACAGCTATTGACTAAAGTATACTCAGATAAAATTTTAGATTTTACCAAAAATCGTTTTTTTTTTCAAAAACTGCGAAATAAAAACACGTATGCATTCAAGATGTGATAGTGATCGTAGACTTAAGATTCATCCACATCATGACATTGGCCATTTCTCAACAATATTTATCATTGATTGATCATTGTACGTTTCTGATAATGGATCAAGAAACCCGTGAGGAATAAATGTAGATTGATAATTGCTGTTGAATAGGATGTTGAATGTATTTATGTAACTGAGTGACTAGTTCTTCGAGGGTATTGTCTAAGGAGCTACTGAGGAATACATTATGTTTAACAAACTAGCATAAATATAAGTTGTTTTTTAACTGTTTGTGCCAATAACATTAGAAAAACGACTACTTTATATGCTTTATTTCTCTCTGCCCCCCCCCCCCCACACACACACATATATATATATGTTGGAACCCAACTCCGAAATCGGACAATGTCCGAAAAAAATGCTCACAACGCGAATGGAGGATCACAGACAAATGCGCCAAGTCCGAAATGTTACATCATTTCGGACACGGGTAATTTACAAATGATCATTTCGCGTATGGGTAAATCAGAAGTGCGCAGAGTATGAAACTTAACTTCCTTTCGCACTTTGAGCATTCTAAATTGCTCACTTTGCGAATGGGCAGTTGAAGAATGATCACAGTCAGAAAGCAATCATTTTTAACTCTAATTATTTGACTATATAAAATGAATGAAACGAGTTAAAAGATCATTTTAAATATATGTATTGACTATTTTAAAAACCTCACAGTTAAAAATGTATGTCCATAGCGAAAAAAATGAAAACACAGTAAAATAATAAATGATGGAAAAAATTATAAAAAATGCACTGTTACTTATTCTTGCAGAACTGTTATGGCACTTTGAGTTACATTTGATGCCAGTTGATAGGCACTTGCATCTTTTGCTGTCACACTGCTTTCTACAATTGCAGTGGCCAAAACCTTGTGATCTTCCTGATTCCAGGGTAACTGTGATTCGAAGTGAGTGTACGGAGCTTGGAACGTCTTTTTCAGATATGAAGTTGTCTCCTGTCAGTTGGAATTCATTTCTGGAATATAACTTCTCCAATATTCAGGATTTCGCACCGAGTTTGTATAGCCCATTATGGTTCACTTCCATTATCACAAGTATCACATTTATGGCGCAGCTCTTCCTCTGTCGAGTTCTTGAATCCATAACACAACGTTCTGACCGACACTCATGGACGGAAATTCAGCATCACTGCCTCTTAGCATTTAGTCCCCTTGATTTTTTATTTTTTTGGAACAATCAGCTCGTTTCTATTCAGTTAACTTCTTCCTTTTTTTTGTAAGATGGACACATCAGAGTTTTCAGAATCTGATGAATCAGTTTCACATTTACTTTCAGGAATGTTGGCCAAAACCTCTTCAAGTTGTTCTTCAGTCACAAGATCCGTTGAACTACACAATTCCTGGGGAAGTCCGTTAGTAAGTTTAACACCAAAAAGAGCTTCGTATGGGCTTCTGGTGATTCCACAATGGTAGGTACGATTTTTCTTATTTGAACGATTCGTAAGCCTTCTGCCCACTGACTTGTTTGATTGTCTTCCAAACACGTCACCAACAAATCACGAACATCTTGGTTTGCACGTTCGACGGAGCCTAGACTTCGGGAGTGTCTGGGTTTTCCATGAACAATTTTTGGTGGAAACAGGCAAACGTGGGGCTAGGGTTTTCATAATCGGGCTTGGCTCATTTATGGATGTGGAGGTGTTTCGCCCATCCTCCAAGTGTGAAATCGGACTTGACTCACTACTGATTTGCCCGATCGCGAATTGATGAAATTCAAGTGCACAAACTCTGAAATAATGTAACATTTCAGACTTGGCGCATTTGTCAGCGATCCTTTCACGATGTGAGCATTTTTTTCGGACATTGTCCGACTTCAGAGTTCGGTTTCAACATATATATATATATATATATATATATATAAGTGGTTATCATAATAATAGAAACATCTATCAATATTAGTGGTGTTAAAGAAAGTGCTTCGTATTCATTAAATAAAAGTCTCGTCACCGGTATTATTTTTTATGGAACATAGTGTATATATTGTTCTACTGTCAGGTAGCAGTAATGAAGCTATAGATTTCGTGCTGTTTGGGGGATAGCGTAAGCTGTCAAACCTTGCACACCTTACAGAGATGGCAAATTGTCTAAAGAACATCTTCAAAATCATATGATCTTGTTTATCCTATGCCTGCTGTCAAGCATAGAGGCAAATTTGTTAGAGTTTCGGCGGCCAAATCCTGGTTCTCATGGTTTTCAGAAGGGATCTATTGTAACCCTATAAGAGAGATTGACTAGGAAAGACTACGTCGAACTTTTAGTCAGCCAGATTAATCCTACGGTGCATACATTGTTTGTTGAGGGAGATGGCGTTTCGAGGATGATAATGCTCCTATTCGTACAGTTAGAACTGTAAGGTAATAGTTTTAGGAACACAAAGACTAAGTCAGACGTCTTAACTGGCCCGCAGAGTTAGTTCTCCGACCCCAATATCAGAAACTGCTGTGGACTGTTTTAGAGAATAGTTAAAAATAGATGACCAACGCCAGCACCTCTGCAGGAACTTTCATAATTTCTCCGTACAGAATATTATAATTTTCCCTTAACCACTGTTCACGACTTGTATAATTCTATTACTATTGAATTTAACCGGTATTACTTGTCAAACGTGGTCATACTCCATATTCATACAGGATTTTATTTTAATCCTTAGTGTTTCCATTGTTTTGATAACCACCTGCACACACACATATAAATATATATATATATATATATAATGTTACGTATTAGGGGCCAATTTGGCGTGTTATCACCAGCGCGCGATATTCAGGAGTTCTCGTGAATTAAAAACCATGGTTTATGTACGCTTACGCGTCTACCATGGAGAAAGTAATAAATTCGGATTTGGGTAATTGTTGGAAAATGGTTTAGTTGTGCGGTGTGGCATCACGGGTTTTGTTTTGCGAGTTGAATGGGAGTTTGGAATAAGAATTTAGTTCAAGCTTTGTCCTTGAAGAGAAAGGTGATTATTTCTATATAGGTATTTTATCATCTGGATTGACGGGAGACTTTGGCATAGGTTTCGGAGGCCTTGATATAGTTGTAAAAGGTCGTATGTTTTTACTTGCTAACTGTTATATGTGTTCTTAATTAAAACTGTTTTAAATCACAAACTGTCCAGAAAAATACGTAGGTGCTGAAAATTGTTGACTTTCAGCGAATATTTGCAGTAATATTTTTGTCTACTGCTGTAACTTGTTAAAAGAAGACTGTATGTTAGTTTTGCTGTTTATAAAATCTCTGTTTTTCAATTGTGGTAATTGGCATATTTATTTCATTTCTCGAATTCACTTGTAAAATAACTTTCCGTACCACGAATTTGGTACAATATATATATATATATATATATATATATATATATATATATATATATATATATATATATATATATATATATATATCGTACACTAGTCATCAAAAATTAAGGAAAAATCACAAAAAGATGGATAACACGTTCAAAACTAGCCAATCTGTTTAAAATTTTAATATGTTGTTAAGTAAAAGGTGCTGAAAAATACTACATTATGCAAAATAGTGGCGCTTCAGTCTGAATACGTCATTTGCGAGGAGCATAAAAGTGCATGTATCTGAGAGGCTGAGATTAGAAATCTGGCATAGCCAAATTGTAACAATGACCTCCAGGCATCATTTGACGGAAAAACTGCGATGGCGAGCTATTGGGAGACTAGAGGCAGGACAAAGTCAGACAGAAGTGGCCAGATGGCTAAATGTGAGTCCGTCTGTGGTTCATAGACTTTGGCAATAATTTCTAACCATGGATTCGGAATCTAGGAGGTTCAGCCAAGGACGGTCATAGGACAGCCTAGGACCCTAGCTACGCTTTTAACTGCTTTGCAAGAGCAATGGCTCTCACTTCCTACCGAACTCATAGACCGCATAACTGACAGCATCACATATCACTTATGTGCTGTATTGCTTCTCAGGGGGTTCATACGCCATATTAAAGGAACTTTTTCTATACCAAACTGACACATCCGATTTGTTCATTGTATACATATGCTAGTTTCTATAACACCATAATTGTCTGGCGATTTCTTTTTATGCTATTTTATTATACCTACCTATGTGTTGTATAATGTGTATAAGTTTCATTAAATTCTACGCCTAACTTTTTGAGTAATCGCTATTTTTGTGACTTTTCCTTAATTTTTGATAACCTGTGTGTGTATGTATATATATATATATATATATATATATATATATACATATACATACATACATACATCTGTATAAATGTACTTAGTACAGAAAGAAATAAACTTTATTTAAAATTCTAGACGGAAAATTTAAAACCATAGAGTTATTTACTTTTTTCGCATCGTGAGCAAAGCATACTGTTAAATAAATAAAGAAAAACCCGAAGAATACTTAGGGAAATAATTATTGCATTACATCAAATCTTTTAAGCAAGGCATCTAAAAGCCGAGTGCTGTTCAGTGTTATCTATAAATTAGAGAAGCTTTTAAAAGAAAATAAATGTCTTAAATCCAGAAGTACTTTTAGAGAGTACTTCTGTTTTGCGCTAGCCGAAAAAATTATATGTCTTTTAGCTGCAGTTAATTAAATTGCTTTAAAAAATTATATTTTAGATATCACTTGATTAAATAACGTTACGGGCATATTAAAAAAATTGAATTTGTTACGTTTTCGAGTCATTAATTGGCAACTGATTTTCATAGTACGTAAAAACGAAGTAGTAGAGTCTTTCATAGAAATTCCGAAAATAGAACTATTAATTAACATTTAATGGGATATGCTAATAGACTTTAAAATATTTAATCTCATAAATATTCAACAATGCGAATTTCATTTCATAAATTTAATTAGTTCAAAACAAAGTTTAAATCAATTCAAAATGTTGGGAGATATTTCTGTGTTTTTGCTAATTGAAACATTATTTTTAGAAAATAATTTGTCACTGTAAATTTCAAGGAACTCAAATGCATCTCTAAACGTACCTCAAATGTTATAAATTTAGGGCGCTAAACAAACACACACACACACACACGCACGCGCACTAGCTGAAAACCCGTATTTCGCTCAAATGAAATACAACGGTCAATGTATGCAATTGATGCAAAAAAAAAAAAGAATATATATATATATATATATATATATATATATATATATATATATATATATATATATATATATATAAATCGTAACGGATATTCTTATAGACAAAATAATGTAGAAGAAAACATTCAAATTAAATCTGATAAAACATACTAAAGAATATAATGCAGTTAATATAGTACAGTTTGATGAACATTTCTTTTACTGTATTTTAATATGTTTTGGATAATGTTCAATCATCTGCCACATTAGGAAGAAAAAAAAATATTTTTTGTCTATTTCGTTGTTATGCACGGGACGCAAAATTAGTTTAAAGTATCACAAAAAGAAATGAAATCCCGTGATCAGCATTTAATAAATCAAATTCTAAAAATTAATCTTTAAAAATTCAGCTGAAATCAGGAAATGGAGGTAAAGATTCGAAAAAGATTTAATTTTAAAGGAATTTTTATGATCTTTCTAATGATATCAATTTTATAACCCTTGGATTATTATTTTAAATGCAAACTTTAAAGAATATTACAAAACAGCTTAAAAATTCAATTTAAAAAATCTAAGAGGAATTTTTCAAAAATCTTCTTAATGCATCCCTACACTATAAGAAGAATCGTCACGCATTAAGTCCAGCGGTTTGGTCTATGCGTTATATGTCAATTAGTCAGTTACGGAACTGTTTTATATATATAGATAATATAATTACAAATTTCGTTAAAAATAGTTGTCGATACTTGAATATGAGTGTAAGGCACGTAGAGGCAAAATACTTTTACCTAATTTCCTTTTCCATCTTTCATAATTATGTCTTAATGAGAAATGCTTCTGGAGACTACTTACGTTGACTTTCTTAATTTCCTAACTTATTACGCTATATAAAATTACTTTAGAAATTACTTTTCGACCAAAAAGGACATCATGCAAAGATGACTGGAAATTCAAAATGCATTCATGAACTATTTTTATAAGCATTGTTTTCTTCGTATTATGGTAATAGTTATTTAACATAATACGGAGAAAAACGTTTTTACCACTTAACGTCGTACCACTTAAGAAATTATACATGTTATGGATAACCAGTATGTCTAATTAAAAACTAATTTTACTGAATCATAGAATGACATTTTATTTAAACAGCTTGAGACAGTAACTGAATTTGCAGATATTTCATGTTTACTTATACAGGGTGATTTTTTTTTAAACTGACACTACTCAGAGCCATCTGTAGCGCGATCTATCAGCTGGAATTCCACCAAAATTGATAGAGGGACTAAGAGTGACATGGGAAAGTGTTTCCGTGAAAAAAAAATTCCAAACGTCGCCGATATTGGACTATATGGCCCTATTGTTGTCGGCGCACTCGAGAATTTCATTAAAAACAAGTAAAACGTCAAAATGCAAATTCCTAACTACGTAGTCGACAGCAGCCTCAGTAGTTTGGGCTATCGGTACGGAATCTGTTGTGAACAGAAGAAGAGGTCATCAGTCGCTTTTTTACACTTGCATGGCCACCTAGCTTCCCGGACCTAACCCATGTGACATCTTTCTGTGGGGTTATTTAAAGTCTAAGGTGTATCTTGGTGGAGTCTCGAACTTTGCGGCACTAAAGGACAACATATCCCGGAATTTGATGAACATTCCTGGTGACATGTTCCGCTTAGCCGTTGAGAACGTAGTGTGCAGGATGCAATGTGTCATCCACCAGGACTGTGGTTAGGGAGAAGTGAATTTGCGGCATGAAGTGGTGTTTTCTTTGCAGTGAAATTTCTTTGTTATTCATTTGTCTGCTTACAACTTTTTCGGTATTCATCCCTTATCTTTATAGCCCGAAATACTGGTGCTGCTGTCGACTACGTAGTCATGAATTTGCATTTTGATGTTTTATTTGTCTTTTATGCAAATTCTCGAATGCGCTGACAACAACAGCGCCATATCTTCCCCTATCGGCGATTTTTGGAACTATTTATTTTTTTCATGGAAACTCTTTCCCATGTCGTCCTTAGTCCCTCTATCAATTTTGGTGGAATTCCTGCCGATAGATCACGCTACAGATGGCTCTGAATAGTGTCAGTTTAAAAAAAATCACCTTGTAAACCAGTTTGAAATTGACCCAAATGTACGATTTTGACAACCAGTATTCTAATTCTTGCTGGTTGGTTTCCAAAATCACCTTCATCCAATTTCCCGAGTACCTGTTTTTAGTTTCGAAGTAGTAATACCTAATTACTGATGAAATTGTATATTTATAAAAAATTAAGTACATTTAGGACAATAATAAAGTTTGATGTCTTTTGATAGTCCTCCGCAAGCCCCATGTATCCAAATTTTACTTCCCAAACATTGAATCACGTTTCCGAGACTGATTTCTTCACATAAAATTCAGAATCATTCCTCTTCATTTGTTGATACAGTAATATTCGAGGGAGAACTTGTTGATGTATTATTTCGTAATACACCTTTGCGATATTCTTTTAGGTTACTTTTCTTTTGTTTCGGTTTTAATGTTTGGGTTTGCTTTTTCTTGTCTACCAACATGTTTTTTTTAATTTATCTTCCAACTTATCTAGATAATCTCTACAAGTGGGTCCTATTTTTTTCGCAGTTTTTTTATTATGAGATATTGTGGAAAGTGAAGAAATTTTCTCAAATAGGCATTTTTTAAACAGCATTTGCATTAGCAACTTCATTTTCAGAAGTAGGGCCAAGTTGTTACATAGATTTATTGTAATTGTCTTTTTAAAAAATTTTGTGGGCTATTTAAGGGATTACTGGCCAAAAAATCTGCATCAATAGAAACCAAGCGATTGACTGGACAACAAGCAAATATAGTACCAATAAAGTTTTTAATTTTTCAATATCGGTCAGTTGCTTAAATCGTTCTGGTACGATATGGGGAAATGCACAGCATTACGATTAAGGCAACCCGTTGGCTTCTTAAAAAAAGTTTCATTTACTCTCAAAATTAATTTTAACAAACTTTGTAGAAATGTAGTAAGTAATGTACCAAGTAATCTAAGCTTATATTGGTTTAAAAAATAACATAATTAAACCATTTTTTTGAATAGGTAGGGCTTATTTAACATTATTCAAATTTTACATGAATCTTGCCTGTTTTTTACAAGTCGAATGGAACAGCACAGAAACACAAGTTCTTACACCGTACAGATTATGTAGTATTATAAATGACTCAGGTTTTAAGATATATTAATAGATGTCGCCACAGTCAAATATTAAGAGAAAATTGGCTTTATTACTATTTAGGAGACTGTATATGCATACACACACACATACACATACACATGCACACACATATATAGAGGAGAAGGTCCAAATATAGGCTAGGGTCTAAAAACGGGCTAGTTGTTGAATTACATACAAGAAGGTTCTGCCATGTGGCAGTGGCGTCATAAAACAATCCCATTTTGGCAAGGAAGAATATATTAATCTTTGCCGTTTGCGTATAAAGCAGTTGCCATTATTTTTGAAAATCACATATTTTCAGACTTCGAAACTTTATCATGTAAGTGTATTCGAATTTCTGTACATTTTAATCCTTAACTATTGCATGTTTTGTTGCTATCACGTTACTGACAAATAGTAAGCTACGTTTTGAGATAATTAATCATGGGATATCTTTAACGGATAATGTCTGCCTTTCAGTAAAAGTTGAACATACTGTTGGTCTAAAAATGGGCTAGCCCATATTTAGACCATTTTCTCACGTATAACATATATTTTTATAATTTTTTGGCTTTTTATTATAAATCTAAAGTATTTGTTTATATTATATATTTTTAAAATTTATCTTTGGGTGTTGATATTTAATTTCTGTAATTATTTCAAATCCGGACTTGCGACCACCAGAGGTAAGTTCTCAAAGGCATGTCTTGTGACTGGTATACCCTACAGGAACGGGTTCACTCAGTCCTTGTGCAAATCAGCACCAAACAAAACAAAGAAGAGGCTTATTATACGGTTTGTAAGTGATGTAGAAGTCGTAAAAACCAAAAAAACTAAACCTAAAAATGGGCAAAGTGAAAGTGGTACAAAGAGGGCTACAAATAATCAGCCTTCCGACTCCGAGGAAGGACACGGTAAAGCCATGTTTGATGATAGTAACAGCAACCTGGATTCTGCAACAGGAGATTACCCTGATGACAGCGATGCAGCTTGCATCTTTTGTAAAAGACTTTTATCAGATGACACAAGAGGAGAAACGTGGGTGCAATGTTTTCAGTGTCAAATATGGGCACACACAGAATGTGTGGGGGCAGAAAAGGTTGTATATGTGTGCGACTTCTGCAAATAAAATTAAATGGTAGCATTTTACCGATTTTTTATTTATTTTTTATATTTTTTACACAAATGTTAGAGGTAGTCCATATTTAAACCACCATTTGAAAAACTACTAATTTCCCAACTTTTTCAATTAAATTTATTGTAAAAAACACAGAATGTTGTAACATTTTTTTACCTTCCTATCTTGATCCTTACATGGTTTTGGTTGTATTAACATATTAACATCTGCAAAATAATAAACATATAGCTGGCCTGACCTCAAAATGAAACATGTAGCCCATATTTGGACCTTCTCCTCTCTCTCTCTATTAGGGTGGGTCGATTTTTAATTTTTTTAAAAATCGAAATCGCCTGTGGTAGGAAAAGCTGTGTATTACTATCAAATGTTTCTAAAAATTTTTTTAAAATTAAAATATATTTAGGCCCCCCGCCCGGTCCTTGAAGTTTTTCCATAAACGTAAAAAAAGGCATTTTTTATTTATTTTTAAATTTTTTTAGTACCAAAACTTTTAACCGCCTGTAGTGGAAATTGTTGCATAGCAAGACCCTTTGTTTTGGAATTTTTTTTAAAAATTAAATATATTTAGGCCCTCCGCCCGGCCCTTGAAGTTTCTCCAAAAACGTAAAAAAAGCATTTTTTATTTATTTTTTAATTTACGTACCTAAAATTTTAACCACCTCTAGTGGAAATTGTTACATAGAAAGTCCCTTTGTTTATGAAAAAAATTATTTTGATATTGTATCATATTTAAAGCCTCCGCTAGGCCAGCGAAATTTGTTTTGAATTTCACCGATAGATGGTGTGATTGTATTGCGTGGTTTCATAAAAAGTTTCATAAAAAAGTTTCATAAAAAATTCCTGAATATAAAGAAGTCTACTGGAAAAACAAGTGAAGCTGCGAAAATTAAATTAAGGTTTCAAAATGATGCAAAAACTACACTGTTTGATATCTCAACATGTAAGTGTCATGAATTTTCATTGTGCACATGTGAGAAGTCAAGAAATGTGCCGGTTTTGGAACAAGAATTTTTGAAGGACGACAGATCTTGGACGAAAATGTATATGTGGAATTTGGATGCTAAAATCACTAGGTTGCTAAAACTTAGAGTGGCAAGGAAAGCAATGGAAGCTGAACGTGTGAATAAGCAAAAATTCTAAACTGAGATAAATAGCCAACCTCAACAATGTGAAAGTATTATGGATGGTAGCACTACTTCTGAAAGTGAAGATGATTTTTATTTTGATGAGGATTTTAAGCAAGTTGCTACATCTTCAAAAGAAGTTGGGAGCTCCAAAAGTGTATGGAAAAGTTTGGTTTCTCACTAAAAGTGAGCTTTCATGCACAGTTGGTACACAGAATCTTTGGGAAGTTATACACTACTCAAGATAGCTGAGCGATGAGCTGAAATTAATAGTGGATCCTGCAATGAAAATGAATGATTTTATGGTCACCCAGAAAACCTGCTGATTACCATGATCAACAACAAATGATCCTATGTGAGTAAATTAGTCTTCAGAAGAATCATGAAGGCCCGAACACTTCCCAATGAAACAACTTGTGATTTTGTCATTCTGCCTCTCAAATTTCACGCAAACGACTATGCAGAACTGATCAATTGGAAGAAATGTTCACTTACAGAACCTCCACTTACTAAACATATACCCAGTGCAGAAATTGAGGAAATGGCAGAAATAGGTGGCTTTATTGAAAGTAAGCTGTGGGCTCTCCCATGCCGTACACAAGATGTCGAAAGGGCAGTCAAGATAGTGTCAGAGGCATCCTCATCTGTCTGTGGAACAAAAAGTCGCGATTTTTTTTTTCATACAACATTGGCGTCTCGAAAGCTGATGCCAAACTTCGAAAATAAGGCAAAATAAAAAGTGTAAGATTGCTGTATCACTAAACAGGAAAAAAAATGTGCCCATATTTGGTTGAGAGGGTGGGTGGGTGCGGGAGGAATTCGAATGCAGCCACCTCCTCGTGGTGAATTCTGGGTTATTCTGCCATAATTTTGGCAAAATAAGCAAAGATCTGCTTTAACTCTTTGACGCAGATGGGACATTGAGTATAATAATGACTTTAATTTTTAAAATATGTTTATTAAAAATTCTGCTTTAAATTGTTAAAATATCAAAATTTTGCCGGCCTTGAGGGGGCTATTTTTAAATATGATACTATATCAAAATAATTTTTTTCACAAACAAAGGGTCTTGCTACGCAACAATTTCCACTACAGGCGGTTAAAATTTTTGATACGTAAAAAATTAAAAAATAAATAAAAAAGCCTTTTTTTACATTTCTGGAGAAATTTCAAGGGCCGGGCGGCGGGCCTAAATATATTTTAATCAAAAATTTTTTTTACAAACATTTGATAGCAATACACAGCTTTTCCCACCACAGGAAATTTCGATTTTTAAAAAAAGTAAAAAACGACCTACCCTACTCTCTATCTATCTATCTATCTATATATATATGCATATACATACATATTTATATATATGTATATACAGTCAGGTTTCTATCCATCCTTTGATAATCCGTTCTCATGATGTCTGCTTCTAGAACATCCGGCGACAGTGTCTTTACGATGAGTGGTGTGCATGCGCCTTTACGACTTCCACAAATAGAGGTCTGACGGGACGTCTTCGGGGTAAATCTGGACATTTCAGACGCCAAGCTGATGACTGGATTATGTCTCATGTGGAATACTGTTGGCACGTGAAATCTCCTAAGGAACTTTATCGACCCCTATAATTCTGAAGATGGACGCAAACTAGTTCATATACCAATATAATATGAGAGTTGACGCACTGTTAAGCGATTTAATAATGGACAGAAGCACGCAGTAATAAAATTGACGAAACAAACTGTATCTCAAGCAGAAAAAGTTTCACCATTTCTACAATTACACTATGCATTTATGAAATTTATATATATATATATATATATATATATATATATATATATACATATATATGCATATATGTATATATATATATATATATGTATATATATATAAATATATATATATATATATATATATATATATATATATATATATATATATGTATATATATATATATACATATATATATATATATATATATATATGTATATATATATATACATATATATATATATATATATATATATATATATATATATATATATATATATATATATATATATATATATATATATATATATATATAAGTATATACATACACAGGTAGCCCTCCTACAGCACGGCATCTGACAACACGGTTTTGCTCTAACTCGATAAAAAAAAATTGCGAAATCCTTTATACAACACTGTACTTCTATAACACTAGATAACATGATTTTTGTTCAACACATTTAAAAACTAAATTACCTTAAAATAATGTCGGGAAAGAATAATGAACTATAGTCGCTTTACATGAAAATGTATAAACAAATTATAATTTATTCATTTATAACTCTTTAAAATTACAGAAGTCCTAAGCTTAGCTGAAAATCTTGAATCATTTTTCCTGAATGCAGACCCTTCCGCAAAAGAAGCCGAAAATTCAAAAGGGAGCTGCAAAATTGTCTATCTCCATACCGTGAATCCACAAAGACCTTGTAGAAACTAGCAAACAAACCAAAATTACAAATTTTTTAAAGAGATTAGAAGGTGCAAAAAATATAAATGAAGAAAAAGGTTCTAAAAGTGAAGGTGATATCGTTCAATCGAAAAAACGTTCTCGTTTGAATGTACTAAGAAGTGACGGAGAAGAAATTTGTTAAATTAAGGTCGCATCGAATGAAAATAATATTTTTTTGATTTCTTTTCGTTTTGTGTTATACATACATTTATATTTTTAATAAAAATTAAGTTGCATATATGGAATTTTTAGAAGACGTTTGTTTTTAATAAGTTTTCAGAACTTAATCCCCCTTTTTTGTACTGGATATGGGTCTCATATAACACGGTTTCTCACAACACGGCATTTTCCAGGAACCTATCTGTCGTGTTATAGGAGGGTTACCTGTACATTTATATAAGTAAGAGTTATACATATACTTCTATACAAGTAAGAGTTTCAAAGTAACTACAATTTGTTCTGTATTAAGTCACTACATAAATTTAAATTTGGTAAAGAAAAAAATAAATGGATTTAACGTGTTGAGACAAAATTTTTTTCTCATAAACTGAAATTTTTAATCTGTATGACATAAAACATACCGTAGAGTATTTAGAATCGAAGTTCGCAAACCAAATTACTTCTATAACAGAGTTAGATTTTGTAAACCTCGGTTCTAAAATTCCTAGGGAGATGTTTCTAGGATTTTTTTCCATCGATATTTTCCCCACAGTTCGTTTGTTCTATTTTAATTTAACTACAACGTAGAATATTGAAATAGAATAAAAATTCAAAAAATATTTTCCACGAAGCAAAAAATTACTGAATTTTTTTTTCTTAATGGAATAGAAAATTTCATGAAGAAAATTTTGAGAATCAGGGAAACAAACTACTTTGAATCCAGATATATGCATCATTCGCATTATATGGAAAACATTTTGCAAATATAGGCATTAGGTCTAATTCATACTGCTTCTGGAGCGTAGCGTTGCGTTTCTTATTTTGGCCCGACATTGTTGACATGTCCTATGGTTGGCTGGATATATCAAGTGATCATTGCGTTGATCTTTGTGATTGGTTAAAATTTTTGTCTGTAATACCAAATGCGGACCGTTTTAGCGTGATTTTGGCAAAACTTCGCATCCGAACGCCAATTTTGGCGTGGGAAGTATTCCCTTTCGATCATTGGTAGAATATTATATTCCTACCCGTCCTCCCTATTACTTACACTCACACACACACACACACACACACGCACGCATATATATATATATATATATATATATATATATATATATATATATTATATATATATATATATATATATATATATATATATATATATATATATATATATATATATATATATATATATATATATATATATATATATATATATATATAGATAGATAGATAGATATACATGCATATTTATATATATGTATATACAGTCAGTTTTCTATCCATCCTTTGATAATCCGTTCTCGTGATGTCTGCTACTAGAACATCTGGCGACGGTGTCTTTACGATGAGTAGAGTGCACGTGCCTTTATGACTTCCACAAATAGACGTCAGGCGGTAAGACATCGTCCTCTTTGGCGGACTGGACCCGATTCTATATCTCAGCTAATTTTTTTATCTTTCACGTTCCGCTCCGCTTCAGAAGCAATGTGCAAGCCAGCTATAACATTAAATTCTGAATTTTGTGTTTTCTTTCTAAAAACATATTTTAAAATTGTTCAAGTTATTTTTGCGCGAACTGCGATATGTAAAGACACAGGCGAGGAAATAAATTATTATAAAAATGAGTGTAATTAGAGAAAAAAAATTTGAATCCAGGGACCCAAATGATAATTCCCTGCAATTCTAGGTGTCTTCGGGTGGTTTTTAGTTTGAGATTTATGATGTTTTTTACCAAATTTTGAGTTAACACGTCCATAATATACAAGTATCAGAAAGATGCAACCGCCTGTTTAACAAATATGAAATCTGGTAATTGGAAAAATAAATCCGCTGGAAATATCAATGATATATAAATGAATCTTTGTATTACATATTGCTGTATTTTGATTGAATGAAGGAAGAATTTTTAGAAAAATGACTGTTCATAGATAGACTGAGCCAATTTTCCATTTTTCCCCCCATTTCTTCATTCGTCCCTTCCGGCCTCATTTTTGGGGCTTTAAAATTAGTTCTCACACATTTCCATAATTGAAATTTTTTTTAAATTATGCAGATGAACCTAACGGAACGAATTCAATTTAGGCAAGAAAATTTTAAACTTAATCTAACTCGAGAAGTCTTTCGTCTCCATTGTGTTCTAGCTGTCTTCGGGTCGTTTTTAGTTTGAGATTTATGATGTTTTTTACCAAATATTGAGTTAACACGTCCATAATATACAGGTACCAGAAAGATGAAACCGCCTGTTTAACAAATATGAAATCTGGTAATTGGAAAAATAAATCAGCCGGAAATATCAATGATATATAAATGAATCTTTGTATTGCATATTGCTGTATTTTGATTGAATGAAGGTACAATTTTTAGAAAAATTAATGTTCATAGATAGATACACTCAAACCTGTTTTTGTGCGATGGATAGGTACCACATAAAAACAAAAAAATCACGACTACAAGGTAAAATATATTAAAGCGTCAACAAACTTTGAAGCTGACATGCTCTCGAGAAATCCCATCTCTCACGTAGTGAATCATCATAATCACCTATTAACCTTAGATGAAATTAAAGAACGTCAAGAATTAAAAATGTAACGGGATCTAAATTTCAAAACTTTAATGATATTTTAGTTATTTACAGAAACGGTTTTCAGAAAATTTTGTACCTTTCTCCTTGCGAGAGAAATTATTAAAAACTACCCATATGCAATTTGGCCATCCAGGAATACAGAAGATGTTAAATTTGATCTCCCCGCAATATTACTTCAGCAGCAAGACTCACGATATTACACATTTTGTCAAACACTGTGAAATCTGTCAACTGAACAAGAAATCCCACCAACCCAAATCTGGTCTTCTTGAAGCAGTACCACCCGCAGATGAACCCTTCGATATGATATCAATAGACACAGTAGGTGGCTTCAACTGTTACAATTCGACCAAAAAATGCATGCATTTGGTCATAGATCATGCTACTCGTTTTGTTTGGGGTTTCTCCTCTAAAAATGTTACAACTGAAGTTTACATTAATATCCTCAAACAAATTTTTAACATTCAGCTCCCCAAGAAAATCTTACTAGAACAGACAGGAACCCTGCTTTCACAGCGTCAAAATTTCGAAAATGGGTAACTCAACATAATATAAAGAAATTACTTACTTCAGCTCATAGGCTCCAATGCAATAGCAAAAATGAACGGGTAAATCAGTCAATTTGCACCCGATTAAGGCTTAAAGTCAACGATAATACTTCAAAAATTCCATGACCCAAAACTTCTTGTGGACGTGATTAATGAATATAATAATACGCCACATTCCGTCACCAGATACCCCCTGCATACTTAATGTTTGGCCAGTTGCCTTACCCATCAGTTTTAGGCAATGGAGATTACTATCCTACAGTTGAGGAAGCCAGGAAAGAAGCCTTCCTGGCTTCTACCAAACAGGGGAATACCATTTGAAAAACAAAGTCAGATATGACCTAAAATTTGTGGAAGCTCCTTTCAAACCTGGTGACTTATAATTGCTGAAGAATATCATTATCCGTACACCCCAAAATTAAGTCCGCCCTTTTCTGGTCCTTACCAAATTATTGAAAAATTGTCCAGTGTAAGTTTTAGAATAAATAAACCCAACTCGTTGACAAAACAAGAAACTGAAGTGATTCACGCCTCTAAATTCAGGTACTTTTTACCTAATAATCAATTTAAGTTACACCAACCAGGTGAAGTATCACATACCATATAAACTGATACTAATTGATGTTTGATACCAGTATTATTTTATTAGTGCATATGTGATGTATTCGCAGTGTCTTGCATTTATTAATACAATTGCTCTTATAATGTGTATTTACTTATAATATTGTATTTGATACCAGTATTATTTTATTATTGCATATGTGATGTATTCGAAGTGTCTTGAATTTATTAATAGAACTGCTCTTATAAAGTCTATTTACTTATAATATTTTATTTCATACCAGTATTATTTTATTATTGCATAGGCGATGTATTCGAAGTGCCTTGCATTTATTAATACAACTGCTCTTATAATGTACTAGCTGAAAACCCGCGCTTCACTACGGAGTACATTCAAATAAAATACACCGGTCAACGTATGCAATTTATGCCAAAAAATAAATATATATATTTATAATAAATGCGATGATCAATGTATACAATTTATGTAAAATATCTATCTATATATATAAAACAGTTCCGTAACTGACTCATTCATTCATTCATTCATTCATTCATTCACTGACTGACTGACATACAACGCACAGACCAAACCGCTGGACCTAAAGGGCTGAAATTTTGCATGGCGATTCTTCTAATAGTGTAGGGGTGCACTAAGAAAGATTTTTCAAAAATTCTTCTTAGATTTTTTTTAATTAAATTTTTAAGCTGTTTTTTAAACTTTTTTTACGTTTGCATTTAAAATAATACATTGAGTGTTATAAAATTTATATCACGAGAAAGATCATAAACTTTTCTTTAAAATGAAATCTTTTTCGAATCTTTACCTCCATTTCCTGATTTTTGGTGAATTTTTAAAGATTAATTTTTAGAATTTAATTTATTAAATGCTGATCACGTGATTTCTTTTTCTGGTACTTTAAATAAATTTATCGTCACGTGCATAACAACTAAATAAACAAAAAATATTTTTTTTCCTTGCTAATGCGGCAGACGATTGGACATTATCTAAAAAAATATTAAAATACAGTAAAAGAAATGTTCTAAAAACTGTACTATATTCTTTAGTATTCTTTATATTAGATTTAATTTTAATATTTTCTTCTACATTATTTTGTCTATAAAATTATCTTTTACGATTTTCTTATAAATATATATATATATATATATATATATATATATATATATATATATTTTTAACATCAATTGTATACATTGATCGTCGTATTTATCATATAATATATATTTATATTTGGCATGAATTGCATACATTGACCGTTGTATTTAATTTTATGTACTCCGTAGCGAAGTACAGGTTTTCAGCTAGTCTATATATATATATTTATAAAAAAATCGTAAGGGATATGCATTTTTTTTGGATAATATCCAATCGTCTGCTGCATTAGAAAGAGAAAAAAATATTTTTTTTTGTCTATTTAGTTGTTACGCACGTGACGATAAATTTATTGAAAGTACCAGAAAAAGAAATCACGTGATCAGCATTTAATAAATTAAATTCTAAAAATTAATCTTTAAAAATTCACGAAAAATCAGGAAATTGAGGTAAAAAGTCGAAAAAAATTTCATTTTGAAGGATTTTTTATGATCTTTCTCGTGATATAAATTTTATAACCCTCAATGTATTATTTTAAATGCAAACGTAAAAAAAGTTTAAAAAACAGCTTAAAAACTTAATTTAAAAAATCTAAGAAGAATTTTTGAAAAATCTTTTTTAATGCACCCCTACACTATTAGAAGAATCGCCATGCAAAATTTCAGCCCTTTAGGTCCAGCGGTTTGGTCTGTGCGTTGTATGTCAGTCAGTCAGTCAGTGAATGAATGAGTCAGTTACGGAACTGTTTTTTATATATAGATAGATATAGATTAAACGTTTGTCACTTGGAGAAACGTTTAATTGACAAAACGTTTACAATATAGACGTTTACAATATAAACGTTTACAATTGTCAAACGTTTATAGATACACATTGGTATCTCAAAATTAGAGTAAGAGATGAAATAAAAATACAAAAATAAAAAAGGATTTTAAGTAAAGAATGTTTTTTTTTAATTATTTTAAGCACCTAAAATAATATTCAAATTAATATTACGTTACTTAATAATTGTGTGCACGTCCGCCATCTTGGATTTTTTTGCGCCAACTTGGCGATTTTACCGTGTTTTGAGGAGTGGAAGAATTCTCGCCAATGTGTTTTAAGCGGTGTTTTCAAAACGCTGGACTTTGAATTTTTTTAGCTTTTTTAATAAAAACCACCTGTTTAAATTATGAAACTTAGAAAAATTTTTGAAAAATCATTTAAACGTTGGACATAGATTTATTTTTGGGTTTTTGATAAAAACCACTTTTTTCTGAAAAAATCATTCTCAAATATTGGAAATTTTGGGTTTTTCTTTTAGCTTTTTTAATAAAAACGACCTTTTTAAATTGTGAAACTTAGAAATATTTTTGAAAAATCATTTAATCGTTGGACAGAGATTTTTTTTTTGTCATTTTTAATTAAAAACTACCTTTTCAAATTATGATCCATATGAAAAATTTCGTCAAATGAATTTTACTTACAGATAAAATTTCAATGCCATCTATTCAGTTTGCCCTAACTCTTTGACTAATAGCAATGAATCACCAAAATATTATGCCAATATATTGTTAATTAGAAAAAAAATACAGCATTTTCGTACCACCTAAATAACTTGCAATTTAAAAATTATCTAAAATTCAGCTTTGAAAAATGTAAAATAATTATGAACCCATAAATTTATGGTGAGTAACCAGATCTTTTTTTTTTTTTTTTTTTTTGGTTAGGGCATTGTGGTAATGAAATTTTACTTCAGATTTGACCTTAACCAAATATTTGGTGCATACAATAAAATCAGGACAAGGATTATTTGACCATTTATCCTGCTGTGTTGGAAATAAGAAAAAAAAAACCTTTTCCTAAACCAATAACTTAACCTTAACTAACTTTTTAACTTAGGTTCCTGGGGAGAGAGATGTTGAACTTCAGTTATTTAAATTTATTTGTAATCCACTACAACTTCGAATTATAAAATATTTTAAAATATATTGTATTTAAAATGTAAACTGTATTTTACATTTTACGAAAAAATGATGGCAGATAATTTTTACTTCAAATAAATGAAATGGTGTATCATTATAGTATACTAATTGACAATCGATAAACAAAATTAAAAGCAACTTAAATTTAATAAGTTAACGAAAAACTGATAATGGATTCAAAAATTTTCAACAAAAAGACTCTTAGTTTTAAAAATAATTTACTCTTTTGAGTATAGTCAATTTGACTCAGATTTCCAGGTCAAGGCCAAGGTCTGACCTAAAATTATTATACTCTAATTAAAAGATCACATCAGAAATAACTGTTTGATCTTAAAATTAGAGAATTTGACATTGGGTTATTTTTACCAGAACGCAATAATTATCGCCATGCGAAATGCGCCAAACCCTGGCGGAAAAATCCAAGATGGCGGCCGTGCACACAAATCTAGAGTATCCCCCCTAACTTTATTTCTACTGATCAGATATACATAATATATAGCCTATGTCCATCTGGAATAATGTACCTTTCAAACAGTGAAAGAATTTTTCAAATAGGCGCAGTGGTTCCGGAGATTACCCTCCACGTACAAAATCTGCTCTCTCTTTATATATTAGTATAGATATGAACTTGAAGTATTGTGTTTGCTACCAGTATTATTTTTACTATTTTTGTTATTATTATAATGTTCTTTGTATTGCATGTTAACGGTAAAATCGAAATAACTCATCTCCCGGAAGCTCGGTTAAAGAGAATCGTTCCCAAATTATGACATCCCTTTCAGTGTAGGTGTTTTACCTTTTCAGGTGAGTCTCTGGAATGGAAGCCGGCCCATCCCGGGACTTGTCTGAAAAGGGGGGAAATTGTAAGAAATAGATCCAGTAATTATTATTTTTAATGTCTCGTCCCTCACTTTGAGTACGACCCCCGACGTTCAGAGTCAGGAGTTTGTAGGGGAACCGGTTTCTCCCCGAATGACCAGCTGGACATGTTTTGCTGTCCTGGGTTGGCAACGACTAGAGGGATGAGGGATTTCAGATTTGCTTTGTACTACTAGAAACTTGGTGTGTGTTGGTGATACGTGCTGTTCTCTAAACCAGCATGGTTATGTTGCAGTTAATGGAATTAATAAAATTGTTAAATTAAACTAGTCTATTTCTGTCGTTCATCCATATCATAACTAACACTAACACACACACACACACACACACACACACACACACACACATATATATATATATATATATATATATATATATATATATATATATATATATATATATATATATATATATACGATGCATTTTGAGCATCAAATTTGAGTCTTTGGCATATCTGATTGAGAGTGAAAAAACCTCCCACACGCGAGGGGAGTTTGGGAAAGGAGGGAGTTCTGTTGCCCGAATTTCTAAGATTACCGCAATAAGATATTTTCGTCCTCTTTGGCGGACTGGTCCCGATTCTGCCCCTCAGACAAATTTTTTATCTTTCATATTACGCTCCGCTTCGGAAGCAATGTGAACGGCAGCTATAACTTTAAATTCTGCATTTTGTGTTTTCTTTCTAAAAACACAATTTAGAATTGTTCAAGTCATTTTTGCACGAATTGCGATGTATAAAGACACAGGCGAGGAAATATATTATTATAAAAATGAGTGTAATTAGAGAAAATAAAATTTTGAGTCCAGGGACCCAAATGATAATCAATTCCCTGAAATTCTTTACAAACGGAAAACGCCGACCCCCACGCTATTTCACAGAGTAATGGGTAAATAAGTCCCCAATGACAAAATAAGCTACTCCTTCAGTTGCGTTTTTCTATGGAATTTTATTAAATTTATAAAATTCACTACCTTATTATCCCCTTAAATGCACAAAATTGCAGGATTTACTTTTCCGTAAACATGTTCAGAGACAATAATGAATAGTTTCATAAATATTTAAATCACAACAAAGAAAAACACTTCAGTGTAAACAAAAATGAAACCTGAGACAATTTTCCATTTTTTCCCCGTTTCTTCATTCGTCCCTTGCGGCCTCGTTTTTGAAGCTTTAAAATTAGTTCTCAGACACTTCCATAATTGGAATATTTTTTTAAAAGTATGCAGATGAATCTAACGGAACGAATTCAATTTAGGCAAGAAAATTTTAAATTTAATCTAACGCGAAAAGTATTTCGCCTCCATTGTGTTTTAGGTGTCTTGGGGTCGTTTTTAGTTTGAGGTTTATGATTTTTTTCCGAATATTGAGTCAACACGTTTATAATATACAGGTACCAGAAAGATGCAACCGACTTTCTAACAAAACAAAATTGCAATGAAATCGAGTAATTAGAAAAACAAGTCCGCCGAAAATATCAGTGGTATTGTGGCGTTGAAGTTTTGTATTGGGGTTTATTTAAAACCTTAATATTATAATTACTTACTAATTAAAGTTAGAATTACTCTTTACAATCTTTAAAATCAATTTACTTCAAGAGTTGCCATTTGGTCGTTAGTGGTTAGTACATTTTAAGATAGATGGTAAGTTGCGTTGTGTTATTTTTAAATGCAATAACCCATAAACAATTAATAATTATAATTAACACTGGTTCGAACTGAATGCTTCACTGTGGTGAATAATGAGCCAAAAGAAAAATGAAATTAAATCTAATAAAATTACTTAACCTTGGAGAGCACCTAGAAAATAAAATTATTTCACCTAAAAGAAAAAGCTTCAATTCTGCTGAAATAAAAAATAAAACCTAAAGCTGAAAATCAGAAAATTTACTAAAAAGGCAAGGACCGACATGACACCACTTTACAAACTAACATAACAATTTATTTAAGAATTTCCCTGACATTACAACAAACAAACTCATTAACTCCAGATCCTCTCAACATTATTCCGACAACCAAATTCAATTGAATAAATACATTTTCGTTTAAATGAGTTCTACTCTCCATAATACAAATAATTATCAATAAAACAATGTAAATAAGTGAAGTGGCTGGCGAATAAAAAAAAACTTCTAAATGAAAAAGTGATGGGAAAAAAACAAAAGAAAAAGCTATAGAAAAATTCAGTAAACAAAAAAAGGAAATTAAAATCATATTACCAATTAAAATGCTGCAGCACAAAAAAAAAACTATTATTTTATAAAATTATGAGTGGAACCCCAGACTAGCGCCATTTCTATCGCGTGCGGGCCGCCAAAAATCCAGACATCTCTCTCCATCGTGGGTTGCGGGTCAGCCTCAAGCCTCCTGCTCGCCTCCCCCTCTCTGTCTCCAAATCTCCCTTGGACGACCTTCTCACCCCTTTGTATGGCTACTCGTGGGTGAAAATGAGTGCGTCTTCGCTCCTTGATTTTAACAGGGAAATTCGGACCAACAGAATTTGAGGGGCTTGATTTATAATTTGATAGGTAGTATAGTATTTTGTTTTCAAACGTTGATCTTGCATCAATTCAGGATTTATTTTCTTTTATTTTAACCTCTGGAACTAACTCGGCGTTTGGCGATCTCAGGCGTATCCATGCGCCTACCCCTCATCAAAACGGTGGTTTCGCTTATCTCTTGGCCAGCTGCAAAAAAGGGGTTGTTTCTTGAAATGGATACTTCTGTTAATCCCTTTATCCGGTGTAGTCCTGGGTATGTGCTGTGAAAATACTGTGAAAATGGAGGAGATCTCGTTACATTGCCTACCAGCCCAGCTTACACAAGGGTTTGGGTTCATAATACAAAATTTACTATTAATTGAAAAAACAAAAATAAAACACTCTAAAATTAATAATTAACTATGTTGAATACATACAGCCACCAAAAAAACTAATAAAAAACAATATACCAGCGTACCAGACACCTCACAATTATTTCAAAATAAGGCTTATTAATTTATCAATATTAACAATAAGGTATAACCTGTGATGATCTATTTCAAACTTAATTCTTCTCAATGTCAAAACATTTAGAGAAACTTGCGCACCTTCTCCAAATGCGATGACATTAATCAAATCAATTAATATCTGATCACCACAAGTATAACCCTTACATATTTTTAGCAGAGGCTTAATAAATTGATTAAAACAAAGCACAATCGTTACTAAAATTTACTTACTTTACTAATTTATTTATCTGAATACCCGATATTAATATTAACTATAATCACTTCCAAAACTATTAATTATCATCACAACAGTATATAAATGAATCTTTGTAGTGTACATTGCTGTATTTTGACTAAACGATGGAAGAATTATTAGAGCAATTAATGTTCATTGACAGATTCACTCAAACCTGTTTTTATGTGGAGGTTAGGAACCACATTAAAAAAAAATTCAGGTAGTCTCTTCTAAAGAAACTACCGCGAATTATTAACGTAGGGTTACTTATCGTTGCTTACCTCTTTTGTATGTATATATCTATGCATGTGTTATGTATATATGTATCTATATATACGTACGCATGTATATATATTCATATATGTATATCAAAATTTTGACACGTTATGTTACTTTTCTGTTTGACTGTTTATATACTGCTTGTCCAAGCGATAGAGACTGGGTTTCGCGCGCTGCCGAAATTATAAGTCGCGAGTCACGGGGTTTTAGCGTCTGAAATTTTGCTTTCCGGAGGACCGTTATAGAGGAATGTAATCCTACGTTAGAAACACACAATAAATAATCGGTTAAAATAACTTCACATTTCCATTTAGTTATTTTCTTATTTTTTATTCATATTATGTATTTTCCTGGACATTTTTTTAGATATACCGCACAAAAACAATAGTACAAAATTCACACAAAAGCAGGTTTGACGGTATAACAGACATGACGATTGTAAAGGTAAACTTATGATTATCCTTACTGCATTAATATTCCTTATGTTTTATTACTAGAAGAGGGACTTCAATTAATGTATAGACTTGTATTTAGTCTGATATTTATACAGTTTTAGAAAAGAGAAGTGTTAACACGTTTTTATTATACTGGTACCATAAAAATGTAACCGAATTTTTATCCAAACGAAACGCAATAAAATATGGTACAAAGGAAAGCAAATCCGACGGAAATATCAATGTAATATAAACGAATCTTTATGCCTTTGTGTTAAACATCGCTGTACTGAAACGGAATCATTGAAAAGTAATGACGGTCATGCAATCCATGTCTGGTAATGATTAAAACACGCATGCGACGAAAGTGAAAAAAAATATAATGATGATGATGAATGGGGTTTTAATGCTTAAGTTTCATTTCGATTCTTCATCCGGTAGGGATGCGACATCGATAACAAAACATCGATGTTTTGAAACATCGATATTCAATATTAAAACATCAATGTTAATAAAACATCGTCCGAAAACCATCGATGTTTTAGAACATTCATTTTTTAAAACTGGTTTAGTAATCTCTATCATCAATGTTACTTCGGTTAGTAATGGGGGGGGAGGGGGGATTTAATTTTACTCTCTGATTGGGCTGATACAAATGACAAAAACTTGGTTGCTTGTGCCTTGGGCTACATTGATGACTCAAAATTCTCGTTGTAAATATCGCCATATTTTGCCTTCAAATGTCCAGATAAATTCATGGTATTGCCAGAAGTTTTGAGGGACTTCAGACAAATAATGCATTTCGCCAAAAAAAGCCTTCATTAAAAAAAGAAAACATCCAGACAACGTAAAACATAAAGCACAAAACATCGATGTTTAAAAAACATCGGATTCAATAAATCGATGTTTAAAACATCAATGTTTTTATCAAAAAATCGATGTTTTGAAAACATCGACATCGATGTCGCATCCCTATCATCCGGTGCCCCGCTGATCTGGTTAGAGTGATTAAAAATTAAAAAAAAGCGAAGTCAAAATTCGAAAAAGATAATAAATACAAAAGTTGATTGCCTGCAAATGCACAAGCACCACCATCCGCAGAGGGGAACGCGTCGAGCGAAATCATTTGAAGTTTTTCACATTTGTCGCTTTGTTTACCGTTACTCTAAAGGTGGTTTCACACCTCCACAAAGCAATACGTTGGGACTGCTTCTGCCATCTTCAATGCGACAGGTGATCTGCATTGTGTGGTCAGTATACAGGGTAATTCAAAACTCCATGTACAAACTTTTAGGGGAGGTAGAAAACCCTAAAACACAGAATCACATAGGAATGTATGACAGGAAACGCAAACCTGATGCAGGAGGGCGCTATTTACGTAATCGGAAAGGGCGCTCTTTACTTAATCTTACCAACCCCACTGGATGGCAGGAAATATTCCATTTTTCTGGAGGAGGTAGAAAACTCAAAAACAAAACAGAATGACGCAGGAATGTATGACCGGAAACGCAAACCTGATCAGCTAGAGTTAGAGGATAAAAAAACATGCAGAAATGAAAAGCCAACAGTTCTGCATCTTTCTTTATCCTCAAGCTGGTCAGGTTTGCTTTTCCGGTCATATATGCCTATATCATTCTGCTTTGTTTTTGAGTTTTCTACACCCTCCAAAAAATGCGATATTTCCGGCCATCCAGTGGGGTTGGTAAAGGGTATGATGCGATTAAGTAAACAACGCTCTCCAGTTACCGGTTATACAATCCTAAGTGGTTCTGTTTTGTTTTTGAGATTTCTACATCCCCTAAAAGTTTGTACATGGAGTCTTGAATCGCCCTGTAATTTTGTTGATGTTGTGATACTTTCGTTAGTGCCAGGCTTTGTTCAACAGCAGTTTTGATAAATAGCAGTTAATGTTGATCAACAGCAGTTAACAAGACAGTGGAAGCTGAAGATAAAGGTAGTAGCTTTTTGCTAGTTTGGTTCTAAATACACTGCTGGCCACTGTAAATGCAACACCCTGAAGGAAACATGCAAATAACATGAAATTTACAACATGCATTAGCGGAGGTGAGATATGCAAATGATTAGAATTTCAGCGCAGACGCACATCACGCGCGCCTGTGGCGCCACTTCAAAGTGCTATTTAAGGCTTGGAGATTTCGACGATTTCAAGTTCGGCAATTGTGTTTTTCTTGTGGTTTTTTAAAAAAAATGATCAATTATGCCTCGTCGAAAACAGCGATCATCTTTTGATCAAGTATCCGAGTTCGACAGAGGAAGGATAGTGGCCTACCGAGATTGTGGATTATCTTTCAGGGAAATCGGTAGTCGTGTTGGACGAAACCAAACAACTGTATTGCGGATATGTGATCGTTGGATGCAGGAGGGTACGACGGACCGGCGTGTTCGATCGCATCCACCTCAGCACACCACTTCACATGATGACAGGCAAATTGTGCGCATGGCAGTGACGGATCGCTCAGTCACATCACGAACCATAGCACAGCACAACAGTCTGTAACGCATCATACAGTGTCTGCGCGTACCATTCGACGCCGTTTACAGCAGAGTGGTCTGTCCGCAAGACGTCCATTGCTTTGTCTACCCTTGACGCAGAACCACAGACGTCTCCGCCGCCAATGGTGCGATGACAGAAGGATGTGGACGGCAGAAAGGAATGAAATTGTCTTTACTGACGAGTCACGCTTCTGTCTGCAACACCACGATGGTCGCATTCGAGTCTGGAGACACCGTGAAGAGAGGATGCTGAACAGCTGCGTTATGCACCGCCACACTGGTCCTGCACCGGGTATTATGGTATGGGACGGTATTGGATATCACTCTCGCACACCTCTAGTGCGCATTGCCGGTACTTTAAACAGCCAGCGCTACATCTCCGAGGTGTTGGAGCCAGTTGTCCTTCCTTACCTTCAGGGCTTGCCCACAGCCATATTTCAACAGGATAATGCGTGACCACGCGTGGCACGCATTGTCCAACGGTTCTTCGTCAATCGCCAGATTGGATTGCTTCCCTGGGCGCCTCGCTCTCCGGATCTTTCGCCGACAGAAAACATGTGGTCCATGGTTGCTCTACGATTGACCCAGATTGCATCCCCAGCTGCCACAGCAGATCAACTTTGGCAACGTGTGGAAGCTGCTTGGTCTGCTGTACCCCAAGAACTCATCCAAAATCTCTTTGAATCAATGCCGAGGCGTGTGGCAGCGGTGATCTCCAACAATGGCAGCTACTCTGGCTACTGATTTTGGCAGGAACCACACTTTACAGAAGTCTATAAATTTAATCATTTGATACTTGGTCAACATGTTATCTACAAAATAAATTTTGTTTTTCTCTTGTCTTTCTTGGTGTTGCAATTTGGGTGGCCAGCAGTGTAGAAGAAAACATAGGCGTCTATTTTTAATCTCAAAAATTTTGAAATACAGAAAGAAGTGAATTTTCTTAAAGAGAGAGTTCTTGTTGAGATGAGATTGAGAGATTTATAAAGATGTGCCAGTTTTTCTCCAATGTCGCCTAGCAAATTTGATCAAGTATTGTAATTTGCGGAGCTCTTTGTAACGAAGGATCTGACATGTTTTAGTATGACAATGTCGGTTGTCGATTCCATACCGAGAACAATAGACTGAAATGTTAATATTTTCAGCTAGACTTGTCAGAAGTGAATAAAGAAAACTTATTTATTTATTTATTTTAAAGAGAGATAGAGAGAACAAAAAGAGGGCGGTGTAGGGAAATGTACTTTATCAAAATTAGAAACATTTTTTCTGAGGCTTAGTTACTTGTATCAGTAGATATGACAGGAATATTAGACTTCGATTCAAAACTTTATTAATACAATAAGGAGCTATCATTTCCCCCCAATTATATTTGTGTTTGTTCTACAGAAGACAGATGTTGAGCAGTTTCAACATATGTTTAAATAAATCTGTTTTGCAGTTGAGATGAGTTGAAGACAATATGATGCTTTATAGTATGGAATTCCAACGTTGCTTCAACAGCTGCTACTTTCTCATCCAACTTCTTACATTCGGAGATGACGAGCGAATCTACTTTACTGGAAATCTCCATGGATTGAATACATAACTAATGTTTCTTTGATTCAATATATTGTTGCAGATCATATTTCCTATTACTTCCTACAGAAACTCTGGTCTTTCATACCAAACAGGAAGTATCGTATTTGGAGTTATCAACACCTTCAAAATATGTCTTTTTTTCCAATGCGGAGGCACTTGTTGTCAAACATTCGCCTATTCTACGCCGCAATTTTACTGCCCATTTCATTGTGGGGGCAAAATATAGGTGGACAGCATTACCCCCTATGAATGGACGACACGAATGGAGGCATTTCTCGTGGCGCGAAGCCAGGATTCAATCCGAGCACCCTCAGCACCGACAACCAGCGCGCTGTACCACTGGGCCACCAAAAGCCCCCTTCAAAATATGTATATTTTACCTTCAATTGAGAAGATAATGTACATTTTTTTAGAATTCATGGCTGTGAGAAATATATTTTTAATAAATGAAATAATTTCTGTTGTCCATTTTGCTATTACCTGCAAATATGAAATAAACACAAAAAATGACTTGTTAACTTACCTGCCAGTCGGTAACTGGCATAAAATTTTGGGTAGACAAAGCTCGATTTCTATTAAGAGCACCTAGTGTTATTAACACCCGCTTACGTCAGAAACCTGATCACCACTCTATATACAAAGCTTGACTTGGGTCCATTCCTTGAAAACTTAGTTGCCATAGGTAATAATTGATACAAATATTTTTTACCGACAAAAGACGACGTTGTGTTATGAAAAAAGATTGGGTAAAAGTTGCTAATGGTCAACCGTAGGTACAGCAGAGCTCAAATAGACTGTATAGTAAATAAATACGTTATCTCGTAATTAAACATTTGAAAAACTCAGAGATTCGTGTTTTGTAGTTCTAAAAATTCCGTAGTGTATTTTGAGCCAATAATTATTTAAAAAATTTTCTTTGAAAATTTCGGCCCCAGGCTTTTTAAAAAACAAAATTCGAGGTATATAGATTTCGTCGGTCAGACTGCAAGTCCTGAAATATTTTCCAATTCATTTTACCGCTTTTATGAATTTTTCTTCCTCCTATTCATAAATATTTATCACATAATTAATAATTATCCTCAGGAATGAAATGTAAAAAGTCAGAACAAATCTCCTCATTTGTTTGAGTTCATGATTATGAAACTAATAAATGCTGCAAGTTTTACGCAACTGATGTTTTTTAATCTACCCGACGAACGAAGAATCAAAACAAGAGTCCCCTGCCATTAGTCACTTGGGGCTAAATTCATTTTTCTGGCTACGGCGTGAAGAGAAAACTCGTTTAATTTTTCATATTTCTATAAAAGACGTCTACTTCATTAAGTTTTATTTTTTGCAGATTCACTTTGATTACTCGTTTCTTCATCCGAATGCATATTCGTTGATTAAAAAGGTTTAGATATTACGGGCAGACGCCTCGCGAAGGAACTACGAATAAATGCGTTTAAGTGTATTCTGTGTTTATCAAAATAAGTGTATTTATCGAGTTATTGGATTTTGTTTCTCAATGAACCCGCCATCACCCTATAGGTTCATCGTTGAATGAAATTTGAGAAGTCTTTTTAAGATTATCCCCAAACTGAACACAAATGAATATTTGGGAAAATTTAATAAAATATTGCCATCTCTCCGTAATACTAACACTCCAAGAATCATAAAGTATTATTTTTTGAAGTTAGTCTTCTAATCTTAACAAAAATTAGTTATAAGGTTAGCATCGACTTTGGTTGTTTTGCCATATTACTATCTCACTTACCAACTCTCTTTCTTTACACACACACACACACATATACACTGCTCAAAACAATTAGGGGAGCACATGGTTTTAACGAAATTACGCAAATACTTACACGGATAAGTAACATAAAATAAATCATCCATAATTTAAGGCCTAGCAGGAAACAGAAGAAGAAAACTTCATATGCAAATCAAAGTTCATGACGTTAAAAACCAGAAAAAGAACATAAGGGCGGAAATCGGGATGTTGCAGAAACGTCTGTTTCAGTGCTTTAACTGTGAAATTCGATTGCTCAGTTATTCTTTTTGAGAAAAGGCGACTTGAAAATGTCTCAACAACGTGATTTACCGGAATCCATGGCATGGCGTATTATAGGCAGACTTGAATCCGGGCAAACAAAACGTAGTGTCGCGGATGCTGTTGGAGTCCAAGGCTGTGTCGTTGCAAGTCTGTGGAATCGATTCCAAGAAACAGGGAATGTTAGAAGTCGACCAGGGCAAGGTCGGCCACGCGCCACTACAGCAACTGATGACCGGTATATACTGTTAACAGCTCGTCGAAATATAACAGACAATGCTACTCAGCTGCAAAGACAGTTGCCCTTGGCAACAGGACGAAGGGTGTCCAGCCAAAAAGTACGTAATAGGCTTCATCAGGGAGGTCTCTATGCACGTAGGCCAATTGTCTGCATTCCGTTGACCTCATGCCACCGTGCGGCCCGAAGAAGATGGGCTGCTGAACATCGAGATTGGGAGCAACATGATTGGAGCCAAGTGCTGTTTACAGACGAGTCCCGATTCAGTCTGGAGTGTGACACCCGACGTGTTTTGGTATGGAGGGAAAGGGGCACTCGAAATAACCCCACATTCGTTCGTGAAAGGTCACAATACAGACGAGCTGGTTTTATGGTACGAGGTGGAAAAAGCATACGTGGACGTACGGACCTGCATATCATTCGGAATGGTACTTTCACAGCCCGAAGGTATGCAGACGAGATACTGAGACCTCATGTCATACCTTACGCTGCAGCCATTGGAGATTCCTTTGTTTTCCAGCATGATAATGCCAGACCGCATACAGCTCGTCTTGTGGAGAACATGCTTGAAGCTGAAACAATACAGCGTATGGAATGGCCAGCATGCTCTCCTTACCTGAATCCAATCGAGCATGTTTGGGACATGCTCGGACGACGCATTTCTGCAAGACCAAGGCCTCCTTTTACTCTCCGAGACTTGGAGATTGCACTTCTTGAGGAGTGGAACAGTATTCCCCGAAGTCTTATCGATAACATCAGCACTTCCATGGAAAACAAGTGTGCAGCAGTCTTAGCTGTTCCAGGAGACCACACGCCATATTAAAATTCTTGCATCATTTCTAAACAATACTTTTTTTATCGTTTACATGTAATCAAATTGTTGCCCTAAGTCATCTTTTCATGTTTTTTCCATATTTTCAAAGAATTAAAGCTTAATTACAATTTTTACGTCTTTTTTCTGAATTGCGCATTGATACGCTTGTACTATCCATTTTATGCCAATACGTGGCTGTCTCTCACGGTTTTCATAACTTCTTTGCTTCTCCCCTAATTATTTTGAGCAGTGTATATATATATACATAATATGTGTGTCTAATAATAATGCCTCATCATTCATTAATTCTATATCTTTAATGTTCTCTTTCCCCTCTTACAACTACTTTCGTTTCTCTTTGTGGCGCTTGCCTACTGCTTTAGAATGTCACGTCATATTCTGTACGTGTATGATAACCTGTCAAAATAAAACTAATTTTCCTTTGTCCTGGTCATCATGTAATGGCTTGAACTAGTCGAGTCGAACAACCTCTCCTCGCTTCAATGTATATAGATGTTGCAAATATTCTCCAACTCTTTATATTTCTTATAAATGTCAAACTAAATACCAGCATTGTACATAATGTACTCGAGTAAAAAAATTATTTTCCCCACCATTTGGACTGTATTGACTGGAATAAATAACCATTTAAGCCAATGACTATAAGAATATATTGCCTGCGGTAGCGATTTTTCTTCCGATTCCAGATTAGTTACATATATATATATAGACATAAACATACACATGTGCGGTTATTCTACAAATGGAAATTTGATTCGTATCTAGCATTCCACAATAATGCAATTAATCTAGTTTACTGATTTTGAAAATTTTTTTTTTTTTTGTATAAATGTTTCAGATATGGGCATTCATTAAGTTACTTTCTGTTTTATTTAAATTTGGACCAATCTCAGTTTTAAGTTTCAAATTTCTTGCAGTTGAGATGAAAACATAATTTGTCTTTTTTAACGCTAATAGTTGTGACATAATGTCATCTTGACTAAAATATATCGAACGATAACAGGAATTACAAAGGGTAGTTATAAATAAAAATAATTTCTGAATCAATGATTCCACATGTAAGTCTTTTCGAAAAAAAAACAACAGTTTCTATTTATTAAGGGTGCTGTGTACTAACCCTATTGGTTTCCCTCACCTCAGTGTTAACCCATGGAAAATATTTGTCTACTGTTTACACCTACATAAATGCTGATAATCCAATAAAAATCGTATTTTCAGATAGCCTGCACTTTTTTGCACTTTGTAACAGGATTCATTTTATAAATTCCGTCCTCTAAAGGATATTGAGCGTTTTGAACACACTAGAACAGATTATTCCCCCGAATAATTTAAATTTCAATATATTATTTGCATTTTTTCAAAACGAAAAATACCCCAAGGTGTAAATTTTTTTCTCTCTTACGAAGTACATCGTTTTATAAAAATCTTTAAATCCAAGTCGGCAACCTTTGAGCAAATTTCCATTGAGGTTGTAAGGTACACACAAGATTCGATTCACAAGAATCGAACTTTTGAGTGAATGAATTAAAGAAGCTGCTTGGGATATGCTAATTTCGGCATACGCGCTTAGTATAAATACCATGCAGCGTCATTAATAAAAAAAAAAGTTGTTAAGGTTGAAAAGGTGTTATCCTGCGCTAGTGCTTAGCAGGCCCAAAGTTTACGTGGCAGTACTGCTGGTTTGATTCTCTGCTGGGTTGTGAGTATTGAAAATATATTGTTCTTGAAAGCTGTATTTATATATTCCGTACAAGTAGTACGTATGCTTATTGCTGTAAAAGCCAATTATATATGTGCAACGAATTCAATAAACATTATTTCATGTATAAACTGTGTTTGTTTAAAATTCAAATAGAGTGCCACTTCAAAATATATACACCCAAGTCTGGGTAGAAGTGAGCTAATTTCTCTATACTGGCGCCCGAAAGTTTATATATACCCTGGTTGTTAGCGTTACATTTATAACGAACAACATAATTGAAGTTAAACTGTGTACTTATATTGATAAAATTGTTGCAAGAACTTATATACTATTTGAAAATGAGTGTTGTAGAACAAAACCCTGCTGGAAATTTTCCTCGGGTAATTATGGTTCAGCATTTTGCGCCATTCGAAGCCACATTCAATGGCGGCCCCTCAAGCCAATTCCTAAAGAAAATTGAGCATTACTTTCAGCAACAATGCACCCCAGAGGGGGATAAACTTAAAATTGCTCTTGCCTCTTTAAGAGGTAGTGCATATAAGTGGTACACGTGTATGCAAAGCAGTAATCTGATTTTTGACTATTTGTCATTCAAGCAACAGTTTCTTAGCGTTTTTCCAAAGACCTTTAATCAAAGTCAAATTGAAGCTGATATTTTTTCTCTAAGGCAACGTGAAGGTCAGTCTGCATTAGATTTTGCTATAGAAAAGATTTCCAAGTGTGAGGAATATTTAGAAGGGGTAACGGAAGCGGTAATCTTAAAAATAGTTATCCAACGTTTGAAGCCAAGTGTTCAAGAGTTTTTAGATAATCAAACAATTACAAGCAAGGTTACCCTCCTTCAAGCTTTAGCTAAACATGACAATAGGCATTTCGTCGCTACCCCCTACCCTCACTCAGGTACGGGAAGTTTTATACACCCACGCCAAAATTTTTCGCGAGTTTCAAACCAGCAGCGAAAGCAGTATCGTGGGCGAAATAATAGAAGCTCACGGCGTTACAATGAAATTAGTGCACTTAAAGTAAATAATATGCAAGCACCTTACGTGCACTGGCAAGTTGATTCACATGATATGGTTCAACCTGTTGAAACTGTGTGGTCAAATGTATTAACTTGTCCGAGCAGTAATCATTATTTTGAGAATAGTGAAAGTCGGGATATTTTTGTGGCTTAAAATGAAAGTGAGTCTAGTTGGAATAATGCGGTAATTCCAGTGCAAATTTCTGAAAATAGTGCCGATACAAATGCTAGTGGTTTAGAAAATAAATCATCTGATACTTCTATTAATGCTATACCTGATATTATTAATGCTATACCTGATATTTTAGATCATATTCTCACATCTGTTAATGAAGGAAATTTAGTAGATGACGAAGTATGCGTTACGGAAGTTAGTGAATACTTATTAGTTGACGACAATAAAAATTCTTTAAACGATAGTAGGAACTCGCTAGGTAATGATGATATTATTTCAAGTTTCCATCCCAATGAGGATGCTGTAGGCCAGGTTGATAATATGGTCTTAAATAAAGTACATGAAAACCAGACTGAGAATCAGGATGAAAAGTGGACACAGAGTTATACTGTAAGTAGTTTAGCTGATGCTTCGGAAGTTATAGACGTAGTTTGCATTAAAACGGACCAGTACGAAAAGCTTAATCTTCCTAAAACTGAAGCAGTGTTAAAGAATTTAAATGATAGCGATTCTGAAGAAGGACGTTTTAAAGAGACTTTTTCGTCAAAAGAGGATAAAACTAAAGTTAAGGGGGATAAAAAACGTGAAAAAGCTCCTTCAGGTTCCAGCATTAAAACTGCTAATACTGAAGTAATTAAGGCGGTAAACAAGAAGTCGTATAAGCACAAATACGAAAAACAGAGTCCTGTTGTTGAAAAACATGACACAAGCATCGAGATAAAGCCAGTAACTAAACACGTTGGTGCGGCGTATAAGTTTGATAAAATAGAATCTGCATTAAAATCTAATGCCTATACTCTAAAAAGTACGGAGAAAAGTAAAGTGTGCACTACAAAACCTCCATCAAAGGATGAACGTGGCACACGTAAGGTAAACAAGGTTATCAAAAGGAGGAATTTCAGTTTTAAAGCTTCTTTGCATAAGTACAGCAAACGCAAGATATCAGCCGCCCAGCAAGGTTGGCCTCCTCCCAAGAGACCTCCTATTCATCGTCAAGCCGGACCAGCGCCTCAGGACCAACGTCCTACTGCACGAAGGATGCCCACACGGTCAACGAACCCCTTTACTAGGACTGCGACCATCGAGAGAGGTTCCACGGATTGGACAGACTGGTGCAGGGAAGTTGCTGCTTTCATGAACAAGTCTTGTATCAATTATCTTATTCTAACTCCCACCCTTCAATAAAACCGAACCAAATTGGTTTGAAATTCCCCATTGTATATACTGTGTAAACATTTTGAGGGGAAGGGGTGAGCCACTGAAAAAAAAAGGCATACTGTTGTTTTATAGATTTTTGAAGGGGACATGTAGTGAAAAAAAATACATACTAACTACAGATAACAACTAACTAACATACTAACTTCACAAAACATAACACATGTGCATTATGAATTGGGGAAGAGCAGCTACAAACAGTCAAGAAATGTCATGCTGTGCAATTGTGTTGACATTTTTAACTAAAATAGTTTTTTTAGGGCGCAGTTGGCAGCCCAGTATCCGCAACTCTATAAATCCACTGTGTGTTGGTGTCACCTGTACCCTTCGGGTTTGCTTTTGTAAAATGTAAAAGTTATCGGAAGTTAAAGACGTAGTTTGCATTAAAACGCACCAGTACGAAAAGCTTAATCTTCCTAAAACTGAAGCAGTGTTAAAGAATTTAAATGATAGCGATTCTGAAGAAGGACGTTTTAAAGAGACTTTTTCGTCAAAAGAGGATAAAACTAAAGTTAAGGGGGATAAAAAACGTGAAAAAGCTCTTTCAGGTTCCAGCATTAAAACTGCTAATACTGAAGTAATTAAGGCGGTAAACAAGAAGTCGTATAAGCACAAATACGAAAAACAGAGTCATGTTGTTGAAAAACATGACACAAGCATCGAGATAAAGCCAGTAACTAAACACGTTGGTGCGGCGTATAAGTTTGATAAAATAGAATCTGCATTAAAATCTAATGCCTATACTCTAAAAAGTACGGAGAAAAGTAAAGTGTGCACTACAAAACTTCCATCAAAGGATGAACGTGGCACACGTAAGGTACACAAGGTTATCAAAAGGAGGAATTGCAGTTTTAAAGCTCCTTTGCATAAGTACAGCAAACGCAAGATATCAGCCGCCCAGCAAGGTTGGCCTCCTCCCAAGAGACCTCCTATTCATCGTCAAGCCGGACCAGCGCCTCAGGACCAACGTCCTACTGCACGAAGGATGCCCACACGGTCAACGAATCCCTTTACTAGGACTGCGACCATCGAGAGAGGTTCCACGGATTGGACAGACTGGTGCAGGGAAGTTGCTGCTTTCATGAACAAGTCTTGTATCAATTCTCTTATTCTAACTCCCACCCTTCAATAAAACCGAACCAAATTGGTTTGAAATTCCCCATTGTATATACTGTGTAAGCATTTTGAGGGGAAGGGGTGAGCCACTGAAAAAAAAGGCATACTGTTGTTTTATAGATTTTTGAAGGGTGTCCCCTTCACATGTAGTGAAAACATGTAGTGAAAAAAAAACACATACTAACTACAGATAACAACTAACTAACATTCTAACTTCACAAAACATAACACATGTGCATTATGAATTGGGGAAGAGCAGCTACAAACAGTCAAGAAATGTCATGCTGTGCAATTGTGTTGACATATTTAACTAAAATAGTTTTTTTAGGGCGCAGTTGGCAGCCCAGTATCCGCAACTCTGCAAATCCACTGTGTGTTGGTGTCACCTGGACCCTTCGGGTTTACTTTTGTAAAATGGTAGTGGCGTTTTTCCTCCACACAACGTGTGAAAGGTTTTTTGACTTTGCCACCCATTATGTAAAAAGTCAGACCAGCACGCGTTTTCAATTAGTTAACTGAAGCCATTCAGACCTCAGTTACCTAATTTTTTTTTAGAGGGAGGCCAGTGTAAGGTATACACAAGATTCGATTCACAAGAATCGAACTTTTGAGTGAATGAATTAAAGAAGCTGCTTGGGATATGCCAATTTCGGCACACGCGCTTAGTATAAATACCATGCAGCGTCATTAATAAAAAAAAAGTTGTTAAGGTTGAAAAGGTGTTATCCTGCGCTAGTGCTTAGCAGGCCCAAAGTTTACGTGGCAGTACTGCTGGTTTGAGTCTCTGCTGGGTTGTGAGTATTGAAAATATATTGTTCTTGAAAGCTGTATTTATATATTCCGTACAAGTAGTACGTATGCTTATTGCTGTAAAAGCCAATTATATATGTGCAACGAATTCAATAAACATTGTTTCATGTATAAACTGTGTTTGTTTAAAATTCAAATAGAGTGCCACTTCAAATTATATACACCCAAGTCTGGGTAGAAGTGAGCTAATTTCTCTATAAGGTTAAAATTGAAGTGAGCGACTCCAATAGGGTTAGTACATAGCAGCCTTAATACCTTTCGTTTACTTCTGTTAACTTCGTGGTGGATAAGTATTTGGGTAATTACTGACATTTTCTTTCTTTTTTTTTGCATGCGGATATTCATATTATTCTTAACACAGCCAAATATGTATGCATTCTGAATACCCACACTTCAGGCTAGAATGCAGCTGAGACAGTTTTCAATTAATACATTGCTATACGTAAAAGAGACCTGAAAATCAGTGTGGGCAGGTCCTTTATCCAGCAGAAATTTGTCACACATCTCTGGTGCAGGCTGTTTTAGATTTACCGACACCTCTCGTTGCATATTAAGAACTGTAAACGTGTTGACGTATATATTTTCCGGATTTTCGAGACGTGGGTGAGAACATACCAATGTACAATGCAAATTAAAAACTAAACAAAACCTATTTACAACAGAAACCAATTGCAAAGATGCAAAAAACTTTTATTTTTGTGAAGTTTGATAAGTTCACACATTACACACACTGTTTGACATAAATTCGATGAAGTTTGATGCAGGTCGCGCAATAATTGAAAATGGTTTTAAAGAGTGTACATGGCAAAGAAACGGATCGAGTCTTTGATATTTGTGAGCCATAATCGATGGCACATCGTGGTAGTTCTTTGGGAAAGGTTCCACTGTACTCATTAGAATATAAAGTTACTTTCCATGCCATTGAAAAATCAGAATTAGTTCAGCCTTTTTGCCGTTACTTCTCTCATGGGAAGGAACGTTGCCCGGAGAGTACCACTTGGAGGCGGACTGTCGAACACTCCCCTTTACGCAGTGCTCGATGGCGGTGAGCCGGAGTCTTTCTAGCCTTTTCGGTGGAACAGGAGGCACGATTTTGGAAGGATATAATTCTCAGCCTAGTGTTGTTGGCTTTGAAAGAGTCAAGAGAAGGGGAGGAGGATGAAAGGAGCCAGATGGTATCGTCTCTGGTCGAGATGAGAGAGACATGAAGGAGGAACTGACGGCGGTTGTGCAGACGAAGAAGAAGAAAGCTAGACGTCAGTGCCACTGAAAATCATGAATGACTGATGATTTCGAGTTACTGGATTACAAAGTGTTTTCAAAACTGGCAGAAGTGTGCGACGAGTAAAAAATATTATAAATCAAAAATTTAGAGTGATGCAAACTTCTATAAAGAGACCTTAATTGATGACACTTATTAAGAGATAGTGATTTTTAAATTTCATTTCATCAATGAAGGCTTAAAACAATTTTGACGATGTAAACATGTATGGTTAGTCTTTTTCTGCAGACAAGAAACAACCGCAGACAAGGCGCATTACACGTTTCTTTAAACTAGGTCGACGTGCAACAGGATTTGTTTGGAGAGCACTGAAGGTACCCGAGATCCAGATAACATCCTTTGCTTGGATACAATTCGACGCTTTCAGGCAGTCATCCAGGAGCCTATCCATTAGCACATTTGGGAGGCTTAGAAGGTTTAAGTGATCTCCGGGCAGGTTTATGAAGTTTTCGGAGATAAATCGGAGGTTTGGTGGCATCGCAATATTCATCCATGGAACTTTCAGTGGCAGTTTCATAAATAATATCAAAGTCACCTTCTTCCAGGTAATCTTCTTTTTCCATTTTTCTCTCCGTTTTTTTCTTTTCAATAGAAACATAAAGTTGGAAGATCCAATAGCCTGCAAACAAAGTGCAGCACACATCCGCCATAGTGATCAAGAGCATAGCAGCCACGATTAGAAATAATATGACGAATGATAGATATTTCGACAAATAACAGTAAAAAGGTCTCGATATATAGAGAGACAAAAGAAATAATTCAAAGAAGTGTTTTACAAAACAGCAGCAAGTACGATAAGCTTTTAACCGCTTAAACCATCACACGCAAGTATTAGGTTTAAAATTGCGACTGTAGAAAAGCTTTGTTATGTAGGAATTCTATTCTAACAATGTACCGAAATATTGTTGATAGTTAACTATGCTAAGAAATGTTTATGCAAGAATGGAGAAACGTAATATCCGCGGAACAATGCTTTCGATATTCTCTTTATTTTTGGTCATTAACAAGACTTTCTTTTTGTTTATAGTGGCAGTGTGACCATTCTTAAATTACTACTGTCTTAATGGCACTGGCAACACGGTAGTTCGGCGACGCTATTGACTGTCCCACATTTCTCCCGCCAATGCAGGCATTCATTACTGTTGGTGTATTATTCTGCGAACTGCACGAAGTTTCACAAAATTCTCATAACTGCTAGCTGATCCACTACGGTGTACACTGTTAAGGGCGATGCCATTTTGTATGCCACTCTTCCGATTAAGGGACTGTTCACATAGGAGTCCGGTAGCAGAAGCGTAAAAGGAAACATGGCGCTGAGACGGAAATAAACCAATCATAGGATGTTAATAATTTCGTCACTAATCGTTTGGACGATTGTCATTGGTAAAATATATTTCAATACTTTAACGCTTCCGCTACTGGAATGCTATGTGAACAGGCCCCAAGAACGCTGTGCCATCTATTGGGCAATGTCAATATTTTTTGTAAGAGTGAATCTTCCGGTAAAACTCCAATTTAGGGTGCCCCCTTTTTTTGGAGCTAATAGTGTCAAGTGCCATTTAAGTTGGCGGCGATAAACATCCATCGTGATATATGCATCATGAAATAATCACATGACAAACACGTCAGATATTTGCAGGAGTAACAACATTGGCGCACGCATGAGAAAACTTGTACACTTGGCGATCAAATTCCGGGGCACTATTGGCACCAAAAAAAACAAGGGGCACCCTAAATTGCAGTCCTACCGAATATTCCTTGCGCGGGAGTTTGAAAGGCCAGAGGCCTCCTGAATTGAAATTCAGGAACTACAGTCAATTAGCAGTTACTTTTTGATTTGAACCACCCTTATATTTAAATAGTGAAACCCCTCGATGATGGGCAGTATTGGTTCCAAAAAAAGAAGTGGAAAAACGGTTTCTTCTATCACATTAGCACTATGGAGTCTTTAATCGGTTCTGAGCAAACTAGGGTCGTTTACACGGGGTGACTGGTAAGAGAAGTTATACATAAAGAATAAATCTATAGATTCATATAATAAAGAATAAATCTGAGCGATATTTTAAAGTTATATATCTGAAAGCAGAAAAGTAAAGTGTGTTCATTGTTATGGGAATTGATGAAATGAGATCTTGCATACGAATCGCCTATTTTCGAAACCCGCCATCTTATTTTTCGGGAAAGATGAAAAACCTTTAAATTGGAACAATGCACAAAGACCAACTGCAAAAAATTTTCCGTGTCATGTTGGCGGAAGGTACGACATTTTAGTGAGTTGTTCCAGCCTAGCATTTTAGAAAAAGAAGTATTTAAATTTTTAATGTGGAGAGGGTTGTTTTGAAACTCAGCGGGTGGTTTTAGCGGGATTTGATCCTAACTAATTAAAAAATTCAGTTTTGCGATTTAATAAAATGAATAATAACATAACCGAGCTTTTGTGTAAATCTTTTATCATATTTTTTACAAAGAAAAATGGAACAATAAACGTATACTTAAAAAATAATTATTTAATACTAAAAAAATTCTACTCTGCGAGCCCATCGTACTCCTAAACTGCTCGGCAATACTGTACGAAGAATTCTTTTAAATTCGGTCATGTTTTTGGTAAATTAATTTTTAATTTACACAAATTAATTATTATTAACACTGTAAATAACCAACAAAAGCAGGCAAAAAGTTCAGTCATACATTTTTTTTTCGTTTTTACCCTAATTGGCGGGTTTTGAATCTAACCTATAAATTTGACAATCCGTTTTCATAGAGTAGTTGGCGGGTTTTGAACACCACCATTGAATAGCACAGAAAATTTCCGTCTTATGTCGATTTTGACCAAAAAAGGAGATATCGGGTTTTGAAAATAGATGATTCATTTATTGTACGTTATTTTCGGTCAGGGTGAACTCATACTTTAATAAGCTTTAATGATGATTTTTCTCACAGATAGGAATTCGTTATTAAACTGAAAAAACTTAGTTTAACGAGCTATCGCAGGTCATAAGAGAGGTACAGCTTTGGAGGTAAATGCACAGACAATAAAATAAAAATAAAAACAGAACCCATTTTTCTGGCTATCTTTTCGCTGCAATGACCAAATAATGTTTTTTTTCTCAATGCGGAGGCACTTGTCGCGAAAACATTCGCCTATAATCCACCGCAGTTTTGCTGGCCATTTTTTTTATGGGGGCGCCATATAGGCGGACCAGCATTGCCCCCTATGAAGGGACGGCACAAACGGAGGCATTTTAGTGGCGCTTCGCCAGGATTCGATCCGAGCACCCTCAGCACCGAAAACCAGCGCGCTATACCACAAGGCCGCCACGGACCTCACCGAATAATGTTAACCCCGCCAAAATTTCGAACACTCGATTTTATATTTACACAGCTGTGGTGACAAATTGTTGAATCACGCTTTTTTTCAGTGCATTTTGCTATGTAATAGGTTTGCTAATTTTCTGGTATTATAACAGATAGAAGAGCAGTAAAATCGCTCGGGAATTTACGGAAGAATATTTGAAACGTTTGCTTCAATATTTTTAAAAAGTTGGCTATTCATTTAGATCTCCCTAGATCAAGGAAGAGTAGACACATTTCTTATACCGAACATTTGTACGTCAAACATTAAGTTTGCAATTCCCACACAAAATTAGGAAAAAAGAGAAATTTACGGAATATCGCATTGCAATTAACAGTATCTCACATCATTTTTTTCTCGAATAACGTCTTAAAATTATACGTTTGCTGTTTTGTGTTATTTTAAGAAAACTTTCTACTCGCTTCTAAGTCCCTGATGAGTATGAAACGTTAATTTGCAGTTAAATGTAACGCCAGGGGATGAAAGACCTGCAATTCAGCGTTCGGTTTTTCACTTTTTATTTTGTTTTTTTTCCTGTGGGTCGAGTTATTGTGAATCGGAGAAATTACAATTATATTAAGTAGTTTCCCTTCATGTGTCGATTTTTAATTTATAGATATGAGCAGCATTTTATTATTATTTTTACCTCAGAATGTACTCCTGAAACTGGAATAACGTGAAAGCAAAATGTTTATTAAAGCAACTTAGTTATATCTAATTTTTCGTTTTTTAAAGAATCGAGGTATAACGGAAAGGATTTCGACGGAGTGAGCAAATGTAACTTTTTATGTACTGTTTTACCTTTTTCGCTGTATTTTTGTGTCATTTATATACTGCCTCCTGATTGGTTCTTCCGATTCCGAAATGAGGCTTGCCATAGAAAAGGCATCTTTAAAAGTATAAAAAGTTTAATGAAAGACAAACACTAAAATTTTGGATGGTGTACGTACATTCGGAACGTTTTAAATCCTCTCGGAATTGAAAACAACGATCCACACTGAGGATCGCAGATCGGGGCCAAAAGTTTTCTCCACGGACCCGGTTCTATAATCCCTAATCCAGACGAACTTTCACGACCACGCAATACTTTGCCGACATTCCTGTGGAATTCTAATCACTTAATCTCTTTCACAGATTTACATGATAACATAGAGAACAAAAATATTGCTATAATGCATACTAAGTCTAGATATGGCTAAGATTTTTTTCTCATCAAAGTATTCGTCGTAAAAATTTTTCACTTTGAATTTTCAGTCTTCTTTATTTCTTGACAAATGGCTGTATCTAAATCAAACAAAAGAACAAAAATATCTTGGTTGGAATAAGGATAAGACAAAGAGAAAAGGGACGATGCTTTGTCCGATGTCTTTACGTCGTGCACGCTTGATAAAGTGCAAGATAATACGTCGTTCCACCTCTCGGTATGCGACTACGTAGTACCTGATGATTCAAACGTCTACGGGCGCTATGCAATCCCACCTCGCACTGAGTAGCACAGGTACGTATTGATTTAGGACAAACGGTGCAACAGGAGCTAACGCCAACGGAGCTAACGGAGAGAGTCGAGGCCCCCAACGTCCATGTCACTCTTAGCCCGGGCCATCACCCGTTTTCCAGCCGAGACTGCGTGAAAGTGGTGACAACCGAAGCCTCGAGTGTGATAGAGTGACTCCCTCAGAGGATCCCACTCCCCCAGGAGACTCACAGTCGAGCTCTCAGTTACCAAGCACCGAGATCCTCACAACGGACCCGATGCCCTGGAAACAAGCCATACTAACCCAACTCCGGTCCCTCGGCCGCACACTTGGTAAAAAGCAACTCTTTTTTTCTTTCACTTTGAGTCACGTTTGTTTTGTACAGGCCTCTCTCTGATATACTGTTGAATCTAGGGGTACACAATGTTGGGCTCATTGATACCTATGTACAGAGGGAAATAAGTCCACCCTCTGCTTTTCCATTTATGGTCTCGTCCCTTTTCATTTAATGCCGAAATGAACGTTATTAACCTTTTCAGCACTTCAAACGGACTTTTCTCTTATCTACTTTAGACAGGAAAAACACTTTTTAGGTATCATACATTTCTTATTCTGGTTTTCGAAAAGGCGGAGTCATACCGTTTGAGACGTTTTTAACACCATACGAGAGGGTGATAACGAATCTTACACCCCTTACTATAGAACGTAGATATTAGGAATCTATTTGCTTTCTTATGACTACCCAAGTAACACAAGACTATTTGGAAATTGTTGGGCAACCGTTTTTAGCATAGTTGGCCAACAATCAGATTTGGCCGTTGAGTTATGTTCAAACAACGGTTGGTATGACAGCTTACCCTTTTCGTTAACGAAAGGAGCCTACACGATACTGTAATGGCTACAACTAATCGTCCGACCGGTTACTATCCACGTCATCAGCTCTTTGCCAGTTCGTTAATTCTCAATCGCTAGCTACTATGTAACAAATGTTTGCTTTTGGGTCAACGATGTGTGTTACTTGGGTGGTTACTTGGCCTAGTCCTGACGCTTTGAATCCTGTTCTGCAGGTGGTCTGTCTAACATTCTTTTTCTTAAAGAATAAGTTTATTCTACTAACAGCAACTGTCACCTAATAATGGCAATGACATAGATCAAGTCTGACAAAAAGAAACGATTACTGAAAATCATTCTCAAAGGTAAAATAAAAATCACATGAGCAAGTAACCATAAAAATGTACTAATTCATTACTCATCCAAAAAGAATGGATTGAGACGCAAGCAGAATAGTGCGACCAAACAACGATTTTAGACAAAATGGGTTCAATATTAAAAATATAAGGCGAAACAACAGACAATACCCGTTAAAATTTCAATTGCCCCTATGAAAACATCAAATAAAAATTTTCTGAAATTTTACCTCCTTCCGTAAAACGTTCGAAAATCGATAAAATAAGATGACTCTAATATTGTTCGAAACGATGTTCCCTTTTTTCAAGTGTAGTCAAACAACCCTGTTCGTCATAACGGATAATGTAAACATGGGAACAAGATGACTCGTTCCAAACTGTGTGTGTTGAGTGCCGCCTATCGGCGAGTTATGAAACCTCAATAGACAAGTGATGGCTGTGTTGAGAATTCAAGCAGATGGATAATTTGGAGTAGAGTCAAAAAAAAGTAATAATATTTTATGAGACACAACATAAAATAAAATTATGAATAAAAGTTTTATAATGTATCAAAGGTAGTTAAAAATGCAATATAAAGAGTTCTTTTTTAATTTCACAATATGCTCCTTTTGAAATACCCTTAATGATGTGGTTAAAATTGTATATTCTCGACTGGTTCATCATTTACTACATTTAAAAACTACCATTTATAACGTATAATCATCTGTGTCTTCAAAATTTGTAAAAAGTTTTTAGCGTTCAGTTTTTTTTCAGTAAATAAGTTCACATTAAAAAATCAAAACTTGGAATTTGCTTAAGGGAACTTTAAAAAAAAAGCTTGGTAAAAAAAGATAAATACGCTGAAGGATTCTGTAATATAAAATGAAAGAAAATAAATTTTTTTAGGAAAAAGTTGTAAAGAAACCACTTTAATAAAGGAACTTCTAACGTACATTCACGTACTCTGTTGCAATACCGAGCCTCTCTACCTACAGACACACACACAAACATATATATATTTATAATAAGTGCAACGATCAATGTATGCAATTGATGTAGAAAAAACGAAAAAATTTTTTATAAAAAAATTGAAATGGATATTTTTGTAGACAAAATAATGAAGTAGAAAATATTCAAATTAATTCTTATAGAACATACTAAAGAATATAGCACAGTTTGAGGCACATTTCTTTTACCATATTTTAATATTTTTTTGGATAATGTCCAATCGTCTGTCGCATTAGCAAGAAATTTTTTCTTTTTGTCTATTTCGTTTTTATGCACGTGACGCAAAATTAGTTTAAAGTATCATAAAAAGAAAAGAAACCAAGTGATCAACATTTAATAAATTAAATTCTAAAAATTGATCTTTAAAAATTCACCAAAATTCAGAAAATGGAGGTACAGATTTGAAAAAGATTTCATTTTAAAGGAGTTTTTACGATCTTTCTCGTGATATAAATTTTATAACCCTCGGATTAATATTTTAAATGCAAACTTTAAAGAATGTTACAAAAGAAGCTTAAAAATTTAATTTAAAAAAATCTAAGAAGATTTTTTCAAAAATCTCTCTTAGTGCACCCCTACACTATAAGAAGAATCGCCATGCAAAATTTTAGCCCTTTAGATCCAGCCGTTTGGTCTGTTCATTATATGTCAGCCAGTCAGTTACGGAACTGTTTTATATATATATATATATATATATATATATATATATATATAGATTATATAAATGTATCTGTATATACAGGTATGGTATTACGAATACAAATAAATATGCGAGGCTATATTAAGTATTAGTACGAATACGTTATGCAGGACCATAAATACTTAAAAATTTTTTAAATCTAAGCTAGGTAAATTATAAACTGATGAATACCAAACCCTCAAAACAAGCCTCAATGAATTCTTGAACAGAAACTGGAAACAATTCCTTAATTCTTGCGAAAGACTGGCCGAAATAAACTTCAACGTAGCGATCTCGATTTGCAAACTGAAAAATCATCTGAATCAGATACTAAATCCGGTAGTTCGTTTTTAATTACTTCTTTGAAGGATTTTAAAAATAAATAAAACTGCATTGATAATAAGGATTATGCCAAGCATCGGACTTTTACAGCTCCTCCATTCGTGCCTACTTGACATTTTGCTCAAAGGTGGAGAAAGCATTTCAGCCGTTCGCAATTAATTCCTTTAAATGAAGTAAAAGAAACTAGAAATGCTCCAAGAAAGATGGCGCAGTCCTCAATGTTTGCAGCGATATTTCTAAGGCTCTTTCGTGCAAACATTTATCGCAATTAAGAAAGTTCCTTTTTTATGTTTTCAACAGTTAATTTCAAATATAGCCAGTTTAATCAGCCACTGTTGTATTTTCACCAATATTTCATATTTAATTGTCTCGGATTTGGTAGGTTTTATCACGTTATTTTCTCTGAACTTTCTTCCATTCAAAGTTATATGTTTATATTAGTAGAAAAAATAAAGAAATTAAACTAAAAGTTCTAAAATTTCTATTTACTCTGTTTTTAGTAATAGTAACGAGATCGTCTAAATTCTCGACTGTTTCAAATGAAATGGGTTCATTAAAATGATGACGAAAGTTAGAACAACGAAAAAAAATTGATGTTAATATTAAATGAATAGATGCAAATGGTAGTTATATAGAGGCATTTGTTTGCTTTCTAATTGTTTTCTTTTAGTTATGAAAAGAAAAAGAAAAATATGGAAGAACTCAATAACACTTTGTAAAAATATTTCTTTTCTCGGCTTACCTAGTGATAAAATCATTCTCTCTCTTTTTTTATCAGAAAAGCTACAACCTTTTCTGAACGACATGCTTTGCTAATTAGAAAAATAAGAGAGAATGTCTCCAATAAATCCAACAACTTTATGCCTTTCAAACACACACGCATACAAGTAAATACAGTGAAACTTCTCCATAGCGGCTAAGCAGAAAAGAAGTGGCCGTTTTGATGAGTAGATGTCGAAAACAGTTTTCTTCGTAGCATTGGCTCAATAGAGTCTTGAATAGACTCTTGAATCTAGAGAAGTTTCCCACGCATACAAGTAAATACAGTGAAACTTCTTCATAGCGGCTAGTCAGAAAAGAAGTGACCGTTTTGATGAGTAGATGTCGAAAACAGGTTTTTTCGTAACACTGGCTCAATAGAGTCTTGAATCGGTCATTGGCTCAATAAAGTCTTAAATAGACTCTTGAATCTAGATAAGTTTCACACGCATACAAGTATATACAGTGAAACTTCTCCCTAGCGGCTAGTCAGAAAAGAAGTGGCCGTTTTGATGAGTAGATGTCGAAAACAGGTTTCTTCGTAACATTGGCTCAATAGAGTCTTGAATCGGTTCTGAACAAAATGCGGCCGTTTAGAGTGTCGGCCGAGTAGAGAAGTTTCACTGTGCGCCTATATATCCAACAAAACTTGGTTTACAGAAGTTAGATGAAGTTAGAAGATAGGTGTATAGAAGTTTCACTGTACACATATCTATCCTAAGATAATTTTATATTTTTACCTAAATAAATAGGCTCTAATTTTACAACTGATATGAAATTTGATTCGAGTTCAGTTCTACGTAAGCCATCTGTTCCACTCTTTTACTATTCTTCGTGTAACTTACACCCTTTTAGCTTTTAAGATCATCACTTCCAAGAAAGAAACATGAGATTGTCTCGTTTCGAAACAATTAGAAAGACAAAACCCCATTCTTAGCTTAAATTAAGGCACTATTTTAAACCGACTCCAGATCTCAAATCTCTTCAGGTAAAATGATTTTTGTTCCGAAATTGAAGTCACATTTGTATAACCAGATATTGTCTGGACTTAGAGTTGTTTTCTATTGAATTTCTAGAAATTCAGAGGGAATTAAATATTAATTAAACTTAATGTATGTTTAATGACAAATATACATTATGTTTAACGAGTCATTGGACAAAATGCATGTTTAATTATCTACAGTTAATGCATATAATCAAACATACAGACATTAGGTACTTAAATAAGGTTACGGAAATTACTAGTATGTAGTTCCTGGAATAGTATTTCGAAGAACCTGTTTACATCCACAAGCAGATTTTAATTCAGTCGTTGAATAGATAACTCTAGATATGAAGAGGAAATTGTACTTTTTTATCACACGTGAAAACATCTTTTTTTCCATTAAACGTGTCTTAAAAAAGACCATTATGCACACAAAAAACATTAGCAATTTAAATTTTTCCTTAAAAAATTGTCTCATTTTTGAGTATCTACAAAACCAATAGCCTATTTGCAAATGTTTTTCACAGCAAAGATTTTTAAATAATTTGTCTCCAGCGTTTAAAAAAGAAAATTGTTTATAAAAATTTGTAATCAATGTACAGGATAAAAAATATGGGTTTTTTTCGCAGAAAAATTTTGCTGTAGGGAGAAGATTTCCAGAATTTTTATTCTAGAGGAAAAATTCTGATACAGTTTAACCAGACAAGCTCTGTTAATGTAACATATTTAAATACTGTCGTACAAAATTTCATGCTAAGCACAGAAGTACGGCAGAGCACGCTACGACCTCGAAACGTTGTAATGACCTCGGAATCATTGTAGAAGCGTGCATTTCATATAGTTTTATTCTTAAGTCTCTGTAAAAAGATTGCGGTCAAGAAAAGTAGAGATGCACTTCTGAGTACATTTTGTCAGTAGAGTTTGAAAACGTAATATCTTTCAATTTTTTTGTTTTTATTCCAATACAACTTATGGACATCCTTTGCCACATCACAAGATAATGACATTACAGTAACAGGAGATGATAATAAAATGCAATTAAAATTGTAAAGATAACAGAGTGTCTGTAGCCTTCCAATAGGAGAAAATAGAGCAGATCGTTCATTCTCCATTGCAACAGAGGAGGGTGGTCAAAATTAAGATTCATATCTTTTCACTGTCGAAAGCGATTTCATTCGATGAACGTACTTTTCGTCCTAATGATTATGCATATATTATCTATTTACCTGAGCAACAAAACTTTCCAAATGCGCACTTTCCTTCTGTCATTTTTTATTTCTCAAATCGTGCTATTTAGATTTAAAAACATAATAATGCACATTGCACGTTTGTATGGTGATTGCAATGGTAGACCGAGCATTTTTATTCTTTTAGACCTTGTTTACCTTGCTACCGGAGAGCAGCGTTGCTTTCCTCGTTGACGCCAAGATTGTTGACATTTCCTGTTATTGGTTTGACATATCAAGTGGTCATTGCGTTGAGCTCTGTGATTGACTACAATATTTATCGTTGACGCTACGCTATACTCTGCAAGCAGTGGGAAGAAGGCCTTGCTCTCCATGCGTACTATGTTTTACTTTATAGGTCCGTTTATCCGACAGGCAATTTTTCCCTTTTCGCCAACTTTAAATGGAAGATATAAAACTCCTCGCAAGGTATATTCATGGTATTTTCTTTTATTTTATTTTTATTAAATCGCCATAAGAATTTTCGATTTAGAGTAAACATTTAAAAGAATATTTTCTCCAAAGCGATTTCTCAGAAAAAAATACCTTTTGCCCTTTAAATTAATTAAAAAAAGATACATAAAGTTTGTGTATCATTTATAAGTATTTTTTTTATAAGTGCAATTTAAATTTCAAGTTTTTAAATTTTCAAAAACCATGCTTAGCTATTTCAATTTTTTTAAAAAAATTGCTGTAATCTCCTTACCAAGAAAACATAGCTAACGAGAAAAAATATCATTACAAATTGAGCATAAACATATTAGTTTCTTCTTTTGATCTCCTAAAAATATCATACACACACTTACAAATGAGGCCTAAAATCACGATAAACAACAATGAATCTTCTTGAAACGAATATTAAAACTCGAAATTTGTACTTCTTTGCCTTATGATTATTTCTCTTAAGATTGTATCACGGATCCTTGTAGTTGTCACTGACAATTTCACAATTTATATACGTTGAACATTAGTTAAAAATATTTTTAAAACAAAAACGGAAAAAAATATATTTATAATATTTAGAATGTCCGAAAGTACTATTACACTCGATAGATGGCAGCAGCGTTCATCAACCAGCGTTCATCAACCATTTTGTTTGGGGAGAAAGAAATTTTAAACGAACTGATATCTAAGGGTTCGTGGAAAATTATACTTAAATCTATGAGAGACAGACCAATCCTACTTTTTCTGAAAACCAAGTGCTACCTGACAGGCATCAGGGCGCGACCAGAGGGGACCAGAAGGGAATAAAACTCTCCGGGAGCACGAGATTAAATGCCAATCAAAAACGTCCTGTTTAAATAAATAAACAAATTAAAAAATACCGAAGGGTGTAATCCGGTGTAATCCGAAATCTCCAAGCGATGGTTATCATGAAGCCTCTATACCGACAATTAAATGCAGTGAAATTTCTTTTTGCCGGCCACCCCTCCTAACGGCGACTTTTTTCGGAATCATGACTGTCCACTACAGAGAAGTTTCACTGTATATATTACTGATTATCAAGGATTTTTTCAAAATCTTTAGTTGCGATTTGAGGCGTTTTAATTTTAAAGGTTTTAGCTTTAGTAGTTTAAAACGGATAACCGACGATATTCTTTTGAATAAACTATGTGCTAATTTGAATGAAGAGATTTAAATTTCCCATGGATTTAAACAAAAAAAAATCCGTTTCATTTTAACGATAAAGGTTTGATTTCATCACTGACGTACTCAAAATTTCACGAGGTATTTACATTCAACTTTGCTTTTCTCAAATTTTTAAGAATACTGTGACGCTATAAGAATCCTTTTTCTCCTTTCATAGTTTAATAAATGCATATATAAAATAAGCAGTTTTGAAATTGAGAATACTAACAATAGAGTTTGCTGATTTGGGTGAAAAAAAGTGTTCCTTTTCTCGAAAGGAGAATTGTATGAATATGTCTACAATTGTATTTTCTCCTGCTCGCTATTGTTTTCGTAAATTAGTCTTAAATTATCTCTACAATTTTGTACAAAATAAATACAATGGAAATCAGTGATATATTGGATCTTATTAAACTGCTTTTGAACTTTTTTTCCATGCCTCGTTCTTCCCTGATGGAAAGTTTTATGATTAAATGAAAATTTACAATTAATCAAAATAATCTTCCTTTGTCTATGAATATAAACGGAAAATTCTCAGATTAATCTTTTTTTCCACTAACTTACATGAGTATAAATACTTTACTTAGGTGGTTTTAATTTATAAAAAAATTAACAAGACAGTCTCTTCTAGTAAAAATAATACTTTTCTCTCATTTTTTCCTCCTCTTTTATAGTAAATTTAATTAGGAAAAATTAACTAAAATTCCCCAAAACACAATGAGAAACTTGTCGGTCTCGTTACAAGAATGCTGCGCTCATAGTTTCTGATAATTTAATCCTCTTGAAATAAAAACATTCAAAACAAATTCAAATCATTATTTTGAAACCCTAATTCAGAAAAGGCAATTTAAACTTGAATGAGACAATGCTATTTTTAGTGTATTCTAGATATTAGCGATTCTAATTACATATCACTAATGACCTGAAACATTTATTTTCTTCAGGCTTTCTCGTAATTAATTTTTCGGATGCTTGAAACAAAAACAAACACAGAAAAAACTCTGGCGTGATTCTGAAATATTTTTGTACTAATTCATTTTAATAACTTAGTCGCTTATTCAAAATAAATTTCATTTGCAAGGTTAGGGCTAATTTAACCACTCCCCATTCTTTACTAAACACTTTTTTTCCCCCCACGAGATATATCCTTTATTTGATATATTTACAAAAATATTTTTTAATGCTTGAAAATATTTCAGATAAACAGGATTTTGAAAAAAAAGTTATTCGGAAATATTTTTTAATATAATGCAGTTTTAACAAAACACTTTTAATTCAGTTAAGTACTCGGCGATCCTTATCATATCATATCTTTCCATTTTAATTAGATTTTCTAGAATTACATAACGTGAAAATTAAACATATTTTTTGGGTTCTACGAGCCTAGTCATTATGTTGCAATAACATGAAAAAAAAATTATCTCACTGCGGCTAATAATAAATAATGAAATTATAAATAAAAAATATATGAGACTGCAGTGTTTCAAAGCAGTTTAGTTTAATGATCTGTGTATTATCAAGTTAAACTTTAAAAAAAGACTTACTTTACCTTTGTCTCTCCATATCGCCAGTGTTGGTTAAACTGTACGCATGTATCAGGTTGGTCCAATTGAAAGTGAGTCTTTTTTTTGTTGTGTTACAGTGGTTTATTGGTTGGAATATGTAAACATACAGGAAGTAATAGAGACACCCATCCGCTACTCAGGGTCGCCGTGTTGGTTCAAGCAAGTGTTCCAGCGCTTACTAGATTTTGGAAACTCCGAGAGAAGAACGTCCGTGGTTGTCTACGGAAACAGTCTTGAACGACGTCGCGGACCTATGTATCGTTAGCAAACCGATGGCCCTTGAAAGCCTTTGCAAGTAGCCCGAAGATGACGTAGCCGCAAGGCGACAGGTCGGAACTATAGGGGGGGGGGGATGGTCACTCCTCTGCACATTTTGTCCACGGCCGTCGATAAACCGATTTAAATTCAGATGGCCGAGTGTGCTTGAGCAAGTCTCGACCTGTACCGTACTCATACGTTTTTTTACGAAATTCCCTAAACCGTCGGAATCACTTTGTGACAGAACCTCATGCGTGTACACATTCCTCATACGATAGTACATTTCAGCCTCACTAAAACTTTCTGGCGAAAGGCATTCAAAAATTGAATGCCTTTCGCTGGGCCTGCCTGTTTGGATGAATCCATATCCTGACCGAACTTAGTCCCCGTGCTTAATCCTTCAGCGGGCGCGTCAATTTTTTGAACACCAGCAGGCACGAGTGGCACAAAGTGCAACATCTCTTTCAACCTCAATTATTCCTTTTGTAATAAACTTTTTTTTTCAAAATTGAAAGCAATAATTGTGCGTTTTATGAAAAGATATAAAATGTTCATAATATTTTTTATTTTATTTTATTTTTATTTATTTATTTTAAAAATTTTTTATTAAAAAATACACATAAAATTCCCGTGTACCACAAGGTATCACACGGGACTTACAGAGGTACGTATTAAACACCAAGAAAACAGAAGAAACAGACAAAACAAAACAAAGAAAAAGAAACTAAAAAGAATTACAAATATTTACAATAAATTTACAAAATAAGCCGAAAGCACACTTCCCAAAAACGAGCAGAAAGAAATTGGGAGGCCAGTTAATATTTAAGTCCTTAAGCGCCAATTTAAAAATATTTCTCTCCCTGCGGTATTTCGAACATAAAAACAGAACATGTTCAGCATTTTCCTCGCCACCAGCGCTGCAGTCACAGGGGGTCGCCGAACACAAGTTGAATCTACTCAAATAGCTCTTGAAATTTCCATGTCCTGTGAGGAACTGAGTCAATTTGTAGTTAGGAAAGAAGTGATGGCATGAGAGTCTCATTCTAATGGACGGGAAAAATTTCTTGGTTAAACTACCATTATTTGAGCTGATGTATTCTTGGTTCCATGACTCCACCATACTCTCAAACATTACCTTCTTAAAAAAGGATTGGGGAATATTGACACTAATATCAATTTCACGCTTTGTGGCAGACTTGGCAAGGAAGTAGGCTCGCTCATTACCAAAGATACCTGTATGTCCACGAACAAAAGCAAAAAAAACAGAGACGTTTTAAATTTCAAGGGTTTTGAGTTGCCTTTGAATTTCGACGATAATGCTATTGGCAGAAGAAATATATTTCTTCCGCCAATAGCATTATCGTTGATAATATTGAGATATATTTATAATTAAAGGCCAAAGAATGCAGATACAATCGCCTTATTTCAAAATTGTCCTAATTTTCCTATTGGATCTAAGGACAACTTGCGAATTGATTCCTATTATGTCGAAAAACTTAAAAAACAGTGAGATTGTCCATCTTCGTGATATGCAGGATGTCCTGTAAAAGTTGCATATATGATCGACTACTTCAACTCCTGCTTTTGTCGTATTGTAATACAGTATAATCGCTGGTTTATCACAGTTAAATTACGACTAATAATGATGGAAAGGAGTACAAGGGTCAGAAAATCAGACCTGCATTACAAAGGGTGTAGTTATAAATAGAAACTGCTTAGAACATTCAAACCATACATGTAAAAACAAACCTTTAAAAATTACGAAAATGTTGCACTTTGTACACGGGCGCGCCCGCTGAAGGGTTAAACACGTTAAAACAGCACACTGGCACTTTCCGACGATAACAGCTTTGTTTCATAGCAGACAACGACATCCACTAGCCAATATCAAAGCCCTTGTTATTCAAACCTCTGCTGCCCAAAGAAAAGTCTCGCTTTCATTTGGGACACCCTTATACATCGCTCACCATTTGCCACTTAAAGATTCTTCGACAAGAAGTATCGTCTTTATCAACAAATTAATCTTATTTTCATATTACCTTCAGGTGGGCCGGGTAACCCCATTTCACTTTTTAAGTGAAACTTCTTTAGCCGCGGTAGCGTAAGGGACTGAATTCGAATCGTAAGGGCCTGTTCACATAGGAGTCCGTTGCGTTGCGTTAAGGAAAAGATGACGTTGAGAAGAAAATAAACCAATCATAGGCGTTAAAAATTTCCTTGCTAATCGTTTGGAGGCATATGATTGGTTTATTTTCGTCTCAACGTCATCTTTTCCTTAACGCAACGCAACGGACTCCTATGTGAACAGGCCCTAACGTTGCGTTGGCTCTGAGATTGTTGACATGACCTGTCAATGGTTTGGCGTAACACGTGGTCAATGAATTGAGCTCTTTGATTGATTAAAATTTTAACGCTTACTCTACGTAATGCTTCGGATATAGTGTGAACAAGTGAAGAAGTGAAGCGACATACAAGCAAGAAGCCGAGAGTGGAGGGCTGGAGAAACATTCGTACATCTATTTTTGTTTTAAATAGTGATTAACACAATCCATGGGATCACACTTCTCGTGATGGGCTTATGAAAGGAATTTTATTCTTCAAATGCGAGTTTTTATGAGCACCAGATCTAATGTGCATGGTAAATGACATTATATTTTTGTCTACATAATTGTCATCGAAACTGAAGTGAACTGATCTTTGCCCTTTTACCATGCTTAAATACTCTTTTAATTTGCATTGTATTTAACCTGTTCTAAGTTCCAGACGTCAAGGATTTCTCGGTGAATTCTTTGCGTATGTTTGTCTATATCTGAAGTAATGGTAAATGAAAATGATCTAAACTTGTGTTTATCCGTAGCGTGCAACATATCTATAGATCGAATTTCTACAAAAAAGTCTTTATTTACATATTAACCAAATAGTGTCAATATTATTGAGTTGATTCATTAATTTTTTAAACATAACTGACAAGCTGAAAAAAATTATTGGGTGTCGAACATCAGTTGGCGAAAGAATATAGCGTCAAACAGAACTGATATATATTTCCATGGAATGTTGATATTTTATGACAAGCTTTGACCTCCAGGCTGGCCCCTAAAATTTTTACGATTCATCTACAACATAATTATAAACAAATATAATTATAATTCCATCGTACTGAAACTGGTACTTTGTTAATGATAAGATTACAAACTAGAAAAGGTCCATGCATTAATTAAAAAAAATGAATGTCTAATACTTACCGCAAGAAATGATTTTCTTCATACTTTTAAATACATCTCTAACTAAAAACTGATATTTTAATGTCTATATGGTTTTAAAATTGAAAAAAGTTCGAACTTTTGGAACGCTAAGCGAAGAACAGTAATTACCTTGCTAATTTATTTCAACCGTTTTGCGTCTGGTGTCGAAAATGCCCCCCATTCTTTCGAGTTCAGTCTTGCGACAGGAAATCAGATTTGCTAATATTCAACATTGCAAATGGTTATTAACGTAGCTTAAGACAAATTTTCAGTAGATCCATCCAAATTGCAATTCCTTTTCAGACTTCGATCGATCCGAATTTTTCAACGGCAGAATCCCCCCCCCCCCCCTCCTCTCCCCTAAAGACTGCTTAAACAGATCTCGTTCGTACAGAGGCACTTCAAATAGAGCGGTTTTGACATGAAACAAGCCTGGGAAACATCTTTCCTATTCTTTCGGTTTTCGGAATCCGTCCGCCGAATGATAACCCCCATTTTTAAAAGCGATGACGACTTTGTAAACTCTTTATTCTGAGAAATAATTAGTAGCGTCCGTAAACACGACACTCTTAATAATAATCCCCGAGAAAAATCCGTCCTTTTAAACGAAACCGTAATTAAATTCAAAAGAATCCCCACTCGGCATCGCCCCATTGTCTCAGACAGAAAGTAAAATGAAGGAGGAATGTCTCTCTGAAGAAATCGATAATAGTTGTCGAAACAAAAGCAAAGAGACATGTGGAGAAGGAGCAATCCAAGGAATCTCTCAGAGAGTTTCCTTCTGGGAGGTTGCTTTATTAAAACGGGGGAGGAGTATTAATTATTCTCGAAGAAATTTTCTTTACACGAATTTCTTTTTTTCCACTTTTCTGCCTCATTCGTCGATGTCACGATTTTTGTAACTCTATTCCGGTAATTAACTGCGCCGAGAACGAGAATATGGTGGCAGAAATTATGACACGTGACATTCTAACCGGTTATCATCTCTGGCAACATAAACACAATGAGGCGGTGTCGAAATATTTGAAGTGTATGGTATATTCTCTCATTACGACAACAGATCTTATTTCGAGGATTCTTTTTCTCAAAAGATAATGATTCTTTTGGTATAAAAGTTAAAATTATTTTGACAGCAAGAGTTGCTTGTTTCCGTATATAATACCAATAGTATGTCCCTCTGAAGTACATTCCACTTGTCTTGGGGGCGGGGTGTAATGTAAGATTCTTCGTAGTGCACCCTGGGTACTGCAGGTTTTCTGCTCTTACTATATTTGAAATGAAGGCGAGGATGAGATTAAGTTCTAGTGATAACAGTCCATCCAAGGATTTGGGACGACTGAGAATATTCCAGTGGAACACCGGCTTTTCTCTAGAGAAGCGAACACAATTCATTGAAATGACAAATTAGACTGACAGACAGGACAGAGTTAATACAAACTTGTGTTAGAAGGGACGTTCTATGTTTGATTTTTTTTCGCATCGTATTCCATTGGCTGACTCTCCAGCTTGCTTTGTTGCTTTGCTTATTTATCTCTCTCCCCCACCTCTCTCTCTCTCTCTCTCTCTCTCTCTCTATATATATATATATATATATATATATATATATATATATATATATATATATATATATATATATACAGTGGAATCTCGATAGATCGGTCCCCGAATCATCGTGTTTCCGTATGTGTCGTTTATTTCACCCAGTCCCGACGATCATATTGCTTTGTTATCTACCCACATCTATCGTTTTCCCTTATTTATCGTTCAGTTCAGTCGGTCCCTTGAAAAAATATAGATCGAGATTCCACTGTATATATATTTATAATAAATACAATGATCAATGTGTGCAATTGCTGTAAAAAAAGCAAAAAAAATATATTTATAAAAAAATCGTAAGGGATATTTTTATAAACAAAATAATGTAGAAGAAAATATTCAAATTAAATCTAATAGAACATACTACAGAATATAGTACAGTTAATATAGCACAGTTTGAGGAACATATCTTTAACTGTATTTTAATATTTTTTAAATAATGTCCAATAGTCTGCTGCATTAGCAAGAAAAAAAAATATTTTTTTGTTTATTTCGTTGCTATGCACGTGACGATAAATTAATTTAAAGTACTAGAAAAAGAAATCCCGTGATCAGCATTTAAAAATTAAATTCTGAAAATCAATCTTTAAAAATTCACCAAAAATCAGAAAATGGAGGTAACGATTCGAAAAAGTTTCATTTTAATGGAATTTTTATGATCTTTCTCGTGATATAAATTTTATAACCCTCAATTTAATAACCCTCAAATGCAAACTTTCAAAAGTTATTAAAAAAGGTTAAAAGTTTAATTTAAAAAAATCTAAGAAGAATTTTCAAAAATTTTTCTTAGTGCACCCCTACACTGTAAGAAGAATCGGCATGCAAAATTTTAGCCCTTTAGGTCCAGCGGTTTGGTTTGTGTGTTATATGTCAGTCAGTCAGTTACGGAACTGTTATATATATATATATATATATATATATATATATATATATATATATATATATATATATATATATATATATATATATATATTATATTATATATATATATAATATATATATATATATATATAATATATATATATATATATATATATATATATATATATATATATATATATATATATATATACACACACACATATGTGTGTGTTTGTTTGTGTAAGTAGACGGCTAATTATTCGGACAATTGTTCTGCACCAACTTATTTTAAATGTATTCTTCAAAAGTGTTGGAGAACTCGTGGCCTCATGACCAAGTGGTCAATATTCTGGCATCTGTAAAATAAAATTCTTCTCGCCTTGACTACTCAACTTTAATGATATTAAAATCTTTTGGGCTTTGTCAGCTCAAGACAGATGTAGTCTACCCCTTGATTTTTTTGTCTTATGTGTATTGTGTGTATACAAAGGAAACTTGATCTATTGTTTTTAAGGGACCTATTACAGTGAACGATACATGGGGGAAAACGATAGATGCGGGAACATAGAAAAAAAATATTATCATCGGGACTGGATGAAGTAAACTACACAAACTCGAAAATGATGATTCGGGGAACGATCAATCGAGATTCCACTGTATATATGCATTGGTGCCTGGGAGTTCGTCGGTAATCCGTTCCTTGGAAACCGACGACCTCCGAACCGAATTATTCCATAATTAATGGAAAACGAATAAATCCGTTCCACGACCTCGTGGTCAACCATTATCTTTATTATTTTTGCCTTGTGTTTAACACTATTATTGATAAATAATAACAAATTATGTTGAATTACATTGTTATTACAAGAAATGTAAACACATAAATGCTAAATTAGAAAATGATGGAAGGTAATTCGCTTGTAGGAGTGTTTTCTCTGCGCATGCTTTTTATCCCACTAGGACCTGGTTGAGACTCATCGCTAGCTGTTTTATCTACCATTACATTGTTATTAAAAGAAATGTAAAGAAATAAATTCTAAATTAGAAAATGAAGGAAGGTAATTCGTTTGTAGGAGTCTTTTCTCTGCGCATTCTTTATCCCACTAGGACCTGGTTGAGGCTCATCTCTAGCTATTTTTTCTACCATTACATTGTTATTAAAAGAAATGTAAAGAAATAAATGCTAAATTAGAAAATGACGAAAGGTAATTCTTTTGTAGGAGTCTTTTCTCTGCGCATTCTTTATCCTACTAGGACTTGGTTGAGGCTCATCGCTAGATTATTTTTCTACAGGAGTTTGCTTAAAATAGCGATCGAGCGGTACCTGCCTCTTCCGATTTCTTAGTAAGTTATTGAAGAACGGCATGATGAAATCGTTCATCGTAATGATGACAGAACAGGCCATGGTTTTATTTGGGTGGAATTTGTCTATTGTAACTTTAATTGTTCTCCACATACGAAGTGTTTGCTTCAGTTCATCTGTCGTTATTCCTTTCTGCTCTTCCTCTTCCTCTCCCTCACTACCAGCACTTATTATTTCGCCCCTTTCAGCACGTTGTTTTTCGTCCTACAACTGTTGCAAGTCTTCCGTGGTGAGATCTTCACGATACGAGTCCACCAACTCCTCGAAGTCGTCAGCATTGGCTTCGAGACGTAGATCGTTGCAGAGATGTAATATCTCTCTCATCACACTCGTTTTCTTCCGTTTGATATCGGTCCAAGCCTTATCTATCAGATGAACAGTCTGATAGACATTTTAGCTGTTTTTTCCAGATGTCTTTTAATGTCAAATCGGTCGAATTGGTGATAACGAAACATTTTCGAAACATGTGTTTTGTATAGTTTCTTGAAATTGGCTATCACCAATTCATCCATGGGCTGGATAAGGGAGGTGGTGTTAGGTGACTTATATTTCACCTTAATCCACCCAAATACTACTTCAAATTCTGCAATCAAATCTGGTGGATGAGCAGGTACATTATCGAGGACGAGAGCACATCGCAATGGCAACCCCTTCTCCTCGAGATATTTTTTCACCATCGGAGCAAACACTTTCCCGACCCACTCGAGAAACAATACCCGAGTTATCCTTGCCGTAGCGTTAGAACACCACATCACTTGTAAACTGTCTTTGCACTCATTGAAACGTTTAAATGCCCTAGAATTTTCAGAGTGGTACACTAAGGCTCGGTGCACACAAGCGATCTGGTGCCGCAACGACACCGGATCGCTCGTGTACACCGAGTCTAATAAGAGCTTCACCTTGAAATCACCACTCGGGTTTGTTCACAGGAGGAGCGTGAGTCTGTCTTTCATGGGTTTATGATCCAGAAGAGTTGCTTCTTCTGGCGTGATGTAGGTTCTTTTAGGAATTTTCTTCCGAAATAAATCTGTTTCATCACAGTTAAATATCTGTGATGAAACAAAACCCTCAACTTTAATAAATTAACCGAATTCTTGCACATACTCATCGGCTGATTTTTTTATCGGCGCTTGAGCTTCAGCGTTTCGAACGACGTTGTATACACCATGTCTCCGTCTGAAACGTTAAAACCACCTTGAAGATGCTAGAAAGTCCATCTTTTATTCATCATCTTTCGTTATGTTTGTGTAAACATATTTCGCCTTTTCAAAAATAATGTTTTGATCTACACTGTCACCAGCACGCAGCTTTTCATTTATCCACAACAGGAGAAGTTTCTCCAATCCGTTTAGAGCATGTGGTCATTGCTTAGCACTCACCGCATGTGACATCGTTGGTAAAACAGTAGCTTCTATTATGTTGTGCCTATGATTCCAGTATGTTCTTGCCGTTGTTCTTGCTGAATTATACTGTCTAGCTACATCTGTTACTTTGATGCCTTGCTCAAACTTTGAGATTATTTACCTCTATGTTTCGATTGATATAACGCTCATTGTTCTTTTTTGCTTTGAGTCAGCAGCAGCAACTTTTTTTGGACCCATTTTGGAATACTATTTTGAACAATTTATAAAATAAATAACTGTATACAGTACTATAAATACAGTACACATCAATCAATATATATATATATATATACGCCCTAAAAGCAATTTATAATGAGTATTAATGCGAATCTTTGTGTCACAATCTGCTGCTTTCAACTTATGTTTACTACACGAAGGTCGACGCGAGACTGAGTCTTTGGTTTCAATGCAAGGGTTCAAGTCAAAGGTTCACAATTAGCGCGCTCAGCTAGAGGGAGCATGGGACAAAAGCGACGAACTCCGAGGTGCAACTGTGTGTGTGTATATATATATATATATATATATATATATATATATATATATATATGAAATGGCCCGAATTGAGTCATCTCTGGTGGAAACACAATCGTGGCCGAAAATAAATGCGATGCCAATTCACAAAGAACAACTTATTCCATGAAAACAAATACATGTATGTTACTTGCATCGAAGCCAACCCGCCTCTCTCATTGCGCGCGAATATAGAATTAGGTCAAAGAGGGGTTGCCAGGAATGGGTGGAGAGAGTTAGTATATCGAAAGGCGCAGCATCTCGCCAAGGTGTCAGAAGGTTACCACATTTAGAAAGAAAGTTTAGATAAATGCGATTAAAGATTATTAATAATATTATCACACAGACAGACACACACACACACACACATATACGGGGTGTCCATAATTAAAGTCCCACTTTCAAAAGGCAGCAAAAAAAGAACCACTGGTCAGAATGACTTCAAATTTGAACTGAATATACTGGAAGAAGGGGAAAAAGATTTGGCATAATAGAAAACAGTTCCAAAATGTATCAATAGATGGCGCTGTAAGCGACATAACGACAGTGGATTCGGCTACAAGTGACATTTTGAATCGAAATACGACGGCTTTGGCATGACTTGCACAGTAAACCAACTGTAGTTTTCAATGTGCATGTGTGTTTGGGTCGTTTGACGGAAAAAATGATTTCCAAGTCAGTTAACAGTTGTGGCACTGTTAGTGGAATGCCCATCCACCACGGCAAGGTCGTACCCCATAGAAGGGAAAAATTGGTTTTTAATTGTCCTTGGGACAAAAACCACATAAAAAGCACATAATGATTGGGTTTTTAATTGTCCTTGGGCTAAAAACCGCATAAAAAGCAACAATGAAAACGCCTGTTAATTATCGCTAGACTTGCGGCAGGCAGGTTCAATATGCTTTCCACCATTGTCCGCCACAAGCTGAAAGCGATAAACAGCATGTTCCACAACAGACCGGAGTGTCTCAGGGGTGACGTTGCGAATGTCTTACGTAATCCGTGCCTTCAATTCAGCTAAATTTGCAATCGGGCCACTGTACACAACATTTTTAAGATAACCCCACAGCCAGAAGTCACAAGGATTGAGGTCTGGTGATCTTGGAGGCCAGGCTGTTGGACAATGAGGGCTGATTAGTCGATTATTTCCGAAATACCTCTTCAGCAGTTGCATGACTGGCTTAGCGATGTGCGGAGGAGCGCAATCTTGTATGAAAATGATTCTATCCAGACATGTACGCTGTTGAAGTGTTGGAATGATCTGACTGCGCAAAAGACTCGCATACCGTTTACCATTCACGGTAAAGGTCACAGTACCCACAGGACCTATCTCCTAGAAAAAAATGGCCCTACCATACACGATGCCGTCAACCCGCACCACACAGTTACCTTTGGCGAATGCATCGGTACTGGTTGAGTTGCGAATGGGTTTTCCTTTGCCCATATCCTGCAATTTTGTGTGTTGACAAACCCGTGGAAGTGGAAATGGGCTCCATCTGTCCACAAAATGTTCCATGGCCATTCATTGTCCACTTCCATTCGAGTGAGAAATTCCAGAGCAAACGCCTGTCTTCTTGGCAGGTTAGCAGGAAGCAACTCCTGAACATGTTCAATTTTGTAGGGATAGCAATGCAGGATATTGCGTATAATTTTGTGCACCGTACTCGGAGGCATTTCTAAACATTGGGCAATACCACGTGCACTGCACGTTTGCACACCACTGCTCGTCCCTTCCTCTAATGCTGTGGCCACATCTTCTACTACCACTACTGACGTCGAAGCAATTGATTTCCTCCCTCTGCCAGATTTCACTTCAAAAGAACCTGTTTCTTCAAATTTCTGAATCATATTCTTTAGACCCTTTACAGAAATCGGACCACAGCCTTTTTTTTCATTCCCTTTAATGACCGGAATTTCTTTAAATCTGCAGGCACACAGTCGTCGTTCTTGTAGAAGAGCTGGTGAAGCACCAGAAGAGCGCGGTCTTTCATTGAGAGACAAATGGCAAGCTACTCAGATACAATATGATGGGAACGCCACATATCCCGCGCTTTTATATCACATGCAATGTGTCATGCACATGAGTGTCTTTTAATTAGTTTGCATAGTATGCCGCTTACAGCGCCATCTATTGATACATTTTGGAATTTTTTTAAATTATGCCAAATCGTTTCCCCCTTCTTCCAGTATATTCAATTCAAATTTGAAGTCATCCTGATCAGTGGTTCTTTTTTTGCAGCCTTTTGAAAGTGGGACTTTAATTATGGACACCCTGTATATATATATATCAACATGTTATCTACAAAATTTATTTTGTAGATAACATGTTGACCAAGTATCAAATGATTAAATTTATAGACTTCTGTGAAGTGTGGTTCCTGCCAAAATCAGTAGCTAGAGTAGCCGCCGTTGTTGGAGATCACCGCTGCCACACGCCTCGGCATTGATTCAAAGAGACTTTGGATGAGTTCTTGTGGTACAGCAGACCAAGCAGCTTCCACACGTTGCCAAAGTTGATCTGCTGTGGCAGCTGGGGATGGAATCTGGGTCAATCGTAGAGCAACCATGGACCACATGTTTCCTATCGGCGAAAGATCCGGAGAGCGAGGCGGCCAGGGAAGCAATTCAATCTGGCGATTGACGAAGAACCGTTGGACAATGCGTGCCACGTGTGGTCGCGCATTTTCCTGTTGAAATATGGCTGTGGGCAAGCCCTGAAGGTAAGGAAGGACAACTGGCTCCAACACCTCGGAGATGTAGCGCTGGCGGTTTAAATTACCGGCAATGCGTACTAGAGGTGTGCGAGAGTGATATCCAATACCGCCCCATACCATAATACCCGGTGCAGGACCAGTGTGGCCGTGCATAACGCAGCTGTTCAGCATCCTCTCTTCAAGGTGTCTCCAGACTCGAATGCGACCATCGTGGTGTTGCAGACAGAAGCGTGACTCGTCAGTAAAGACAATTTCATTCCTTTCTGCCGTCCACATCCTTCTGTCATCGCACCATTGGCGGCGGAGACGTCTGTGGTTCTGCGTCAAGGGTAGACAAAGCAATGGACGTCTTGCAGACAGACCACTCTGCTGTAAACGGCGTCGAATGGTACGCGCAGACACTGGATAATGCGTTACAGACTGCATGTGCTGTGCTATGGTTCGTGATGTGACTGAGCGATCCGTCACTGCCATGCGCACAATTTGTCTGTCATCACGTGAAGTGGTGCGCTGAGGTGGATGCGATCGAACACGCCAGTCCGTCGTACCCTCCTGCATCCAACGATCACATATCCGCATTACAGTTGTTTGGTTTCGTCCAACACGACTACGATTTACCTGAAAGATAATCCACAATCTCGGTAGGCCACTCTCCTTCCTCTGTCGAACTCGGATACTTGATCAAAAGGTGATTGCTGTTTTCGACGAGGCATAATTGATCGTTTTTTTGAAAAAACCACAAGAAAAACACAATTGCCGAACTTGAAATCGTCGAAATCTCCAAGCCTTAAATAGCGCTTTGAAGTGGCGCCACAGGCGCGCGTGATGTGCAACTGCGCTGAAATTCTAATCATTTGCATATCTCACCTCCGCTAATGCATGTTGTAAATTTCATGTTATTTGCCTGTTTCCTTCAGGGTGTTGCATTTACAGTGGCCAGCAGTGTATGTATGTATATATATATATATATATATATATATATATATATATATATATATATATATATATACAGTCGGACCTCTATTTGACGAAGTTTATTAATCTCGAAAAAAAGTTCGTTAACTATATATTCACCTTTTGAAATACTTTAAACAACGCAAAACAGATTTTTAATTCATAAACACGAAATATTATTAAAAAAAGCAATTAATGACACCTTTATTTTGTAAATTCATATGTATTTGTTTTATATATCCTACCCATGAGAAAGAAATCTGCAAGGAAAACAAGAGTAAAACAAAACATTGACCGGGAATTCACTGTATTTTCAATTAAAAATAATAATTTTATATTAAAATTAATGAATTCGCATTTATTATTACAAGTAATTTTAACCATACATTACCACATGCGTCCTTAAATTTAATTACTGATAAAGTGTGTTAATTTTGCCTAAGTTTTTTTTTTTGAAAAAGTGTTTTTTCTAATATGTCTCGCATCTTTGCAATGCACCTTTAGACATATTTTCTTCAAAATGTAAGTTTACGTCGGATTGTTTCAAATGATTTTAACATTTCATCATAGGAAGGTTTGTTGAAAGAAGCCACCTGTTTCTTTTGCCTGGGAATCCTCTAAAATTAGCTACGTTTCTTAAGAAACACAGACCCCGTTTTCAATATAATTGGATTTTTTTGTATTACCGCCCTTTTTAAAAAAGGACCGGATATTTGTCCCTTCTTTGGGGGTAGGATAATTGCTCCTTAAATTGCTGTTTTGACAATGGTATAGACTTGCCGTCACCGTTTTCCCCGATAAGATCTTTCGGCATGTTGTGTGTGTTTCGCCGCGTCGGAAAATGTCATTTCGTCTCTCTGGTAAGGGAGCTACGTCCAGTTAAAATTAGGCGCATTTTTACGTCAGCTTTGGCTAGGCCAATCAGCTGTCTGCGCTCGGTTTTTCTCCTGCTTGGCGTAAGTTTAAGTACTTTTTTGGAGGTGAATCGCTTTATCATCTACCGGATATTTGCCCGACGCGCTCGCTTCGTCTGTAGGCGTTCTCGTCCGGTCTTTCGCGGGTTCCTTCTCTGCGGAGTTTCCCTTGGCGAGAATTTAAGTTTATTGCAACCCTTGCTTCTCCTGTGCATTTCTGTCCAGTGGTAAAAATAAGATAGTTCAGTGAGCTATTTTTTTAGAGAGAGAAGTTTCTCTTATATTTTTGCGTTTAAGCACCCCATCAGTTTTTGGCCCTGCCAAGACTGTATCGGGGGGCTATCTTTTTATATCATGCCATGTTAGCTATATAATCTTCTGACTTTAGACCTGAACGGTCATGTTGTTTGTTAAGCTCAAGTTGACCCGATCTCATCTTTTACATTGTATATAATACTTCACCTGTAATTAAGACTGGCTCCATGTTTTCTGATACAGAATAAATAATTTTTTATTTAAAAAAAAGAAGCCTTGGCAGATTATTTAGTTCACCAGCTACTTAAAAGCTTTTATCAAGATGTTGACGGTGATGTTCCTGTAGTTATTGTGTACAGCCAATGCCATTTCGATCCGGTTTCAATTAGGCCGAAATCTACTCTGTTTTATTTTTACGAGGATATGAAGGTACTATCGAAGATTCTTCTTTCACCGTTGCCTTCTTTTTACGGCACTTCATGAGGACGGCTACAGTGCTGACCGCGCGTCAACTTTTCGGCAGAACGGTTTCCTGTATTTGAATTTTTCATATTCTTCTGAATATTTTTGGTTACCAACTCCTCCAGATATCTTCGGGACACTTCTTGAATTCTTCAATATAGACGGATGCCTCTTCAATATCTTTAAAATTCTTCTTAATAGACTGGTCCCTTTTCTTCAATTAAGACTGATTCGAAACTCCACCAATTTTTACAACGTTACAGAAGGTGTCTATTCTTCACCAATCCATAATATTCATCGTTACAAGCTTTATCCACATTTTTTTAAAGTTCCTCTAAGAGAATATCGTCTTCGTCCTCCGCACTTGCCGAATTATCACTGCTGACAAAGAATGCACCTTTGGCAAAACTTTTGCTAATACAGTAACCACCGCTTATAGTGATCACTGGTTATAAGAATCAACCGTTTATAAGAATCAATATCGCGAAAACAAAAACAAATGAATTATTTCCATGTTAAAATTTTCGCTTTAAAGAATCAATCCACCGGTTTTAAGAATCACTTTACACTCTTCGC